>CM040445.1:12170604-13417992 GCA_022749755.1 Azadirachta indica | reverse complement strand
TTTTAAGGCAAGCAAACCATAGTTATTTCCAAGCTTGACAATTGATGTTGTCAAAGTGGAAGCCTGCTTTTATTAAATTTATATTATCAAAATAGGTTTTAGTGAGCTCAAGGTTGAAATATGGTCAGCATGCATGTTGTATTTCTGGATTTTTAGTTTGATTCCGAGGTGTAGGCACAAAATTATATGTTGAAAATTAATATAAGAAGAAAAAAGAAGCTGCCTTCTACTCTGTTTGAAAGCTTTTATAACATCCATTGCTAATGCACAGTAGACAACAGGGTATGCTTGCAAATATTGATATGCTTCTGATACACATATTTTATTTAAATATTGTGCAGGAGTTGCTTAGAAGGGTGGGTGAATCCACAACATGAGTTGCTCTAGTAGTCACTTTCACTTGGTGATTGTACAACTATGTAGCCCAAATCATAACTCATACACTAAAGCAGTGCTATTGATAATTGCAGAAGAAGTTTGAGTTTTCGTTCTTCATCTCAACCCAAAACAGGTATATGTACAAATCATATCAAGTAGATGATTGTGTAGTGGCATGTATGAAATTTTTGTAAAAAAATTTTAGTGCTAATCTGACATGTACTATACATTCATAGGTCTCAGCATTATTTTCAGGGGAATATGGGTACTCAAAAAATCAGTGTCAATAAATCTGTATCTTACCACTAGACGATGCTAGTTTTCTGTTGAACTATGTCCTTGATATCCTTTTTTTTAATGCTATTTTTTTCCTCAATTTAGAGATAGCGTAAATCTTTTACTTGGATAAACTATATCCTTGTTGTCTTCAGGTCTAATTTATTGATTATTTCTCAATTCAGTGGGAGTGTAAAATTTTTTCTAGTATTTGGATAGATCTGATGAAAAAAATTTTTTTATAAGGAGTTACCTGGTACCAAGAATAAGTTGCTCTTTTGATGAAGATGATATGATACAAAAGTCTAATTGGAGAACTTGATGAACTGGATTTTCAGAAAATGGATAATGGATATACTATCTAATTCCATGGATATATTTGGATCTTTCAGATGAAGCTTTTTAATTTCTTAATTTTTTTTTAAATTTATTCCTTTCATGAATTTATTTCTTATGAAATTCATTTAAAGGCATGAAATGGGTTGAATAGCTAAAAAGAAAAAAAAAATAAAAATAAAGAGCACAAATGCTTGTGAAAATAATTAAATTAAGATAAAGTACATTTTAAATGGTTAAATCTGTAAGATCTCCCATAAAAAAGATGACAATTTTTTTACTTTAATGCGTAAATGTGGGTGATGTTAGCATAAATATGAATTGAGTTTTTACTAATACAATACTTGAAAAAGGATTAAATAAATCAATCTAGTAATCAACGGGACAACGTCCAACCAAAGGTCAAACAATCAAAACAAAAGTGAAATAAGACAGTTAACGAGGATAAATAAATTTAGCCATTTTAGTGCGAAGTTAAAAATAGCGAAACGGTGTATGGTTGCCAGTTTGAAAAAGCTAGGATAGTTCATCTCTATCCCAATCGGGTTTTCATTGATCCCCTGCTGCCAAACACCATGCTTCCAAGGTCTGTTTGATGGTCAAGAATTAATTAAATTCCGCAAACGGCGTTTCGGTTAATGAAGAAGGCAGAATGAGTGAGAGGGAGGCTCAGTCTCAGCAGCAGAAGCGCGAAGGTGACTTCGAGGACGCCGATTTGGTCGCCAAAAAATCAAAAATCGAAAAAGTTGAGGAAGCACAAGTTGTGAATAAGAAAAATGATTTTGTTGAGATTGAAGCTGATGCGGCCGAAGACAAGGGCTCAAGACACACTATGGAGGATGCTTGGGTTCTCATGCTCGACGCCTGCCCTGATTCTCCTGCCAAATTGAGGTTTCTGTTTTCTTGTTTCTCGGTTCAAGTTTCGAGAACTCAGAGAGTTTTCTTTATGGACTTGGAATTTTATTTTATTTTATTTCTAATTTGTGAATAGATGTGCGCATTTTGCTATATACGACGGACATGGTGGTCGTTTGGCTGCTGAGTATGCTCAGAAACGTTTACACGCTAATGTCATTTCAGCTGGATTACCACGTGAGTTGGTGTGTTTGCTTGGTCTAGTTTCACGTTTCTTTGGCTCATGCAACTTCTATTTTTGTTGCTGAAGCCAGTTGTTAGCCTTTGCATTCAGTTTGCTGTACTTTGTTCTATTCTTGGTTTTATGTCTCATGTCGTCTTTATAATGTTGCAGTTGGATGTTAAAGCTGCCAAAAAGGCCATACTTGATGGTACAACTTCAACTTTCTAATTTTTTGCTGCCTTTCTTTCTTATGTCAATTATGCCCAGTATTTCATTCTTCATTATTTGCATTAGTCTTTTGTTTGTTATTTGATTTTTCAATTTGTTTTCTTTTTATTTGTTTGCAAATTGTAATGTAGGTTTTCGCAAAACGGACGAATCTCTTCTTCAAGAAAGTGCTTCAGGTAAATGGCACAATTAATTGTCAACTCATTAAGCTAATGTTTTTATGATTTCAAGCTATGTTATTCTCTATGTGTTTATAACTGAATGCTTGGTGAAGTGAGAACTGGGTTATGAATGAGGAAATGAGAGAGCAGTAAGTTATAAATACTAATTCCTCGTTGTTTAATCTGATACTAATGACATTTTGTATTGGACATAAGAATAATTATTCATAATCAGGTTGGTCAATGACTTTATGGGCTGCTTTTAATGTATAAAATTACTTGTCTTCCATGTGGCACAGTTGCATGAAGTCTAAAACTAATTGATGTGGAATAGAGCTGTTTATTGGAGTAATTGGTTTCAAGTTTTTTGTTAGAAACCTTAACTTCTTAATGGAACCTGTAAAACTAATTTGACCTCGCCATGTCTTGAACATCCATCCTTTTCTTTTAATTTTATTATTTAGTGTTTTAACACACAACATGATCTTCCTATAGGCTTCTAGCTCTTAAAAAAATGACATTTTAGATACCATTTTATTGTGCCTTTTTTAAAAATCTGTATATTTATTCTCAAGTAGGGATACTAGAAAACAATGATTTACTTATAATTTTCGGTTTAACACTTATCAGGAGGATGGCAGGATGGTGCTACAGCTGTATGTGTCTGGGTACTTGGACGAACCGTAAGTTTGCAATTGCTTGAATTTATTATTTCTTAGCTAAACTATTGAAATACCTGATTTAGAAAGTACAGTTAGAAGGGGAAAACCATATCCTTCTTGTGAAATAAGTGCCTATGATGTAATTAAATTTTAATCTACTGTGAGAATAGAAGGTTTGATACACTTTTTTGCGTGAATGAAACATGTCAGAAGGAACTTTCTCTGTCCTATTAGGAATTTTTGGAACTGAGAGTGGTTGAGGTTGATTATTTGGTTTGTCTTGACTTATTTGGTGGATGAGCATACAAATTTCTCACCCAGAGTTTGCTGACAGAGAATCAGTCAAAATTGCAAAATTCATATATGCTAATCGCATTTGGACTTGTCTAATTAGTTTTGCAGATGATTTTGATTGTTTCTCTTCTGTATTTCTTATGAAAATTTAGTCGATTTTTTAGTGGACTTCTGGTCCACTTATGTAACGCCATTAATATACTTTCTTTTGCTGTTTCTTATGAGAAAATAAATATTTATTTGATCTACCATTATTTGTTTCTAGGTTTTTGTTGCTAACATTGGGGATGCAAAAGCAGTGGTTGCACGATCATCTATTGTTGATGGATCTCAAACTAATCCAGATGGACTAAGTTCATTAAAGGCCATTGTGGTGACAAGGGAACACAAAGCCATCTACCCACAAGAGCGAGCTCGTATTCAGAAGGTAAGGATTACTTACATGCAAAACACACTTGAAACTTGTTGTCTGATATCCTGAACCGGAGAGAGAGCTCTGTCAATGCATAACATTGTTACCTAGCAATTCATATTTTCTTTTTTGGTATTCTGAATAGAACCCTCATGATCTACTAACTATAATGTTTTGCTATTTTTAGGCTGGCGGAACAGTCAGTTTAAATGGACGATTGCAGGGACGCCTTGAAGTTTCTAGGGCCTTTGGAGATCGCCAGTTCAAAAAGGTTTAAGTCCTTATCCTTAACTTAGATGACATGGCAGTGCATTTTCTTCTTTCCTTTTTGAAGTTAGCTCAATTGAATCCTTCTGTTTTGTTATTGTTTTGTTACCTTTTAATGGTTCATTATCCATTCAGAAATGAAATATGTTTTATAGATACTTTTCTGGGATACATTGTAACATATGTTATAGTGCTACCGAATATAAGTACATTTTTCTTTTCTATTGTCGCTGTACAACTTATGAGCCTATGTATTATGTGCAATATTTTGAAATCTGAAAGTAATACATTGAACTGCAGTTTGGTGTTGTTGCGACCCCGGACATTCATTCCTTTGAGCTAACAGAGAGAGAGCACTTCATTATTCTTGGTTGCGATGGTCTATGGGGGGTATGTCTTCCTTTAATAGTTTCAACATCTCTGTACATCTGAAAAAAGTCTGTTTTTTTTCTTAGGGTCTCCTACTTTTAGTTCCCCTGCTATTATGAAAAGATATTCTGGAATTTTTGCAGGTGTTTGGACCTAGTGATGCTGTCGAATTTGTTCAGAAATTATTGAAGGTAAGAGCACACTTTGATTTCATCTGTGAGAGTGAAAAAACAAATACTTAGTACAACTTTTAATATTTTGATAGGTTGTTGGTTTCCTTCACACAATTTTTTCCCCTTTTAATGGTTGTTCTCATAGAGTGATTATTTGCCAATGTGGCATAATTGCTCCTTAATAATTTTATAGACATCTAACGTGTTCCTTAAAAGTTAACCCTTAACTTGGGAGGATTCCGATCTCTCTCTGCATGTAATTATCCACTCTTTTGTAGTGAACATGCAATTACGTTGCTGTGGTCCAAGGATTTATAATTACTTAAGAGGCCTACAAATGTTTGCAGGAGGGTTTATCTGCTACAGCTGTGAGCCGCCGTCTTGTAAGGGAAGCAGTACTTGAACGACGCTGCAAGGATAACTGCACTGCAATTGTCATTGTTTTCAAGCACAGGTGATTCCTAAATAAGAATTAAGATAGGGAGTTCTTGCTGCTCTTCATCACGAACTGCACAGAGTTATTTCTTCTTCGGTTGTACAATATTCCCAAACAGAGTGTTGTTTTACTGTGTCATTCAAAATCTTGGCGAGTTTTCATTTCTGCATGGCATGTTCATTGCGTTAGCTGTTTTAACCTTAGCATGTCACTTTTACACTGTAAGAATTTGTTTCTTTTGTTTGCCCTTCATATATATGTTCCACATGTTAGTTGTACGGTATTGCTAAATGTTCCAAGGATTAGTTTTTTTATTCCATCTTCTACGATTAAATACATACATAAACAAAAAAATCAGAATAATTGTGAAAAATACAATCTCAAATATAGACATAAATGGTTATTTTTTACTTAACATAATTATTTTTTACCTTGTTCAATTGGTAACAACATTGGCGCTTTGTGGTCCTGTTGTCCTGATTTTTACTTGATCCTGAAAATGTTTTGTGGTAGCCATGTTCTTAAGGCTTGCTAATCTTTCAAGAATCAAACATTTGATGAACAAAATAAATTTCATGCTTTACTTGAATGATTTATATGAATGTTTTATACAATGCAACAGTAATAAAATTACGTTAATAGTTAACTAAACACTAACTCTTAAAAAGTGATGCTTTTTATGACCACCTAATCGTTTGATTAAATGGAAATTTGTCGTGAAAAGTGTACAAAATACGTGTTAATAGTAGATGGCTTTAGAAATTTGTAATTGGTGAATTAATGCACAAGATACATACACTTTTTATATTAATAGTTTTACAATTAACTGATTTTTTGAGTTTTGATTATTTTGTGTCAAAAAAAAGTGACTGACCATAAACATTAAAAATTAAAAAAAATAAAACTAATTAAGCAAAATAAAATGTCCATCTTCACAATTGATCTGTACCAATTAAGAGAAGTAATTTTTTTTTTAAAAATAGAAAGTAAATTTTACATTTTGCATTTATTTATTATTTGTCATAAAATTATTAATATTTTTTTTTTTAAATTTGTTATGTAAATTTTTATTTATTTTTTTAAAAATGGGTCATCATTCCAACAAATAATGAATTACAACAATTAATAAAATATAATTTAGCCATGCAAAAGCTTTTGTCAAAACAATAGTCAATTTTAAATGCAATGTTCTTGTCACTTCTTAAATTTTAAGATAGCGATAAAGTCTCGTACTTAGCAAGGCGTGTCTTAAAGTTAGGCTCTTAAACTAATAGATTGGTTTTTATAATTCAACAGTAGTTTAAGATTGGTTTTCATAATTCAAATGGATTCCGATGTAAATGGGTTGTAAATGCATTTGCAACCGCAACTTAAAATATTTTCGCCACTCAGTTGCAGTATTTTTGCTAGATCAATGAGGGTCCTGAATTTTTGTTTTAATTTCCTTCAATATTTTAAAAATATTTATATATTTTTATCAACATTAATTTTTTTAAGAGAATTATACCGGTATATATATATATATATGTATCAAATAAGAATAAAATTTTTAATAAAATAATTTTGAAAGTAAAATTTTCATGACAATTTTAAATGAATTTTACTAGATTAAAAATTAGTTACATATGACTAAATGAAGATTCGGGACAAACAAAAATTCACACAATTTATATTATTATTAAAAATTTATTTATTATAATTTATATAGGTTTGAGACTTGTTAAAAATCAAACAGGTCTCGGAACTCTTTAAATATATAATCTGTTCATTTCTGTTAATATTTTACGACTTAGTATTTCTTGTTCAGCCTTTTGAATTTACGTAATTGCATAATTAACAATTTCTTTTTGCATTTTTTTTACCTCTATGTCTTCTTAATTTTTCGAAATAAAATATTTATTTCAAGGACAAAATCATTACTCTTCTAAAAATATAATTTTTATTAGTAATATATGATTCTATTGTCAAAATTGTCCTTAAAAAAAGTATTAAAAATCATGGTAAAAATTATTTCTTAAGAATAGGTTCAGCTCAATAAAAGATAAATTTGCAATTATATTAAGCAAGTGCGATGATCATAATTAAGAAGTCATAGGAGATAGTTATTGTCACAAATTGCTATTGCACTTATCTTGTAAGAAAAATGAATATTACACAATTGATGATACTCTTAATGCAAAGTGTAAAAACACTATTTAATAGTTCTGCATTCTCCTATTTCAATCTTTGTATCAACTATTGCGAAAGATTATCTACTAATTACTAGACTCTGTAACTACTATTGCAAAATGTACCCTTAAAACTTAATTTCAGCTTTTGGATTTTAATCCAAATTCCCAAAAAACCATGGGATTATGTCTGTGTCTCAAAATGATTGGCCAAATCCCATCCACAATGTGCATTATTCCAGGTTTGGCAAGATCACTTAGAGAGCTGCAAAACTTTTCTATTTCTTATCAGCTGCTTTTGAAAATAATATCTTGTCCGCACAGTCATGCTTTCTTCCACTACAGAGTTTGAAGAAGAGAGAACATAGAAATGATTTTCAAATAAATGAACAACTTACCATTGAATAATTCTTAGAATTGAAGGCCGTGCTCCCGTGCTAAATCAGCAAGGGCGTCTACTCGTCCATGGTACGGATATCCGCCCCGGTCGAAGGCCACTTTAGTGATCCCTTTCTCTATACACGACTTAGCAATGACTTGACCCACCTTCTTTGCAACTTCCTGAAGCCAAAAGGTTCACAGGCAGGGGTCAGATGAAGATGTTAAATTAAAATTACCAAACAAGGGAGGAAAAACAAAATATTAAGAGACATTGAGATCTGGATAAAGTGGAAGAATAAGAGCTGGGCATTGGGAAAAAATCTAGTGCCCTGTCCTTGGCTACAATATATGCAACGAAATATCAAGAAGTAGGTCATTGGACACACACACTGCAGAATGAATGGGGGACTAGCATACATATTCTGAGTAATAATTTACCAGGCTTACGGAAGATAACATAAAATGAAATTAGATATTAATATATCTGTAAACAATACAAAGGACAATTTGCCATCTCGTGCTCTTACAAACATTTAGATACAGATACTACACTCAGGTAGCAACTACAGTGGATCAGGATGACCATTGACGCTACAAACTTACAATGGTGGGACCAGAGCTGTAGTTAAACTCCTCGGAGATGGGTTTCTGCATTGTTGAAGCTGCAGCAAGTGTGTGAATCTTACTATCATCAATCACCTGGACATAGAGACGCTCGTTGGAGCGAAAGACTCCAAACTTAGAATGACTAAAAGTTAAGTATGCCCAAGTAATTTCAGGTTCTCCTTCCAGTTAAGGAATGACCCAAAATCTGCAATAAATATCACTGTCATTTCAATTTCATTCTCCTTCAAGGTGTCTTGATCTCTCGTAGAAATTCAGTGCTTCATTATCAACTAGCATTATGTGAAAAACAATTGATCCTTCGGAAACCTACCCAATCTACCGTAATGCAAACAGAATATGATGTTTAGTCTTTACACAATGATTCCGCAAAGTAGTCTATATAAACAAAGTACCACAGATAAAATTAATTTTCCAACTAAGTAATTGATGTGTGTATCTTCTTCATTTACTAACAAATAAGGGTGAGATACAAAACTCATAAATGTCAAACAAGAAGAACGCTGCAATTAACGAAGAATCGAGATTTGAGAAGGGGTGTGTGTAACAAAACGAACAAAGAAACGAAGAGAGAATAAAGAAACCTTCTTCCTAATACGTGCATGCCGGGCAGTGCGGTCCTCTTTTCTAGTTCTGGCTTTGGCTTCAATGATGACAAGAGATGGTGATGGCCTCGTGGTGGTGGCCACTAACTTCGAACCCGGAAAGGGTTGACACGAACACGATCCTAGAAAAGCGCTGTGATTAAGCATACAAAGTGAACCTGCCATTGCCAAAGCACTAGCACCCACTCTTCCGCTCTCTTCTACACTCTTTCCAGCGTCTCTACTTTCTCTAATAACGAATACTCATACACTACAGCGACTACAACCACTCGGGCAAAGCTCGAGTGGCTAGAACTTGGCACTCTCCTATTCCCTTCCGATGCAAATGGGAAAGAAAATTTTCCAATTTTCATGGACTCACACTATATTTAAGTGTAGGTAGAATCTTTTTTTTTACGAGAGCACATATTCAATTTTATGAAAGCATATATTACTCAAATTGAGTATAAATATTCAGGCGACATTATACTCAAGTTGATCAAAACTTTTGATTTTTAGTAGATTTTCAATCTAAATCGACTCTCAATTCTTGATAGATTTTCTATCTAATTTTAATAGATTGTACATGTAATATTAAAAATGCACTACAGTGACTGCACAACACCCTCGTCCACTTATCCTCCGGCACCAACCAATTTTACCGCCGAAAATTTTTTGGTTTTTTTAATTTGATCTGTCTCACTGTTTACCTGTGCAACCAAAACTTTAATCTTAGCGCCCAAATTAAAATAATTTAACTTAAATAAATAAAATAATATTTACTTTTCATACTCATTTAACGTATTATTAATCATTGCCTTAATAAAAAGAAAATAGTGTTTTGAAAAATACAAACTACAGAAATATAATTTTTTCCAGTGGAAAACTTAAAATTATATACCGTGAATTGAATTAAAAAGATTTTAGTAATTTATAAAAGACTATTTATCATGTGAAAATATGCAAGAATTAATCATTTATAAAATGCTCTTATACATATTTAAATAAATTTTAACTTTTTTTTTTTTTTACATAGTTCTGTCGAAATTGAAGAACTTTCAAGATAATCATATCACAAATAAGAATAAATTTTTTTTAAAATAAAAATTTGCACCCATTTCTTTATATCTTTTACTATGATAGTACAATCCAAATATTTACTTACTCAATTTTTTGTGAGGATTTGCCTCTCACACAAAAAATTTGACTGCATAGAGGTAAGAATGTGGGACTAGAGGGCGCGAGTATTTAGATGGTATAGTCATTGCTTTCTTCATGTTACGTATTATTGTTATGCATGATACTTTTCATAAATACAAGGATTCATTAAATGAAAAATAATAATATATGACTAAGCCAATATTTCATTTTAAAAAAAAAAACTATCATTGTTGTTTTTGATAAGGGAGAATACGTATTATCCCTTTGTTTTTTCAGCTGATGTCTCATTACCCCTTATATTTTGTCTAAAATCTCATCATCCCCTAATTCTTAGTTTTTTTTTTTATTTTACTCTTCAGTTCAATTAATTTATAAATGATAAAATTGAAAATATTAAAAATAATACTAAAGGGTAAAATTGAAATTTAGGGGGTAATGAGATATTATAGAAAATATAAGGGGGTTGGGGCATTAGCTGAAAAAGTAGGGGAATAATGAACATTCACCCTTTCGATAATTTGTAAGTCAACAGACTATTTAAACATTAAGAGTATTTTTTATGACGGTTTTGAATTAGGGTTTTTGAAAATTGTAAAAATAATATTTTTAAACATTAAAAAATATGTTTGTAGTATTTGTTAAAAATAGTTTTATAAAATAAAAAATAATGAAAATTTGTTGGGTATTATTTAAAAAAATGAGTAAGGTAGTTATTTTAAAGGTAGAGTTGTAATTAAATTTGAAAATTCATCATTTAACATAGTAGAAAACAACAAAAAGACTTCCCTTCACCCACTTTCTTATTATCATCACCCAAGTTTAGTAAAAATAAAATAAAAAAAATTATGGTAATATAGGTTCTTAAATTTTTATGATTTCAAAATAAATATATTATTTATTTGATTAGATTCGTTAATTTTTTGTTTTCAACTCTTTTTTTTTATTTAAGCCATAAAAAAAATTTTATTGCATTTTCTTGAATCACATTTGAATAATTTGTAATATAATATGTCCAAATTGTGTTAATGAATACCGAATAAGAAATTTCCAAAACACAAAAGCTTTTGAATAGTTATATATGTTCGTCTTCTACTATGTGTATAGCACACACACATATACATAACAAATTTCAAAATTTCTTTCTTTTTTTTTTTTAATTTTCAAATAGAAAGCTTGCATTTGATTAATGTTTATTTTATAATAGTATTTATCATTTATTTTGATTATATATGATTTTTGAATATATGTTTTTCATATATTGATATAATAGTAAAACCTTGATTCAAATGAGGACTTTAATATTCAATTTTGGCAAAATAAATAATTGATCGTATTTGTGTAAATATCTAGAGTATAGCATAATTGTTATACCTAAATTGCTAATATAATTGTTATGTATATATCAAATAGCTATTTAAAAAACAAATAACGAGACTTTAAGACAACCCCATGTTAATCAAATGATTATTTTGTATCCAATTGTAAAAAGAATCTCACTTAATTATTTCAAAAACTTAAGAGGGAATATTCCCACTAATTCCAAATTTTAGCTTTCTTCAATTTTTTTTTTATTTCTTAAAAGTATTATATGCATATAAAATGATTTTTTTTAATTAGAGTGCAAATAAAATTCGAACTTCTTGAACAAATTACATTAATAAATAGTCACTAAAATAAATCTTCCTAATTTAACATATCTCTACGTTCATTAAGTTGTTGCTTGCATGACATTTGTTCACTGTTGTGATATGCAACCTTAATTTCTGTCTCTCAACTGTATTATTGATCTTTGAAAATGATAGCCTTTCAACTTACAAAGATACCATATGATATAATTTTTAAATGTTTCTATAATCATTATTACAATTGCAATTATCAATTTGGTCAATGAAGTCACCTTCCTTATAATTTTTAAATCAATCACACAAATATAAGAGAGCTAGTTAGTGTAGTTACTGATAATAGAAAACAGAGAAATGCTTTCAAGAATCAAACGTCTGCCAATAGTATTAATGCATGAACCTTATTGTTAACCAAAACCAAGATGAATGTATCTATAAATTTGTGGGTATTTTAAGATTATATTTATATCCTCAAAAAATGGTATTTCTATATATGCTTATTAGATTACATGTGCTTTCCCATTGTTAAAGACAAAAATCTCATTTTTCTTCTCTATACAAAAAAATAAAGAATACCCAAATCATATGAATGACCACATGCCACATTTGATTCCTTTTCTAGTTTTCTTTCTTCTCTTTTTGGTTCCAATAAATTCAATCATATGAATGACCACTTCCAAGTGTCATTTTTTTGTTCTAAGAAATCAACTAACATGACCTCATCTTTGTGAGAAATTATCATTGTGATCTATTGATATATGGTATGACATTATCAGTATTTATACAAAAGACAAAGTTTCCATTTTGAAGCAAAGACAAAGTCTCCTGCCAAACATGTTAATAAGTTGGCCTTTCAAAGTACCTGTCCAACATGCTTTACATCTATATTGTCTCCCAACAGAACATAATAATTCATATGATAATTTAGCAGCCAAGGTATTTGTTTAAACTTGAGGAGTTGAAACTCTCAATTTTCAGTTTTGCAATGAAATTATTAAATAAAAGCGAGTGTTTATTAACACCTCACTATCATTCTACTCTACTGATGTGGAAATAAACAATTATAAATATGTTCTAAATTAAAATAAATCACAAAGAGATTGAATTCAAATTACGATACCAGCAAGAAATATTATTAATTAATTATAGTATTAACATATTTGTTTATGTGACAATTTCTGTTAGGTTCAATTTGTATTACATCATTTGCATGTGCTTTTGGGGCGGTTTGCTACCCTAATGCTTCAAATAATACACATTTTACAATTATATCTTCTCCATGCATACCAATATATAAGAAAGCACTTCTCCATTGTGAAAGCACTTCAACCAAAAGCCAAAGAAGACAGAAGAAAATAAATAGATCATGGGAAGAGAAAGTGCTATTGTTTCTGAGAAAATGAAACTTCTTCTGGCATTGCTTGCTCTACAATTCTGCTTTGCAGGATTTCACATTGTCAGCAGAGTTGCACTCAACATTGGTGTCAGTAAAGTGGTTTATCCAGTTTACAGAAACATCATTGCCCTGCTTTTGTTGGGCCCTTTTGCTTATTTCCTAGAGAAGTGAGTCTTCAGAAATGTTCTTATTAATTTGGGCATAAAGCAGGTTTTGTTTCTTATTTTCCTTGTTTCATACGTAGTAGTCTTATTTGTGTGTTATTTTTTCAGGAAGGACAGACCTCCTCTTACATTCTCTCTGCTGGTTCACTTTTTCCTTCTTGCATTATTGGGGTAAGAATTCTGAGTCTAATCAATTTTATTCGAACTGATGAATTCAGTAGTGATGTGGTGATTTTTCTAATAAGCTACTTCTGGGTGTTCTCAGAATAACTGCAAACCAAGGATTTTATCTCCTGGGATTGTATTATGCATCTCCAACTTTTGCTTCTGCAATGCAAAACTCAGTTCCTGCAATCACTTTTATTATGGCTTCTGCTTTAAGGTAACTGAGGCTGTAGTTTCGTTTTCTTACCTGCTATGCAAGGGAAGCACTTTTCTTTTCGCTGATCTCTCATTCTTTCTCTCAGACTTGAGCAAGTTAATCTTGGGAGAAGAGATGGGTTGGCGAAAGTTCTGGGAACAGTTGCTAGTGTTGGTGGTGCCAGTATCATCACACTTTACAAAGGCCCTCCTCTTCTGCACCTAACAAATCAAATTACACCTGAAAATACCTTGGAACAGCAAGATCACACGTCTTCAAACAAAATACAGAACTGGACATGGGGTTGCATTTTCTTGTTTGGTCACTGTATATCTTGGGCTGGTTGGATGGTCCTTCAGGTTAGCCCATCATTCCAACCATCACATACTAGTAACATAAAACCTCACACTTTCAATATTGCAAGTGACATTTCATCGTTATAACTGTTAAAGTTCTAAATGTTGCTACAGGCTCCTGTGTTGAAGAAGTACCCAGCAAAGCTCACGCTCACTTCATTTACATGCTTTTTTGGATTGATTCAGTTCCTGGTTATTGCAGCATTTGTGGAAACTGACATCAACCGTTGGATAATCCAATCGGGAGAAGAGCTTTTCACAATCCTATATGCTGTAACTGCTTCAATTTCAGTTACTAAAATCTGTCATTTCACATAGAAAAGTTTTCTTCATGAAAATAATTCACTTGGTTTCTGTTTGTTACAGGGAATTGTGGCTTCTGGTATTGTATTTTCTTTACAAACATGGTGTATTCACAAAGGAGGTCCTGTATTTGTTGCTGTCTTCCAACCCTTGCAAACTCTTTTAGTTGCTGTAATGGCATGTCTAATTCTGGGTGATCAGCTGTACTCTGGAAGGTAAGAAAAAACTGGACATCAAATGATTAGAAAAATACACCATCGATGAATCTCCCCACACTGGATATATGTAAACCCGTTCAACAAAATCACGATATATGTGTATTTTATTTAAATGTAACATAAAGCAGATAGTATGAAAAATTTATACTTATAATCACCCACAAATACAAATTATAATCTAATGTTTCAACCTTCTTCTGCATTTCTCTGCAGGATTCTTGGTGCAGTTTTCATTGTTGCTGGGCTTTACTTAGTTCTATGGGGTAAAACTGAAGAGAAGAAAGAGGCAAACCAAGAGAAGGAAGAAGAGTCATTGACAAAGCACCTTCTTGAAGCTGAAGCTCATGCTGAATGTAAAGATAAAGAGAATGCAATTTCATCAGATGTACCATGACATGTATATACAGCTCTAATCCTGCAGGAAAACTTAATATTGTGGGTGATCTTAGCAACAGATGCGCTACTTTTGAGATGAGATAAAGCTGAGCATCTCAACATGTAAATCGTTGGGTTTTCTAATTTTTCTTTTTCCACTTCTTAAAATTTGTCTTCTGTCAAGTTATGCTGGCTTTTGCGCAGCCCTCTCCAATGACATTAACATTATTTGGTCTGATATGGCCGGTTGGAGGAGCAGCAGACAGTTTGAAAGTCGTTGAAACAGAGGCTTCATAAATTTGTAAAATATCACTAAAAGTCGACCACGAAATTTGTCCATTTACGTAACAGTATAAAACCAAGCCAACTAAGCCTTGGCAACTCCTTATAATTGGCCGCTTTTATCTGACTTTTTGGAAAGAGTGATCATTTTCCCATATATCCTAGACAGCCAAAAATAAGAGAAATTATATCAAATCCATCTCTAAAATTAGTGCAAGGAATGATTTCTTAAGTTAAGAAATCTAACCGAGCGCAAGAATGACATGTTTATTACAGGCAAAAGAAAAATAATCCCTCACAACTCACTATAATACACTCAGGCAAAAAAAAAAAAAGAATCCCTCGCAACTTCAAGGACTTTAGTTCAGTCTTATAACTACAGCAGATATCACCTAAAATTGTCTTCCAATGTACATATCAGAAGCTTTTCATCCCAATAACATCTTACACATGGAGCATTGAATCCTAGGCACCTTGAAAAATCTGTAGGATGATTTTTCTGACACGATCCATCTTTTGCTTTATGGAAGCATCTGAATAAAACCTGATTATATTTCTTCTACCATCCAAAATGAGAGCAACAAACTTGAGCTCCCAAAACTGAGACCATCAAATACAGCAAGAGTGCAATTGTCAAATGCGGTAACTTTCTAAATCAGACATCAGATTCCTCCCACTAAAACTAAAATGAAAAAACAAAATAAACAAAAGAATTCAAGACTTGTATAGAATCTCCTGTTTCATATGATGACTGCTTTTATTTTTGGTGCCTTGTATTCTTTGCTATGCCGTACATCCTGTAATGAACACAGGATTTTACCAACAAAAAGTCCAGGAAAGCTGAAGACAGTTTAAAGGTTGATTTTAGCAGTATCATTCACATAGTAATGAAACCGCAACTTCAAACCAAGTGCTTCAATAGATGTCTCATCCATGAGTACATCACAGTCTCAGCCTAACTGTTGCTTGCAAATATTTAGGAGCATATCTGCACTTTAAAAGGAAAAAGACTAAAGATGAACAGAATTGAGGCTGTAAAAAGCTCTATCCACAGACACGATTGAGTACTCTGTATATCCCAGACAACAGGAAGAGCTGCAGAAATAAGATAACAAGAAGAATTGCTAATCTCTTCTCTATGCTTATTCTGGATGATTTAGAAATTGTGGAGGTTCAAGGCCCTGTCCCTATAAAAAAGCCTACTTGACTCTGAATGCTTGTAACTTCTCTATGTAATTCTTAAAGGAGGGTTTATTGACACGGAATTTAAAATCCATGTGAGAAATGATGTCAGGAGCACGTTATGTGATTTGACAGCTCTATTCTACTTGCTACCATCTGGATCCTTGTGGCAAGCTACTCTGTAAGCTGTTAGCTTAATGCATGTACAATCAAAGTACTCACAGAATTACTAGAAGTACTGAAAATATATTTCTAAAGCATAGCAAATTTTCAAAGCAGCACAAAAATCCATAGAACCAAAAAGTGGCCAAGCAAAATCAAATAAAAAAGATAGAGCAAGGAAGACCAGGACCAACTTAAATCTCGGTAAGCATTCCCATAACAGTACAGAAACAAAAACTGAATAACTATCTGCATTGCCCAACCACAAAATTAAGTAGTGAGCAAATAAATCTAGCAAATCCTGCTCAAGCTAGAATACAGCACAACCTGACCCTAGAGTCACCTTATAAAAGAAAACAGAACCAAATCTTTTAAAACCAGATCCTAATAACTGCATTTGTACAGCATAGTGAAAGAGAGATCTAGAAGTCTTAGCCACCATTCCAAAGTAATGAGACAAAGTAAGGTATCTACAGAATGAAAGGGGAGCAAGCTGCTAGTCAACTTAACAACTAAACAATATTCTAAATGCGTGGAGATTGAAAGCAAATTTGGCCATTGATATTTGATACAATACCAAGATATCACTGACAGTATGCCATAGTTCTAAGCTTTAAACTGTAAGAAATACAACAGGCATTGCAAAACCTAATAAATCTTTAGATGCAACTCATGAATACTGACAGCAGCAGCTGTTGCATGCCTGATGCTACAAGGCTTCAAGAGAAATTACAATATTTGCAGCCAGAATGAAACTTTGAGGTTGCACAAACACTGCCTTCCAATAATGAATTAACGATAACAAGATAAAACAGTTTTCTGTTCTCATAGATGCAATCTTTCGACCAAAACATAATGTATGAACCAGTCAACATGTAACACCTAACAGCTATTGTAGAGCAGATGATAAATCAATAGCACTCATCAATTTGCCTGAGAGTAAATCTGACTTGGGCTTCACACATATTTACAAACAGCACAAAATAACAGAAACATGTAAAAATTGCTCACATGGTTTTTAATCATTCATTCAGCAAAACATTCCCGGATCATCTTCAAACATAAGGACCACTAATAAAACAACATTTATAAACTTCAAAGCATAAGAACTGATATAAAGGAGCACGCTGAAGAGAAGAACATAAAATATCCAAATTTAAAACAAATGCTTGGTTTCAAAAACCACAAAACCATCATTCTTAACTGCAATGAATCCTAAAGCAGAGAAAGCTTACTAATTGAGATAGTACACAGACACAATACATAACTAGGAAACATATTTCCGTCATCTACCTCACGGTAACAATGTCATCAATCTTCAAAATCATCCTTACACACTCTGTTGCTAGTGTTATTGCACTTGTGCTCACAAGTAGTGGCTGCACCACATTTTCCTCCAAAATATTTGTAATCTGCCCCTTTCTCACGTTGATACCAGCATTGATCTCCCCCTGGGCGTGCCTGTTCCTAAGTTCTGTCACAATTACAATTGGGTTCAACCCAGCATTCTCAGCCAAGGTATATGGAATAACCTCAAGAGCCTCAGCAAACGACCTCACACAATAACCTTCCATTCCATGCAATACCTTTGCCCATGCACCCAGCTGCCTTGACAACTCAATCTCCGGTGCTCCGCCACCTGCAATCAGGAAACGCTTATTCACCAAACACCTAACAACACACAAAGCATCGTGCAAACTCCTTTCAGCCTCATCAATCACCAACTGATTTGAACCACGAACAAGGACAGTTGTAGTCCGACCCATATCCTTAATCCCAGTAATCTTCACGATCTTCCCATCTCCAAGAGAGACCTCCTCAACCAAATCAGCATACCCTAACTTCTCTGCGCGGAAATGGTCAATATTCGCTATGGGCAAGCAATTTAAAGTTTTTGTAATAAACTCAATCTCATCCCTCTCCACATCCTTAACCACCAAAATCTTCGATTTTGCCAGATAATGCAGTGACAAATCTGTCACTGCATCTCTCAATATACTCTTTTGAATCAACAAAACATTACACCCAGTCGCCTTAATCTTCTTAATCATTCCCAATATATAATTCCTCTCCTCTTTCAAAATCCTATCCATCTGGGTATAGTCCGAAACCACAATGCTCTGCTCTATATCAGTCTTCGGTGGAGAAATCTGAAACTGAATCACCGCAATTTTAGCGTTCTCCATGCGTGTAGGACCACCGGCAGCATGACTCACTTTCTTATCAAAAACCAAACCTTTCACCAACTCTGTATCATCAACAGTTCCTCCTAATTTTTTCACAATTCTTATGTCTCTTAGATCAACCAAATCGGGTTTAGCAGGGTCCACCACCGATAAAACGGCATCAACTGCTAGCGGCGCTAGTAGTGTAGAGTACTGACTCACGACCTTACTGTTCAAGGAAGTGCTCGCGGATTTAATCAAGCTTTCACGGTCTGATAACTCAACAGGGACGGCCATTGCAGTGAGCACATCGACGGCCTTGATCGCAGCCTTGTGGAGAGAGTCCGAGATAACAGTTGGATGGATTCCGTTGGACAAAAGAGTGAGACACTGTTTTAACAACGCACCAGCAATGACGACGACAGTAGTTGTGCCGTCTCCAGCGGCAGCGTCCTGAGACTTCGACAACTCGACGAGCATCTTAGCGGCAGGTTGGAGGACTTCCATCTTGTTCAAGATAGTGGCGCCGTCGTTGGTGATAATGACTTCACCGCTAGCCGTGGAGATCATCTTGTCCATACCTTTGGGTCCGAGACTGGTCCGCACCGCGTCGGCGACAGCTCGAGCCGCCACTATATTGGCCTGGCGGATGTCTTCTTTGCGCTTGTTGTCCACATAGGACTCCGTCTTCGAAGAGCGAGGTTGAGATGCTACCGCTGGCGCTGACATTGTTCGATCGAAACTTTGAACCCTGATTTCGGATCGGAGTGGATGAAGGTGTAAATAAAAAGGAAAGATCCAGGTTAATGTAGAAATGCAATGTACTGAAACCCTAAAACAACAGGGGGTTAGAGGAGGAAGTCGAAAGAGTGGGAGAAATTTTTGTATTTGATTGGGGTTTAAGGAAACGTTTGGTAATAATGGTAAGTGTATTCTACGTCAATGATAAGTGCGTCCTCGTCTAATTCCACAAGTCAAAGAGTGTAGAAGGGTGAAGTGGGCCTCGGCCTTCCGAGGCCAGGCCCATCGTTGTACAGTCCAGTGATTCCGATAGAACGCGCCCAATTATTCACGAATACATGGAAATCCAACGAAATACAAACACCACGATTTCCGGTTTGGTTTTTCTAAACCCGAATCCACCATTTTATTTGCCTCTGGCCTTTAAGGGAATAACCAGGCGGGCGGCTTCTAAGTCTTAGTGTCTGGTGGCGGTGGCAAAAGCTGAGCCGCTGAACCTCCCCAAACCCCTCTGCCACATTTTCACAATCACCCACCAAACAAAACCTCCACTAACTGCCACTCGCTCCAATTTCATTAGCAGACTTCCTCTCCGCCGTTACTTTCGCCGTGACTCCTTGTCCAAAGACTTTGAACATTAACTAATGTAACCGAAGAACCAAAGCCACTAACCTCACTTAGAAAAAAACACAAACACGCTGAATACAAGTACTAAAATAATGCCCTGCTCATTAGTTTTCGTCAGAGCTGGCGCCAGCATGTCTACGGCTCTGAGACCAAGTTCTTTCCATTTTTGTAGAGCCCCCAAAACCCTATTAAAACCCCATCCCTTAGCTCCTTTCGTAGCCAAAAACCAAGCGGCAGCTTTTAGGTCTCTGCGTCACTATCACGTGTCTTCTCACTTGAGGAGGCATGGACTGGTCTTGTGCTCTGGGGCTGTAACTAGGAGTCGTAGGTCGGATTGGAATGCCGTTTCTTTGCCATATTTGGAGCAGAGGATCTCTAATTATGGTCGGTATGCGTACCAGGATGTGTCTAGCGATGAATCTGACCATGAATTTGCGTCAACGCAGCAACAGCCGGTTAGTGTTTTTTTTTTTCCTTTCTGGATACCAGTATCGTTGATTGGATGATTTCAGTTGTAAGTGATTCTTCGTGTTTTTGTTGCTCTTGGAAGGGAGAATTGTGTTGAATTGGCGTTTGCAAGTGACAAATGAACTGTGAAATTATTGCTAGGTACTCATTTTTTAACTATAAATTTGTAGACTTTTGAACTTGTGAGGGGACAGTGAATTCTAATGGAACGTTTTGCTTTTTTCGCTGTTGGTTCTTAAAAGATTAGATGGTTAATATTGTATAGCTAGTTCTATTCCTCAATGTTCCTGTTTTTCTTTGCTCTGTTTGGCAATTGACCAGCGGATTAATCTTTGTTTTGTTCTTTCGACTTACAATTTTTTCTATATGAAAGAAATTTTGTGTCAGCATGACACTCTCTTGAAGCTTGAAGAGTTGGTTTTCTTGGCCTTGAATTAATATAGTCTGGAGTCACAATGGGTAGAACTTATGTTTAGTTAGGAAGTTTGGGAAAAAGAATTTTGCCCCGCTAAAATTCAGGGTCCTGTTAGGAAAATGGGCTTCCTAAATATAGTTGGGACTTTGACCTTGGAAATAAGAGTTCCAGGAGAGTAATAAGGAACCATAATGAAGAAATGTCTTCGCTAATGACCATGCAACCATGGTAAGGCTTCTGGAAATATGACTTATCATGAGCTGAAGCTATGAAGCTTGGATTGAGCTATGCTCGGAAAACAGAATAGGTGGTTGACAATTGATTTATTGTTCACAGTTATAGCAAATTTTACTAGGAAGCAAGAAGATGCATAAGGAGAGCGAGAAAAACTAATCTAGAAAGAGATGAACTCTTGAATCCACAGAGAAATTATCACTAGGATAGTTTTTATTCATAAAAGAGAATTTTTTAACAAAATATGACCTCCCTATTTACTATAGGGTAAACTTATTTCCTAAGTTAACTAAAATACAAGTAAATTGGGTTGAGATAGAAAGGTTTTACAAGACACCGACGACGCCGGAAGAATCAAAATGGGTGGAGGAAACGGTGCAGGAGCTGAACAGGGAGACTTATGGATTACACCTATGGAACAAGGTGACGAGAGAATTAGTTATTAATGAGGGAAGTGTTATAGATACATTAATAAAATCTCACTACATCGTTTGCAAAGAGACGTATAATTCTTAAAGCGAATTTTTTTTTTTATGTTATATTAATTTTTGAAGAAATGTAGACGGAAGATAACAAACCGTTTTATTTTGGTGCATAATTTGTGAACTTTTTTCTTTGTTTGAATAACAAACTAGTATATAGATTTTGTATGATTTCTTTTGTTTGAATAACAAACTAGTTCATAGATTTTGTATGATTTCTTTTCTTTGAATAAAAAACTAGTTTATAGATTTTTATGATTTCTTTTCTTTGAATAAAAAACTAGTTTATAGATTTTTATGATTTCTTTTCTTTGAATAACAAACAAGTTTATAGATTTTTCATGATTTCTTTTGTTTGAATTTTTCTACAAATAAATATATTCATGTTACCTTTTTCTTTTTGGTTTATAAATGATCAAATTTTATTTTATTAACCAAAATATTCCTAAAATAGTAAGACCTTATTTTGTCTTCTATCAATAAACTTTGGGTTCTCATAACTAAGCGCTTTGGATTGCAAGGCTCAAAAACAAAATTGTGAAGGGTTGTATGCCTAAAGTTAGTGTTAGGCTCGAGCTATTGCATTTGGGAGAGGTAGCTTGCAACTTGATGTGTGGATATCTGTTTCTATTCTGATCCCCTTACGAGAGTGCAAGGCCGAGTGGCGGGGCTGGGAAAGGGCGAGGGAGGGGTGTGGGATGGGGGAGGGGTTGTCACATTCTATATTGCTAGTGAAGATGAGCCTAGGTTAAGTTATAAGCTTTATAGTCTTAGTTGGGTTAGTAGATGCCTTTTGGTTTGCAAAATTCAAAAAACGTGATGGGCTGTATGCCTGAAACGGAAAATTGTAGACCTTGTTACATCAAGGTTCTTGTTGTTTAAGATGATTTGAACTTGTTATGTTGCTTTCATATAGTTGTTCTATAGAATGATAACAATTGTCTTCACATTAGAGATTATTCCGAATGAGCATGTCTTTTTTAAGATGATGAGCATCCTTTCGGCTAACATTAATGGTAATATCAGCTCCTTTTTCAGATGAAAATACTAGAACACTACTCTTAAGCAAATTGGGGGATTAAAGAGAATGACACAACATTTAACTAGGGAGGGCAGAGATCTTCAAGTTCATAAGTAATAATTCATAATTTTCTTTTCTTCTTTTTGCAACTCACCTGGTCATTACCAACTAATTGATCTTTAAAATCCATAACCTCCATGCCATTCTTGCCATTTGTTTTGTAAAGTACATAGCTTTTTACTCCATTAATTTAGTCATTTATGCTACCCTCACATCTCCAATGGAGGCTAAAGACAACTGGTTATTGGCTAATAAACGGTCTCAACTGTCATGCTATATGAAAGGTTCCCTCACTATTTTTTTTCTCTCTCTTTCTAATGTTTCATTTCATATCTTTCTCTTCTTATGTGCTAAAAAATTTTTGTTCTGTAATGCTACATCTTTCCTGAAATACATCTCTTTCAAAACTAAATAAAGTGCTCTTAAGAGTTTATTACAGTCTCTAGTGTACCCCTAAAATGCCGGCCTAACTTTTAGTTCTGTTAGAATTATGTGCTTGAAGTGGTGCTTAATTTTCGGTTAGTCACTGGTCAGATCATAATCTGATATTTCAGTTCATTACTTGGTGCATTGTTGGTTGGTTGTTTTGTAATTTCAGCTGTCTGTTGTGCCATATTTTTAAATGAAAGAGATGCAACTTTGACCAATATAGATCTGTTGTATACTTTGTTTAATGATTTATCAGTGTGGTTCAACTCTTGATAACATTGATGAGTGGAGATGGAAGTTAACCATGCTTCTGCGCAACAAAGATGAGCAAGAAGTGGTGTCAAGGGAGAAAAAGGACAGACGTGACTTTGAACAACTTTCAGCATTGGCAACCAGAATGGGTTTACATAGGTATATTAAGTGCATCAAGTCATTTTGCTTTTATATGTTGTATCTGATGTATGTGTTGTAACATATGAAAATTTTTTTGCAGTCGTCAATATGCAAAAGTAGTCGTCTTTAGTAAAGTCCCTCTGCCAAACTACAGATCTGATCTGGATCATAAGCGTCCCCAAAGAGAGGTTGATTCTGCCTTCTTCGCTCTGTATGTGTCATTTTGTGAAACATTAGATCGTTTATGAACAACGGAATACCCTATGATAAATAAGCATTTTAAAAATACACATAGCAAACTATTTTGTACAAAGTCCGTTTTTACCATTTGAGGCAAATAGAAAATTGTGCATAATCCTCAAGGCCAAAAATTTTGTATGTTACTTGATGCATCCTACATTATTTGCTAAGGTTGTTGAGCAATTGTAGGTGATCTTACCATTTGGACTGTTACGAGAAGTAGATTCTTACCTCAAAGCTTACCTTTCGCAAAAGTATATCAATGGGGCACGCTTTTCGGATAACTCATTGTCAAGTTTAAGTGGTGGTAACAGTATTGCAACTGGTGAAGGACTTGCTGAGCAGCAGGAGCCGCTGGTTGAGAATAATGTTGTGAGAGAGAGAATTCTCCGACGTAGAAGTTTGCAGCTGCGTGAAAAGCAGCAAGATTGGCAGGTTTATTTCTCCCTGATAAGATATCTTTTGTAATTTATTTTTATTTAGCTCCATATTGGCATGATGTTGGTATTTTTTTTTTAATTTTTTTGACAAAGATGAATCAATCTGCTAGCAGCAGAGAAAAAAAGAAAGGGAAATATGGAAGTATGCCTAAAAGAGTCCTAATTCTATGTGGCATATGAAAAGTTTGTAAGAAGAGGCACACATCAGAATATTGAAAACGGTTACACTCTGAAATTTAAAATCACACAGATTCTTAAAATGGTAAAAAGAAAAGGGAAAATGATTTGAACCGTATGCTTATGAGTAAAGCCTCTCCAGAACTTCCATCTGGTACCCTAACCCAGTGCATGCCCTGTCATTAAGCTCTGACCAAGTGCCCAATATCAGAAAACATGGGATCAGTATCTCAGCCAATTCTCCCACTGAATCTTTCTCTTTCTCCCTCCCCTTTCCCAACAACCCTGTGGTTCCAGAAATGAGCTCTGTTTCCGCCTTTGGTTAATTTTTATTTTCATGTTTACATATTGTAGTATATGGAGATGTCTGTTAGTGTGTGATTATTTCTGTTGGAGTATATCTGATGGTAAAAAAACAAATAATGGGGATTTAATTTCTCAGTTCTAGTTAATATTTGTAACTTTTTTCTTTCAGGTTTTCCAACTTTTCTGATCTTATGGGTACAATGACTGTCTGCTTCCCCCTTCTCAGCATTATGAATGTCTGCATGTTCTTAAAAAACTTGCATTTTTCTGTAGGAATCTCCTGAAGGCCAAAAGATGCTTGAATTTCGAAGAAGTCTTCCTGCATATAAAGAAAGGGAAGCATTATTAAAAGCCATTTCAGAGAATCAGGTTAACTATGATTTGTTGGTTATTATGGTTGGTTTTAGCTGTGGCTTTATTCCTACTCTTGTTTCTCTCTGTATATATGGAATTTGATGTCTGGAAAAAAAATCTTTGTGACTCTCTTATTGACGATTTGGAGGTCATGTCTATGGCCAACCATGTAACACCAAATTGATATTATTTTGCCTTCTGCAGCATGAGTAGTAACTTAACCAAGCAGACAAATATTTATTCTTTCCTAAAAGAGGGATGTGATCTGTTGTTGTTCTTGCCATGGCAAGGCCATTTTTTTGTGGTTACTGGTCCTAACCTTGCATTTGTTTTGCACAAGGTCTGAATCTCGCACTTGGAGTTGACATTGTAAGAGTTGTACCACATCAAGTGGTAATGGCTTTTTTATACATATTCCTTTATTTAAAGGGAAAATAAATTTTTTTTGGGTCAGAGAGAACCATAAAGAGGGTGAGGAGCATTTGTGTCTTGAAGGCAGAATGCCTTAGATAATTTTGCTCAGTATTGCTCTGTGTAAGATTGAGTTGCTTGTTCTGTTTAAATGATGTATCATGGGTTCATGTTACCCATGTAGTGATAGATGCACAGACCAAACAAATGATTCCAACTGCAACATGGTTATATGATTTTTTTTTTAATGATAGCTAATATGAACATTCCGAAAACATGATTCACTGTACTGATTTTTTTAGGTGGTTGTTGTCTCGGGTGAAACTGGTTGTGGTAAAACCACGCAGCTACCCCAGTACATACTAGAGTTGGAGATTGAAGCTGCCCGTGGTGCAGCTTGCAGTATCATATGTACTCAGCCTAGAAGGATTTCTGCTATGGCTGTTTCTGAAAGAGTTGCTGCAGAACGAGGGGAGAAACTGGGAGAGTCTGTTAGTTTCTGCTTCTTATTTCTTGATTCTTGCTTGTCAACCATTTAGAATATTGTCATGTGTCAGATTAAGATTAAATCCTCTTTACTTAATTGTTTTTCCCCATCATCAAAGGTTGGTTATAAAGTTCGGCTGGAGGGAATGAAAGGGAGGGACACACGTCTTCTGTTTTGCACCACTGGCATATTATTGAGGAGATTACTTGTTGACAGAAATTTGAAAGGTGTCACTCATGTTATTGTCGATGAGATTCATGAACGAGGGATGAATGAAGGTAACTTCGGAATTCAGCCTGTTCAATGTTGATCTTTCAGATGCGATTCTTACCATGGTTTGCCTATATTTCAGATTTTCTTCTCATTGTCCTGAAAGATCTTCTTCCTCGTCGACCAGAGTTGAGGTTGATTCTCATGAGTGCAACCTTAAATGCAGAGCTTTTCTCTTCTTACTTTGGTGGTGCTCCAATGCTCCATATTCCGGTAATTTGCAGGATGCTAATTACTCTCCTATCTAGTGATAAGAGCCATTCCCATATTCTGAACATGGTTTGACCAAGTGTTTTGGGTTCATACAGATTTTCTATTCTTTTCTCTTCTCTTTGGTGTTTTTGTGTTATTACTATATTATTAGCTTGTAAAATGATGCTAATGGCTATCAATATCATAATCTTTATCCCAGTTCAAATTTACTTTGAATTATCGAAGAATTCTTGAGTTTATCATTCATTAGTTGCCTATGATAATTTTGATATTTGTTGTGGAAATTGCAATTTTGCTGTACTTCAAAATGTATCTGAATTGCTGTCTTAGGAAATGAAATAAAGATTTATTATGAAAGAGATCTTGCGTGAAAGAAATTGGCCCCTTGTCAAAATTGGCCACTCGAATTTGTATTACTGTCAATCATCCTGTTCTAAATTTTCAGTCATATTGCAACTATTTTCCTCTTTCTCAAATTGGCAATTCAAAAAGTTTAAATGATTTGTGGTTATCTGTATCTATGTTGTTCCTTTTCGGTGGAAATCTTCAGAATTAATGTTATGTGAATCTACCGAATTTTGTATTTGTGATGAAATAAAAAGATGGTGAATCATCTTTATTGTGCTTAAGATGGCTTCAGAGCTATGTTATTTGTTGTTTGTTCTATTTAGTAACGAGTAGGCTATGCCTTTGGTTGTAAATGTTAAAAGATTTGTTGTAGTAGTCCTGTTAAGACATCTGAGCACTAGGTTTGGAGGATACTTTTAAGCATCTTCGATCTCCAATTCCCTTAAGTTTGAACATGTTTGTTTCGGTCTCTGATTAATTTACTTTTAGAAATTTAGATATCTTTTCGCGTTTATTGTGTTTCCTGATGCTAGCTCTATCTGTCGCTCCTTTCTCTCTTCCCTCTCTCCCTGTGGCATTTTTCTCCTATAATTGTTTTAACTCACATTGTCGTGGATTTATCTAGAAAAGGGCTTGATTTGACTGCATGTTACCATGGGGTGACCTGCTTAGTGTTACTTATTTCATTCTCTTTTCTCCATTTGTTTGCCATATGGGGTTGGCATGATGATTATTGTATATTCAATTTCAGGGTTTCACATACCCTGTTCGAGAACATTTCTTGGAAAATATTCTGGAGATGACTGGTTATCGGTTGACCCCATATAATCAAATTGATGATTATGGTCAAGAGAAGATGTGGAAAATGCAAAAACAAGCTCAGGCTTTGAAAAAGAGGAAGAGCTCAATTGCTTCTACTGTTGAGGTAAAATTTTGTGAACCTAGTTTCATATAAGTGCATGGAGGACTCTGATCCAGCATCCCTTGATGCTTTTGGCTTTCTCTTAACACATATTCTCCCTGAAACTTGTGAGCAGGATGCCCTTGAAGCTTCTGACTTTAGGGAGTACAGCTTTCGGACTCGGGAGTCTTTATCCTGTTGGAATCCTGACTCAATTGGGTTTAACCTCATTGAGCATGTGCTTTGCCACATAGTGAAGAAAGAGAGACCTGGTGCCATTTTGGTTTTTATGACTGGTTGGGATGACATAAACTCTTTGAAGGATCAGCTCCAATCTCATCCTCTCCTTGGTGATCCTAGCAGAGTGTTGCTACTTGCATGCCATGGTTCAATGGCAAGCTCTGAACAGGTGTCTTCATCATTCTCTGCATATAGTAATAACAATGGCATGTCCTTGTAAAACTCCAGAAAACTACTTCTTGATAATTATATATATATGGTATTTTTATGCAAGTAGGTATGCTAGTCATGTTTTTGGGAGGTTTTTGTGGTTATGAACCATGGCTGGTCTTGAGAATTCTTTAATCTTGAGGCTTAAGTTGCATGCAGCCACTACTCGCTGCTCTCATGTTATGCTTTATCTCATGGCTTAAAACTATGTGGCTAATTTTTATATTTTCTTGAAGAGTTCTTGTTGCATTATGGAATGTTCAAAAATATCATCTTCTTTTCAGTTTTCTTATTTAATCTAGTTGTATAATTCTCTGTCTTTGGAATTTTCTTGTTCTTCTCATATAATAACAGATATTCTGCAACGAACAAGGGAATTTGGGCTACTGCATACTGAATTATGACAATTTGAAGTTTGAATCATTTTTGGTTTTAGATTCTCCACCGCCTAATTTTCTGTATTACTTAAGAAATTGTAAACATTGCTATTTGCATGCTTGACGCATGACTGTAAACCTTGACAAAAAGATTCTTTTAGAATCATTTTAAGCTCTTACTTCCCCTGGTTTTCCTTGCTTTTTCCTGAACATTTTTACCTAATGTAGTGATGAGACAAAAATATTGGCCTCTTCTTCCCTCCATCTCTCCCTGACTCTTTCTCTCTTGGTCTATGATATTAATTTTTGTTTTGGGAAACAAGTATCCGGTAATCTGGAACTCAAGTCGAGCACAAATGACCAGAAAGCCTTAGAGCTAGACCCAAAACTATTTATTCTCCTTGAAATATTTGTGCCAAATAGAACACTTTACCTTAGTGAAGCATTATTGCTGCTTTATGGTGTTCTGTGATTTTTTTTTGGTCTACATTTTGTATGGAAACTTCAACTTTGGCTTTTTTTTTTTCTTTTAATTTTTTTAAGTAGCAACATCATATTTCACTTGGTTATCATTACTCAACTGTAGAATTAAACTGAAACTATTCATCTACTGCTGGTTATCTGTCCAATTATTTTCTCTGTTGCTCTTCTTGATTTCTTCCTTGTCCAATTTTTTGGGATGCAGAGGTTAATATTTGATAAGCCTGAAGATGGAGTGAGGAAAGTAGTTCTAGCGACCAACATGGCTGAGACTAGTATCACCATCAATGATGTGGTATTTGTAGTTGATTGTGGGAAGGCAAAAGAGACATCTTATGATGCGCTAAATAACACTCCTTGTTTGCTTCCATCCTGGATCTCAAAGGCTGCTGCCCGGCAAGTAAGATTTCTGATAAACATATGAAAATGTTACCTATTTTACTGAAACATGGCTGATTTAGAATCTTTATAATTATCTTTTAGTAACTATTTCCTCCCAAGTTAAATGTGTTCCTGCTTGCATGAGGTTTAGTGATCAAATATGCAGTGAATGGCTTTTGACTTGTGCTTTTCATGCATGTATGGTATTTATCTAATCCACTCCTAAACCTCACTCAATTAAGCCTAAATCTGAAACCAGTTAAATGTCAACTTCTTAAAATCCTTTTTCTCGCTTAATTCTAGTCCAGGTTCATATTAATTAAATTTATAATGCACTTTTCACCCCAATCAATTCTACTGGATCCATCAATGCTTCATCTAGATTGACAGGCCCCCAACATTTTAATTTCTGATTCTTTACGTTAAACCAATGAGAAGGGATTTTATTTCTTTAACTATTGCTTTGTTAGTGCAGCCGAACTCAGGTAACTAATTCAAAAAAAGAGAGGGAAGGATTATTGGGACTTAGTGTTCCTGATGATACAAATTAGCAATTGGGTAGGTAGTTAGTGGCTATATTAACTAATTGTCTGTTTGAATTCAAAACATTCTGCATACTTTGGTGAAAGACAATTTGGTGTGAGCAATAAATGCCTTGGAATATACCAAATTTATTGCCGAAAAATGTTTCTTTGCTGCCAACTTACATGCACTTAACTGATTTTAGGAAAGAACAAAAGCAAATATTGTGGTTTGATTTGGATGGAATTTTAAGGTGTCAAATACAAGGTTTTATTAAGGAGAATGACTGTTCTTTTGAACTTCATGTTTTGAAATGTGGTTATGACATGGTAATGCCATTGTGTAATTGAAGTCATCACTTCATTCCCCTCTAAATATCTGCACTGACCAAGGGTCAAATAACAATACACAGCTAGTTAGAAATTTTGTTTAAGAACTCAAAAACTGAAATAGAATTGAAACTAAATGAACAAACTTAAAGAAAAAGATAACGAGGCATTTATGCTGAGGGGCTAAATCTCCATCTCATTTACATTATTAGACTGGACCCACTTAGAGTCCAATTTAGACAGGTAAATAATTTTTTTTTCATGTATCACTTGAACATAAACCTTAATTTTTAATTTGCTTCATGATAACTGAAATTTCCGCATGCTTGGATTTTTTTTTTTTGAATTAAATTATTTGTAGACTATTATTTTTCGGACAGAACTTATGACGTAATTTTGAGCTCATATTTATTATTAATTATCAACGTTTTGCTGCTGCTTGAGTGGACTTTCTTTAATTTAATTTAGCACCCATCCATTATGTGAAATTTACAGTTGCAGACCATTATGTATACCATTACTTGAAAGCATGGTTCTTAACATGAATTGTTTTCATTAGTTTTCTCTATTTGTGTTCTGTAGAGAAGAGGAAGAGCTGGTCGTGTTCAGCCGGGCGAGTGTTACCATCTCTATCCTAGATGTGTATATGATGCATTTGCTGATTATCAGTTGCCAGAACTTTTAAGGACTCCACTGCAATCCTTGTGCTTGCAAATCAAAAGTTTACAACTTGGAAGTATATCTGAATTCCTGTCTAGGGCCCTGCAGCCACCTGAACCTTTATCGGTAATTTGCAAGTTGATTGCTTCCTTACCTGTAGAGCTATGAAACTTGCAGAGATAAAAAATGAACTAATCTTCTTGCATGCCTTGTGATTGAATCCTACATGTCTTCATCTTAGGCATCTAGATTCTTCAATCATTAGTATTGTCCTTTAACAATTCAACATATCAGTTGTTTGACTCATGTTTGTTGTGTAGGTCAAAAATGCTGTTGAATATTTGCACATCATTGGAGCTTTAGATGAGAATGAGAATCTGACAGTGCTAGGTGATTCATCACTTCTTTTATTTTTATTATATTTTTTTTAATGAGGGATATTGAATTATTTTACGAAGCAACAGCCTTAGTGTTGACTGATGGTTTGCAGGACGCAATTTATCAATGCTTCCAGTTGAGCCTAAACTTGGAAAAATGCTCATATTAGGGGCTATTTTTAACTGTCTAGATCCGGTAATGACTGTTGTTGCCGGTCTTAGTGTCAGAGATCCATTCTTGATGCCATTTGACAAGAAGGATGTAAGTCCAGCATTTTTTTTATTCTTTTAGTAGTATATTCTTTTACAGCATTCTGCCTTTGATGCTGAGTAAATTTGTTTTTCTTGCTTCTGTAGCCACTATTAGATATATTTGATTAACTTGTGTCTTTTAGTAGCAACAGTTTGTATTCAGTAGTTAAATCTTAGAGCTACTGACCATTTTGCACCTTCATTCCAGTTTTTCTAGAATAAATGTGGACATGCTCAACGGATAACTATTTGCAACTTCTTAGTAGGAGACTTGAGCCATCTGCAGTAGTTTTAATTAGCATAAACTCACTAAATAACTTCAATTTGACACTGTATGTTTGCCTTTCATTTCTCCTTAAAAAATGTGGCAGAGAATATAGGTGTTGATTTACATTCTACTATTTTCTTGTAAATTTTGTCTCCATATGTTAGTATTCAAGCATATGTTATTGTTTGCTCATGGTGTATCTCGTTTGTTTTACTCTAAAATTGAAAATGTCTTGAACAAGTAGGTGCAAGAAAATACATGCAGAAAGCATTTATAGTAAAATTATGGCTGTGAACAAGCAAATAGAGAACATGTTACCATTTGTTCTTAATTGTCTTCTTTATTGCCTGGGCTGATGGGGAATTTTATTACAATTACCAAAATTCCAGTCTCTGCACATTTTTAGAGGTTATCCTTGGTTGTGATTGTTGTGACTCTTATATACAATGTTGTGAAGAATTCCTTCTTGCTTGCTTTCTGTAGCTAGCAGAGTCGGCCAAAGCTCAATTCTCTGCCCGTGACTACAGTGACCATCTTGCACTTGTACGAGCCTATGATGGTTGGAAAGAAGCTGAGAGAGATCAGGCGGGTTATGAGTACTGCTGGAAAAATTTTCTTTCTGCACAAACTCTTAAAGCAATTGACTCTCTGCGGAAGCAGTTCTTCATTTTGCTCAAGGATGCTGGTCTGGTTGACCGCAATAAAGAGAACTGCAATAAATGGAGCCAGGATGAACATCTTATCCGAGCAGTCATTTGTGCAGGCCTATTTCCTGGAATATGCTCCATCGTGGTGAGTGGCACTGCATTTGTTTTAGAGGTTTAGGAAAAATAGTTTGTTTACATCCTTGTTGTGGCCTTTGTATTGATGTTGTTTTCTTCTTCTGTGGTTTTGTTCTTCATACAACTTCAAAGTTCAGTCAGCAGATAGAGTGATAAAGGGATTTGTTTATTTGAACTTTCTAAAATGCTTGCTATAGTGGACAAGTAGATTTGGTTGGCAATTTCTTTCTTAAAGTTTAACTATATGCTAGGGAGATGACTTGCCTTTGCTTAGGACATGTTAGAAAGTCTGTACTGAGGCAATTGTTATATACAGAATAAGGAGAAGTCCATAGCATTGAAAACAATGGAGGATGGTCTGGTGCTTCTATACTCAGTAAGTTTCTCGTCTTTCTGTTATTTCAGTATTCATTCCCGTATGAAGTTGTTTTTATGAAACTGTTTTTCTTTCACCTGCTCATTTTCTATAAGGAGCACAGGTGTGTGTATATAGTAATTTTGCACCTCTTTTTTCCATGTTGTGGATCGTCTTGAACAGAATTCTGTGAATGCTGGAGTACCCAAAATTCCATACCCATGGCTAGTTTTCAATGAAAAGGTTAAAGTGAATTCAGTTTTTCTCCGAGATTCAACTGGTGTATCTGATTCTGTGCTTCTCTTGTTTGGAGGGAACATTTCCAGGGGTGGACTGGTAAGTTCTGCAATTTATTTTAGCTGTCATTTACAATAGGACTATTTTTTCCTGTGGAAGACATGGATTTCATTTTGTCTTTCGCTGGTGCATGATTTGTGCTGAACTTTACTGGCTTTTGATAGGACGGACACCTGAAAATGTTGGGAGGGTATTTGGAATTTTTCATGAAACCTGAATTAGCTGATACTTATTTAAGCTTAAGGAGAGAGATTGAGGAACTTATTCAGAGAAAAGTAAGTATTAATTGAATTTTCTGACTTGATGTCCTTTTCGACTGATGTTTAAATTGTTTTCAATAAGACTTTGATTAAAATTATCGTTAGATCCATGTATAATGTCTAATTCTTTTTTGGGCAGCTCCTCAACCCTGAGTTGGATATAGAAGTCCACAACGAACTCCTATATGCAGTCAGATTACTGGTGTCAGAGGACCAATGTGAGGGCAGATTCGTCTTTGGTCGTCAGGTTCCGGCAGCCTCAAAGAAGCTGGCAAAAGCAAAACTCTCGGGAATGGTCTCAAAAGTTGGGGGTGATAATTCAAAGAATGAGCTACAAACACTGCTTGCCAGGGCAGGACACGGTGCTCCTGCCTATAAGACAAAGCAACTGAGAAACAACCAGTTTCGTTCCACAGTGATCTTTAATGGGTTGAACTTTGTTGGGCAGCCTTGCAGCAGCAAGAAACTTGCAGAAAAGGATGCCGCTGCTGAGGCTTTGTTGTGGTTGAAGGGTGAGAGCCATTCATCTGCCAGAGATCTTGATCATGTGTCAATACTCTTAAAAAAGAGGAAAAACAAAAACAGAAAGAGAACTTGAATTCCCGGTTCTAAAGGGAGTTGGAACTGATGTAAAACCCTAGTGTGATACTGTAGCTTTATTTATTTAAAAGGAACGGGGCTCCTGTCCAAGTTTTGATGGACTTTGTGGGGTTCAATCCTTACAGCTGCAGAATATGCAGCTGGAAGAGAAACTGCAGCTTACAGAATCAATGGCAGTTGCTGACTTTTAAGGACCCGGTTTTATGAAAAGGGTGAAGCATTGCAGTTTTGTGGGGAGGCAAAAACTGGAGATTCTACGTAAGCTAACTGAAGAACAATTGGGTGTCACGTCACCGGGCTCGAAATTCTTATTCTTATTGCCCCAAGCTCTGTGCAGCATCAGGTGGCTCCATTCCCATTCGTTATCTTATTGTTAACAATAGACTGGGAAATTAATTCTTGCCAGAAGATCTAGTAAGTTGGCAATATAGGAAATAAAATTTTGTATCTGTAAAGCAAAATATTTGTATTAACCGGTGTATTAGCTTACATATATTAGTCTCATGCGTATGCTTGCTTTGGACCTTTATTTTGGATGTCATGGGAGAAGATTGAAACATTGGATTTCATTATCAATTCAATGATTGTACATAATATTTTCCTGGCATGAACTGTGATTCGAGTTCTAAAACACTATTTACTGACCCAAATGCTGAAGTGCTTTCAACAAAGTACCTCTAAACCTATTCAAATCCACTTTTACATTTTGTTGGACCATATATACCGACCTAAATACATTCCATCCCTGTTTTCCAACCTTGGAAGGACTCCTTATTACGTCATGATCAAGTGGGTATTGCTGTATCAAAGTGCTTTCTTCTAGTTTAATCTTATATTCCAAATACTTCAACTTCATAGCTTTTGCAGGCTCTTCATAGTCGGTTCTTGCCAACCATTCAAATCCTCCAAAGGGAACCACCTGTATGAAAACTGCATTCTCCGGAAGGAATATCATGTTTGTCATTGCAGCTCCATGAACTGCAAGAAACACATCACAAGAATTCACAGTTTCCGCAAATCTGGATAACTCCCCGCTTGCCTCAGTCACAACCACCTCGAATCCTAACCTCCAGGCCATTCGAGCAATTTCTTCAGGATTTGTAAAAGCTCGCGTTCGCTTCCTTGCAATGATCAGAAGTCGAGGCTTCTTCTTTTCCCCGTCCTTCATTCTGACCGCAGCAATTTTCGGCAACGAGAATGAACTTCTTATGAATTGTCTGAAATCTTTCAGAGAATAAGGAGAGATCGAAGGATCTATATTCAGCTCCTTGTCATGACGTTTAAGGCCAATTATCCCTCCTGGGAAACAATGAATATCCTCTTCATTATCGATGTCAATAACATCATATTTCGACAACTTCTTCAGAATGTTTTGGTACTTCTTAATCCACCAAGACTGCTTGTTGGTGATAACAAATTTTGCTTCACCGTTAAACTGTCGAGAATTTATATACAGTGGAATGATAATGTCGCTGAAGTCGTGAAAAATGTTCCCTGCATATCCTCCATTGGAGAAGAGAACGGCTGGAACGCTGTGATTTTGATTGCATCCCGGGAGCTCTTGAAAACTTGTTGCTGATATTACTGACCATTTCGTTACATGTTTCATTACATATCTATCATATTTTCGAGAATAAGGTCTGATAATCCAGGAACTATTTTCTGCAGAGATGGCTGTTTGATCAGCGGAAGCAATGAACACAGTTGCAGAACTTCCATCGACCCTTATATCATCGTTGATCTCACAAAAGTCTGATCCTTTCGTTGTACTGCAGACTGCTGGCTCAATTTTCTTGGGCGCAGATTCTGTAATTTCAAATTCCCATCAAAATTTGTGAATCAAGTCAATTAGAAAAACTATACCCTTATATATTTTAATTCTTATAAAAATTAGGTTAATTTTTTTTTCTCATGAAATTCTGATCGTGCATGCACGTTTAAGGATTCTAGACAGAGTTAACAACTTCATGAATCGTGTGAATTGTGATCATTGTAGAGTAATTAAGTTGACTTTAATTATTAATATCTTATTTGTTGATATAATTAACACTTATGAATATTAGATGTAAAATGATGCAAATTAATTAAATAATTTTTTATAAAAAAAATAATTACTTACCCTCCAAAACTGGTTGAGAAATATGGGTGGTGGGTTTAACAATTAGCTGGGAGGTAATAGTATTTTTAACAGTACGTCGGGGTTTGCTTATATTCTCATATATATGTTGAGAGGTGCTGTTAATGGCGTTTTCCTTTATTTTTTGCTGGGAAATATTATTGCTTATTTCCTTCACTGTTAGCACCTTCACATCACCAACATCCACCGTCAGCTGCAAATTTACTGCAAAAAGACATCCATGTAATTGTATTATTAGTTGAAACAAAATTATGTTTTCTAATGAGTACAATTAACTATAGGATATATATATATATATATATATGATATAGTTGGAAAAAGAGAACTTATGAAATATTAAATAAAAAATAATAGGAAGTTTATTTGAGAGAATTAAGTTAAATTGTGGACTTTACTTTTGAATTTGAAATTTCCTTTAATATAATCATAAACTTATTAGTACATTTATTATATATTATGCAAATTTTGTCTGAAAAAAAAAATAATAAGCTTTTGTTAAAATTAAAGCTGATTAATTGTACAACTCTTGCTGTTTTAAAAGTCTTACTGAGAAAAGTAAAAATTCGTAAACAGATGCTAATATACTTCTTTGTAGAAAAAGATTGAAGAAGAAGAACATTTGTGTTTATAGAAAAGATTAATAATTAAATCAAGTAGAAGAATAAGGGAAACTTACAAGCTTGAGAAGGACCCAAATAAGGCTTGAACACAGTGCAGAAGCTGAGTGCAATTAGAAAGGAACATACAAACGCCATGCATTTGACCTGCATTTGCTCTCGACGTCTAAAACTTCGAACAAACATAGAATTGGACATCTCTTCCCTCTCCTCTAATTGATCTCAGCACTCACTTTCATGCAAAACTTGTATGAATATGGAAATCAAGAAAAGCAAAACCTAATTTAAATTACATGCATGCACGCTAGCTTCACATTTAAAGCCTTATCTTCAACAACAGAAAATGCAACTTGAAGTTTCAATATGATTGATTAATAGACGGCGAATCAGGTTGTAGATTATGTATATGTTTTTGTGCAGTGACAGTTGGGGTGCATTCAACATTTTATTTTCGTATTATCAAGAAAGTATTGCTCCCCACGTACGTATGATTATGTTGTGGATCGAAATATTTAATTTATAGGCAATTTAGGTAAGAGTACGATAGGGACTTTTTAGTTGACTGCTTTGAAAGTATTAAAACATCTCTTTCAATAATTGCATTTGGTGATTTTTCATATCTTTGACATTCTCAGAATGATCATCACTGCCGGCCGTTGATTCTAGCTTGCCTCCGAAGGTATTATCAGACGTCAATTTTTTTCTTTAATCAAAGTAGAAAACAATCACGTTTTGATAAGAATATATAGTACTTTTAATATACAAATTAATTTTAGAATAGTGATACTATCCAATATTCCAATTGGCGGATTAGTGTGATAAAAGATTTTAAAAATTATAATTATTATTCAATTGGGTATAAATTTAATGTGAAGGTAGACTTCTTATTATTTTCTATCTTTCCTCTTTCACTAATACTTTTTTGCAAGTTTACTTTCAAAAGCTAGAATAGATATATTTTTAATTTTAACTATTCAAATTAAATTAATTAAAGTGTGTAAAACTAATGAATAATTAATACCATGTAATTGAATATAATCTCAATTATTAGAATGAGCATTCGAGAGGTTAATTATGCATGAATTTATTTATGAAATAAGACCTCTTCATCTTAATTTATAAAGAAATTTTGTCATTTAATGCAACAACTTCCAATATTAAATATGATGTAATAATCTTGATAATTATGTATAGCGCGGGAATTAATATATCCAAACATTGGTGATATATTCTTAATTATGCACTCAATTGATCAGTGGACTGAATTAAAGAGTGGTGGGAAGTTCACATTCAAATAAGCGAGTTTGGTATAGAATGAGACATTTTAACAATCAAAGTTTTGTATAACCATTTTTTTGTGGGAGACATGATAGAATATTTAATTAAATATTGCCTAGCTACTTTGAAGGAATCAGATTCTTTGATGTTATTTATCAAAATAATCTATTTCTTATTAATTTTTATATCTATATAGAAGTTAGGAGATTGTTATCACACTACAGAACAAAAATAATCATTCCTTGAATTCTGCTCTCAAAAAAGAAAAAAAAATTCATTCTTTGAATTACCTCCCTAGTTGATGTATGGACGCATGCACATTCTAATATATAATTGTGTACTTTATTTATATGAAAGATAATATGCATGTAACCTAAATCTTTGAGAAATTTGGAAGCAATTATCATATTAGTCAATGTAAATAGGTAGCCAATGGAAGCCTAGTTAAATACACTAGAAAACTAAATGTGCCCATTTAAACAATATTGATATAATATATATATATATATATAATTATTGGGTATAATTTTAATGCACTAATTATGTAATATATACTATCCTCAAATAATTTAACAAATTTTTATCTTCTAATGACTCTTTGTATATATATATATATATATATATATGAAAATTTGCTAATTCATATCTTGAAAAACTGTATATGTATATATAAAAAGTGTTTCTATTTTTATTCATTCTTGATTATTTTATGGGACACCGAAATTCTTGTGCAAAATATTATGCAGGAAAAGTTAAATACGAAAGTCAATTTGCAGTCGGTGGATCGCTTATTCCAATTACATCACTGATAAAAGTAAATGAACCATCATTGTCTTATAACATTCTTTGAAGAATTTAAACTACAACTATGATTATTTTATGTGCATTTGCTATTATAATATATAATTAAGTTAAGATAGCAAGTTATCATGAAAAAGTTTATAAAATAATATATAGTTTAAGCACATATATGCCTAAATATATACACATACACATACACATGCTATTACATGGTTAATAATTTCCATCAAAATGTATTTTGTTTTATTTGAATTTGAATGTCATTAACATTTTGGATAAAGCATGATTATTCCCGCGCATACAAGTTTTTAGAATATGGACTTATGACTTTCCTACCCAAACTTATAAGCCCTTTGAATGCGTTGTATTATTATTGGACGCTGACAATAACCCACTTAAGTCTTTGGGCTTTATTGTACTGCTCCACATCGATAGACACAGACAGCTTACATATATCATTAGCTCTTCAATGAGCTTCAAATAATTGGAAATCAAACATCGAGGAAAGGAAAAAAGAAGAGGAAATGGTACCTGGAATTTGGTTTTCTGTAGAGGTATTTACTGATGCAAAAGCTCGAGGGCTTTTGATAAAGTACCTCTAAACCTATGTAAATCAAGCTGTACATTCTGTTTGTCCAAGTACAAAGACCTGAATGCAATCCATCCCATTTTCCCAATTGACGAAGGATTTCTTATAACATCATGGTCTTGTGGGTATTGTTGTATTAAACTACTCTCTTCTGCTTTAATCTTGTACTCTAGATACCTCAAGTTCATTGCCTTTGAAGGCTCTTCAAAATCAGCTTTCGCCAACCATTCAATTGCTATGGGAACTACTTGTGTAACAACTGCATTTTCCGGGAGAAAAACAATGTTGGTCAAGCCAGCTCCGTGAACTCCCAACAGCACATCGCAAGAATTCACAATCTCAGCAAATTTTGATACATTCATGTCTGCTTCTGCAACTACTACTTCGCACCCCAACCTTCTAGCAGTTTGAGCAATCTTTTCAGCATTGGTAAAAGTTCGAGTTCTCTTCCTTGAGATGATCAGAAGTCGCGGCCTTTTCTTCTCTCCATCCGTCATTCTGATTGCTGTAGATTTCTGTAACGAATAAGCAACCATTAAGAACTCTCTGAAGTCTTTCATGGAATAAGGAGACAACGAACTGTCAATGTTCAGCTCTCTGGAATCATGGCGTTTAAGGCCAATTATTCCTCCTGGGAAGCAGTGAACATCGTTAGTTTGCCTATCAATGTCGATGATATCATATTTTGATAACTTTTGCAACAGCTTTTTGAACTTCTCGATCCAAAAAGAATGTTTGTTTGTAACAAGAAATTGTACTTCTCCATTGAATTGTCTAGACGTTAGGTACAATGGGATCACAATGTCGGTGAAGTCATGGAAGTTGTTTCCTGCATATCCTCCCGTAGAGAAAAGAATGGTTGAAACACTGTGATTTTGTGTGCATTTTGGGAGTTGTTGTTGGCCCATTACGGATTTCACTGACCATTCCCTGACCCCACTCATTGCCGTTTGATCTGTTTTCCGAGCATAAGGTCTGATAATCCATGGATTATTATCTGCCAAGAATCCAGATGCTTGATATGAAGCTATAAATACAGTGGCAGAACTTGCTTCAATCCTTATATTGTCGTTAATCTGGCAAAAATCTGTTAGTTTCGTTGAGCTGCAGAGTGTAGGCTCTATCTTCCGTACAGAATCTGGAATTTAATTCAGAAACCAAATCAAAACAACTTAAGTCAGTTATGTATGTATGATGGCTGGAATTCATCCATTAGGGAACTAATCAATAGCTGATTCCAGCATGCTTTAAGTTCTTAAGACAATTGAAACTTACCCTTAACCATTTTCGGAGAATTATTTGTAGCATTGGCTACTAGCTGGGAGCTTTTTGTAACTATACTAAGCTTGGAGCTGCTTGTATTTGTAGCTATAATTATCTGAGAGGTGCTAATATTATCAACCAGTTGTCGATACTCGCTTATTTCATCAAGAACATATTGAGATCTGCTGTTATTCTGAATGCTGCTAATGTTATCACCCGATTGTCGAGACTTGCTTGTATCATCAAGAATATGTTGAGACCTGCTGCTATTCTTAGAGCTGCTACTGTTATTAAATGCTTGTCGAGACTTGCTTGTATCATCAAGAAAATATTGAGACCTGCTGCTATTCGGAGAGCTGCTACTGTTATCGACTGCTTGTCGAGGGTTGCTTGTGTCATCAAGAAAATATTGAGACCTGCTGCTATTCCAAGAGCTGCTACTGTTATCGACTGCTTGTCGAGACTTGCTAGTATCATCAAGAATAAATTGAGACCTGCTGCTCTCAGAGCGGCTAAAGTGATCAACAGCTTGTCGAGACTTGCTTATATCATCAAGAATATGTTGAGACCTGCTGCTATTATTCTTAAATATTAGGTTAAAACTGCTTGTATCCTTGACCATTAACATCTTCAGACCAACATGCTTCGTTGATACCCGCAAATTTACTGCAAAATGCATAGGAGTTTAGAATGTTAGTACATTTTCAAATGTCTTGTTTCTTATTTTAGTAAGGAAAATGTTCAGAATTCTGCGTAGAAAAAGATTTAAGACAATGAAAGCGCAAGTATGTATAGTACTTACAAACTGGCAGAGGACCAAAATAAGGCTTAAGCACAGTGCAGAAGCTCAATACAATGAGCAAGCAACCGATCAACGCCCCATATCTGAATTTCTTCTGCTCGTGCTTACTAAAGCTTCTTGCAAGTATGGAATTGTACAACATTTTCCCTTTCTTTTTGTCACTTCACTACAGGCAAAAATCAATGCCTACTTCTACAATGGCATTTAATTTTTGCATACATACACATAAGATGATCCATTTTTGAATATTAACAAGCACTGAAGCCAATATTATGTACATATTTAAACTCATTTATATCCTCAACTAACTAGAAGTTGGTGTGTTTCAAAATCGGATGGCTAAGGAAGGTTCAGATTTTCCATTTTTTTAAAGACAATGTGTTGAAGGTTGAGGTGCATTTTAGTTCCTGTGAATAATTGCTTCCCCATGTATGATTTTAAAAAGGTCCGTTTGGATTTCTAAATTTCTGAAACCTTCCGAAAGGGACTTCGTTGATGGCTGGTGTATTAGAATCAAACATCTATTTCAATGATTGCGTTTGGGTAATTTTCTTGCACGTTTAAAGAATAAATCGCAGGCCGTAGATTCCAGCTTTGAAAGGAAAGCTATCACCTAACCAAACTTTATTGAAAAACAAAAGAGATTATTTATAAAAAATGAAAATAAACATGCTGACAAATGATATTTTATAAATAATAATATTATTGTATTAGTAATAACTCATACATATATACATATATCTTTTTGTCATTAATTCGATCTTAATGCAAAATTTTCTACTAATAATTAAAATCAACCAGAGGCTTAAGTGAGTGAACTCACGGAATCAATAATTCAATATCAATTAATAATGAATTAACACCAAAACAAAATTATTAGCTTAAAAGTATTTAATTTCCATAAACATTGATGTACACGATTTAATACATAATGTCTGTCTTTCACTTTATGTAATATAGTTATACTTATGAGGTAATTTTATAATCTTTATAAATAAAATTAAGATGCTGAATCAACATATATAGCAATATCATTCATAAATTACATATATATATATATTTTTTCAGCTATATTTTCTCGAAAGGCTTGGTTGTCACAAATTAAACAAAATCCTCAATTGGCCCCGCAATATAATTTCATGGCGGTACACGTTATCTTAACAAGTTAAATACATCGATATATTATCAGATTTGCAAAACAAGCTAGGATTGCCGACAACTGAGTGAACCAGTTGACACAGTTTGGTCTGAACCGAGGGAGGACGTTCAGGCATGCCAATAAAGTCGTTCAGAGTAGTGAGACATTTTAACAATATTTGTCTTCTCAGTCTTGGTAGGACGCATGATGAGACAAGAGTAGGAAGAAGGCTTATTATTTTAATAATTTGTCTCTATTCAAGTAATACGTGTGCTCTTTAGACTAATAGATTCTCCGAAACTTATTTATCAAAAGAATATGTTCTTAATTATAATAATATATATATAGTCTAAATAATTAATATATGGAGAAGGTAATGCATTGTTGTCACACAATAGCACAATTATAAATATTAATCATCTTTGGATCTTCACCTTTCTGGTTGAGAGATTCGACATATTCTTCTATATTTGGTTTAATTTTGTCTCTCACTCACCACCTTGAATCTATTTTTATGTATGCACGAAAGTTCAACATCTAACCAAAATCTTTGACAAACTTGGGAACCATTATCACATTAAGTCAATGTTAGGTAGCAAAATTAAGGCAGCCCTAGGATTAATATAAGCTACGTACATTGCAAAATTATGTATACAAACTCTTGTATCATGTAAATTAATGAGTCAAAATATTAATCAATAAATAAAATAAATAAATATATTATACTAGTTTATATAAATGATTTGTATATATTAATCACGTATCATAAATCTTATTATTTTGTTGGAAAATATATCTCATTATTTTATGCTAAATTGAAGATAAATTCTTGCTTATGCTAGATTTAAATGTTATGCAGCAAAGTATGAAAGTCAATTTGCAGTTGGTACTTAGTGGAATCTCTATTTCCATTAATCATATCACGAGAAAATAAATTTATAGTTCTTAGCATATATATATATGTATGCATATGAGCTAGGGAGAGCGGGAGAGAGGGAGAAAGATGTTTGATATTTAAATATATATTAAAAAATTGTTCTAACGCTGACTTGTATAACTTGAATGGTTAGAGCAAAGCAGGTTAATTTAGAAGATAGATCGAGGAAAATGGAATCATATTGTGATTAATTTATTGAAAAAGTGAAGATTGAAGAATTTATGGATTGAGTTTTTTTTTTAAAAAAAAATTTAAGCAATTCTCGGAAGTTAACTCTCAGAGTGTGTGTTGAGTTAGTGAATTATGTATAGAACACCCAATCCTACAAGATTTGTAATGTTTGATATTAATTTATTGATGAATACATTTGCTTGTCAAGTAAAGTCACAAAATGGTCTTAGACATCTTGAAAAACAAAAAAGAATTATTGCATGAAAAATATTTCTTTGAATACAAATAATAATGAAAGTAAGAAAAAGTATTGCTCGTATACCCTATGTATCTTTTGAATATTTCAAATGAAAGCACATTTACCATCACCTGCATTTAAATACATATAAAAATAAAAATATTAGAAATATTATAGAAAAGACAATCTCAATATAAATATAAAAACCTGGTTAATTTGCTCTTACTTGGATTAGTTGGTGTTAAGAAACCTGTTTTATTGAAATCACAGGTAGACTCATTGCGAGCATTAGCATTAAAAAAATAATTCATGACATATGCTGCCTTAATCCACAAAGATTTATCAGAACAACGAACTTCTTTGGTGTTTACAAGAGGGTCACAATCTACACCCATTTTGCAACCCCAATCGATATTTGCTTGTAAAATTTCGTCACTAACGTTTGGTTTCGGCACACAATATTTTTCACCCCGTACAACTGTTAACACTACTGGTGTTGATACTGGTGCAACCCTAGATCTTCCTTTGCCCGATTTCTTGCCTAATCTTTTTCTTCCTCTTAGGTGCTGGTTTGCTGGAACCCATGTCCTCAGGGATTTATGATGAACTCCTCCAGCCTACATCAAACATTTGAAGAGACAAAAATTAAATTAAAGATGCAAAAGTTGATATTAGCCAGGAATCAAATTTCTTTTACATTTTTTTAAAATTCTTTGATATTAAAAGATGTTGGTATGATTATGAGAACAATGAAAAATGAATGACAACAATAAAAGTTATATTCGTCAACTGCATTTTAATGACTTAATCAGAGAAGTGATGTTTCTTTTTAAATGATATATAAGAGATTGATTAAACGTACAGTAAAAAGAGAATATGAGTGGATTAATTGATCAATACCTCTCTGGTGGGCACTTGAGAAGGAAAATTATTGGTGCTTACACCATTGGAATAAGCTGCAATGCTGAGGTGAAGGAGAAAGGTGATGAAAAGGATGATTTTGCTAGTGATCATGGCAATCGAGTACTTCATTAGTTGTAATAGATGAATTTTAATTGGTGGGTTTTCGATGAATTAATATACAATATATAATATACACACATATTTATATTAATAATCGTTTAGTGAACTGTTTTCTTGGATTATTTTGATCTACGATGTAGAAAATTGACAGATGAAGAATGTTAAAAATAGATGAAACCAGTTAAACGAAAATGAAATGCTGTAACGTCATGGTAAATATATTCCTATTAAGAGAATCAAATTTTAGTTTTTCTAACAAAAGGAAGGAGAATTGTGATGCAAATTTAAGCTGTATTAAAATTTGTTATTAGTTTTCTATAAAAATTTTTAATTTTCTTGTAGTTTGTACTTAGCCATAAAAATTACAGTTGGTTAGGATTTTTATTTTCATTATTTTTATCATAAATAACCTTATCTGGTGGTTTATTTTTTTTTTATTTAATAAAAATAAGAAAATTATATCTTAGCTAATTGTTATAAATGTAAAAAAGAATTTATTAAATATTTTTAATTTTATAAAATAAAAATAATAATTATATTCATTGTAATATATAAATAATATTAATCTATGAGTCTATTTCTTTTTTCTTTTGTTAGAAAAAATTATAGTTATGTTTGATATGACCTTTTAAGAAGAGTTTTATTTGACATAATAAATAAAATATATAAAAGAGAAGTAAATTTAAGCTCATTATTATTACACTCAAAGGCTTCAAAACTCAATCTTTAACAAATTAATTTTAAAAATTTTAAAAATAATTTATTATGTTATTGATAAATATAATCTCAATTAAGAGAAAATGTTATTATAATATACTTGAGGGAGTATTATTAATATTTTCTTTTTATTAAAAAAATTCAATAGTTAAGTAGAAATAATCTTAAGTTGTTACAAATTAAATATGATAAGAGAAAGAAATTGGTAGGTGCATGTTTTACATCTCATGACGTTGATAAATTATTCTTTAAACGAAAGCAGATTCGATGCTCATTGTTTATAACAGATAATTGATACTAATTAAAAAAAAATTAAAGAATTTCATTAACAATGGACTAGTAATATCATATCTTTGTCAAGCTACCTCATCACTTTACAATAGGAATTATAAGGAGCTAATAAGCTTCTAAATTTTAATAGTTTATTTATTTATATTTACATTATAAAGACAAATTGTATGGTAATAATTGATTGATTTTGATATTATGAGTTTCTTAGTACAGACGCTCTAAAGTACAGTGAATATATTACATCTGTAAGAAAAAAAAAAAGGTATAAAATTTTAATGAGTATAGTTTTATTTTAAATTATCAATTATATTGGTGATTAGAATTAATGGAGGGTGTCATAGCTAGCATGATATTAATAACTAGTTGTTTTTATTCTTTTTTATATAAATATTATTATAAGTATTTAATAACATATATTAATTCGCTGGTAAATATATATATATATATATTAAAATATAAGGGATATTTTTGCATATTCTCCTGAGGTTTATGAAAAGTATATATTCTGACTAACATTTTTCACTCGCTAAATATTCCGATTCAAATTTCGTTGCCATTTACTTCTTCTTCCTTCCTTGACAGGGTTCCTTTGCTTGGTATATACCAAATCAAAAAATTCACTACAACTGAGACAAGAGAGTTAGCAATTGAAGTATGGAGAGATAATTAATATGATGTCGTTTTCGGAGAAGAAGAGGTCCAAGCTGGTCACCCAAAATTGTTGGAGCAGATAGTTCTTGAATTGAATGGTTGATTTCAAGATTTTCTTATTTGTGGAAAAGTTAAATTTAGTTAATGGATATTATGCTTTATTTTTCTCTTCTTTCAACGGAATCCATAATTTTTAACTATTGAAGGCAGGAAGAGAATCTAGAAAAAAGTATAGTGGTAGTAAACATATAAGAATTGCCTTGCTTTCATGTTTCAATTGATTCTGCTTCAAAATTTTAAAGCAACTCATCAAGATTTTTTTTTTTTCCCTAATTGATCAGTAGTTGATGTTAATGTATTCGGTGGTGAATGGACTTTATAGAAGTGATGTCAGCATGGTTTTAAATTAATTTATAAAAAAGAAAGTTTTTTTTTTTTAATATAACATTATTTACTGATATTATAATTAGGGTTCTACTTGTAGTCCATTCCAAAAATTTTTGCACACATATTTTTAAGAGAATCTCTAACACATTAGAAAACACTTCTACATCTGACGAGGGTGTCGAAGCTAAGATCTCTTGAAGAGATTCTTAACTTCTGCCTTGCCCTAGTGGTTTATAAAAAAGAAAGTTAAAAGTATTGAGAGCTTTTAAATTTTTTTGGGTTGGAAAAGTGACAGTCAAAGGATGAAATCATTATAGAGCAGTAGAGGGAAAATTTTTTACTTTATTTATGATTTCCATAAACCTCAGGGGAGGTATGTGAAAATACCCTTTAACATAAGCACTCATACGAAGGCAAGGCAACATGCCTGAAGATTGCTTCTTTAACTACAGATGGCCCTTCCATTTGTTTAATTTTCAAATCAAAATAACCAAATAAGTTATCAAATTAAGAAAAGGCAAACTAACATTAATTAATTTATATATTAATTAATGGTTGATAATTTAATTTATATGTTTAGGAAACTCTTCGCGTTGTCGAATTCGGTAATAGAATAATTAAAGTTACACAGAACACTGGTAGCAGAAATTAATTTCTATGAACTAAGTAATCACTCCCACCAAACATATGATTGGAGAACTGATGCAATTAATTAATTTTTGGCTGTAAATAGCAATAAAATATACATATTAAATTACATCTACAATTTATTATAAATAAATAGAAGTATTATAATATTAGGGCACAGTAACAAAACCAGTGTGTTTGACAAAATTGTTTTAAAGTGGATTTATTTATATATAATTCAAATTATATAGTGAGTGTTCATACATTATTTTTCCTTAATTTTATATACATTTTCGGGGACTACTTGCGACGAAATTATTGAAATTGAAAAGCATATGGTCTAATTTATTGTTTTGAAAAAATTCAGGAACGAGAAATAGTTTTACTACATATTAATTTAGAGTTTGATTTTATCCCTACAACGTTTCCTAAAATAATGATGACTTAGAACATAATTTTTTCTAAATATAAAAATTTAGTCCTTGCTCTTGCATGAATATACTGGGGATTAAAACGCTAAACTTGAATGGAATGTGCCCTAACTTATTACTTCACCAAAGGTGAGAGACAGAAATTTTATTACTCAATAATCATATATAAATTCGTAAATTACACAAATCCATGGATAAAATTTTATTTTTTAAATTAAGTAAAAGAATTTACGGGAAAGAAACCCACCTGTATGTAAAACATAAATGTGCTTACCTATTAAAATTTAGGGACAACTAAAATTTTGTGTTTGGTTCAGAGAATTATAGAATTTTTTAGTGTATTTTTCACAATTACTCTTAGCATTTTAAAAGGTGAAAACATCCACAATAAAAACAAAACTCTTATGTTCTAAACACTCTTACAAACTCTTATAATTTTTTAGTGATACACTCTTACTATTCACCAAAAAATGAACTTTACAATTTCACATAAACATTTGCTTGTCAAATTTATATATAGTCACAACTGCTCTTATACATCTTGAAAGAAAAAAATAAATAAACTGTAGAAATAAATTTTCTTTAACTAAAATTACAAGGAAGAGTTAATCATTTTAAGCAGTTACACATCCAATAATAAACTTCTATATATTATCTCAAATGAAAGCAAACTTGCCATCACCTGCATTTATTTACATAAAAAAAAAAAAAAAAAAACGACAATAAATATTACTAAAGTACAGAGTAAAATAGTCTCGATAAATTAAATTGCCTAAGTTATAACTTTGTACTTACTTGGATTCGTAAGAGTGAGGAAACCCGTTTTATTGAAATCGCAAGCAGACTCATTACGAGCATTAGCATTAAAGAAATAATTCATGACGTATGCTGCTTTAATCCACAAAGATTTATCAGAGCAACTAACTTCTTTAGTGTTTATAAGATGATCACAATCCACACCCATCATGCAACCCCAATCTATGTTTGCTTGCAAGATTGAATCACTAACTCCTGGTTTTGGTACATAATATTTCTTGCCTTGCACAACTGATAAGCCTAATGGTGTTAACACAGGTGCAATCCTAGGTTTTCCTTTGCTCAATTTCTTGTCCTTTTCTTACCCTTCGTTGTTGCTGGTTTGCGTGTACTGATGTTCGTGGGGCTTGATGATGACCTTCACCCTACGCGCATCAAAGCATTTGAAGAACTAATTGAAGATCCAAATTTGATAACTATCTAGGTTAATGAAAATTTTGGTTCAAGTTCAATAAAGAAAAACAGAGGTCATAACAAGAACAAGATGGAATCACATATATATATATATATCAAATCAAAGAGGAAATCAAAATCTTTAACATGAACTACGGTAATGAAAATAATATATATATATATAAATATATGCTTAATTTTTGTTCAAACTATATATAGGTTATACAACTTTATTCATACCTTTTTATTAGTCATTTGAGAAGGATAATTGTTTGTGTCATGGTTTGCGCGCAGTACCTGTGAAGGAGTAGGTGGTGGTGGCAAGGTGAAGGATGAAGGTTGTAAATATGAGAAATCTGGTAGTAGTGCTTGAAATTGACTTATTGATAATGGCTTTAGATAATTTTGGTGTGCTAATATGTTATTCATGTGAAGTATTTATAATAAGAACCGTTTTGAGAGCTGATCTCGAGATAGTAGTGACTTGTAGAAAATTGACAGATAGAGAGTACCAAAAATAGATAAAACAAGTTAGGCATAAGAAAATAATTTAACTTTTCACTTTAAATATGTGCCTTCCAACAGAACTAAATTTCTGTTTTCTATTTTCTTTTTAAAACAAAGAGATCGTATATTTGAGAACGTACGGTTGTATCCATTGCTTTTCATTAGAATAACTTTTCTTATGTTCATACTTAATAAATCATTAATTTAAAAAATTACTGTCTATATACAGATTTCACTGACATAGAACATAAATCACATAGAATAAACAAAAGATAAAGCAAATATGAACATTTACACAGAAAACATATGTATTAGCTTTGAAATTTTTTAGCGGGGTTGAATTTGATCAATTGGAGATATGTTTGGAAATTAGAATTACTGATATAATTTATATGTAGAATTGTTAAAATTTTCAATTAAAAAACACCTAATTTTATTTGAATTTAATTTTCTTTAGCACCTATTATTTATTACTCATCGTTGTTCTTCTCGCTGATACATAATATTTAATAATTTTATCTTGTGTAAATTAAAAATTATGCTAACACCTATTTTTTTTTTAAATAAATTTGTAGAGAGTGAATAAAAAAAAGGATACAAGTAAATGAAAATAGCAGTGAAAAAATAAGTCATTCATTTGTTTTAATTGGTGGGGTCTCTTAAAATGAAGGAGATTGCCTTTAAGTCATCCAAATAAATGTACAAGACCCTATTAATCAGAAAGTAGATAATTTCTCCAAGAAAGAGTTTTGCCCAGTAGGAGGATCGTGAAATATATATTAATTTTAATGAACGCCTATCATAATATTTTTTAAAAAGTTACGATAACAGATTTTTTGGCTTTTCTTTAAATGGAGAAGTATCTTAATTAGCTAAAATATTGTTAGCATTATTGCATTTATATTTTTCCTCTTGATATTAATTCCTTAACATCTGTCACCAAAATGGACTAACTAAATTATAAATGGATAAAAACAAGTTGATTTGGCTTTTCATCCGAATATAAATAGATTAGAGGTTGATTTTTCTTCACATTAATCTTAAAAAAGAGAGTTTTTTGAACTAAATTAAAAAATGAATTAAAATAATTCTATCCGAGGTGTGTTTTTTATAGTAAATAATATAAATATATTTTTTTTAAATTTTTAAAGATAAAGGGTGGGTAAAGTCCAAATTGTTTTTAAATTCCCTCACTTTTTATATAATAAATAATATTATTTTGTCAAAGTATCTTAGAAATCAAAACTCGAATCTCCCTTGAGAGATTAGAAATACAGTTTTGCTGGATAATGAAAGCTCGTTATGCCTCCTCTTCTTAATGAATTAATTAATTCATTGGTTTGGTGGATAATATTATTATCGGAGTTCGATAAACAAGAGACCAAAAAAAAAAATCTGTAATCAACTGCAACTGAAGTTTTATTAAAACAATTAATTTATTACTAGATATATTTTCAATAAGAACAAATATAAGAGATCATTAAGTTCATAAGCAAATATAAAATACTCTTCCGTGTGATATTAGATAAAAGCACATTTACCATCAGCTGCATTTAAACACATACAGAAAAAAAAAAAGAATATTTAGAAAAATAATTGGAGAAAACAATTAATCTCAATATGAACTTAAGTAAACTTGTTATTTCATACTTACTTGGATTAGCTAGCGTCAAGAACCCTGTTCCATTGAAATCGCAAGCAGACTCATTACGAGCATTGGCATTAAAGAAATAATTCATGACGTATGCTGACTTAATCCACAAAGATTTATCAGAGCAACTAACTTCCTTGGTGTTTACAAGAGGATCGCAATCTACACCCATTTTGCAACCCCAATCTATGTTTTCTAGTAAGAGTGTATCACTAACTCCAGGTTTTGGGACACAGTATTTCTTGCCCTGCAGAACTGTTAATACTATTGGTGTCGACACTGGTGCAATTCTGGGTGGTTTTCCTTTGCGTGACTTCTTGGCTAATCCTTTCATTCTGACCCTTCGTTGCTGGTTTGCTTGTAACCATGTCCTTCGGGCTTGAAAATGTTGACCTACAGCCTGCATCAATTAAACATTTGAAGAACAAATTAAAGATCCAAATTCTGTAACATGAATAATGAACGTGTAAACCAAATAATATATATCCATGTTTAATTGTTGTTGATTCAAAACTATAGAGTGTCTGCAGCTTCATTCATATGCACCTCTCTACTGGCCACATTGCTTGCAGTATCGTCAATGGAGTAGATGACGGTGCTGAGGTGGAGGAGGAAGGCTGTGAAAAGGAGAAATCTGGTAGTACTGCTTGCCATTGATTACTAATTAATTAATAATAGCTTTTGATGATTTTGGTTAACTGATATGATCATACGTAATACATTCGCATAATTTATAATAAAAAATATTTTAGAAACTGAATTAACAGATCGTGCTGATTTATGGTGTACAAAATTGACAGAACGATGAGGATTTTAAGCAAGGTGGAATCTATTAACTTCACGGTAAATACATACCTTTCAAAAGCACCAAATTTCAGTTAACTTAAAAAATGGGAAATTAGTTGTTTTCAGAATGAGTTAGGCCGGGTTATCATTTTACTTGAAAAGTTTTCTTGTGTTAATTACCATATTAGTTGTTACTTATTAGAGATTTATTATTACTATTTATTATTATTATTATTATTATTATTATTATTATTATTATTATTATTATTATTATTATTCTCTCTCTACTTCATTCAATACTTCATATATGGATAACTTTCTCTGAAGAGTAATACTGTTTTTGTATATAGCATATTTTGTTCATACCAGCACATTGACTAAAAATAATTAATTGAACTTTTTTTTAAAAATAAGCTTAATTAATTTGTGAAAATATATTCTCATATAATTCCATAATGTGATCAAATGTTGCTTCTTCACGATCAATTCCCTCGCTATGTTTATTTTGTTTTATTAATTAAAAATATTATGAATTTATTGAAGAATAAAATATTTATTTATTTATATAATTTAAGGTTTGACAAAAATTATAGTAAATAAAAATTAAAAGATTGTGAAACACTAATCAATTATAATTATAATGAGGTGTAAACAGTGTTTGACATAAATTAGAATATATAAGTTTAATTAAATATATCTTTTTATATAATTTTAAATTAAAATTATTGTTTGGAAAAGTATCCGAACATCAAATATGTCAAACTATCGAATGATATGTGGCTGGGTTCAATAATCTTCCGAGATTGGATGGCATACGTAAGACCAAGCAAAAAGCAAAGGATTCATTGCGGTGGGATAGTTGGATCAAGTCAGGTATAAATTATCACTCGACCTGGCTCAACGTGGGCAGCAAAAATCTTACCATGCATTCCACCCACTAAGCGCTCATCCTCCCAACTTTCAATCATAGAGAGAATGTGAAACGTAGCTGGAAAAATAACTGAAGACAGTTACTCCCCACATCTATAAAACCCTGGCAATTGAGAGAAAAGGTACGTACACGAAAATCTAGCTAAGCAGTCGCTAAATTTCCTCTTCTTTTTCTAAGCAAACCATCTGACTTAAGTATTAGAGTGAATATGCCGACAAGCCGACTATCTCTCTAACTTTCTTGTTTTACAGGTGAGTTTGAATCCAATATAATCGAGAAGAATTGAATTTTGTTATTTGATGTCGGAATTAACAGATTTTCGGCATCAACAATTATTATAAAAAATGAAGTTCTAAAATGAATTTAAAGCAGGTGATGTTAGCAACACTCAAAAAAAATTATAATATTTTCACTCATATTTCAAATTTTAAAAAATTAAATATTTAAAATAACATATATAATAGTTGTGAGATTCATTTTTCATAAATTATTTACTTGATTCTTGATAAATTATATATAATTTTATCTATTTGTTAACATTTATTATATATGTAAATGAATTAGTAAAATTCTAATCTTTATTATATTGTTAATCCTTCCATCCCTATTCTCTTTTTTTTTTAATTATTATTATGACGCTACTATCCTTCCCCCCCATTTTTTTTAATTATTAGGACACTATTAGGATTAAATTTTGAGGCCACTAAAAATAAACAAAAAAAAAGTATGTAGGTTAAAGTAAAATACAAAATGATTTTAAGAGATAAAATCAAATAAATAATTATTTATTTATTTATTTATTATTTTTATTTTTTGGCATGCAGGGTCGGGGCTATTGCAGGGTTCTACGTAGCTTCGCCCCTTTCTGGTACATAATACTTGAAAAGCATTAAATTATCTTTTACAAACTTCTTGATTGTGACCATAATGGCCTCATTCACTTGGGACAAATTATTTGATCAGCCAATTTGCCAAAAAGTAAGGAAAAAAAAGGGCTAATAATTGCTTTGTTTTGTATTTTTAAGATGAAACAGGTACATCATCATGGTCCAAAAGATCTTATTTCACAAAATCAAATGAGGCGTGATCTACAATTCAACTCTTTATCTATTTTAGGAATGAATATAATATTATATTTTCACTCTCGATTGAAGCATATTACAAATATCTCTATTTGATGGAGGATAATAAACAATGAGACGAAAATAATTCAAAAATTACATAAATGTACGATTCAATTTAAATTTATAAATTATTTGGTTGATTTTACGGCAAAATATCATTTTAGTTTACATCATGATTATCGCCACATTTATTAAACAATATTGAGAAGAGTTGTCTTAGATGTTGAAAAGAATGTCCACAATCTTTACTTGATTCTTGTGATATATATGCTTAGATCTTCATTTTACCGATATAATCTCACAGGAAAGCACATTTACCATCAGCTGCATTTAAATACATGCAAAATAAAAAACAAATATTAGCAATGTAAAAAATAAAATAATCTCAAGAATTGATTCACTAAATCAATTCTATATTTTACTTACTTGGATTAGTTGGTGTCAACAAACCAGATTTATTGAAATCGCAGGCTGTCTCATTGCGACCATTGGCATTAAAGAAATAATTCATGACATACGCTGCCTTAATCCACAAAGATTTATCATAACAACTAACTTCCTTAGTATTTACAAGAGGATCACAATCTACACCCATTTTGCAACCCCAATCTATGTTTTCTTGTAAGATTTGATCGCTAATTTCTGGTTTTGGTACACAATATTTCTTTTTCGAAACAGGGAGCAGTACTACTGGCTCTGATCCTATTCTGTTGATTAGTTTTCTTTCTTGAATAGTTTTCTTCATGCTTTTATCCTTCAACACTTTTGACGGTAACCAAGTCTGAGGTTGTTCTTTACTTATTTCCTACATTGCAACATAAAATACCCAAAGTTAATGATATATTGAATAATCCATGTTAGAAAATAATGTTCATGTTCTTCAAGCCGATGCATCATGCAAACAAGTTCATCAAATACGTACACTGTATATTAATTAACATAACAGAGCTGTCATATAAATGTTCATGAAGATAATAGATAATGAATAACCAAAAAAAAAAAAAAAATTATTACTCTAATCGATGGCTAATCAATCATTTTCCGTTGTGAATTTTTTAGAAATAAAAATTCATACCTTTCCTTTATTAGGAGCTATAGGAGAAGTTTTGTTTGATGGACGGGTTTCATTTGAGTCGATGCAGTAAACGAGGGTAATGAGGTTAAGAAGCAACAATGTAACAATCAAGATGTTGGAAGCGCTTCCCATGGTCTTCCTACTAATTGATTTATGGCTTCACAGGATTTTTATTGGTGTCTTTTCTTTTTCTTTTTTGAAAGATCAATTGGCGTGTTTAAAACGTATTACAAATACATTATTTATAATAAAAAGCATGTTGTGAAGTTGTTTTTTTTTAGATTATGTTGATTAACGGTGTAGAAAATTGGCAATTAAGAGAATGTCAAAAAATAGATAAAACAGCTAGTCAATTATGCAAAATCTGTTCAAGATATTGGGGACATTTTCTTGTATTTATAATTAGTCGTCAATATTACTAAAATTTAGTTGGATTTATTTGTTTCTTTTTACTATATATTTGACTAGTTTGTTTATTAATATCCATGCAAAATGATTTTCGGTTCTTTTGGAATAAAATAAATATATGAAATTTCACTAATAAAAAAAAATTAAATGATTTAGGTTTTGTCTTCTCCTAGTTATAAAGAAGATTATTTTTACTCTATGAATAAATTCAGATATATTGTTACAATTAAATTTATATTTAAGAAAATATAATTCAATTTTGACTTTGATCGTAGACAAAGCCCTGGAAATTTTCTCTCCACGAACACAACTTTATTACTCACTGCTTCTCTATCCCTCTCAGCAATTTTTTCTTTGAAGTTTTTATAATCAAACAATTTCTTTTATCCCTCTCCACCATTTGTCTAAAGTTTTTTTCTAAAATAAAATCTTTTACAAAACTTTATGTTCTCCACTATACAATAAAATTAAATGATAAATGTCTAAGAATTAATGCTTAGTAGATATGTTCGAGTAGTTAAGGTGACAAACTCTTGAAATTTGTTGGGGTATACCTGTCCGAATGTTTAAGAAGACAGGCTCGAAATCTGTCGGTGTCTGCCTACGTAGATTCGAATCTTGTTGTCCACGCGTTATTTATTATTGATCAAAAGCTTTTGCCCACAGGGCTTGTGGTAGTTGCTTACTCTTCAGAAATACTAAACAACTCAACAAAGTAAAAGATTGTTATCTTTCATTGCTTAAGAGAAATATTTCCATTAATAAATGTCAATCCTGAATATGTAAAATTAGTTAAAGTGCTTCCTGCTGAAGATCCTTAGTTTGCTTCAAAATTAAATCATTTTGTCTACTGCTTTGGTTTACTTTTGTACTTCTTTCTCTTTCTATTTAACATCAATTTGCACCATAGAGATTGCTCAGACTCGAGCGATGATGAAATTCATGGATTGGATGTCTATGCGGTATTTAAAATCCAGAACTTGGAATATGTTTTAAGGAGATCAGAAATATAAGGCTCGTTGTGTCTCCTCTTCAGCTCTTCTTACTGAATTAACTTATTTATATGGGAACAAAGTTTACTCTAATCATCAAAGTTTGACATCGAAAACAACTATTGGACATCTTACAAAAGAATTAATTTAATATTGCACAAATAAATTTAATTTCAGTGAAAAATACAGTTACAAGAAAGAGGTGATTGAGTTAAAGCTGCAAACATACACCAATCTTTTCCATATGATATTAAATAAAGGCACATTCACCATCACCTGCGTTCAAATACATATAGAAAGAAAAAAAAAATGTTCAGAAAAATAATTGGAGAAAACAATTAATCTCAATAAAAACATAAATAAATAATTGGAGAAAAAATAACTGATATCAAAATTGAATTGAATCTTTTTATTTCTTTTAAATTTAACATGCTTTCAGTGATTGGAAAGAAGAACTTTTAGAAATAAGGAGTTTGAAAAGGTAAGAATTCTTTTAGATTTAGGAGACTTATTTCCTTAAAAAATAAAGAAATAAAAATTCTCTTTAAACTAGAGTTTTCTGTTTCTATTTAGATAAGCAGTATTTTTTGAGAATTTGTTAAGCTTTCATATCTGAAAAATATGTCCAAAGAGAGAATTTTAAAGCGTGATTTTTGTTATTTATTTTTCTATATTATTCAGTTTTTTTATTTTAATTGAGAACAATTTAATGACCATTATTCATCTATAATTTCATTATAATAAACTTAACAATTTAAATCTCATAAGTATTATGAAAATATTGTTATTGTGTTCGTTAGGAGAGAAACTTTATTTTTTTAAAGAAAAAAAGTCGTGTTTATTGAAAAGAGTTTAATGAGATATAAGCAAAGAGATCTTACAAAATAAAGTCATCTAAGATTTTATACAGTGGCAATAACAAAGAAAAAGATTTTAATTTGTATAAATTCGTTGATGTTTATATCATTTTTATTCTTAATATATTGTTTTTCTCTGGGCATGACCTTGTAAATGTAGGGTAGAAAAATTCGAACCAAATTAAAATTTTATGTCTTTATAATTATATCTATAGTTTGTTAATTTGATTAATTGTAAAATCTTTTAATATTGGTTAATCAATTTAATAATTAATTAAAATTGATAATCACCTACTAACGAATCTTTCAATATCAAATATATTTTCATTAATCATTATTTTAAAAAAAATTTTAAGAAAAATTTTTTACAACATCATTTTTGTCATTTTTAAAATTATTATTTTAAAAATGTGGTCAATTAGATGAATCCTACAAATTATGATAATTGTTTTCACTTTGGTTTTCTTTCATATGCATACATGATTTGATCTAAAAGTTTTCAGACTCAATGCTAACAGAGTAAATAGATGATGGGGAGGAACTTTTAGAAATGAAGAGAATTATTGAATTTTCACTCTTGAATAAAACATTGCAATGCCTGTATTTATAAAGAAGAATCAAGAACCAAAAAGACCGCAACTCAAAAATTACATGAATGCAAAATTTAATTTTCAAAAATTATTTATTGATTTATGGTAAAATTGATTTCAACATATCATAATTTTTGCCATATAAATTCATCGATAAATGTTGAGAAGGTCGTCTTAGATATTAAAAAAACTTTTATAATCCTTCTTTGATTCTTATCACATACTTCATCTTCGCAATATAATGTCATAAGAAAGCACATTTACCATCACCTCCTGCATTTAAATATGTACAAAATTAAAAAGTTAGAAAACTAGAAATTAAAATAATCTCAAAGAATATTATTCGTTAAACTTGTTTTTATTTTTCACTTACTGGGATTAGTTAGTGTCAACAAACCAGATTTATTGAAATCGCAGGCAGTCTCGTTGCGACCATTAGCATTAAAGAAATAATTCATGACATATGCTGCCTTAATCCACAAAGATTTATCGTAGCAGCTAACTTCCTTAGTATTTACAAGAGGATCACAATCTACACCCATGTTGCAACCCCAATCTATGTTTTCTTGCAAGATTTCATCACTAACTTTTGGTTTTAGCACAAAATATTTCGTTTCCTGACTAGAGAGTAGTATTACCTGTGCTGGCTCTGATCCTGTTGTGTTGATCAATTTTCTTTTTTGATTTTTTCTCTTGATCCTTTTATCCTTCAATACTTTTGTCGGTACCCAAGTACGAGGGAGTCTTTTACTTGCATCCTACATTACAAAATAAAGAACTCAAAGTTGATGATATATTTCAATAATCCAAGAAAGGAAAAATCTTCAAGATTAATATGTTTGATTAAAAAAATTTCGTGTTGTTCAAGCCGATTCATCATACATACATTGTATATTAACGTACTAGAGATGATCTTACGAATGTTTATGAAGATAATAAACAATGAATAACAACTAAAAGGAAAACTATTCTATCGACCGCTAATCAATCATTTTCAATAGTGAATTTTTCTTTTAAAAAAAAAAAGGAATTCATACCTTTTCTTTCGGCACTGTAGGAGCGGCTTTATTGGGTTTACTAGTTTCATTTGAATTGGTGCAATAAGCGTAGGTGATTAGGTGAAGAAGCAACATTGTAATAAGCAAGATGTTGGCAGGGCTTCCCATGATCTTCCTACTAATTAATTATTAATTAATGGCTTCGCGGCTAGGATTTTAATTGGTGTCTTTTTTCTTTTTCTTTTTTTTTTTGAATGATTAACTGGTATGTTTAAAAATTTACATTGCAAATACATTGTTTATAATAAAAGTCATGTTGTGAAGTTGTTTTTTAAAGATTATGTTGATTAACGGTGTAAAAATTTGACAAATAAGAGAGTATCAAAAATAGATCAAATTAATTAAAATTTATTCACTCGCTTTGAAAGATTATTTTTTAACTTATAACTAGGTTATTAATGCCAAATTTTACGGGGATATATTCGCTTTTGATTTGTTACGATTGACCACAAAATGGGTTCTTTCCTCTTTTAATAAATAACAGCTATGAAATTTCACTGACAAATAAAACTTCTAAGTAATTTAGGTTTGCCTTCTCCTAATTATAAAAAAGGTTATTTTTATTTAATGAGTAGTAAATTTAGATATATTATTGAAATTAAATTTAAACATGTTTAATTTTAGAATGTTAATTAAAAAAAATAGAAAATTCAATTATTTTGATGATAGACAAAACCTGCAAATTTTCTCTCCACCCTAAACGTTTTATTTTCTGTTTTTCTAAAATTTTTAAATGAAAGTAAAAAATTTTGTACACAAAATACAAAATTCTTATCTTTTATTGTTACTTGTAAGGTTGCCTCAAAATACTTTGTTAAGCCCGGAGAACTAATCACATCATTTTCTTCATTACTCATTATTACTTCACTATCTCTCTCATCATTTTTCCTTTAAAATTTCTATAAGAAAATAATTTCCTTTCCTCTCCACCATTTGTCTCAAGTTTTTCTAAATAAATCTTTTACAAACGTTAACATTCTCCTCTACACAAAAAGGTCAAAGATCAATAAGAAAACGTTCAGTATTCATGGACATTGAATTCTAAGTTATTGGGTGAACTGGAAAAAGAATACTGTGACAATTTTTTTAGGACAAAAAGAAGAAAACATATTTGGATCTTTCATTGCTTCAGAAAAAAATATTTTATTAATAAATTTCAGTCAGAACCCAAATAAAAAAAATTGAAGGACAAGCTCAATTCATATATTAAGCGGCGCAACAATTTAACACCATAAATTCAATAAACACAATGACTCGTAAAATAATTAAAATTAAAAATATTTTTAAAAATGAACCATTTTTACATTATTGCAACACTTGTTAATTCCAACAGTTGTTTCTTTTTGAAAAATATAAATTCAATCTAATTTGAACTTTTTTCTTTTCTTTTATCCGCAATACACTTTTCTTTTTTCTATAAACAAAAGAAGAGTTAAATATCTTGTCACACACTAAAAATTTGCAAATAAAAGATCAAAAATTAATAAAACTTAAAAGGGCTTGTTTGATCAAAGGCACTTACCAGTTATAACCTATCTTTCCAGCTTCTTCTAACTAAATATATATCAACAAAATAGAAATACGATTAATATTCTCAAATTATTATAAATTGAAGTAACAATAAGAATAAAAATTTGATGTTTTATAAATGAGATGTTTTAATTCATTCAAACCTTTAAAAAAAAAACAAATATCAACACAAAAGATAAATGGTACTCAACTAAAACTTGTCTAATCTCATATGTTTGAAAAATAAATAAATAAATAACTTTTTGAAGTACAGCATGTGGGAATGGAGAGGAAGGAAGGAATAAGGCTTGTTTAACAAAACTGAGGAAAATACCAAAGAAAAGTAATGAAAGAATTATAAAGAGAGAAAAAAAAAATGGAGGTATAATGGTGGAGAGAGAATTTCGGACTTTGTAGAAGATTAATAATTCTTAGGTAAAAGCAGAGTTTCTTTATCAAAATCATTGATATCAAAACTGAAATGAAATAGCATGCTCTTAATCATTGAATAAATCTAAAAACTGAGAGAAATCGACCAGAATTTTATTAAAAAAAAATTATTATTAGCTATAAGCAGAAGTTCAAGCATAAAAATTAAATCATCCGAACTAGTGTTATGTTTTATGTTTATTATTGTTGTCAGCGATCATCCTTCTTCATTTATTCACCACTAATGATTGTAATACTTGAGACACTAAATAGTTAATTTACTTGTAAAAAAGTATGGAAAAAATTTGTTAAATTTACCCTGTTTATTTTTCTTTACCTAGTTAAAGTTTATCATGAGTTTCAGGGATGGAGAAAGCCGTGTCAAACTGAAACTAGTATTGGCTTTTTAGTATTTGTTTGCTCTTAATTATTCATTTTCAATTTGTAAGAAGGAAAAGTCGTAGCACGCCTCCTCGTGATCTCTGCAAATTTTTCCTTTTAAAAGATTTATGCCCCTTTTAACAAGGACAATTAACTGCTTTGTTTACACTATATGTCAAAAGAAGCAAATCAAATCAAAGACGCATTAATTGATGATGTTTTGTCTGTAGGGAAATTAAGTATTTGGGGATGTCTGCATAAATGTTATTATTATTCACGTAAAAACAAAGCATGCAAGTCAAGGTCTTCAACTGGAAAAAACACACTCAGATTCCATCCACAAGGCTTGTCGTATCTTGAAAATAAGGATTAAAAAAAAACCTTGTCATCGCTAATAAGAGAGAGTGAAAATTAAACTCTCTATTGCAAGGGCTTCTTCACTACAATATTACTGTGCTATTACATTTTTTCTTTTGACTATGTAAAATTTCAAATCTTAACAAAAATTCTTCAAAAATTTAAAATATATAACGCAAAATTTAAAATTTTGATATAAAAATTTAAAATGTATAAAAAAAGTGTTTGTAAACGTATATAAATATTTTCTTGTAATATTTGTAAAAAAATTAAAATATATGACATAATAATAATTTTATCAAAAGTAAAATGTTCTTCACTTTCTATTATATATTTTAAAATCCGAAAATTAATATTATTAGTAGTAATTAGAATAAATAATTATATCTCAAATTATTAGTATGTGTGTGTGTGTGTCTGTATGTATGTATGTGTATATATATATGTGTGTGCGTGTGCGTGTGCGTGTGTGTGTGTGTGTGTGTGTGTGTGTGTGTGTGTGTGTGTGTTAACGCTTCTCTTTCTTCACAGCCACTCTCCTTCTGCCCTCTCCCTCTCTCTCTCTCTGGAGAACTGAAGAACATGGACAGAGAAGAGCAGAAATCGTCTCTAAATTCTCCTTTGATCGAAATCACAGAAGAAAACATTGTTGAAGTCTTAAATAGAGATAGAGATAGAGATAATAGTCAAAGTAGCAGTGAAAAGGAAAAGAAGATTTTAGAGGAAGTAAAGAAGCAGCTATGGCTATCAGGGCCATTGATTTCAGTGAGCTTGTTGCAGTATTGTTTGCAGATGATATCAGTGATGTTTGTGGGTCATCTGGGGGAGTTGGAGCTCTCTGGTGCTTCAATGGCTACCTCTTTTGCATCTGTTACTGGTTTCAGCTTGTTGGTATATTCTAATATTTCTCTGACTTTTGCCCTGATTTTTACTGCGTTTCCTCTCATTGTGCTTCTAGCTAGCTAATAAAAAGAATAATATTTCGTAAAATTTTCACCTTCATATTACAAAAGTTAAGATTATATGAGTTACAGGGCAATCATTATTATTATTGGATAAAATATATCTATATATATATATATATATATATATATATGGATATTTCTCCACCTTACCCTAGATACAAGCATGTGACTGTTTACACGCGGCTTCATTTGAGTCACTAATTAATAATTGTAACAAAGAAAGAAAATAAACCTCCAGTTTGTTTTCTGAAGAATGTAGGAAGTAAAATTGTCTTTACACTGTAATTATAGTGAAGAGGTTTATTGAATAGAGAGAAACTGTATTTTTATTGATGTATATCAAAGGATATCAAAACCCTTTATAGATAGAGAAAAATCACAAACTGGAAAGAAAAGTAATCGTATCATGATTTCAGGATACATGTTTCATATACAAAGACTTGATTGACTCTAGTAAATTATATCAAATATATAATTTTGATTCTTTTCATTTTTTTATATCGAGTAATTTCAATAAAAAATTATGAGTTGATTTGATTCCTTTAATTCTTTTATTTAGAGAAGAACTTCTTAATTCTTATTATGTACAGCTGTTTAATCACATATATGTCCTCTCTGTAGTTGCCATATTTACAATTATAGTGGTACAAATATGTACATATTCATATTGTAGACATGTAGTGACAGCACATCAAATCATGTGATTGGATCGATAGTCATAGTCATATGGTGACGTGCTATGGAATTAATAAATGTAGTTGTTGAGGAATAATGCATATTGTATGTCGAAATAAAAGAAAGAAGATATTATATTTTTCTTCTGCCCTGTTATTCTTTTTTGCCAGAGAAAGAAATTCGGGGCTCTAACTAGAGAACTTGGGAGTAAGGGAACTTATCTTAGTCTACAAATATAGAAAAATCCCAGTAAACCATTTCAAAAATTTTTTCGTTTTTCTTTTTCTATAACTAAACATAAAGAGAAGAACAGGAACCAAATATGAGAAAGATTGTAAGCATAATGTGTTGAAGAGAGTGGCAAAAAAGATCTATAGTGTTTGCAATGAAACATTTTTGAACTATAGATGGTAATAGATACAGAGATTGTCTAAGTCCCATGATGTATTTTCATTTTTAATAAATTCTCTTTTGTGGAAATGATAACTATAAAAAATGAAAACACTTTTGTAAGCTAAAATCAACTGGAGAATATATGAACGGTTGTAGGGATCATTTGAAATCTGCTCAAGAAGATTAATTATGACTCAATTTTTCTGTGAAAGATCTTCAAACTTGCATTCTCATATTTTGTTTTTAACAGAATGGAATGTCAAGTGCACTGGATACACTATGTGGGCAGTCATATGGAGCAAAGCAGTATCGGATGCTAGGAATACACATGCAACGAGCCATCTTTGTTCTTGTACTTGTTAGCATACCACTCGCTTTCATTTGGGCAAACACTAATTCTATTCTAATTGCTGCTCATCAAGATTCCCACATATCCGAAGAAGCAGGATCATATGCTCGTTTCATGATTCCTAGTATCTTTGCATATGGTATTCTTCAATGCCTTGTCCGATTCTTACAAACACAAAACATTGTGTTTCCAATGATGATAAGCTCTGGCATTACAACTTTGCTGCACATTTTGGTGTGCTGGATATTGGTGTTCAAGTCTGGTCTTGGAAGTAGGGGAGCTGCATTGGCAAATTCAATCTCTTACTGGATTAATGTGGTGTTGTTGGCCATTTATGTTAAATTTTCCCCTTCATGTGCTAAAACTTGGACAGGGTTTTCAACCGAAGCTTTGCACAATATTTTCAATTTTATTCGACTTGCTATTCCTTCAGCTGTTATGGTCTGGTAAGCACAACGGCCATACTCTGCATTTGGTTTTTACTAAGATAAAAGCATGAGTTCAGATTAGGCATATTTCTATTTCTGGTAAGCATAAAATGTGTCACTATAATTTTTCTCGCCAATTTGGTATGATTTGAACAGCTTGGAGATGTGGTCATTTGAAATGATGGTTCTGCTCTCAGGTCTTCTTCCCAATCCACAGTTAGAAACATCAGTGCTCTCAATAAGGTTTCTTTCTTGGCTACGAAATATTTAGATATTTTAGTTCGTATTTAGAATTAACACTGTGAGGATTTGCTTAACCAAACTTCACTCTTCCAGCCTTAATACTGCTGCAACAGTATGGATGATCCCCTTTGGACTCAGTGGTGCTGTGAGGTGAGCTATACATACAAAATCAAATAAGAATTTTGTTTTCCAATGAGATTTTTTGCTGGCATTAATCTTTGAAATCACAGCACTCGGGTGTCAAACGAATTAGGAGCAGGACATTGGGAAGCTGCAAGATTAGCAGTTTGTGTTGTGGTGGTTATGGCAGTAACAGAGGGAATTGTGGTTGGATCAGTACTGATTTTGATACGCAACATCTGGGGTTACGCTTACAGCAGTGAAATTGAAGTGGTCAAATATGTAGCTTCAATGATGCCAATTCTTGCATTTTCCAACTTCTTGGATGGACTTCAGTGTGTTCTTTCAGGTATATTTCAATCTTACAAATCTATTTCTATGACTGAACTATCTTCTTAAGCTCTTTAAAATCAGAAAAGCAATGCTGATGCTGTGTTAGAAGCTAGGACTGGCCTTGGTACTGATGTGAGCTGATAGTGAATCATGAACAGCATCGAGAATAAATAGGTTTAACTGATAAAATCTATAGACTAATGTAGGAAAGAGGTCTTGAGGTTTGAATTCTCTCAAAGCGTCTTTTCGTAATGGGAAAGAAATGAAGAGAATATATAATCTCATAGTTTTTTTGACTGAGTTGGAATGAAGGGGATTGTCATTTTTCATCGCTTGTTAGAACTCCTTATTCTGCTTATTGATTTATGTTGGTAGCTAGTAATGTATTAGAATCTCTGATTGTGATCAGGCACTGCCAGAGGATGCGGATGGCAGAAGATCGGTGCATATGTTAATCTTGGATCTTATTATTTGGTGGGCATTCCCTGTGCTGTTTTGTTAGCTTTCGTCCTTCACGTTGGTGGAAGGGTAATAAATTCTCACTCTTTTTTCCACCTTATTTGAAGCTTCTGGGTATGGAAATTATCCTCAATATTAATAAGTATTAATTAATTATAAATAATCTTTTGTAGGGGCTGTGGCTGGGGATTATATGCGCCCTCGTTGTGCAAGTTTCATCCCTTGCCATTATTACCATACGCACTAATTGGGAGCAGGAGGTATGCATGTGTGCTCTCTCCAATTTCTTTTTCTCGTTCTACTGTGTTTCTGTTCCTCATCGTTGCCTATCTTTCACTTTCAACATCTGATTAGTGTCTTCTGTTCATTTCTGTTTAGGCAAAGAAAGCAACAGAGAGAGTCTACGACGCAATAAGCCCAGGAAATATAGTTTCCTGAAGTTGGATCGATTGTCACTTTATAACAGAATCCAATGACTGAAACATGGAAAAATTTGCTCATACAAACTCGCATTTCATCTCTGAATCTCCCAAGTTTTGTAGCATTAAGAATATGCTTTGCATCCATCTTCAAAGAAATGCAACAGAGAAATATGCTCTGATTCGATAACTACATAATTAGGAACTAAAGTCATATCCAAATCGACAGATTTCGCCATATATTAAAAATAAACAATAAAAACTAGAAGGTAATAACGAAATTTTAAGTGTGATTGATTGTATCATATTATATATGTGCTCACAATTACTAACTAATAATAAGAAGTAGATAGAGTAGTGTTACCTATGCAAACTCGTTCACATAAACTGATTATACAAATTAGGATTTTATCTCAATCTGAATTTATCTAACCACTTAAACCTTTTTATTATAATCTTATTTATTAACTATCAACTATAAAATCATACTTGCTCGTGTAAAAACTTAAATGAGCATGAAACCGGATTCTACATGATTAGATATGAAATTAACGTAAATCATAAAAGCTTTACTCATTAAGCATATCTAGAGCTTTAGATAAAGTGGCTCTAAACCTATGTACATCTAGCTTAACATTTTGTTTCTGCAAGTAGATGGAATCGACAGCATTCCATCCCTGTTTATGAACTGACAAAGGATGCCTAAAAACTACATGATCCAATCGATACTGCTTCATCAGAGAGCTTTCTTTCACCCTTATCTTGTACTCTAAGTATCTGATGTTCATCTCTGCTGAAGGCTTTCTGAAATCATCTCTGGCCAGTCCATCAATCTCTCCCAAGGGGACTATTTGAGTCAGAATTGCATTATCAGGAAGGAAGACCATGTTTGTCAGTCCAGCCCCATGAACTCCCATTAACACATCGCATGAATTCACCAGCTGAGAAAATTTCGACAAATCTGTTGAAAGATTTGCCTCTGCTACCACTACTTGATAGTCCAAGATTCTCGCTGTTTTGCTTATTCTGTCAATATTTTCGAACGCTCGTGACTTTCTCCTTGATATAATTAACAACCTCGGCCTTCTAGCTTTGTCATCTTGCGGTAATCTGATTGCTTTAGCCTTTTTCAAAGAGTAAGTGCTTCTGAGGAACTGTCTGAAATCTTTCATGGACAACCCAGTTGGAGCTTTTGAAGAATCAATGCTCAGCTCTTTGTGAAATCTCAGACCAATAATTATTCTTGAGAAGCAATGGATATTTTCGTCTCTGTCAATGTTGACAATCTCATGCTTAGATAATTTCTCTAGTATTTTTTTAAACTTGCTAATCCACCAAGGTTTGTGATCAGTTACAAGAAATTGCACTTCTCCGTTAAATTGTTGAGAAGTTATATAGAGTGGAATCACCAGGTCACTAAAATCATGAAAATGATTCCCTGAAAATCCTCCAAGAGAAAAAAGGATAGCAGGAACATTGCGATTTAGATTGCAGGAAGGAATTTGTTTATGTCCTGACACCAAATTTACCGACCAATTCCTCACAAGTTTCATTGCTGCTGCATTATCTTTTCTGGTGTAAGGCTTCATATTCCATGAATCTTTTGTTACCGGAGTGTCTGTTTGCGTTGAAAGTACAGAAACAGTGGAGGATTTCCCATGAACCCTTATGTCCCCTGTGATCTCGCAAGAATCTGATCTTGGTTCCAAGATACTGCACATTGGCTTGAGCTCCTTTCTCTCACCCTCCGCAACTGCTATAAAATTATAAAATCACTTAGTAAGCCATGCATAATATAAAGTACATGAAATGATCAAGTATATATCGTTGTACCTAAGTGCCTTGAGATACTTGTATTCTTGATCACTAACTTTTCATCAAGACCAGAATCCATGGACATTTGTAAACTCACTGCATGAGATCATAGAGATAATTAGAAATACGTGGAAAATAATTGCATAAGCCCTCTCGGGTAGGGCTATAGTACATTAAGTAATACTGCACATTTCTCTAATTCTTTCGTTACAATGCTTAACTTATGAGTTACGTCTAAAAACTTGAAAAATACAACGAAATTTTAGAAATTGCAACCAATTGGAGTTGTGATGTAGCGGAGCATTGACAATGTTATGAAGTACCCATGTAAAACACGTATTATATTTACAATGATATTAGAGATTGTCTGCTTCAAGAATAAAAATGGAAGCATATTATAACAACTTACAAGTTGATAATCGACACAAATAAAGCTTGAACACAACCCAAATGCAAAATGCCATAACCAAGCTTCCAAGAGCTCCATATCCCAACCTCTTCTTCTCATTCCTACCAAAGCTTCTAGACAATATTGTGTCGTACATCATCTTTGCTACTTCACTACTCCAACCAAATTTATCATTTTGACTGAAGAAACCCAAAAGAGAAGCATCTATATATATATACACACACGTGAGTGCGCATGTATATATTAATAAGCATGTGTGACTTTTGCCTGGAATTGAATAATGATTTGGTTACACTAGTGCAAATGAGAATCAAGACAATCATCAGTTGTGTTTTGTGTGTATGCAGTTTCTTATGATGACAATGAACCGCGGGCCATACGATATTCAAAGCCTTGACAGGAACGAGCCAACTATAAGTTGTTAACAATAACACTGATTGATTAACGACATTAGTTTGGTTGTTGCTTGCATTACACTTTTAGCATTGTTAATGATTTTTTATGTAACTTAATGCAATCGGGGTAAAATATAGCTTAGGAATGTAAAATTAATTTTGTCATATTATCAAATCTCACTCCACATCATATGTCTTGAAATATTATAGATTTTACCTAATTACATTTTTTAAAAATAATTGTCGTATTAATCTTGTCTTGTTATGTCATTCTAATGATAATGATCAATTAAGTACCGTATCATGTTGTGTGTCGTATCTATATTGAGCCAACTTGGATTTTACGTCTTGTATAGTGAATTTCCACGCCAATGTATAGGTTAGTCATATAGGCTGAAAATGTTGAGAAGTCCTTCAAGCTGCTGGCAATATTGGTGTTGACTTTGCGTAACAGACGTTAAGGTAGGGCATAAAGCATTGTTTTCAATAACATAGAAAAAGCTTTTGGCGTTTACTTAAGCAATGAAAACGAATAATGATGCTTCCAATGTGCTCGATTACTCCAAGAAATATAGGTTTGTTGCACTGGAAGTCTATTTCAAATGATGCCTTTCTGACCTAGGATTAGTGGATTACCGATCTTTATTCAGATGAAAAATCAGTCAAATGCTACTTAAAAGTATAGGTTGATCTTAAATTCATAATAATAAATATCCATTAATACAACAATCTTTTAAGTTGATTCGTTTCATTTGCAATGAAAGCCGAAAGTATATTAGCTCTGCTCTCAATCCGCACTAGTGTGATTATGGATGCTATAAAAATTTGAGTCACCCTATCACTTTTTTAGGCTAGATTATAAGTAATTTACACCAATGTGCAGCACTGAATTGTATCTTGAAAACTCTATGAAAATGTTTTCCAGTGGACGCCAACATTAGAACAGCGCATTAGCCACAATTACAGCAGAATGATACAATTAAGGCCTTGAAAACACATGTTAAGTGATTCAAAGAAAGAATGATCCTCGTGATGTAGTTATTAACGTGAAAAACAAGAAGATTATGATAATAAAAATATTCTTGCTTATTTTCAAGTTCCAAAATCAGATCAGAAGTTGTAGGTTCTTCTGAAATGTGTTTAAAGACTCTAACAAAAAGCACAATTTTGCTTGTAACATCAACTACAACCAAATTAAAAAATAACCATATGGGATTACCTCTACTTGTTACGTTTAGCAGCACGCTTCCCTTGGCCCTTCTTGGGTGGTCCCTTGCCACGTCGTTTCAACATTTCAAGCTTTGATAAGCGCTCTTGTTCTTGTCGGGCCATCACAAGGGGGTCATCCTTTTTAATGTCATATGGATACCACTCTGCAACTTTGTCACCGATTAGCTTCTTGCGTAAAAGCTTGTGAGGCGATCTCTGTCCTGTTGGGTTAAGCACATGGCCAAAGATTCTTGCTCTAGCTTCAGTCACCCCAGTTACTACAGCTTTAGCCAAGATGTTCTTCAGGCTATTAGCACTCATTCTCTCAGCTATTTGATCGCAAGTTCTTTTACAGTTGATTTTGCTGTCAAAATTCAATAACACCTATGCCACTAGCAGATCAAAGACACGAACATTTTTTATAACCCTGTAGTATGTCAGATAAAGGGCTTGTCAATGTTACCCAGAAAGAGAACACAAGCACAATAGTCTGAATAGTTTTGTTCATTAGACAATACTTTTATTTCTTGTTAAACGTAGTCCTAAAGATAATATTTAATTTCCTTGAGGCATTTTATCAAGCACTTGTTCCTTGCATTTGGCAACTCTCCATACAAAATATGAGGCGCTATTTTCCTAACTTTTTAGTCAAATCCACCACATTTCATACCATTAAACATAAAATGGCAGCCAAATATCATTATCTTTCAGCAAAACACAACCTAACCTAACCCATTTGCAAACAACACATTTCTCGAACTCCAATCCACACTCAAATCTCAAAATTTAGGCTATTTCTAAAACTTCACCAAAATGCTGAATGTTGAACAATTTCTAAATGACAGAACCGAAACCTGAAATTTTTTTCCTAGTTATCATAATAACAATTCAATATTCAACCAAATTAAATCAAAATAGTCATACAACCATTTCAACATTGAACTACTTAACACATAAAAAATAAAAAAGAAAAAAGAAAAAGAAAGGAAACCTCAGCACCTCACCTGATTCTCGACGACCTGGTGGTAGTGGTGTTGGTGTGCTGAGGGCTAAGTGACGCTTGCTTAGTAAGAAAAGCGAACGACGGCTGATGCTGGCCGCGGCGGCGTGCCCCGTGCTATGGTGGTCGAGCGAAGTCGTACTCGTGTGTGGCGGGAGAGACTGCACTGCTGGCTGCGGGCTGCCGCTCCGGTTTCTCTCTCGATTAAAATTTAGGATTTTTGGAAGCGTAGGTTTCATTTGTCTTTTCCTTTTTTTTAAATTAAAAAAATTTATTAAAAATATATGTTAAAATATTCAGGTGTGGGCCGGGTGTCCCTGATTTGATAAAACCCCACCCGGCCCGCATATATCACGAGTTTGTAAAATGCAAGCCCCAACCTGCTACTTCTTGGTATTTTTCTTACCCTCCCGAAATTCCAAGTTAACCTAACATGATTATATATATATTTAAAAATACAAGATACGTAGTAATATATTATCGTCACGTAAATTTGTATAGATATATTTATACGAGTGCTTCTATATGTAGTAATTATCTTAATTTATAACTAAGTTCCTGTTATTCATGTAAAAATATAAAGTATTTAGTAAAATATTAGATTGTAGGTACGTAACTCTTCTCGTTCTATACAATAATCTTCTCTGAATTCTCCTTTGATAGAAATCTAAAAGAAAACATTGTTGAATTATTAAATAGAGATAGAGATAGAGATAGAAATGATGATCAAAGTTGCAGTGAAAAGGATCAGTAGCTATCAGGGCCTCTCATTTCAGTCAGCCTATTGCGGTATTATTTTCAGATGATATCTATAATGTTTGTCGGTCGTCTGGGGGAGTTGGAGCCCTCCGGTGCTCCAGTGGCTGCCTCTTTTGCATCTGTTACTGATTTGAGCTTCTTGGTATCTTCTATTTCTTTTACTTATTTCCTTACTTCTTTTCCTGAATAAGATAAAAATTAATTTGCATTTCTTACTAAGATACGGATCGACTCATTATATCTATTTTTTTTTCTATTATATTTGGTTATGAGAACTTAGGTACTATAAATAGACTTGTTAGTCATAAATCTTCTACAAACTTCACGGTTTCTTTTCAATTCTTTGTCAAAATTTTGTTTTCTTCAGTGGGCATTGTCAAGCTCTTAAAATTGTTCTCATATCCAATTAAGTAAATTTAGAGTAGATGTTTACTAAATGTTTGAAAATTGTTTTACTTTTAAAATTAGGCAGAAGTAGCAGAGTAAAGAATACTCAAGACTCAGCATTTGGTTGTTTACCAAGAGCTTTAGTGCAATTTGGTATGATTTTGAGCAGCTTGGAGATGTGGTCATCTGAAACGATGGTTCTCCTCACAGGTCTTCTTCCGAATCCAGAATTGGAAACATCAGCGCTTTCAATAAGGTTATTTTACGTAATGAATAAGAAATCTCTACTTACCATGCACTGGAAACTGCAGCAGAAAAAAATGTGCTTTATGTAAATGCTTTGAAATTTAGCTACTTCTTTCTGCCAACTAATGCTTAGCTTATTAATTTCAGATCTAGGGGATGATGTTTCATGCAATTAATGCCTTGGGAGAATCTTGGATATTTTTGGTACAATAAATCCTTTCACTAAATTCTTATCATGTGTACATCTACAAATTTATAATTAGTTGAGATATGCACATGACAAAAATTTAGAGAAAACGTGACACCTGAAAATACCAAAAATGTTTTTTTGAGGCTTGTGTATATTGCTTGGTCTATCTAAATGACCTCATAGGTTAAAGACAACAATCAAGAACTCCTATGAACTTGGTGAAAACAATCAAGAATCCCCAATCCGTTTCTTGATGATTAAAGAACAGAAGTCAGATCTATTCTTCACTGCTAACTAAAAGTTCAAGAAATTCCTGACTGTTTATCTCATATGGGTAGTCAGAAATTACTATGAAAATGTCATCGCATGGTACATCAGAATGTATCACAGCTTTGATTTTTTAATTGTTTAGGTAGAGAAGACTGTGAGGGGAACTAAGTTTACTGAAAATATAGCAGAACAAACCTGAACTATCTATTGCTGTACTGAAAAAGAACTCGCCTCATTAATAATTGGAAACAAGACGCCACCAGAAGCACTAGAGACTTTGCAGTCAATAGATATGGGCATTAAAATCTATTTGTAATGATTGTCCTAATAAAAGTCAATTGATCAGAAATTCACAGAAAACATAAACAAAAACGATGCAGTTTGATGAACATTTATGTCATAATCTGAATATTACTCTACCATGCTGTAGATAAGAATATAGTATATTTGCATTGCATGACTCTCTAATGAAGATAACTTCTACTAATCAACCTATTAGATATGATTACAAGGACTAACCTAAAATAATTGTGTGTGTCTGGTTATCTCTTGCAAACATTCACATTGTTAAAATGAGATTTTGAGCAAATCATCCCAGAATAGCTCAAATCAGCGTTGAATTGCACCAAATCCGAATTTTAAAGTACTGAAGTCTGCACCTGATAATTCCTATACATATAAGGGGAATTTATCTCAGGTACATAAATTTCTCTTGCATTTCTTATTGAAGAAAGGGATATCAAATAGCCATATATAGTATATGAAACCAAATGAATCAGATAAGCATACTAAGTAGTATTCATTTCCCTTATCCATTCAATACTCAAACAAGAACACTGATGGCTGATCTTAAATTACAGAGATATATTTAGACTTTTCTATTGATTAAATCCAAATTGGTATATTCCTGACTCTTTTAATTGTGTCAAAAGATTTTGAGGTGAAATTTTTTAACTTAAAACCTTGGAACAAAATATTGATGCAGAATAAAGCAATCCAATATATATTAAATAGACAACAGCAGGTTGCCTACCATACAACAGTATTGATAAAGTTCACCACTTATACAACTACAAGGTAAAACTTGCAACTAAAAATATGAAACTTGAAACAGAAAACATAAAAATTGCAAGATAAAAGTTGGAAGCCTAAAATTTAGTGTTACAAGTTTGAAGTTACATGGTGCAAAGCGTTTTAGCCTTCTAGGCTGCAAATGTAACAGACCCATACCAATACCCATTTGAACCATTAGAAATTCCTTTAGCACACTGGGTAGAAGTTTAAAAGTCTTCACATAAAGAACTCATGTAATCCCAAAACAAATTCCAAAGGTAAATCAAAGAAGGAAAACAGCCTGGAAAAGCATGTTTTAAAACACACATAAACTTCACCGACAATTAACCAAATTAAATTAGAAAGCTGGCTACAACTTTGGTGAGCCTTAACCTAGTAATAGGCAAGGTAGAATCAGTAAGTAATAATATTTCCTTTTACATTGGAGCTCAAGTACTCACAAGCAATAGTACTGTCATCTCTCAACAAAAAATGAAAATTAAAATGCCTCAAAATTTGGCCGTCCATTGGCTAATTTACAGGTTCTCTCAGAATGAGGAGTCTCTTTTTTTCTGTCCTTTCTTTATGTCTTCACAATTATTGTTTAGCCCCAACTTCACTCTTGCAAAAATAATGATCTTCAACTTCACTAATAATAGCTTCCTCCTAATTATTTCATGCCAGGTAATAGCCAAGGAAGGGCTTGTATAGAGAATTTGGTAAATGAGTTGAAAACAGCCGAATAAATATAACAAAACTCCCAAAGCATTGCATACCTCCTAAATGTGTGCAACGCTGGGTATGCATGACATTGATATGCATTCTTATTCGGGGTGTTGGAATTCCAGATCTAGTTTCCTTTTCAAATGAGATCTGTCAGCGCTGCAGATGACAAAAAAAAAGAAAAAAAAAATCAACAAACAATATCCACCAGTCATGTAGAAAATAAGCTACTCAGGAGAATATCACATATTCTTCTATTTAATTTCAGAAAGAAGGATAGGGCCAAATGGAGTTTCATGAATGAGAAAAAGGGTCATGCCAAAAGTACATATTCCTTGATTACATATAAGCAAGAAGACAGATACTTTGTTCTATCCCTAAATATTGGGAATCAGCAATAAATAACAATTTTATTGCTTACTTCCAGAATGGCCTCGAAACTCCACATCTTTAAGAAATTAACCAAAATTAGTGGTATATTTGGAAACTTTGTTTCCTTGGATAATCACATTGAAAATATTTGACAGCTTTAACCTTACGCTATTTCCCTGTCTGATATTGGTTAATAGTAGATTAAGCAAGGTGAATTAAAATGAAAAAGAAAGGATCATAAATTTAAATCCGTGATAAGTTGTTAGGTACATTGAAGTATGGTTAAAAATACAATTTTCTTCCTCCTAGTTTCGTTGAAATCTCAAGTTAATACACTTCAAGTTCTATGGCTAATTCAATTTCGCCAAAGTCACCTAACAACCAAAGAGCGGATTCTGGCCCGAAAGTTAATTTAGGAAAAGAACCAACAAAGGGTCAAAGTCTTCTATTGAGATAGCAAATATGCACTCCAACTATTGCAAAACTTTGGCATCATATTTAAATTCTATTTTTTTAGCAAGATTTTCATTTTTATATTTCATTAATTAAAAAGGTCATTGGTTTCCAAATCTACCTTCAAAAGACTCGAGAAATTAAATCCAAATAAAAAGAGTAGAACATCACGGGCAACTTGAGAATTGAACAACATAAGGCTTTGATTTTCAAGAAATAGACAAGCAATTTGAGACATACTATTATGTGAAGATAGCCAAAAGCATATAATACAAGGTATAATTCATCTTGACATTAATTACCATCTCTGACACATTTTTTTTAATAAATTATCTCTAAGAGTACTATCTCTGACACATCTGATTCACTTCATGTATTTTTGGTCAAGCATCATAAACTGATCAAGCAGTGGCTATTGCTTTACCTGTTAATAGTAGGTCTACTAGGAGGTCTTGAGGCAAAGATGGAAAAATCTACTGACATTGGCACTTGTTCATTCCTTCCAGCAATATCACCATCACCATGTTTTTCTTCACCTGCATGCTCCTCAATCTTATCAACTCGGCGAGCATTTCCATCAAATCCCTCACGTTCTGGCATCACTCTCCTTGATTTTCTTGGTGGTGAAAGCACGGTCGGACCCTCCTGAGGGTTAAAATCTGAAAGCCTAGATACGCGCTTAGCAGAAGGTCTAGGAAGCTTGTCTGGATCCGTGGGCAGTGGTGCAGAAGAGAAGTACCTAGATCAGAGAAACAAGATAAGAGCAGAAATCAACAGTAAACAAAAACCCAAAATGAACAATTTTGCAAACCTGTGCTCTAATGCCTGCTGTGCTGTAATTCTAGCTTTCGGGTCATAAGTAAACATCTTTGATAACAGATCTAGAGCATCATCACTAGCAGTTGGAAACAATGAACGTAAAGGGGGTGCAGCAACAAATTGGTATTCCACATAATCAGGAAGATAAGCTAAATCTGGCCATTGAGAAGGTGTTGCAGTCCCCAATGCCGCAAAGATCTTTCCTAACTGATCAATGTCACTTGTCCCCTATTAAATATTAAATGCCACACTACTGATTAGATAAAACAAACCAAGGACAAATTATTTATGTCAAACTTATTTAACCAAGATAGGCTATTTTATGTCAGCAGAAATAAATAAGAGATGCCTGACACCATGATTTCATATATTTGGAGATCTACGAGTGGTAAACCTTTTATTAGTCTGAAATATAATGTCATTTTCAGATGCACAAAAGTGCATAAGATATAATGTCATTTCAGATGCACAAAAGTGCATAAGACAAAACACACACACACACTAAAATAGCATTGGCTTCCCATCAACAATAATAATGCATTTGTGATGGATATGCCACCAGAAACAAAAAAGGATCACCCAACACAATACTGTCTTTATTACGAGGTCAACAAGTGGTAAAGCTGTTAACCACAGATATGTTGTCATTCTCAGATTCAGAAAAGCGCACAAGAAGGCACACTACAATAGGCTAAATTTCCACCAAGTGTAATAATTCATTCAAAATGAGTGAAAAGGAAAATGGAATTTAGTTAAAATCTGGTTCAAGTTCATCAATTCTGATGTTTGAAATCAATTACCTCTTGTAGAGCTAAATTCATTTTGGACTGCAAACAATAATATTAGTTTGAGAAATCAACATTTGAAAAAAAAAAAAATTAAGAAGACAATAGAGCAGTCTACAATTGACGAAAAAAATAAAATAAAATGACAGAGTTGCAGCTGACCAAATAAATAAGTTCTATCAGAAAATGCTTAAATGCTGCTAAGGTAACCTCCGCTACAGATGTACAATCAAATTTTGAAGAAAACAGGAAGGAAGTAAGAATGAATCAATCAGCATAGAATGTTAAAGATATGATACTAAGCTTACAAAAAAGCATAACAAGCACAAAGAACACAATCAGTGAAGTTAAAGAATTTCAAAAACCATCAAATACCTTTTGCATCAATACCACATTTTATAGGTCAAAAGATTCAACAACCATGACAATTTGAATACACCTTTACCTGCAGAAACGGCCGGCGGTTGAGAAGTTCAGCAAATATGCAGCCTGCAGCCCAGACATCCACACCAGCACCATACTGCTTTGCACCAAACAATAGCTCAGGTGCTCTGTACCATCGAGCAAAGACCTATAAATACAAGTTACATGCTTTCAGGTAAGTCAAACTACCATAATTACAACTCAAAGCATCACCTAAAACCTGGTGAGACGAAGACATTTAACAGGGAAAAAAGATATTAAAAAACCACAGTGAACTTCTTATTACCCACTGCCGCTGTCAACTTTACTCATCCAAAGCATAAACAAAAAACCTTGCTCTAAATATTTGAAAGTTCAAATAACAGGTAAGAGTTCCCAAACTGCTCATATAACATGATCAATTTGTCCAAGAAATATCCAATGGCAGCTTAACGTATTCAGTGCCCAAAAACTTTAACTGCAGGAAACATACCTGGTGAGTAAACTTGCGGTCCGGGCTGCCAAATAGACGTGCTAAACCAAAATCAGCAAGTTTAAGCTGTCCGTTTGATCCTATCAAGAGGTTATTTGGTTTCATATCCCTGGAAAGTACAAGGACACATCTTAGATAAATTCTAGCAAGGATTCATGCTTTTGACTAACCCAAAAATAAAAAACTAAGACCTGTGCAAAACCCATTTCTTGTGACAAAAAGCAAGTCCTTTCAAGGTCATCTGCATATATGATTTTATGTCAGCAGGTGAAAGAAATATATTGGTATTGCGAATAACCGTTTCAAGGTCAGTCTCCATGAACTCAAACACAAGATGCAAATTGCCCTTGTGAGGGAATGCATCAATCAACTCAATTATATTTGGACTTTTAAGTTCTTTCAGCAGTTTAATTTCTCTTAGTGCTGTAAAATTCACCCCTTCCTTTTGTTTCCCAAGCCGAATCTTCTTGATAGCAACAGTCTGTCCAGTCTGCACACGCCAAATACTATTTCAGCAAAAATTTTGCAGTTTTCATTAAGATTAAAAACACAATTCAATAACTGAAAGTAAAGTTATAAACCCAAAACAGTAAATCTTGTTAGTTTAATTTACATAAAAGTATTAATCAGCTCACTTGCCCACCCAGGCCATCAATTTAGTCTAGTGACTGATATTCCAAAGGAAAATTAAACGAAAAAGTTGCAATTCCATAATGCCAATTCAACTTTTTCACTCATATTCAACAATCAATATATTATAAAAGCATTTAATATTTTGAAACACTCGACTAAGTTCTAATACAATTCAAATAATTCGTTGAAAAAGGCTAGTAAAAGCAATAATTTATAATAATTACAGCCCATTTTTATAAATGAATTTAAATCAACTGTAATTAGTCCCCCATTTCCATGACAAAAACAAACGAATGACGTAACACTTCACTCAGTTTATCATTCATCAGCAATACACTGAAGATTCTAGAAATTAGATTAACTAATATAACATTCTGAACATCAAATTAAACCCTTTTGCCCAATTGAGGAACTAAGAAAAAAGCACCCTTTTTTTTCCAATAAACCAAAATAATTTAACATACAATGTCCCGTAAGTGTTAAATTAAATGTAAAACATATTAAATGCTCAATCAATTTAACTAAAAGAAATACAAAAACAAAAATCCACCTCTAATTTTCATTTGTTTTCCTTTTTCTAATTAGCTGAACAAAATCACAGACCACACGAAGAAATAAAGAAAAATTCCCAAGATACGAGATAAGAGAAGAGCTAGAGCTAGGGTTTACCTTAGTATCAATGGCTTTGTATACGACACCATAAGTACCTTCACCAAGTACCTCACGTTTCAGGTATCTATCAGCGACTTTCTTGGACAGATCGACTTCCGCCATCGTTAATTTTTTTATTTTAATGTTTGTAATTATCTCTTTTTATTTTCAGGCGAGACAAGAGTATGTCTATTTACAATGTCAGGATTGAGGATTTTCCACGCGTATCATTTTCTCGAGAAAATATCCGAGAAAATCAGGGTTTAAATGGGAGAGAAATAAAGACGTTAGGCTTCAGGGGAATGAGACTGAAAAAAGTGAAAGCTCTGAAACCCCTCAGTGGCAGTAGGTGATTGTTTTATGTGAGAGAGTAAAGCCACAGTCTGTTCATTTTGTTAATGTCACATTTCAATGGGGGTATTTTAGTCATATCAGGGTTTCAATTTTTTTGCTTTTATGTTTTAATGAAAAAGTATGGATAATACACATTAAATTACTCTTTGTATCATTAATAAAAAATTTTATTTTTAATTTGTAAAATTACAAAATTAATCTCGTTCCTATATTTTTTATTTTTAGTTTGGAGTATCAAAATGAATATTCTTTACAATTAATTTAAAATAGTTAAAATTAGTAATTTTACTTAACTAAAGATGCATCACTGTTTTTTTTTTCATAATCACATGAGAAAATAAATATATAATTTATTTTTAATTTTACTGAATAGTTTAAAAAATGAGTGACTACAAATTTATATTTTAAAATGTCAGTGGACAAGGTGAGAGTGGTGAGACGTTCTTCAGCTCGTTTTTCATTTTAATTCTCTAAAGAATACGGGAGAATGTCCATTGCCCTCTCTTTTTTCAGTTAATACCTAATTATCTTTTATATTTTTTATAACATCTCATCATCTCTTTAAATTTCGATTTTATCCTTTAATATTTCTAATATTTTTGATTTTATCATTTATAAATTAATTGAATTAAATGATAAAATCGAAAAAAAAAGAATCAGGGAGTAATGGGGTATTACAAAAAATATAAGGGAGTAATGGACATTCACTCGAAGAATACCTCTCCTATCCCACTTGTTTTTTACTTTTTTTTTTTAATTTATTTATATTATATATTAAATAAAAATATTACTAATATATTATAACATTCAACTAATATAAAAAAATAAAAAAAATATAGAATTCTTTTCATTAGACATATTAATAATTCTTTAATTTTGCTTAATTTTTTATATTATAAAATATTATCGCTTTTAATTATTAAAATTAAATCTAGTGCACAAGGTTTAATTTTTTTATAACATTATATTCAATTTACTTTGTTTAAACAAGTTTCTGTAAGCCACTCGTGTTTTGTCTGAGCAGACAGGGGCTAAACTTTAAATTAAATTTTTTTTTTAATTATGAAACATGTTACCCATCATATTAAAGTGTGGATAAATTTTTTTCACACATGAAGGTAAGACATCGGGTAATGTCATATACAACTCCACCAAAATTTCTAACAAAATTTTAATGTAATATTGATAACTTGTATATGTAATATTCAAAAAAAACAAGTCTATGTAGATTGCCAACAAATTTTTATTATCTTAATTATATCATAATTTATAAATTAAAACATATTTTAAGTGATACAGGGCATGTTAATTTGTTTAATCTTTTAATTTAAGATAATTCGTTAATATCTATCAACTTGTACCCTAGTAAAGTCAAATGTTAACTCAAAAAAGAACGGATGATTTCTGTGAACTAATAGTTGGCATAAAAATCATATTAATTTAGAAAAAATTGAAATAAAAAAGATAATACGACACATTTTAAGTTTTAATTATAAATAATGTTATTTTTTAATTTTAAACAATATGACATGCATCAATCAAACGTTACACTGTGTAAAAAGTTATTTTAAGAAATTAATTGGGCTTCAAATAATCTAAAATTAGGTGTTATTTATGAAAAAATTAAGATTGGTAGTATGACATTTATATATATATATGGCAAATCAACAACTCTTTTTTTTACACAAACTTTTACACAAATTGTAAATTATTGGATATAAACACATCCAACGATTAAGATTACATCTAATCATATAATTAATACATAATTAATATATTCATAATTAATGCATATATAAGATGCAATGTCAACTGTTGAATTTGTTTATACCCAACAGTTTATAATTAATGTAAAATTTTGTGAAAAAAAAAAATTATTGATCCTGTCCTTATATATATAAATATATACATGTATCTACAAACTTCAAATAAATATACTAAATTGTTTCTACTAACTCTAATTAATTAAAAGCAAAAGATAAACTGATATGTGGATTGCAGAAATGCCAGTTTTGACTCGGGCAAATTTGAACTGGATCAGTCTATGATCGGACCCAATATTACAATAAGTCAATCGTTTAATTAATTTTATTTTCATTAAAATGTTTTACAAAGTTCAATAATATATAGAATTAGACAATGACATCAATATTAATAATATCCGAAAATTTGAAATTGTATATTATTGGTAGTTGTTTCTATGTTTTACCGTTTCAGATATCATATTGGAACTATTCAATTAAGGTTGGCGGTGCTACTCGTTAAAAGGAAAGAAACACAAACATAGTTATAATTATAACTAAAATATTACAAGAACTGTTACTGGAGTTGGGTCTGTAGCAATGGCGGAAGTAGTGAAGGTGATAGGCTCATATTCAAGCCTTTTCTGCACAAGAATCGAATGGGCTCTGAAACTGAAAGGTGTTGAATATGAATACTTGGAAGAAAAAGATTTGCTTAACAAGAGTCCACTTCTCCTCCAATCCAATCCTGTGCATAAGAAAGTACCTGTGCTCATCCACAATGAGAAACCGATTGCTGAATCACTTGTTATCCTTGAATACATCGACGATAGGTGGAAGGAGAACAACCCTTTGCTGCTCCCTGAAGATCCGCACGAGAGAGCCAAGGCTCGGTTCTGGGCAAAATTTGCTGATGACAAGGTACGTACATGGAGATTTTATTAATTAATTCTAGATGGTTTTTACTTAATCTCATGCCTTTGTGAATTTGTTTGAAACTGCCAGTGTGTGTTTGGTGCATGGGAAGCCTGCCGTACTGAAGGAGAAGAAAAGGCCAAAGCTTTAGAGTCAGCAGCAGAATCATTCGCGTTTCTTGAGAAGGAGATTGAAGGAAAGAAATTCTTCGGAGGAGAAGAGATCGGCTACTTGGATTTGGCATTGGGCTGGATTCCTCACTGGCTTAATGTATTGGAAGAAGTAGGAGATATGAAGTTGGTTGATGCCCAGAAGTTTCCATTGCTTAACGAATGGGCACAGAATTTCATCCAAATTCCAGTCGTCAAAGAATGCCTTCCTCCAAGAGAGAAGCTTGTCAACTATTTCACTCTTAGCTTGAGCTACTTGCGTTCTTCGGCTGCCAACAAGCGGTAAATTACCCCGTGCTCTGTTTCAAGGATTTCTGTATTTTTTTTTACTCATTCTGGGTGTTTTTTTTTTTTTTTTTTTTTTTTTTTTGTCTCTTGACTACATATGTATCTGGTTTGTCAATGTCTAAATTATTTCATAGATGTATAATTCAAAAGTTTTATATACCTTGCATGATGAATATCAGAATTAGTTGATTACCATTTCTGATCATCTCTAAATTACCTGCCAGACAAATGTCACAACAATGACAATGGACACTCTGTGCTAACATCGAAATCCTCATCTTAAACATTTAAAACTCAATTTTGCGAAGCGAAGAACATTTGAGAGACATTACAGTTGCAATTGTTGAGTTTAGTTGGCATATATGTACCTATATCTAGATCCATTTCAATAGATGATATATACCATTCATGGAAGGATTTCAATAATTGAATCTGCCTGCATATTCAAGGAGAATAGGAAGTAGGAACACGACGACACCGGCACCAAAAAGCAGTCCCCCCACTTCTGCCTCTAGCAACTGCTATTTCCTCATCAATGTAAAACCAGACAAAGAAAGGATCTTTGCTAACGTTGCTTGGTTCTCTGTCTTGTTTCTGGCCAAGACCGATCTCCAAAGGTTTCAGAGGCCCAATTTTGATGCGAACACATTCAAAAATGAAGGCCATTATTCTCGTCTTCCAAGAAAATCTGCCTTCAAATGTTAAGCATCCAATTGGTCCAAGATATACTCCATTCTCAATCCTCTTTGCCTGATCATTGAGAGTGAGATTGATTAGTTTCTAAAAACTAACCAAAAGAGAATGAATATTTATTTCAAAATCGATTAATGGTGAAAGCAATCCAAAGTAATTAGAAATTTTGAAAACAAAACAAAACTTCTCTTTAGTGAATAGGTAAATCAGCATGAACCCCATGGAAAAGGATGACCAAGTAAATTACACGAATCTAAACTGATTGAAGAGACATCATGGAAAGTAGTGACCAACTCATCAAATTTTGATACTAAACCCATCATCAAATTTTACACAGGTTTTGAACGAACCTAAAACAATTAATTTCAAATAACTTTGCTGTTCCTGAAGTGAAACAAACACTAAACTACAAGCTTTTATGCTGCAGTTCCAAAACATCAGTTGGGGGTTAAAACATATTGAATCAGAGAACAGGATATTGTAATGCTTACAGCAGCATCAAATCTCTGGACAGCTGTAAGAGGGAAGTAGCGACCACTCTTCAATTTCTTCTGCATTCTTGGAAAATGAATTAACAATAAGCATTTTAACATAGTCAAAAAACTCAAAATAGTTAACAAAAGATGCCAGTATATCAACCTCAGCAGTGAAAATTAGCATCCAGGTTCTGCCAGGGGACTCTGATCCTCCAAGTGTCTCCAAAAACCCAGAGGGTTCAATTTTAGCCTTCTCAATGACAGACAGTGCAGACAGAACCTTTTCTGCTGTAACCTTTCTTGTTTTTGCTGCTTCTTTTAGCACTTTCACACTCTCCTCTACTGCCTACACCATATGAGCAACACAATTCACACCAAAAACTCCCAATCCACAAGGGCATTGAACTAAGACTACATTAATTAAATAAATTCTCCACTGTTAATTAATTGCTAACTAAACTGAGATTCACAAAAGAAATGTTCAATCCAGAAAATCTCAATTCCCAAAGATTGAAAGTAAACTTGCATAAATTACCATTTCTGATTATAAAATTGAAGTACAATATCATTTATCCTGACATAATCAAATTCCAAAGAGGGAAAATTAAAGACAACAGAAAAGCATACTCTGTTGGACTTCTCTTCTTCTTGAACAAGGAGAGGAGTAGAAGCAATCTCGTCTTTCTTATCCAGAGTAGCTCTAGTCTTTACTCTGATAAATCTGAAATGATCATTGCTTGTGGCGCTGAATGAAGGAATATACGCTGTGTTGGTTCTCAGAGACAAGTTTGAGGATTTGAGAGATAGCTGAGGCGAATTTGGAGCTACCCAGTTGAGAGATGACATACATGAGGGTGATGCTGCTGCTTTTGAGCCCATGGCTGCTGCTTTCTGCAACTACAGGCTTCAGCTTCCGCTATTTTAGAAGTTTGAGATGTTATCATTCTTTCCTGTTTCTGCTTTCTAAATTAATCACCTCCTGTTTGTGGATTAGATTATTTTTCTTTTTCTCTGTCAACTTCTGATTGGGATATTAACATTTGAGTCCCCAATTTTTAGTAATATTTCACCTAAAGCTTCAGTTTTCCATTTTCTTTTTATTCGAATCCTGTTAATTAGTATCTACGACAAAAAGAATAGATCACTCAATTGCTTTAAAATTCACTTCATTATTTTAAAAAAACCCCATATATTAGTCACAATATTACTTCATTGAAAAACTAATTAAAATATTGCACGGACTGAGAACAGTTCTTCAGCTTGTAACAACAATCCTCTAATCTCTATTGATAATACTGGAAAATACTCCTCTTCAGGCTGTCTACACCAATAATAATAAGCAGCATTAATCCATTGAGGATGCACCAAAAATTTCTTCTGCTCTTCTGCCCATCGACAACTCTTATTACTTCCTGCATTTGATGAAACCACATGCGTCACTGAAGAAGAGTCAAGCATAATTGTGCATTCAGCTCCCAACATCTGTGCCCTATTCCAAAATCTGCATAAATCATCAACGTCACTACTGAAAAACAAAGTACAACCCTTCAAAATCTCAGTACGAACTTTCCCCAACAAAATTCTAACATCACTGCATGCAGGATTATCGAAAAATAATCCATGGATTTTTCTTAAACTCTTGAGAAGGTTTATCAGTACCCCATTAGTCTCACTTTCATCCGTTTTCTTCTCACAATAAGGTTTAGGGTTCATACTTTCACTCTTTCCCCCATTAAAATAGTTGTATTTTTCGACTACTATCAAATTCTTACTGTGATTTTCCCACACGCGTTCTGTGTCATCAAGAATTATAATCCCACTTTCTTGTCCCAGTACCAAGTTTAGGGTTTTCCTAAGCATTCCCCGCTCCAAATCTTGGCGACAAATCAACCTAGAATTGAAGTATTTCCCTTCAGGATCAAGCAATTTACCCATGTGTTTTGCATAGTTTCGACTCCCCATTGTGTATACATACATCTCGAACATTTCACTAGCTTCTTGTAAGAATTTTCCAACGTAAGGCCTAAGCTTGACCAGGTATCCATTTTCCAACTGAAATAAGCTGCTGTTAGAAACATCTCCTGAAGAATCTGCTTCATTCTTTATATACATCTCTTCGGCTGTTAATTTTTTTAATTTTGCTGCGTGGAGTAGTGTATGATCCAAATCAAGAACCAGCTGAAGCTTCTTCTTGCTAAACAAATACTCAGAGTTTCTTCTTTTCAAACGAGAAATTTCATCATTGCTGAACCTTAAACCCTCTGTTATGTAATAGAAAGCAACGCCGTATTCATCGTCCATGCGCTGCCCGCAGTCGACGCAGATTGATTTAAGCGTTTTGGGATGAGTACACGTCTCCGTTGGCTGCAAAGAAGATTTGCTGAGTTGCAGAAGATGATCATAGTGATCCTTGTAATGAGGAGAACAAGACTCCATAGTTGCATAAAGAAAGTCGCGAAAAGTTTTAAGTGCTGCACTCATTCTAATCAATATCAACGTACAAAGAGAAGGAAAATTGAAGGAAATTTTTATGGTGTGAATTCGAAGAAGGAAATATGGCAACGCAGAAACCCTAAACAGAAGTTTTAGTTAATTCCAAGTTTAAAGACTGAAAGGAAAGAGAAATTTGTACGTTGGAAGGGTTTATAGTGTTGGAGTTGAATTCGGTTTCCTGTTTGGTCTCGATTACAGTCTTACAGCTGCATGCAATACCTAGGGTTTGTTTAGTAGACGTCTGATGGTTGCCACGTGGCTAACTTAGAGTTTTTGGGAAAAATGTCGATCGTCAGATTATACTTAGTAAGGGTCCATCACAATTCTCCTCTTACTTAAATTTTGTACACGGTAGGGGAAAATACGGGATTCCTTCTCAAAATTTTATACCAACTCGTCAAATCTGATGACAGCCCAGTATTTGACTGGATAGTTACAACGTGTGATAAATAATTTTAAAAATTAACTTTGTTAATAAGTTTTTAAGAATATTTAGCATTACTTTTATTTTATAATTTAATAATATTTAGAAATTAATATCAATTATAGTTTGTTATAAATATATAAGTTTACTACTAACAGGTAATATTCAATTAAAATCTTTAAAAAAAATAGAATATATTAAACTAAAAAAATGTATATCAAATTAAATAAGTTGGTCTTAAATTTATAATGCGAGTAGGAAGTATTTCCTAATAAGTAAATAATTGATGAGGTGAAGGATTATTAAGAATTAATATAAATATATCACTATAGTTATTTTCTCATTTTCAAGAAAATCACTGTAATTTAAATGGTGAATTAATTCATCTTTTGAAAAGAATTTCTACCACCATTTTAGGTCCTGAATGTGCAAAAAATCATATTATAGGATTACTATCATATAAATTCTCAATAAACTATATCTTATAGAAGAATAAAGTAATTCTTATGACATATATACCACTTTAATAAAACATATTAAAACAACAATTAGATAAAAATATATATATATTAATTGATACCCAAAACTCTAATGTAAAATATCACCACATCAATTTATTAACATCAACATAACCCAAAAGACAAAAGGAAGAAAGATTAGTTGCTGACTAACGAAATATAAAACTCCACTTATGATAAATGCATATACTACAGGGAAAATATGGTGAATATATACATGTATCACCATAATTGATTAATTATACAAATGCGTATATATATATATATATATATATAGGATATTGTGGAGCAAATTAAACCACCAATTGCAAATTTAAATATTAGGGAGCCGGCTTTGGTTTGACGACTTTCTCATAGGCTTGGCAGCAATCGGGGTTGTAAGAACAGCAAAAAGGAACAGATCCCTGCGTCTTGTCGATGAAAACGGCAGCTACAAAAACCAGCATCAAAATGAACTTCAGCAGGAGAATTCTCATCGACCATTCCATTATTACTGCTACTGAAAGAGAAACAAAAATGGGATTTACTTTTTAATTTTAGAAGTTAGGATATTGATTCTCTCTATATATATTGTGTTGAAACCAAGTGAGTTTAATATATATGGAAGTTTAAAGGTTGTGAAGAAGACAGAGCGATATATTAGGGAAACTTAAGTGATTGACAATCTTTCATTCTATCTATAGAAATTACTACAACCCTAAAATTATTAGGGGCATAAATTACTTACAACAATTTGTGAACGGGAAATAGTGATTCTTAGCTGCGTGCTTCCATTTTAATAATTAAATTAAGCTTCCTAGTATAGATAGCATGGTCTTAAGTCATGATTGATCCACGATATATAAAGATGGAAAGCAAAAAATTCTAGTCAAGTTATCGAATTATATATCATATTTGACAGTTAGCTGCAATAGTAAAAGCAGGGTAATTTTTTCAAATTTTTCAATATTTAAATTTAAGCACATGCATGTACAATTCATCACTAAAATGCACTTAAAACTTATAACCTAACTAACTTGTGTTTGAATATTAATATTTTGTATACAATCAATTTACCAAATAAATAAATAAAAATAATACAAATATACAATAAATTTACTAAATAAATAAATAAAAATAATACAAAAAAATATTCGTTGGTGTCGTAGAGTTGTAAAATAGGCCGGAGACAACACAATTTATTTTACGCATATATAACTCCTTAAAAGTTTTACATGAATTAGTATAAATTTCCAAATATTAATTAATGGAAATTTTTTTTAAATAAAACTTAAAAATATAAAAGATCCTTGAATAGTTATATAATACCAACTAACTTGAGAAATATTTAATTATTTTAATCAATAATATTTTATAAAAAAGCAATAAGGTTAAATTTATGACTTCTTAGCTCAGTCTCAAAAATTTCGAGATAATTTCATAATTTAATAATTGGGGTAGTTTTGCTTTGATATTTAACATTTTAAGAATGTCATTTTAGTTAGTATATTTAATGTATTAAATAAAATATTTTTAATATTTCTGAAAATTCTAACTTTGGTTCTCAATGTTTCAGAAAAAGTTATTTAATTTAATGAACATGCTTGATGCATGTAGAGATAAAAATATCCTTAATGTTTCTTAAAATCGTCATTTTAGTTTAAAATATTTTTCTAATATCACTTGGGTCTATTAACTAAATATCTGTTACATTGTTATTGTTAATAGGTTGTGACAAAGGAAAAAAAAGAAAAGTTCTTTTTAATGAATTTTTTAGTGTAAAATAATTTTTTTATCTTTGATTTTTAAAAAAATCTAAAATTTTATTTTATTTAGGAAAACTAATCCATATATATTTTATATTTTATCTTATTGAAAACCCCCTAATCTTTTAGTTATCATTATATTATGTCATTAATTTCTTTTAAAAATAAAGAATTATCAACTTTGACTTTTGTTATGTAATTTTTTATAATAAATAATGGGTATAATGATAATTATGATAATATATAAAGATTACTTACTTTTTTAATGAGTAAATATGTGACATTTTAATTTTCAAATTACATTAAAAATTAAGGGTAAATAAATTATTTATACTACAAAATCTATTGAAGTGTTACAACTGTAATTTTATTTTTTAGCGTAAATTCATAGTAAAAATTTAATGATATTTTATCAAAGAAATAACATGATATTAATTAAAATATTTAAACCAAAGTGATTATTTTAAAAACATTAAAAATAATGTTATGTAACATAAAAAATGCCATTTAAAGTGATGTTTCATGAGATGTTGAGCATCAAAGTGATTATTTTTAAAAACATTAAGGATGTTTTTATTTAATACATTAAACATATTAACCAAAGTGACGTTTTTTCAAATATTAAGGACCAAAGTGAAATTAGATTCCACTAAACTTCGATTGCCAAATTTTGTTGAAAAATTATTTAAAAATAGTCGACCCGACCCGAATATTAGAAAACCCGTAGAAGATATCGGCAACCCGAAAATTCATAACGACCTCCAAAATTCCAGCGCTCAAACGTTGAAACTTGCAACTATATCACTGTTTTCACTCTTCACTCTTCATCTGAAAAACACAAACTAGTTAATCAGCATTTCATAGTCATAGATGATCGTCACTCCTCTCACTTAGAGGAGCCTCTAAACTCCGAAACGATGTCGTCGCGCAAGCTTCTCTCAAGCCTCCTCCGTACCTCCCTCCGTCGCACTGCCAAACCTCAGCTTTCCCACCCCCGATCACCTCTCACGCGCTCTGTTCCTTCTCTCCTCGCCCGCGCTGCTCATTTCTCCACGTCCGCCGCCGCCGCCCCGTCCGCTTCATTGGCTTCCCCGTCCGCTAAATCCTGCGGTGGTAAAATCATCGATGAGTACACCGGAAAGGGCGCCATCGGGCAGGTGTGTCAGGTCATCGGTGCCGTTGTTGACGTAAGGTTCGATGAAGGATTGCCTCCGATTTTGACTGCTTTGGAGGTGATGGATCATTCGATTCGGTTGGTGCTGGAAGTGGCGCAGCATATGGGTGAGAACATTGTGAGAACCATTGCTATGGATGGAACCGAAGGGCTCGTCAGAGGACAGCGCGTTCTCAACACTGGCTCTCCTATCACTGTAATGCTCTTTCTGTGTTTTCGTTAGTATGTTACAGGATGAAATTAATCCATTGATCGCTCTGATTTGATTGAATGAATGTGATATTGCGCAAAAAGCATCAAAGTTTGAATCTTTTATGATTTAATCTGCTGTTGATGTATACTTACGTGCATTTTTAAGATTTGATGCTATTTTCTCTCTCCAAAAATATTATTTTTTCTGCATAGGATTAAACTTATACTTTTATTTATGAAGAGTGGTGGATCAAGTGTTTATAGTGATTGCATTAGATATCGTACTGGGATTGTTTTTCAATATATGTCTATAATGAGAATGCTGCCCTTCTTAACCTGTGTTACGTCCACATGCTTTGTAATTTGTACTGTATAATATCCTTTTTGTGATTTTAGGTGCCAGTCGGCAGGGCGACCCTTGGTCGTATTATAAATGTAATTGGAGAGCCTATTGATGATAACGGTAATATAGGTAAGAAGATGGAAACTCATTCCAGAGTTTTCTATCCAAATTGATTGTAATAAATTTTATATTTGATGACAAATATTTCGACTGGTATTTTGCTTTTTTTTTTTAATCAGAAACCGATCACTTTCTTCCCATTCATAGAGAAGCACCAGCATTTGTTGAGCAGGCAACAGAGCAACAGATTCTTGTCACTGGAATCAAGGTACGCCAATTATCTTTGCAACTTTTAATTGTTAAAGTGCCAAGGGCTCAAAAATCTTATGATTGTTGTGCCTCTCAGGTTGTTGATCTTCTTGCACCGTATCAAAGAGGTGGCAAGATTGGACTCTTTGGTGGTGCCGGTGTCGGCAAGACTGTGCTTATTATGGAACTTATTAACAATGTTGCCAAGGCCCATGGTTGGTTGATTCAAGGGCAATACAGAGTTCTTTCTGTTTTGCAAAAATTATTCTGCAAGTATTTTATGAAATGTTTTGTATATGCGTTTTCTAGGTGGCTTCTCGGTCTTTGCCGGTGTAGGAGAGCGCACTCGAGAGGGTAATGACTTGTACAGGGAAATGACTGAAAGTGGTGTCATTAAGCTTGGAGACAAACAGGTTAATTTCGTGCAATGTTTCTGACTTCTTTTAGGGGTTCCTCCTTCTTCTCCTTTTTCTTCTTTATATGTTATAAATATCTTTTTTGCTGTTGCTCGTGTGGATTCTCCCATGTGTTACAAAATATATATGCAGTTTTTTTTCTCAAGCTTAATTCCTTAAATTTCAGGCTGATAGCAAGTGTGCACTTGTATATGGTCAAATGAATGAGCCTCCTGGTGCCCGTGCTCGTGTTGGGCTTACTGGGCTGACTGTGGCGGAGCATTTCCGTGATGCGGAAGGACAAGATGTGCTTCTCTTTATTGATAACATTTTCCGTTTTACCCAAGTAAACTTTTTTATCTTCCTTTTTTTAAAAAAAAAAAAAAAGGAAAGAACTATAACAGTATTGTTTCTTGAGTAACGTTCTGATCTAACTAATTTTTATTATTCTTCCTCCATGTCTGCAGGCTAACTCAGAAGTGTCTGCCTTGCTTGGTCGCATCCCATCTGCAGTAGGTTACCAACCTACCTTGGCTACTGATCTTGGAGGCCTTCAAGAGCGTATTACCACAACCAAGAAAGGTTCCATCACATCTGTTCAAGCAATTTATGTGCCTGCTGATGACTTGACAGATCCAGCTCCCGCAACTACTTTTGCCCATCTTGACGCTACAACTGTGCTGTCCCGACAGGTACTATTCCTTTCTATAGTACCTTTTTAGTTTCTTTCCTTTCTATTAAGCCGAAGAAAAGCAATTGTTTCTTTTACATTCTTGCCTATGTCATGTAATTGATGATTCATTACCAGATTTCTGAGCTTGGTATCTATCCTGCCGTTGATCCCTTGGATTCTACATCACGCATGCTCTCGCCTCATATTTTGGGAGATGAACACTACAGTACAGCTCGTGGTGTTCAGCAAGTTCTGCAAAACTATAAAAATCTACAAGATATTATTGCCATTTTGGGAATGGACGAGCTTAGTGAAGATGACAAGTTGACTGTTTCTAGAGCTCGGAAGATTCAGCGATTCTTAAGCCAACCTTTCCATGTTGCTGAAGTTTTCACTGGCGCCCCCGGAAAATACGTTGAACTAAAAGAGAGCATTGCCAGTTTCCAGGTGATTCCTATCTTAATCTTTTAGTTGCCGTAATTGTTTTCCTGTCTTCCTTTCTGGCCTAACGATTGCGCAATGGTACAGGGAGTCTTGGATGGAAAGTATGATGACCTTCCTGAGCAATCATTTTACATGGTTGGTGGGATTGACGAAGTCATTGCTAAGGCAGAAAAGATTGCCAAGGAATCTGCAGCTTGATCTATATCCGGTTGATTTTTCATTTTTTTTTACAACACTCCCAGACACGCAAGGACTAATAATGTAGTTGGAGTTGGCAACGCCAACGTCAAGAGTTGCATATTTTTTAGATGAACAGTAGTTTGTTTCCAAAAGCACCAAATTTTTGTAGGATTTGTTAGGTAGAGAACGAGATAAGGGCACAGATGATGGAGATCCCAACTCCATTTTGTGCAATGAGGACACATATATCTGTAACCTTTATCCTTGACTTTGTTTCCATCTTAAACCTTGTTCAGTGTTCCTCATTTAGATTGGCACTCTACAAGCAAGTCAAACAGGAAGGGTGGGGGGAATCAAATCAGGAATGAGTTGTTGCGTCTGCAAAATTTCCACAAAAGTTGAAATTTTAACTAAACACCTTTTTTAATTGTGTGTGCTTTTCAAAGTTAAATAAAAAAAATTAACCATTTAAGTTTATTAGTTATAGAATTCGCTTCATATCTGCTCCAGGTTGGAGGCAAGCTTTCCCACACCTCAATTTACATGCTAGATACATAACTAACGCTTTTCTCTACCTGTACCGACAATATGGTGCGTCTCTCGTGAATGACCATTAATTAAATTTTTGAGTTTTGACAAAAGAGAGTTCACTTTTCTTTTTTTTTTTTTTATAAATACATTGAAGAGTAATGAAACTTTTCCCTGCCTACGTAAAGATACATTTCTCCAACTTTTTCCAATCAAAGCATTTCCCCGTTCGTCACCCGTTTCTGCTTTTTGGCCTTTAATTAAAAAGAAAATACATCTTAAGTTATAATCAATCTTTTTCCCCTGCATGTCGTGAAAGCTCGCATTCCCTCACACTCACTAGTCCACTAACAATGAAAGAAAGTACTTGTCACTAGACCCTACCTCTAACCATCCTCTAGAGTTTTATTCGCTCCAGTTTTTTTCAATCCATTTCATCACCCACAGAGACTGGTGCATAAACGAAAATAAAAATTAAATGTCTCTCAGAATTAAGTATGTCATGCCAAATTTCATTACAAAGTCTGACAAGGATGAGCCGACCAGCTCAGCTCGCCTTTTCCTCCTTTCCTGGGAGAGTTTTCACCCAAAATTCTTAGTTTGTGCTCCTGCTTACCTTGGCACTAATGCTTGACGGTTTATGAATTAACATATACATCCGTAGGCGTTAAGCCATATCTATCCTCCTCATGAGGGCTGTCACTATATAACGATCACCAGCTAGGAACCACAAATAGTGGAAACGGACAATTACAAGATGCTTGCTAAAATTCCTCAAAAAGTCTTTCGTCTAATGTCCGAACGAGTGAATCGACTAGGAAAATTTATACCCTTATAAATTACCATAACAGTGAAAATTTTTCCATTTAAACTCGAACTAAAATAAAGTATAATTTTTTGAATTGATTCCATATGACCTAATGGATAAGCCAAAAACTAATTTTGTAATACTATCAACTTCATATTTTATTTGTCCTTGAGGTTGATTAATTAGTGCATACAAAACCACGAACCTATCCATTGTGTTTAAAAACTAAGCAAAACACAAGGCAGGCTCCAAGTCATACTGTATTAAATCGTTTAAACTGCCATCACTCAAAACCAGGTAAACCCTACTTAAACCCCATTGTTGCTCACTATCCATTCCCTTAATTGCGTTCAATTGTGTTAAAAGAAATAAAATCCAGAAGATCATGAAAGAAATGACCGAACAGAAGAGAGATAAATCAAGCTTCTGAACATAGATAGTATCACAAGCACGAAGTAAGCATTGCAGAAGCAAAGCTTTCATTCAAAGCGATTATCATTGTATCTTGGGGTATCAAAAAGACAAACAAAAATATTACTCATATTAAACAAACTGATTGATAAAATATCAATTATAACTATATGTAATTTGTAAAAATGGCAATGAGTGATCTAGTGCATACTTAACACCCGCCAAACAAAAACCATGAATAATGCACTGCAAAAGCACCGTTTGAAGGCTCAGTTATATCCAAAGCTGAATCAACATAATTCAATGGGTGGTTGGAGTTGATGTCACAATTTCTTCAAACCCACTTTAGCTGCCACAAAATTAGGTACTCTGAAAAATTCCAGCTGATTCAATTCAGCTTTCCTGTCACAGTAGATTAATTGTCAATGTATCACCGACAGTGGAGAAGCAAAGCATAGTTTCCAGCACAATATGTACAACACCACATGCCAGCCTCTAGTTCTATTTTTATTTTCATTTTTTCAGTTTGGTCCAGTCATATTTCATGGAAATTAACAAAATGTTAAAACATGCTTGTGAAGATGATCTAACTTCGAAAATGTAAACGCAGCTAAATAAATAGCATAGTATATCCAATAGAATATCTTAAAAAATGAAAACATACATATTCGCAAAATTTGAAATAATTTCTGGTAGGAAGTTCTGGGTCTTCAACATTTGAAAATGGACGTCAAAAATCAAATTTCAGACCCCAATTGAATGTCTTATAAAATTAAAAATAATTTGTTGTAGCTTTAAAATTGTAAGTTCTGGATCTTAACCATTAGAAAATGGATTTCAAAATCAAATTTTGAATTGTAAAACAACCAACCAGTTTTAGATGTAAAAAGGAAAATCACAAAAAAAAGCAGGCAAGAAATAACTTTCATTAGCAACAGGATATTTTGACCACTCAATTTCCAGAAGACAGGAAGGTGGTGCATGAAAATAACAATGCAAATACTTCATATGGAAAAGAAAATTCATAACAGAACAATCTTTAAACAATCCTCACCTCTAGATTCCAAAATTGGTTAAGCACTACCACTTACTGTAGGAAGATCGGTCACTTTCCCCACTGCAACTGTTTTTCCTGGAAGACATAGGTAACGCATGACTGCATAGAACACCAAGAATAATCATGACTGAATCCACAAAAGAAGGCACTATCTATTCACCTTCAGTACGAAGAGTGAACCTTCCAAGTTGTGCAAACTCTGAGAACTTCTCTACGCATATCAAGTTATTTACCTAAGGCACACATTATGTCAGGAGGATCAAATAATAAAATACCAAAGGTGCCCCAAGTTAGAAAAAGAAGGAAAGAGAGAGAGAGAGAGAGAGAGAGAGAGAGAGAGAGAGAGAGAGATTTGCCAATGTCATAATTTCAAAAATGTAAACATCTTAAGATTATTATTCAGACCATGAAACAAACCTGAACACGGCATACAACAACAGCACCATTCTTAACGAAAAGAACTTTCTTTTTCATGGGTTTCTTCGTCTTTGGGTCAATTTGCTGTAGCAACTCAATAATCTCACATTCCTCAACAATAGAGTGAATGTGCAAGACAGCCTTGTAGCCGGCTGTAAAAATTGCCTAATAAGCAGCAAAATGTAAAGGTTATAGAATTTATGTGAGATTCACCAACTAAAATTCAAGAAAATGCAATTTGCACAAAAAGAGTCTTCAGTTAGAAAGCTAGGAAAAGAAAGGATGAAAGCCATGCATACATTCTCCAGCAACTCAAGGATCTGCAACTGCGCAACAAATTCAGTGACCGCAGCTATTGGTTTTGCTACATGAACAAAAATAATAATGTCAACAAAACAATACAATTGCACAAAACAATGTGTAAATGTCACTGCACGTTAAATCATGGCAATGATAAAATCATATTTTGTAGACAATTCAGAAAATCAGTTAAGCCATTAACAGATTCCACCATAAACAAATGAAAGTCCTCAAAAAGATTTGCAATTATATGCCCAAAAGGTCATGTGAAAGAATTATCTAGTTATACACGCTCATCAATATTCACCTCTTTTTGTTTGCTTCATATCCAATCACAATCATATTCACTTCTTTTCATTCTTTCGCTTTGAAATTTCTCATAAAAGAACTTTAATAGGAAAACATATATGGCCTATTTAAAATCAAGCCCCTACAGACAAAGTATAATAAACCTCAATATAAATGCCAAATGTTTTAACTTACTGCTAAAATCCCACATTTCAATATTTTTTGCCTCTTTGTTTCTAATAAGAAACAGAACATATTATTAAAGTTGGATATGATTACATTCCAGGTCAGCTAGCAAACCAGCAACAACAAAAGCAAAACAAGGCAATTACAAATCTCACTCAAAATATCAAAATTCATCAAACAGCAGCATGACTGTTTTAAAGGGCAATCTAGGTCAATGTCAACTTTATATAACATTAAAGTGACTCTTCACCTATGTCTCTCATATTAGCTATAAAGGGGGGGGACAAAAACGAATAATTCTGCAATCAATATTGGATACTAGCTACTAACAACTACAAAGAGGAAAAAAAATTATAAAAACCATTGAACAGTTAGGAGGAAAACAAAGTAATATAAATTAAACAGAACCTACCAATGCTTGACAAGACAAAACCAGATATTATATCCTCCTCTTCAATACCAGATATTCTAACCCGTACATTTTCACCCGGCCCTGCATGCCTAACCTTATTTTCATCGCAATATACGGCAACAACTTTAACTTGAGTCTGCAAATCGATGTGCAAGCTCCTTAGCCCCATAACAAAAATAAATGTATAAATAAACACACAGGTCACAGTCAAAAAGTAGGTTTAGAGAACACACCTTATTTGGCATGACCAACAAGGAATCACCCTCATGCACACTACCAGATTCTATCTTCCCCATAACAACAGTTCCCATGTCTTTGAATTTGTCAATTATAGGCATCCTACAAGTCAAATATATAATATACATTACAATTTCCAAAAGAGGATTTGACAAAACTTGTCAAAACAAGGACAAATCCTCCAAAAGAATATAATGTCACTCAATCATAATCCAAATACTGAAAATGATGAAAAAATTCTTCAGTGCAGAGTATTATAGAAAATGTTCTGAAAATTTCTCTTCAGCGTACACAAGAAAATCTCAACCAATTTGAGAGCAGCAATGACAAGATGAAGAAGGAAAAAGGAAAAACCAAACACGAAATATCACTGCATACCTGAATGGACCTTTAGGATCTCGTTGGGGAACCTCAATAGCATCAAGAGCTTCAAAAAGACACGGGCCATTCCACCATGGACATATGCTTTTATCCACCCTCGTTTTCATGTTTGTACCCATCAAACCAGAAATTGGTAGAAACTGGACATCTGCAAGTTTATGTAAGAATAAATGCAACCATTAAACAAGTACAAGCATACAAACAAACACTTGTGGACTCAAAATGTCAAGATAAAATGACTACTGTGCATAACAAAGCATATGATGGCTTATGAATCAACCTTCTACAAGATGCCAAATTCTTACCGAGATTTCTTCAATACAACACAACTACGAGTAACATGATAATCATTAAGGTACAACAGACAACCTCAATAAATGAGCTTAAGTGACAAAATAATAATACCAATTAATTTGTTGTCAGCACGGACTGTCTTTGGTAAAGTTTGTTTCAAGTTCATAGCTGTGATATTTGTGTGAGACACAGTGTTTACCAATATCACCCAAGGCAGATCTTGTTATTATAATCTCAAAAATTAAAACGTGGCACAAAATATATTAGGTATGAGTCTAAGAGTAAGAAAAATTCTGACCACAAAAATGGAAAAAGCATGTACTTTCTGCACCTACTATGTCATCTACTTGAGGAAATGCTTTGGTTTGAATTTAGTGACCCAGGAATCTTGCCAATCAGAAATGACTCAAACCTCAGCAAGCAAAAGGATTCAGAGTATCGATGCCGCTCCTTGGTTTAGAATCTTTGCCTACTAACAAAAATTTGTTACCCGTTTTGTGACACTCCTAAAATTTGGTTCTTTTTCCTCCTACCCAAGAACAAAAGGATTAGGAAAGTTGCAAGGGTAAGTGATAAAATTATTTAAGTTCATACCTTTTCAAATTTTAGATAGTTATATCCAGAATTTTTATCACAACATGAAAATTAAAACATGAAACAAAATAATTCCAACAGATTTTCACAAAACCGTTAATACCATACCTTTCTTCACGTTGTAGCCTGAAGACTTTAAAAACGGTATCATCTTTGATTCAATTTCATCATACCTGAGTTTAAACCCAAAAAAAAAGTGCAAGAGAGAGAATGAAAAAAAGCTAGAACACCAAAAAGACAACATATGCATAAAGCCAAGAGCCAAATAAACACCTTTCCTTTGACCAGGCCACCGTATGGTCATCCATTTTGTTCACAACAATAAGCAACTTTGTCACACCCAAGGTTTTTGCAAGCATAACATGTTCACGGGTCTGCCCACCTTTCTCATAACCAGTTTCAAATTCTCCTTTTCGAGCAGAAATTACCTAATTAATAGAGAGACAAACAGAAAGAAAGAGAGGGGTCAACTAAAAATCAAAATGTAGGACTCAAAAACAATGAACATAAAGAAATTAAAAAAAAGTGAGACAGATTGAAAAAAACATCAGCACTCACTGACCAGTACACCAATATCAGCTTGAGATGCCCCACTGATCATATTGGGGACATAACTCTTGTGACCCTGATGAATCAATAGAAACAGAAGTTAACAAAGTTCCCTACAATACAAAAGAGATGAAAATAAATTTAAGCAATCTGTTTACTAAACAAACTAATAATGCTTGGACGTTACTCAAGTTTCAAGTTTAGCCCTCTCAATTTTGAACTTCATTACATCATCCAATAAAAATAATGATGCCATCTTATAAGTGAACATAATAATAACACATAATAAAGCATAGTCCCTTACCGGTGCATCCAAAATTGTAAATCTAGTTGTTTCAGTTTCAAAGTGTGCTCTTCCAACTTCAACTGTTTTACCCTATACAGCACAGGAGACACAGTTGGTAAATATGTAAAATTCATTAATTCAATATTTAACATGCATATACACCAATTCTTAACAAGAAAAAAACACATCTGATTCATGTCCTTTCAAAGTTGCAAAATTTATTAGCATATTAAAAAATACCTTGACCCTCTCCTCTTCATTAGTGTCCATAATATATGCCATATACCTAACATACAGAAAATGGTCAAAATAAGCAAAGGATATTTTAGCAAAGCAAGAAGTAGATATCCCATAAAATAGCAGCATTCTTAAAAATTGATCTCAAAATGAACAAAGTACACCACAAAACAAGGAGCAAAATTAACCTCCAAGTTTATACAGTAATACAAAATAAAAAACCATCTGCAATAATTGGCAAACCAGAGAGCATAAATAGGAACGAAGCCAATTCAAGCATTTGTCAGTAAAGTGGATCAGAGTGAAAACCATATTCTGACATCCACTTTTACAAGCTATAACGAAAGTAAACTAGGTTTGCTTCCTGGTATGCTCCACACAAGCAGTCCTGGAGTAAAATAGCCAAAATGAACTCTCACCAGCTTTCTCTACTTTTGTCCTTTGCTTCTTTCTCATATTTTTGGATTGTACGGTCATCAACCTGACCACTAAGAAAAAGTATCTGACCTCCAGTGGTGGACTTACCAGCATCTGCAACACATATGCACATGATTTTCATTAGGAAACTAATCTATCCATCCATATTTTAACAAAACAGATTGACAGATTAATCACATTTGCATTAACGAATTAGAAAATAAAGAAAAACTGCATTTGTAATTGAAAAATAAAAAAGAAATACAATGTTTCCCCAACCATCGTCAAACAACAAAAGTCCTATAAAAGACCAAACAGTAAAGGGCTTGCTAAAGAAATAAATATCAGGACCAAATAATCTAATTCTATAAATTAATAGTCACTTTGAAATATAAGGAACAAAGTTCAGTCTGGCAGTGCTTGCTCAAAGAATTATCAGTCTGGCAGTGCTTGCTCAAAGAATTAAGTAAAATACAGATCTCACTAACTTTCCTTTTCTTCCATTATCACTACATAGATTCTTAAAGTTCACAAGACCTTGTAGAACAGTTTTAACTGGTTGTTATCTCTTTCTTCACTAAAACATATGATAAAAGTAGATAATATCTTGTTGCTAGCATAACAAGATATTGGTAATAATGCGAATGTGTATTTGGACAATTTATGAAATAAAAACATGTAAACAATCACGATGTCAAATTGATAACAAGGCACAAATAATAATAATAATTGACACCAACATACCAACATGACCAATAAACACGACATTCAAATGTCGCTTCTTAGTTCCTTCTGTCTCTTCATGAGATTGAACATCTTCTGCGGCAGGCATGTCCTTCTCTTTCACTACACATCCAGGTCAAACAATGAACATGAGAAAATGCATTGACGGTTAAGGGAAAGAAAAACAGAGTCAACCACCATTTAGTGCCAAATTAGCAAGAAGCAATACAAGTTTACATCATGAAAACTTAAATCAGAACAGAAAAAAGTTCACAAAAAACCTTTTGGCTCAGGATGAACCAGCTGGGACATTGTTTGCACCTCCTCCTTTGAATCTAAAACCATAAAAAGCAAAAATTTTAAAATGTTTTATATATCAAACTCATTACATATTGTATCCTTCTGCATTTCCATTCACACACATGCATAATGCATAAGTAAAATGACGGCAATCTTCGAGAAAAATGATGAGATTTGGCTTTTAGCCATATTTGTAGAGGAAATCTTGTAGAGCAAAAAGAGCAAGATAGACATGGGTTGAAAAACCAAAAACCATCTGAGTTGGGCTAAAATCAGTTAAAGCAGTATTTATTTACCATTCTTTTGGCAACTACAAAGCCATATAAAAGGTGAAATCGAGCTAATAATTAACTTCGCTAATAAATCAAACAACACAACACAACAAACTATGCCAAGTAAAGCAAAATGACACAGGTTAGTTGCAGACCTATGAAAAAAACAGTACTTATTACGATAGAAATGTGGGGAAATAAAATGCTATCACGCAAATGGAAACAATTAGATCCAACAGAAAAACATTTCTACTTCAATACAGGACAGAATCCTCTCTAGGTCAAAAAGTTGAACAAAAGACAGAATAAACCCATTTTACTCAGGTAGGATCCACTCACCCACTCAAAAAATTATTATAAGTGTGAAGAGTCACAGTTGTATACATAACTTACAAACAAGACCACCAATTCTTCAATTTTTTTCAATTTTGGAGCATTCTGTTTGAAATTTTGTCTTTTCAGAATTCCAATGTCGAATTTAGACATTGATCAGGTTTAACATTTGACTCTATCAAGCACACAAGCACTTTTACGTACTTTCTTGAAATAGATGCAAATATATATATATAGAGCTAATACAAAATCCAATGATCCTACCAACCTTCCTCCATCTTATCCACCTTCTCAACTTCTTCCAGCTTTGCATCTTCTGGGTTGACCACCCCATTATTCTCCTCTGCTAAGATTTGATACAAGCATTCAACAGAAATTACAGAGAACAAAAATGCAAATGAAATTCACTACATAGGCCCTTCTAATACTACCTGCGGAGTCAAGCTGTAACATGCGGATATCCTCCTCAATATCTACCAATTGGGAAAAACACTCAAACAAGTTAATTCCAACATTTCTAGAACATTCAACACTGGATTGGCCGTTACTCTCCATTTAATTGAATAAAACAAGTTCAAAGAGGAAAATAACTAAAGAAAGAATCACATCAAGCAAACCAAATATGAAAAAGAATCTAATTATTAACGAATTCTTCAAACAAACATAACACAGTTCTCCATTGGAATATCAGAATAAACATGCAAAGTCAAATTACAGGCAATAAACAATGCATTCATTAAAAAAATTCCAATCATAAAACACCGCCATTAATACAAGCATAAGTAAAATATAAAGCTAAATTTTCACCAAAATAAAAAGCAAAATAAGGTTAAATTCAATGTTTAATACTATACTTCACCTGAATTCCCGAGTAGCTAAAGTACTCGCAGATAGAAACAGTACTAAGATTGGAAATGAAATAAACCGAGCAGTAAAATGCTTAGGTAATCAACCAAAATATCAAAAATGATGAAAATTAACATAAATTCGAGACGAACATCATAACAGAACGTAGATCAGTACACAAAATAGTGAGAAATGAATCGACTGTAAACAAACAGATCCAACAAAAAATAAATAAAAATTCGATAGAGACAAATCAGAAAGTGAAACAGAGATAAAAAAGAAGAGCGCAAGAACTTACCCATGGTGACGACGGAGTCTAGGGTTTTTCCTTTTTGCCTTGAGTGAAAAGAATTATGCGAGCTAAGAGAAAGAGGCGTATGCTAATATTATTGTTGTTCTGGAAGCTGCCTATAACCTCAGCGCACAGAATAAAAACCTGTGCGTTTGTGTGTGAAGTGATCGTGTTTTGGCTTTTGGTCCCTTTGATAATTTTTGCCACCTGGTTGAACCATGTTACACCGGGTTTGGGGTTTTCGGTTCTGTTGTTGAACCGACCGGGTTTTTATTTTCATGAGATACACAGTTAAATTAAAAAATAAAAATGTTCGGATTAAAATGTCTGGGTCTAAATTTTAAAAATGGGAATACTCATTTAATTTAAGAATTATTGATTATATGATTACATTGAATTTCTTAAAATTTTCTCCTTTTTATTTTTTCTCGTTATATTTTGTTTGCGAATAATTTTTTCTTATTTCATTATACACATTCCTTCTCACAATGTCTTTTTTTAATATTTTTTTCTACAAAGAAATTGAGCTCTTTGTCCGGTTAAATATTATTTTTTGTTTCTATTTATAATTTTTTTTTGTTAAATGCTATGTTTTTCTCTACTTAAATTTATACATGAGGTGATTTTGTTGTTATTTAAGTTATAATATTAATTTTTTTTTCTAGATTTAAAGTTTTAAATATTCAAATTTAAAATATTTCAAACTAGTAATTAATTAATTTATTAATTATTGATAAAATATATTGTTATCGGAAGAGCTACTTATAGTGATAAATGATGATTTAGAAGAATGTAGGGATGTAGTAATAGAGAATGGTTTAGAAGAATTATGGAACATTCCTATCGAGATTTTAATTTATTGCGTGCACAATTGATAAAAATACTCTTTGTAAAAGTACTTATTATGCATTTATTTTCTTTATATTTATAAAAATTAACAATTGTTTATAGTAATTGAATGTTTTATATTATTAATTATAATCCATTATGGATTTGTCATATTTTTTGAAGTTGGAAATCTTGTACCATATTTCTCACTCGTCTAGCTAACTCTTTATCATCTTCTTTGTCTCCTACTCTCTTTCTATTAGAATGAGCTCTCTCTTCGATTGAATGTCTCCTTTCAAAGGACTTATTTTCTGTAATAATATTATTTATTTTTATTGTCATTTTTTCTTTTTATTTCGGTGTGAAGATATATCTCCGCTTATATCTAAATTTACAATGGTTTTTTCTACCAAAATTTGAGTTTATAGTGGTTATGTTTTTTAAATGTTTAAATATTTGCTAAACATTTTACTCTATTAAAATTACCAAAAAATAAAAAACTTGTTTTATAAAAATTGCAGGAGATTTTTATAAACACTCATTTAATTACTTATTTAATTGATCTACTCAATAATTCAAAATGAACTAACACTATCTTCAGTTGAAATAATTTAGTGAAAGAATTGCTTTCAACAACAAGATTTGAAAAAACAATAAATTAGAACATAATCTACTCTAATAATTTAGTGCCTGAAAAATAGGGACAATTCTAATCGCCCAAATCCTAAATATTGTGCACTTAAATGAGTGTTTATTTATATTTAGGTTAAAATTATTTTAACAACAAATTTATTAAATATTTTATTTTTTCATTGTTTAACCATTTGGTATCAGATATTAAAAAATACAAAAGTTGTCATGTGTAACCCTTTCAATGGAATTATCACTAATTATATATTAAAGTCGTTAAATTGTTTATTCATTATTATATCTTCCATTTATTATTATGTATTTTAGCTTCACTCACTCTCTTATTAATTTTAAAGCGAGCCTCTTTACACTCTAAAATTTACTCTACATACCTTTTTAACTCATACACCTATTTCAAGAAATTTTAAAATTAAAGTTTACTATATACACCATAATAAATACCTAAATAACCCTCGGTTAATTTTTCTCTCATAAATCTTTTTTTTTTAATCTATACACATATAAAACTTTCATCACACTAAATACATCTTATTTCAGAATAAATAAATTAATAAAAATTAAAAAAATAATAATATCTAAAAAATGAGAAGTTCCCCATTTCTTTACGAGATATATATATTTATAAATTATTCAAATTCTTTTAATATATGATATAGAATTTTATATAGAATTTTTTTTTAGTTTGAATTTTTCCAAATATTGACTTTTTTCCTCAAGTTAATGATTTTAAAAAGTTTATGAGAACAAATTTAGGGTTTGGGTAGATAACTGTAAATTAAATTGGTTTAATGAGTATTATAATTTTTGAGAACAAATTCTATTGTGAGTATTATTGTAGTCATTTTCTGAGTGATGTTCTGAGTGATGTTATTTTCACCTTCAAAGATCTTGTAAAACCTATTTTCTTTATTTACCTCATTAAAATATATTAAAATAAGAATCTTAAGAAAAAAAATTCTTACAACACCTTCTTCTTTTGAACTCTAATAATCTCAATTTTCTTTTATTGAATACAAGTAACTGAATTTTTTTTCCTTCAAAATAACCTCAATTAATTTGTAATAAATAAATTTTTATCCAATTATAGATTGTGATAAAAAATTTATTCATCATGATCAATTCTTTGCCCATAATTGACTTTTATAAATTTGTTGAAAAATAAAATATTTATTTATTTAATTTCAAGTTTTGAAAAGAAAATAAGACTTAGTAAGAAAAAGTTAAAAGGTAGAAATAGGAATAAATTATAGGTATAATAGGGTTTGAAGAATGCTTAATATAAATTAAAATATGTGAATTTAATTAAATATATTTTTTCTCTAATTTTAATTAATTTAAAATTTTAAATAAAGAAAGTGGGGGATTTAAGAGGAATTTAAAGGATGTGGTAGTAACATCATTCTGAATCTTTTATTAAAATATAAGTGTTTAATCATTTTAATCACCACATTTTTATTTTAATAAAATATTTTTTTTGAATATTATGTATATAATATATTGATATTAGAATTAATCATCTACTCAGAGTTTGTATAGAGATTTTATAGCTCACTGTTCCCAAATATTTTAAAAGAGAGAATGTCAATTTCTCTCTTGATTTTTGAAACAATATCTCATTATTTTATTATATTTTTTTAATATCTCATTATCCTCTATACTCTTATTTTATTATAATTTTGTCTTTCAATTCAATTAATTTACATTTCAATTATAAAGTAATAAAATTAAAAATATTTAAATTAATAAAAGATAAAATCAAAACTAGAGTAGGTAATAAAATTAAAAAAAATTATAAAAAAAATAATGAAATATTGACTACAAAATCAGGAGAAATCGAGCATTTTCTTACTCCCAAAAATTAATGGCTTCAAATAGTGTTGTGCAAGTTAATATTTAAGCAAATGCGATCATTTGTCAATGGGGCTTTATGTTGGGCTATGCCTGACGATTGCACTTCAATCTTTTGGGCCCGATTTGACAAATTGCCCCATTACCATATTATATATCTACCCTTCAAACCTACTTGTAATTTTGGTCAAGTCATTTGCGTAATTTACTTGAATAATACACATGTACCAAAATTTGGTATGCTACAATAAATTAACAGCATCCGTACCCACTTGCAAGGCATGCTAGAAACTTAATAGGAGTGGTCAAAGTAAGTGTATAATAAAAATTCTATAAATATGAATTGGTCAATTTTATTATTAGTTTTAAAATACCAAATATCAATGCCACTTAAAGTATTTACACAAATTTTATTAAATATATTATTTTTTGAGTTTGAAACAAACTAATAATATTGAACTTGAACTTCTACTCTATCACATGTTTAATATATGAGAAAGAATTTATGTATTTAAAAAATTAATTTTAGACAAATATTGTATGATGAATCAGTATTTGAAGTCGCTGTCAAACAAAAACAATCATTTTTCTATAAAATTAGTCTAAAAAATCATTGATTTGTGTTATAATATTTTTTATATGAATTATCACAAATTTAGAGTCAAAAGTAACCCGTAATTGAAAATTGTTGATTGATCAAATTATTTATCACTGTCAATGATTTTGAACTCATTTAACATATTTCAACAAATTCAATAAACCTTAAATCCATTATAAAATGAGTATATTATTAAACAAAACAAAAAACCAGAGTTTGTTAGCGTTCTTTTAACTAATTTACAAATTTATTACCGTATATATTAAAACACGATAGAAAGATATAAATAAGTGAATTATTTCTGCCACAAAATAGGTGTACATCACGTGCTAACTATGGGTTTGTTACAGCACAATCATTTTATTGTATACTATTTTTTTTTTTTTAAAGGAAATTTCATAATTTTCTATGAAAAAATTGAGAAATTCTTTGGTATATTCGAACGTATAGTAGCACGGTACCTCAACTCTGAGGCCCAGCACTGCAGATTGCAGAATGGGGCTAACGCCCGCCTGCCTATGTATCTTCACCGACCACGTGTCCTCGAGTTTTTAACCGGATCGATTAAAAAACAGTAATTGTCTAGCCAGCCAACATCACACGTGGCGATAAATCGATAGCGAAGTTAAATTACGCGACAGCCTGGCAAAATCATTCAGGGCCGTACAAAATGAGATCTAACCCTAGATTTCGTGGTTTCTCTCTTCTGCATTCCTCCGAGAACATTTAAAATAGTTCCGATCTCCCGTCTCGTCGTCAAGCCGACCGATTGTGGGCCCCACTTACTTTTGTTGGGTAATATTCTAGATGGCTACAATACTATATTAGTGCCGAGTGTACATGATCAGAACCAAAGAGCGGGAAACGAACAGTTTGTACAGTGGAGCGAATGTGATGAGCTGAGGCAGCGGGTGCAGTGGGGCCCAATGGACTGTTTAGGGAGTTGTCACATCAACGTCTCTTTTGTCTAATCAGGAAATCTTTATTCAACAACCACCATTCATTTTACCCAATGACTTTTCCCGGTTGATGACTTACTTCGACCGACACGTGTCACCCAGAACAACATTTAGCTTGACATCTCGCGAGTTGTTAAAAACTCGTGTCTTAAGTTATTAGATTAAGAAAAAATGTTTAATATAACCTATTTCTCATTACAGCGAAGAAGTTGGAAATATATTGGTTTCATTACAAAATTAATAAAAAAAAAAGCTGGGGAAAGCATTTTCAACAATACAATTTTTGCAAAATCTAGGGACTAAAAGATTAATAAAAAATATGAATTCTTTTTTAAAGAATATATAAATATGAAATTACTAGTGAAAAAATGAAATCATTTTAGTTCACATGCATGCTTTAGTAGTAGAAAACAGAAAGATGTTAAACAAAATGAAATTATTTAGCTTAATTGTTAATGTTTTTTTTTATGTGTAAAGCATCGGATGCCATATTTCATCGTAATACGCGTTCATCAGCTTATGGATCACATTTATGAAAGCACTATTAATTTTATATTGATTAATCCTTCGATTACCGAAGATTATAAAAATATTATGACGAAAAAGAACACCCACGTTATAAAGCATGCTTAAATATTTGGTTTTAAAGAATTAAAAAAATATTGCTACATATACAAATTGGCGTGAAAACAATCTAACAATGAAGTCCTATAAAGCAGTGTAAACATAACTGTGTAATAAATTTTATTTTATTTACAGACGTTAAGTTTTCTACTGCAATATGAATAAGGTAGACCACCGATTATGTTTAAAGCTAACATATATTATTGTCTTTATTAATTGATGTCATCCTTGAACGACAAAATCAGTAGATTGAGATTCGGGCTTAGACTTTTACCCTCAGGACAACGAAATGGTCGGTAAAAAGGGTTTCCCAAGCCGGCTTTCTTCATTCTATAACAACGGATGGAGTTTTAATGGCAAAATATTTTAAAATTCTGTGCAGGAAAAGAAACGCAAAACACATAACACTGTTCCAAAATCCGAGTGAAAATGAAAATAACGATAAAATGGAGGGAGCCAATCCGTCATTCATTACTGTTACACTGCATGTGACTAACAGGGAATCTAACGAGCCGGTTCCCAAGACTTTTCGTTATTGAAGCAAAGGAAAAAGTTAAAAATTCAAAACAAAAAAAAAATACAGCTCCTGTTCTTCTCTGCCTACCCTCCATTATTTATCCTGCCTAAATACTATAAAAGGCTTCCTATCAACCTCATCTCCAACCCAAAGCAGCTGTTTTCCGGTGGGTTTGCAGTTGTAATAAATTCTGGGTTACGTTTTAGTTAGGAGTGTGATTAGGGTTTCTAGGGTTTGCTGCCAGTGGTTTGCTTTTTATGTCTTTTAGGGTTTTGTTTGGAGGCTTTTGCCTGGATCTGTTGGTTTCTTGTGTGATTTATCAGAACTTGGTCAACGGCTTGTTACTTTTGAATACATAAGCTGAATATGGTTTAGGGTTTGTGCAGAAGGTCTGGATCTGTGAGATTCTCCATTGAGTCAAGATCCTGAGCTTCTTTGTTCCCGGGATTTTTGTTGAAGGGTTCTTGTTCTAGGGTTTTGTTTTGTTGTATGATCTAGTGTTATAGGGCAAAGTATGAGGTTTGATTTGGGAAAGAGGGTTAAAGAGTGGAGCTCCTTGAAGTCCAATAGAGGTTCTTGCAGGGAAGATAGAGCTGCTGAGCTATGAATCCCACAGTCCTATCACATATATTTCTCGGGTTTTTGATAGGCTTGTGGCTTGCATATCTCAGGAGCTTCATTACCCATCTGTTAGATCCTTGTTTGGATTGAAGGGAGCTCTACAATTCGCCCTCTTTTTTTTTTCGCTTTTCAAATCCTTCCTTTCTTGAACTTAATTGCATGTATTACCTCAGTATCTTGTTATTAATTACTTTTGTTCTGACTCATGATAATTAATTAATTGACTGCTTCTATATTTCTAAATTAATTCCTGCTGAGGTTGGCTAATAAACCTTCCCTTTTTGTAATTATCTTCTGAGCTGCTGACTGAAGCCAGAGCAGAAGATTTTTGAAGCTCCGAGTGTAGTCATCAACACTTTGAAACTGTGGTAGGATTTCGGAACTCATATATTTCTCATTTATGCAATTAGAATAATTATTTATTCTCGTTGATTGTATTAGGGAAGATTTGGCTGCATAACCTTGGAAGTTTGAGATTGGTCGGAGAAAGTACCAATTCTTACAATGAGAAGAACAAGCTTATAAAAACCATCTATGTTGAAGAACATTCTCCAAAGTAATGAAATTATATAATTGCTTCGGCATCAAGAGATGTATTAGTATCACCTTTGCTTAATTAACCTATTCTTGTTTTAGTAACTGGTAACTCTCCTTTCAATTTTTATTGAGATTGGAGAGGTTCAGATGTTTGTATTGAATTTTGTTTAATGGTAGAGAGATTTTATCCCATTTAATGGTGGTGCTTTTATGGAGGTGTCTCATCTGATCTTTTTTATTTTTAGTGAAAATAATCAAATAAAGTGTACTCATATATTTGTGAAGTTCTTTTTTATTTATTGGAAGATTTAGTTGTAGGTCGGCTACAACAGTCGACCATATAATTATGGTTCAGAGAAAGAAATACTAAATAACTGAAGAACAAAAAAACATTGCTAGACATCTCTAAAATAATTATAATTATAACTAAACCCTTTTAAGAGGAGACCATAATTTTCTAAACTAAATAATAGTTACTAATCTACATTGTGGAAAAATGATAATAATTATTAATATTATTTAAAAAAGAAAAAAAAAAACATGAATCATAGATGGGGTTTCTTAGTTATATTATCGAGTAATTTTAACAACATTCTAGTGATAACAAGTCATAAAAGGTTGCATCAATCTTGTTCAATATCTATATATTTTTTTATTTAATAAGGTATAGAAACCAAGTCTTTTTTCTGAAGATAAAATTGAATAATAATGTCTTGTCGGTGGTAAAATAACAAGTTGGGCATAAATGTTTCGATTGTGACATTTTAGTTTCTAATAACTTGTAAATAAGGATAGCAAAAAAATCTTTATAACTTGTTTTAATTTTTAAATAAATTGGGGTATGTGGCCTTCAACGTGTTTCAATTTATAAATCTTATATTTTTGTGATCTCTAGATATGAAGGTGACAATTTGGTAAAGATTCGAGCTGTTTTCTGTTGGCACGACATAAATAGTAAAAAGATAAATTTAAGTTGGCCCATAGCAGCGTTATTGTGTTGGGTATGTGGAACAGCTCATTATTAATAGTAAATTATTGTTATTATTATTATAAATATAATTTTTATTTTAAAGTTTGAAAATTAATGTAAATAAAAAATTATCGAATTATACATAATTTATTAGGTTAAAAATAATAATAAATTAAATAAATTTAAAAATATATGCAATAAAATACAAACATATTGGCTTTTGTTGTTTACTTAATAAAATTAAAATTTTAAATTTTATCTACATATATAAAATAAATTATAAATATATTAGCTTTTATTCTTAAATTATAAATAAACTTGATAGAATTTGCATAATTCATATAACGCTTTCTTTAGAAGTACAAGAGACTAACATATTGATGATTTTTTTTTAATGCAGATATCTAAAGAAATTAATATATTATTGTATGATTATTTGAACAAAATTTTATAATTTTATTTAATTATATTTGTTAATATTGGAGAATTTTTAACAATAACTAACTTTTAAATTTAATTTTCTTAAATGATTACTATTTAAAACATATTTAAAAAATAACCAACTCAAATTTTTTTTAAATCAAAATATTCTTATAAAAAATTTTAAAAAATGATTAGCATACCCATTCAAATAGGGTATTTTAGTTTAAAAAAATTTGAATTAGTCATTTTAAAAACATATTATAAACAATAATTATTTATAAAAATTCAGCTAAGACTTAATCATATTTGTTAAATTTTCTAATATCTTTACTTTGTATGAATTATAATTAATTATGATTAATTATTGTATTATATATTTATAATTTTATATGAATGAGGTCATAAAATATTTAATATTATGATCAAAATATAATTAGTTATTGTATTTTATTATAAATTTTAATCATTCATTATTGTAATGTTATCATTCAAAATTTTAATTTATTAAATAAATAATAAAAAAAATAGCTATTTGTTACGTATTATACATATTATTTTTTTAATTTGTTTAATTTATTATTCAATAATTTTTTCTTGATTTAACTTAATTTTTAAACTTTAAAATAAAATAGTCATATGACTTTGGCACGGTTTATATGAGTTTGTGGGTCATGTTTAAGTCGTTTTCTAGCGTTTGAAGTTAGTATGATATACACTAATTTAATCGTTATTGGGTTGTGCTGACTTTTATACTCTATGTGTCGAGGGGTTAGATACAAGATCTTACATAAGTTCAATTTTTGTGGGTTCTATAAGTTCGATATTTCTTTATTTTACATAAAATTGATAATAATTTAATCGTTTAATTAATAAAAATAAAAGTTAGGGCTATATAATTATTTTTTCACGCTCCAAAAAATATATATATATATTTTTTAAATTTCAAGAGTATTTGCACCTGTCAATTTTTCAAATAAAATCAGAAATATCTCGCTGTCGAACAATGGAAATGGAGACGATGAGCTAGCAATGGCTAAAAACCAATGTTAAAGCTAGTGGTGTCGGCCAAAAAGAAATTGACATTTGTTTTGTGTCCTAACATGCTTCTAATAAAAGATGATTGCTACATAAACAACGTTAAAAGCTAAGTGGTGGCGCCCCAAATTAAAAAAAAAAAAAATTGACATTTGTTTTGTGTCTTAAGATGCTTGTAATAAAAGATAACTGAAATATATCTTTCGAGTTTGAAGAAAGGATAAATGTATTCATGAAATTTGAGAGTTTGATAATTATTTTTCTTAAAAAATACAATATTTTCTTGACTTTAACACTCAGTAAGTTGACTTATTAAGTTAATATTATTTTCATTATTAATTTTTAATAAAATAACAAAATAAGAGGTAATTATTTCAACTTATAACAATTTAGTTCTATTATTCAAAATATAACAAGATATAAAGCCTTTATATACATATCCTTTCCCGAACTGCAAAGGGCATATGTCAATTTTCCCGTAACAAATGGAAAAGTAAAGATGAATTTTTTGGATAATTTGTTTCTCTTTAATTTAATTAAACAACGCAAATGAATATATTATTTTAATATTTAAAATATTATTAGCACGAATTAATATGTGAAATATTCGATTTTTTAATAAATACTTTTAGATTATAACGACCGTCATTATGATTATGTTTTGTGGGTTTGTTTCTTAATAGAATTTTTACATAAAAAATAAGGATATTGTAATATATATTATTAAAAATTTCTGAAATTTAGACCGAATATTTTGAAGGTTTAGTAAGAAAATCTATCTTTAGATAAGCTATACTGATCAAATTATCATGATTCAGAGAGAATACACAAGGAAAAATTACAATGCTCAAAGTCTCCAATAAGGTTTTTCAAGTAATCACAAATAATTATCCCCACTCAAAGAAAAGAGAGCAACGTCTTCTAAAATTATCAGTTGTTTACTATATTACTAATCTCCATTATGAAAAATAAAATAATCTTTTTATTTTGTTAAATGATAAAAAAAAAGAATGCATAAAACACAAACATGGAGTTTGTGTTAATCATAGTATTATAATAACATTGTAAAGTGATTGAAATTTTCTACTTCTGCAAAGTTTAATTCTCCTTGTGAATAAAAGTATTTAAGTCAAAAAATACATCAAATTCATTCAAATTGAATATATTTATTTATGTCTTATTTTATAATAAGGCAGAAGATATCTTATTCATATTCCAAGAAGTCTTGAAGCCTTAATTGAACTGTCTTTAACTGATAACCAGTCTCCAACATTTGTGAGTCATGGGTACTCTGTAAATTTTTCTTTAATTATTTTAGCATTTGATGTTAGTTTGTATTTGCTTTTCACTAGTTATCTTATAAAATCAGTCGAGTCAGATTAGGCATAGTTTACTACTGTGACTATCTTGTCATATTTTGAAATTAAAATTGAAATTGTATTTAATAAAATTAACTTTTAATAAAAATCAACGCATTTTTTTTAGTTAATATTTAACAATTAGTGTTTTTGTTGTGAGTTTAAAGTAACAATGTCTTAATATTAAAAGAAATTTTAAGTCTTAATTGCGACTTTCTTATGAAATTAAGCATTTACTCTATCTACTATTTAACACCTCCCGGTTTTAACTTTAAACAAGCTTAGAGGCTAACTTTGTTATTTAATTAGACAATCACTCATATTTCAAGTTTGAGTTCAACGCCTTTGATACAATGCCTACTAAGGCTTTTAAAGTATATTTTAATAACAACAATAAAATTTATTTTTAATTAATATGATAAATAATGTAATATTTTCTAATATACTGTGGCATGATAGCATAATTTGAATATTGTTTTTTATTTATAATATCAGGTAATTCGATTGATTGGATGGGATTTAAATTTTTCTATTTTCAGTTGGTAAATATAACAGTATTTAAATACAGAGCAATGTAAGTGTGCCTATACATATATAAATTAACCCTCCATTTCGAGAGACATTTGTTTTTTCTATTCTGTCTATATTCACAATAAATTATTTGACACCAATTTTCGTTCAATTTTGTGCATTTTATTACTCTTCTTATATATGGACCACGAAGTTTTTAAACAAAGAATGATTAAAAATTACCAACACTCTATTTATAGAGTTTTGAGTAAATTTTAGTTTTTCAAATGCATGAATATAAAACTTAACTCCTATCAATATTTGGTGCCAACGATATTCAAATCGCTAATCACCAAAGTCCGAGGTACTTGAGTTAAAAAAAAAAGAGAAAAATATGTCAGTTAAAGGCCACTATAAACTGAGATTTCTTTTAACAGAAATGGTGACTAAATACCAGGAAATGGATACAACATGAGAAAATTAAAAGAAACAGAAAAAGATCTGATGTTTCCTATGGCATGCAAAAAACTAGACTCATATTTATATTATCTGCATCAGATTTATCTTCGTAGAGACACAATGAGATATTTCTGAGTTCAACTAGAGATGTACCTCGTAAATAAAACTGAAACAAAACTAAAACCAGGCAACCTTATATATAAAGACTTCCCAGCATTGAACTAGAACAGAACCGCAGAATCACAGAAGTTAGACCGATGTCACTCCTTAGTTCATATCCACATAGTATAGAATGCTGCTGAATCTTCTAGTGTACCCTGTTGGTAACCAATAATCAAAGAATCAGTTCGTAAAACTCTGGTTATTTGATCATTCCAAGTAATGAAAAGTTTCCGAAATAATTTTGAGGTTAGTCAGAGAAAAACATTTCAACATAATATTTCATGTAGATAAAGGAGATATCACATTGACTGCACAACCATGTTAACACGCAATCCCAGTGCTTTTATCATGCCAACATCAAAACTTATTCATTTCATCAGTAGCACTATACATAAAATTGGAATATAAAGTTTGTATCTTAATTAAAGTGACAGATAACGTAGGGCACCTTCTGCCATCATGCTCCTTGATAGATGACACTACCTAATTGTGTCAAGTTGTCAAACACTCCAAGTTGGGATGCAGACTTTGCATCCCAAGTTCCCAACTTTTTGAGTCTTCCCCCTTCAGTGGAACTAATCTCAACTTGATTAACTTCACAGCTGGTTTTCAGTCAGTAATCTCCATTTATCATGATAACACAGTAACTAAAAGTACTACTAATACTCATTCTTTTTATTTATTTTATTTGCTGATATAAACAAGCCAAAGTGTGGAGATGCTCTAACCACCTTCTGCAACATTTACTATTGAGTGAATGCATCGGCTACGGTTGACTAATATGTAATGCAAATGTGAAGAAAACAGATTCCATGGCACATAATATCTCTCTCTTTCTTACACGACAAAATAGGGAGAAGGAAATACTGGCATAATAAAACAAAAATTCAAGAACAAAGACACTTGAGGCAAACGTCTCTCTCTATTCACAAAGTCATAGAGGCATGAAAGTTTCGATCTCAATATGTAAGGTGTTGATTATCAAGACACCATAGGTACTGCTACTAATGTCAATTCACCCCGGTAAGAAAGATGTAATGTTAATCAAACCACTATGAAATAGATATAGTTCTATTATTTTATTCATAGAGATTAAAATTTCATCAGACTTCCCCTGACAGTAAGGAAAGAATGATGAAATTTCGAACTCAGATGTACCCATGATATAAATCAGAACCGCATGGGAAGCTGATGGTATTATCCCTTTATAACTTTCTTTTTACCAATATCAACATTCAATCTTAATGCCAAAACAAAGCCACAACATAGCATCGGTCTAAACTGCATGCCATATAATTGAGGGCAAAGAAATCCACTTACTGTCCTCATTGCAGCAAAGAGCCTTTCTCCACATCAATTTCTAAATTCCAGCCTCTGGATAGATAGGATAACAAAATATTTAGCTCCAAACTTCAACATGGTCAAATATATTGTATTTAAGGAAAGATTTTTTACTAGAAGATTACCTCTCTGAAGCTTCTTTCCTCAGTTCCTCTATCTGATTTTCTATTTTCGCACATGAAGCTTGGATTTCTATATTTTTTGCACAAAGCTCCTTCCATTGTGTGGATAAAGCATTCAGCTCATATGCAGTATTTTGCTGATTGTTCAAAGAAATAGATCGCATTCACTAATCAGATAAATTACAGAATTGGATCACAACAAGGGATGGTAAGCTAGAAATATAGATCACCTGATGATATTTTCTATCACGGTTTACTGCTTCAATTTTTTCATTCTGCTCCCGAGCTAATCTTTGCATTCTGGGAAAAAAGATAACACAACTGCTGAAATAAAATGCAAAACTAGAACTGCAAACAATGAAGAGTCAACTGCAGCAAGGTAATCACAAACATTGTCTTGCTAAATGTTAGAGCAACCAAGGAAAACAAAATCAAACATTTCTTAGTTCCAAGGTTAGGCATTATGCACAACAATGTCTTCTCATTACAATTTGAGTCTTAAACACACATTTAGCTTCAGAGAGCATTTTTGTCAGTGAAGGGCTCAATTGAAACAGAAACCAAATAAATTCTCTACATTCAAAAAAAAGAAAAAAAGAACAAAAAAGTACTAAAAAGATGCATTTCTACAACTTTGAAAAAGAAAAATATTTTCAGATATAAGTCCGGAATTCAATTCAAATTCAAAAAAATTGAAAAAACCACTCAACATTTCAATTGAGCTGTACTCAAAACTTATGAGTATCTACCTAACTTTGTAAGTCATCTTCTCTCCCCATCACTGGCCTCCCCTCTCTCTCCCTCTCATTCTGTAATTGTGTTTTTTCCAATCCATCAATTGAGAACCCATCTTCTCTCACAACCTAGCTAAAGCTCTAAGAAGGTTCCCCTTTTTTGGTTAAGAAACAAGATGCACTACATATTAGTAGTATAGATAATATTTACAGAAAGACACGAGAAGTTGTCCTTTAACAAGGACAAAATATCCAAGAGACCTTAAAGGTAACAAAAATACTTTACAAAAAATGCATCAGCTCGAGGTCAACAAACAATGAAAGGCCCCAAGAGTAATTTACCAATAGAAAGCACTCCCCTATGATAGCATTAGTTTGATTGTGGCGAATAAAAAGATAAAGGGATCTCGATAAACTCCGAGGCGTTATTTATTGTGTATAAAATAAAGGGCAGTTAATGCACATAATCCATATCTGTTAATTTAGTCAAATCTAAACCCATTAGATCTTTATTTTAGGATTCCATTTCAGATAAGCTTCGATAATGGTCATAGGTCATGAAATTAAAGCCTAGGGTTGCCAAAATGGCTTACCAAGTTGAACCACTTTTAGGAACACTGAACATTGTAACACTACAATATAATATGTGGAAAGGAACAACCTAATGCAGCATTTGTAACTGAAAAAACCCCCACCCCCATAAAACCCAATAGGAATAATAGCAATAAAATATTAAGAATGCTCCATTATGGGCTTCATTAGGGAAATTACATACAAACCTTGCTAATAATGCTTCCAATCGTTGGTTATGCTGCTTCCAGACATCAGGACCATGTTTAGACATCAACTCCAAGTTTTCCAGCCTATAATTCAAACATTCAATGTGCCAGGGCGTCAATACCCAACACATACACAGTAATAAGAAATACATCTCAAAGCAGCTATCTTCTTACAAAAATCTTAATGTGCACTGAAGAAATTAGCAATAAAATCATAGAAGCATAATGTTAAGCAAGAACAGAAATTTTTAAACCTTCAAGAAGTTCTAGATAGCTACTTAATTTAGAATGATATTAGCCAACAAATATAACTACAAGAAGAAACCAAGAAACAAGTATGCTAGTTCATCCCAAAATGCCAACAGCTCAGTTTAGAGAATTAGGCTTGCAGATATGCAAATGAGCATGCCAAGCCAAGTACTTGGCTATCAAAAGTTTGAATACAGCTTGGAAACAAATCTGAAGTTCGGTTCACAATATAGTAAGAGAATAACTCAACTCAAAGAAAGAATATTTTTCTTCATCTCTTTCATGTATTTAATGTTTATTTGATTCCAAATCCAAAAGGATGTGAGCGAACAGAGCTTCTATTGAAAGAAGAAAAGAATTGCTCATGCTTGAAACCATACTCATCTAAATTTTGAGCTTGAGCATGAATATAAGTTTGTTTAAATTTTGTTTTAAGAGCAGCAAGTACCCACATATAATTGGTAAAACGATCGTAATCATGGTAAGATAGCAATATACGTTGCTTGCTCTAACAACTTCTTAATCCTCACCTGATTACTTGATGCTGCGACAAGCGTTGAGCCTTTTGAAGTGCCTGCTTCCAAGCAGATTCATCATTTCTTTTATTCATTGATAGCAATTCTAATTGATATCGCGTAGTATCAAGAATCACAGGAGGCTTCCCAGCTCTCACACGCTCATACTCTTTGGCAAGCATTGGGTGATTCTGAGGTTCACAATCAAAATACATAATCAATCAGACATGTAATTACATTTCTTTAAATTCATGTTTGGTTTCCTTTACGCACTTTTAAGATCACCCTCCTGTCTAAAAGCTAAACATACAGAGAACATTTTAAAAATGCCTTTTTCCTTTTAAACAAAGAAACATTAACCAAATATAGGTTAAACTTAAGACCTCTCCAAGCACATCTCGTTAATTTTCAAGGAAACAAAATTGAGAAAGATTTTCAAAACGTAAGAGCAGGAGAACTGGAAAAATTCAAACCTAGAATGTCATTACGTAATTGTTCATTCAATCAAGCTAAGTTTCCCAGCCAGCAACGAAAACATTACCAAAAACCCTAGAAACGAAAAGGAGTTATAAACTTTACCTCGAAACTGAACTTGGTGAGAGGCGGAAGGTCTTTGAGAAAGTCGGAAGGTTTCTTGGAGCTGCGACGCATCTCTTGCTCGACCATTCGGTCAACCTCTTCCTTGACCCTGGGGTGGGCGTAGTCGTCGTCAATGTACGGCAACGCGTCAATGATTTCTGCGTTCCACGGCCTGGAGGCATCTGGAGGAGCCTCCAGCATCAGAATATCTCCGTTGTTGGCATTGTTCGCCATGGAAGCTCAACAAATTTTTCCCTGCCCCCAGCTTTCCCGCAGAGTTTTTGAGTATGCAGTGTTTGGAGGGACGGGCTTCTTCCACAACCGGTTTTTAGTAGAATTATTTATGAATCGAGTTTTCATTTTTATTTTTATTTTTTTTGAAATTATTATTTATTTATTTTTTAAACAATTGATTTTGGGTTGTCACGTGTGAGTTGTGACGGATCTGACGGTTGTCCATTACCCTTTGGAAGTAATTTCTCCAATAAACCGAAAATTCGGAGCTGTGATCAGATTAATTTTTGTTTTTAAAATATACAATAACTACAATTTTTTTAGCAGACTTTTTTTTTTTAAAAAAAAGGCGATATTTGTATTTTCATTAGCCAAAAAATCTAAAAACATTAACTTTCTACTATTTTGTGCCGTTTTTTGTCCCCCACAATCTCGATACGTTTTTTTTTTTCGATTTTTATTTTAAATCCAAATTTTAAAAACGAACTACGTTTTTTAATTTAATAGAATCAAATATTCTTTAATTTAAAATAATACATAACTATGAGATGGTTCTTATAACAGTATAAAGATCAGACTGAGAGAAACAAAAAAATGGTCTCCTCATATTCATATTAATTATGGACGATCACTCTCTGGTCCTGCATTATTCTCTGCAAACGAACAATTTAGAACAATAAACAAATGAAGAATTCGGGAGCTGATTACAGGAATAATCAACCGTCTCTAAACTCAAAAAGTTTAGGATAACAGAAAACAGCAAAACGTTCATCAACAATTCAATTTAAAAAGAAAGGACACACATGAACCAAGAGCAAGAAAGACAATTCATCAGCAATGTTGAATACAAAAAAATTCCCATTGCACACCAATATAATGCAGCATCCCATCATCATTTCACAGGGTATAAGATGGAAGATTTAATAGTACAAAGTAATCAACTAAAAATTATTGAGACCAGAAAAGACCTACAAATTATTACTGCCGGAATCTTATTCTTTTTTATTTTTCTTTCTTATTTCTTTCACCTTCAAATTTAGGGATCGCAAACCTAACTCCAGTTTAAAATCTTTACATTGATGTTTCCCTTGTATGGAAAAGAAAATGCCAACAAAAATACAATGCAATACAGCTCACCAATCTATGAGGTTGACATATTTGCATAAAGAAGAGTGAAGAAGAGTTCAACGTCTGGTATGCTTCTCACGACTTGGATAATCCTGTTTTTGCTTGGTTCATTGAGTAGAGACGGACTCATCTGCACTACTCGTGGCACAAGTTTAGCTAGTGGCATCCCTGACGTTAGACTGCCGCCTGACTGTATTCCCATTTCATCTATCAGGGCATCCACAGCTGCTTTCAATGATATCTCAACAACACTCCTATATTCAGCACTGCAAGAGAGAAAATAATGTATATTTCAATAACAAACAAATTTTCTCTGGGTGACATTTAATTTTAGTATTTTTAACTGATCTAAGACAAGCTAAGTACAATAACTTTTAAGAGCTTGTTCCAAAATAATTTATGAACCAATGATGTGAAATTAAACTTGTAGACAAAAAAGGTACCTCAAATTTATTTAAGAACTTTTATTCGTCAAACTCAAACATTGAATTAAGTTCCAAAATACTTCATGGAGGTTGTTCCAAACTCTATAATATTATTTTGGAACAAAAACTGACTTGAAAATTATGAGCAACCACTAAATATCATTGGTCAAAATCTATAATAGAACTAGTAGCTCAACAAGTCTGAATTTAATACCTACAATTTTGAAGGCAAGTATATGAACATACCTCATTAACACGTCTCGTGTCTCTGCCATAAGTTGATCAAATTTGTTAACATAAGAGACAGATGCATTGTCATGACTGGAGGCTGTGGCTAGTTTGTAGAATGTAATATCCGCAGGCATCAAGAAGTTCACCCACTGATGGGAGCTATTCATGCCCATGAACACATCAAGTATTTGCATGACAGTTTCATGAAGTACCACTGTGTTAACAAGATCCCTTAATTGCTTTCTGCAACACAAAAAGTGGCAAAACCAATTAACGAAGCCTCCAAGAGTTAATCTTATCAACTCCCTCTGATTTTGAACAATATTCATGAATTATTCTCAAAAGATTTAGTCTTTGCATGGGCAATCGAGCCTCAATAATATCACTTCTTAACCAAAGTCCCAAACACATGCAGTTCATTTCTCAGATATTCTTTTAGTTAACAGGATTATGCCATAAAGGTCCTCCTCCTATTTTCCCTTCAGCAGTAGGGGTGTGATTTCCTAAAGCATGGTCCCCATTGTCTCCTTGTCATTAATCAAAGTGCTGAAGGACTAGATTCCAGTCTCATTATGGCTAATAATATCATGGAAACTAAGGACTAAGAAACTAGCAGAAAAATTTTTGCCAGGTTATTGATACTCACAAGGAACATATGCAAGCATCTATAATATATGGTACTTTTAAACATATTCCTTCTTGATTTGAAAGAGGATTCAATAACATGCGGATTTTAATGTAACTGGAAAGATCAAATCCAGATATCCTTGTATTATTGAAGATCAGCATTGTACATAAACTAATTCGCAGATGCAGAGGCCTTACCCCTTTAATACTTCAACAGCTGCTGCCTGAACATTAGAAATCACTGCATGCATACTATAAATAGCAAGAAAATCAACACTTGCCAGAAACTGTTGCTGGTCATTCCTGTCAATGAGATCAGCATCCTCCTGGGAAAAGGGAATTATAAGGGCTACATTCAGAACAAGAGAAAGACATGGAGCATCAAATAGTTACATAACAAATGCAAGTGTGAATATGAGCACATGAAAGCCTAGGCTAAATATAAATTTCTGGGACTCCACGTTTGCAACATGGGCAATGCATTAGTTTTTACAGTCTTCAAAGTTGAGAAGCAGCACAACTTCGGTACAATTTTAAAGCCTTTATATACATGTTATGAACAGATGAAACAATTTTGTTTTTACAGTCCACATCAAAGTTGAAGCATCACAGCTTTGGTACAATTTTAACGCCTTTATATACATCTTATGGAAAGATGAAACAATTTTCTTTCTTATATCCCATTGTGTGTAACAACCTCCATGAAGAAAAAGAGTAAGCATTTTGAAAGGAAAAATGAAAAAAAAAGGGTAATCTTTTTTGAGAAACTAGTCCTACTGACATCAGTTTTCTTTCTTTTCTTTTTTCCTTTTTGTTCTTTAAAACACCGGCTCCTGCATGGGAATCTCTATACCCCATGTGCTCTTGCTTCATTGTTGCTTTAACTCCTCTTGCGGTATTTCACAAAATTCCTTCTAAAATACAAAGTTAAGCCTAGCTAACCAAAAAATAAGGTGCAACAATGCACCTGCTCTAACCTTCTTTGTCTGCCTGTGCATAACCTTCTTTGTCAAGCAGTGATAATTTACATTTAAAATACAAAGTGGCAGGCGCCTTTTCTTAACCCCCTTTCTTCTTATTATTGAACAATACCATGTGGCCGGCATCTGTTCCTTTTCCTCTTTTTTCCTCTTAGTAAATTCATGATGTTGATAGGTCTCACTTTTCAAAAGAGAAGTAAAGGAAACTGTAAATAAGTCTCAGGCCCACATCTGTAATTCTACACTTGTTTTCTAAATGGTTGTGTCATTTAGAAGTACTTCAAGTTAAAATGGAAGCAACCTTCTAGAGGGAATCACGACTCGCAAAGGGAGGGCACCTTGCTCTACAAGTAGTTCATGCCCCACATTTGAAAGAAGATATATACTCCTAAGCCTACCAAAGGGTGGAATTATCAAACAAAGGACAATACAGGAGAGGGGAAGTCATTGAGAACATTTGAATAAAACAAAGATGGCTTAAGTGTTTCTGGAGCTAATCTCTGGATCAATCCATCACCTGTACTCAGTTCTTATCTTGAGTAGGAACCTAGGTGCCCATTTTTCATGCGTATCATCACTAACAAAACACTTGGATTTCATCCCTCTTTCCTACTTTTACTACTTCAGCTTTCACCGGCAATGGATATCTGACACCATCCCAAGCAAACAACAATCTGTAATTAACTTAACACTACAAAACTTCAAGCCTTTCAGCCTTACTTGTTAACAAAACAGCCTCTCTCTTTTTTATTACTTTTACTGGTATAGTTACTATAATAACTACTTTAAAATTTAGTATTTTGGTTTAAGAAATTACTAGATAATTATGCTAAAATGTTTCAGCTAGTTATGCACTGAAGATTGGAGATTGATTTCTGTGCAAAAGGCAGGCAATTGAGTTTCGAAAGGAAGGATTCAGGATTGATTTTGTTGGGTGTTACTAAACTTAGAAAGTCTTCTATATTCCAAATAAAGGGATTCTGGTCCTATACTCCAGCACTGGGCTAGATTTGACGAGCTTTATTTTATTAAAGGGCAGAATTTGAGATTTTAAGTTTTCCTTTAAGATTGCCCGCTAAAGATAGCAGGTGCAGCATAGAATAGGAAACAGCCTTAATGAAACAAAATCCCAGACATGAAGATTTTCATTCTATTTCTCATCTTTGCCTCATGAAGGTTAACCCCCGGCCTCAAAGTGCTTGTTTTGAAGACTAGTTCCAAGTGTCTTTTGAGAACCACCAGTTCCTCTAGATATTAACTCTCACCCGGGGCAACATCAGCTGAGTCAGTTTAAGCTTTCATTTGTCCAAACTCGAAGTTTTTGCAATCAGAAAACAATATCATCTGTAATGTGACTTTCACAGAATTCAACATAAAAAGAAGTTCAATCCCCACAAGAAAACGAGATGAAACAGCTGCTCTTTTGAAAGTGAAATATATCAAAGGAGCAGAGTAATTTAAAAAGCAAAATATCACATTAAGAGTTTTAATCAATAATACTTCTTGAACCAAATTGACATGTAATTTGAAAAAAGCAGCTCATTGTGCTAAGTCATGTTGCAAAGAGAAGTCCATGTGTCCTCAGAAAAATCAGAAGATAAAAAGGAGAGTAAAACAACTTTTCTACAATCATATTAAGCTTATTAGAACATCTACATTACAATCCTAGATGAATATGCATGACCATTTCTATATTCTGAAAATATACATGTACACACATACATTGAGAGAAAAACATGTTTACTCCAAAAATCTTGAAGAATATAAGCCCAAAATATGAATCCACAGAACCAGGTTCAGAAACGACCCATCAATCTGCACACATTTATATAATGAAACTGCTACAGAACTGTTCAAGTAAAAAGGAAGGGGTTAAAGAAGGTATCAACTTATGCCAGCCTACAAATGTAGAAGAGGGACACAAGCAGACTGTAATTCTTCCTACTGAGAAATGCAAGCAAACGTGCACTGACAGGCACAAGCTCACACAGAGGAGAAGTGGATAGGATAATAAACAAAAAAATAAAAAGAAATGTCAGCTCAAGCCACTCAAACAACAACTCCTTGGCAAAGAAATCCACCTGTCTTACATCTCTCCAAAACTTCTATTCTCTTTTTCTACTATCATTTTTTTCATTGCTACTCACTGAAAAAATGCCATCAATAAGAGAGAACAAAGGGCCTTCATCTGAAGTAAGTTAATTCTCAAAACTTAATACTTCTTTTACAAAGATCTTATCCAAATCTCACCTAATTACTACGCAATATTACATCTCCACGGTTCTAGTGTTGCCTTGAGCACCACATCATTTCTTCACTTCAGGAGCATCAGTCACTAAATAATATAACAAATTCCTTCCACATCTCCTTAATGCAACTAATAATCACTTAATACACAACAAAAAGCTTTTTAACTAGATTTCCAGAGCCATATCCATCACTCCTTGAGGAGATTACAACATGTTATAGCATCAAACTGAATTAAACCAACTTAATTCAATTGGAAAACCTTCTTATCCTCCGTAACCTTAGCCTCCTTGAAAATGTCACTCATATTTCCACATTACAACCATGTAAAAAGTGCCTCCCTTTTGCAAGTAAATTTTCTGAGACATTTTTTGACAATTTTTAATCCACGATAGTCAATAGTATAGCCTTGTACCACCATTGGTTTATCATATTAAGCTCCAATCAGATAATACTTATGTTTCACCCTTATTATTCCTGAAACCTATAACAAAATTTCCTCATAAGTGAGACCACTTGGAACCATATCACACAGAGTCTATCATTAAGCCTGCCGGATGTTTTCAGCTCCACATCAAATAACTTTATCCCTTCAGAAAACACAAAATATTATTCCGAAATACATAACACTACTACACGCCACATTTAGACAGATCAAATTAAACTAACATTTCTTTACATCTTTTAATAACTTAAACCGATGTAAATAAATTCCAAGTTAGTACACATTCCTTCACTTGCATAATTGATGCAAGGTGTAACTTTCCATCACTACCACTATATTCATGTAATGAATTTAGTCACAGATTTGAAGAGTTTCATAGGTACCTTGAACAGAAATCTATGTTTTGAATGTCAAAAACCACATTTATAATTCAGTGAATCTCAATTAAGCAAATAATAGAACATAGTAACACACAAATGGCTGCTACATAGGAGGGAAAAAGAAGAGTACCGCAGGAAACTAAATCTTAATTCAAGGACATCTCAATTATGCTTCAGCCAAAACATTTATTTCTTCCCATATTTTAAAAAAAGAGGGAATTTTTTTTCGGTTTAAAAAAAAAAAAGAGTTTCATAGGTAAGTAAATAATAGGTTCAGGAAACATTAACTATTTGTCTGCACGGAAGTGAGCCACATGCATCACACTAATTACAAAGAAAAATACCAGAGACATTTATAATATGTGAAGAAATTCAACTGAAATAAACATGATTTTACTACTGAACAATATGCGGGGACATTGACTGGGAAAGAATAGCAAACTTACAGGATAATCAGATCTTCCAAGGCCACGAGCAGTGTCAATATATAAATGTCTCCCTAGAATGTTAACCTGAACTCTAATATATAAGGTAAGCATACTCACTGTCCATAGTGATACCATCATTTTAGTGAAGCCTGGAAAAAACGCATCAGCCACCAGAAATATATGCCCCGTCAAGATAAGAATACTAGAACATATTTGGATCAAAAAGAACTCAAAAATTAAAGAAACAGAAGAGCCATAAATTTAAATAAACAAAGTGCAGCAACTTTCATACTTAAAATTTTGAGTCTATCCCATAGCTCAAGCCTCTCAGAAGATGACAGGGTGTTGGGCTGTTCCTTTCCTCTCATTAGTTTCTCGGTAAGTGGAGAAAGGTCCAGCTGCTCTGCTATCTGAGTGCTCAAATAGTGAATTGCATGGGGCAATGTTGTGGCATCAGCTATTTTTTGAACTTCCTCGAAATGCGCTTGCATTCTGTGAACATCAATCAAAAGTCCAGGCATAAGTATCAAAATACTACATAATTCTTGGAAGCAAAGTTCATTATACAAAGAAAACCAAAATATGAGATTTTAAACATGTCTTAACTGGGCCTTAACGAGTTCATCATGCTCACGCTGTTGCCTCTCCAAATCAGCAACCCTTCGCTGAGCATCATATAGCTTATACAGAAAATATCCACCACCTAAAATACCTGCTGTAACAAAAATCTTCCTTCTGTGCCTTCTCCAAAAATCCCTACATTACCAAAAGTGCACAAATCAATCCCTAAACAGACAACAATATACTGAAATAACCAAATGAAGGAAATGGAAATGAAACACAAATCAGCTGTTTCCAAGAGCATCCAAAATATCATTGAAAATGCAAACAACTCACGGACAACTATTATCTCTACTAGAAACCAACATTAAACTAACAAAAAAAAAAAAAGAATTCGCATGAAGAAAGAGACCAGTAAATCAACAGAACGAAATTTAACACAAACCCAGAACAGGAACCATACATAAACACAGAACTAACCTTAAAGAAAGCATTTTTATGTTATACTACGGAACCCAGAAATCCATCACTGTAACTAAGCCTTCGATTCATGCAAATCCATAAATGGGCAGGTGATTGAGAAAACAAAACAAAACAACGAAGCCTCCTTTCTGCGGAGGTCTAGGAAAACCCGCCCTTAGGAGGCTAAACAGGAGCTTTTTTCTGTAGATTTTGAGACTTTGCCCTCACAAAAAGTATCTATGTAACAATTTTAAGGGTTTAAAAAGAGGATGTTGAAAGAGAGAGGAAAAGAGGAGGCAAATTGAATAAAATCTTGAGCTGCCTGCCGACGAAAGAGAGATAAATAAAGCAGCCGAAATTGCTGTGGTTGCTTCTTGCCGTTCCGTAAGACTTGTGTCTGATTTTGTTACCCTTTTTCTTTTGTTGTTGTCTTTAGGCTCTAGCTCGAAGTCTTAAGACTCACAACTCAACTAACTAGTACTTCTAAACCAGCGACGAACTGACGAAGACCCGTAAGCGTTTTACTATTTTCAAGATTAACATCCCCAATGTTTTCTTCTACATACAGATAATTTTTTTGGAACTAAACCCCGTTTTATTATCCGAATGATATTAATATTCTCACTTAATATTCTCGTTTTAAAAATAATTATCAAATATAACCCTCAATGTTTTTTTTTTTTTAATGTTAAAAAAGAAAGGCGAATTGTTAACAAGAGTTTAATGCATAATTTTCTTGTGCTTCAAAATTTTAACACTTAAAATAGAAAGTATCAACAAACACACGTATCTCTTCTCTGATCATCTACTATCGTTAGTCAACCGTATGAAATCAAGGTAATTTAGTAAAAATACAAACAACTTTACTCTTTGCGGAGCATTCATTGCATGAGAGACAAAGTAAAGAAAAATGAATAAAAAAAGTCTCGTAATCCCATTTTACAAAGGAAAATAAATAAAAAAATGTCTTAAAATCTCTTCGAATTCATTTTCTTCCTCTTCCAAATTACAAATTACAATTTAACCATAAACACTATTCCTCTACAAATCTGCCAATAGACCCCACACCATCTTCCCCTAACAGCATCAAAAATTCTCAACTCCTAAACACTTACGTCCATCTTTCACCAACTCTTTCATGGACGAGTCAATACTGCTAAGACTTAAGGCCATCAACTCCAAGTTTTAAGCTGCAAATCTATATTAACTTGAATTCGCTCAATCAAGTTCTCGTCCATCAACTCTCACTCTTTGAAATCTATCAAGGCAACTTATTTTGAATATACCATAATTTATTTTGAAGGCAAAAAGAGGGAGAAAAGAGGCTGTGAGTTTTTACGAAAAGGGGTAAGAGGAAGAAAGGGAAACGAATTTTTGCACCATAAGGGTGCAACGAATTTTTACGAAATGGGAGGAAAAGGAGAAGGGGTTGGTGATTTTTTCATAAGGGGTTGGTGGATTTTTGTAGAATGTGGGAAGAGACAGAAGGAGTTTGTGGACTTTTGCAGAATAGGAAGGGAGAGAGAGGAAGGGGCAGTGGTGTTGAGGGGGAGGGGGAGGGGGAGGAGGAGGCGCATTTTAGACGTGTTCCAGTTAAATTTAAATTAAATTTCTAATTATTTTTAATATCTTAAATATATTAAATAAATTTAGTTTAAATTTTCCAGGCTTTCTTAATTCAAAAAATAAATATTAAGAGCATAATAGTTATTTTAATAAAATTGGACAGTTAATTGACAGTTAAAGGGAGGTATGTGTGTATTTTTTCCTAAAGTTTTTCTCTAGGTGATGGAATAAAAAATCTTAAGAGAAAAATGTATTAAAACCCCATTTTAAATTTATTATTTATTAAATATAATAGTTGATATTAAAATAGTAGTACTGTATAACAATATTATGAAATAATAAATATATCATTATAAAAAAAATTTAAAACTAAAATTTTTATGTCCTCCAAAATTTCTATAATAAATAGAGGACATAGGATTTTGTTACAATTAAGATTTGAGTTTTCTTGCATTTATAATATATTTGAAAATAATATCACATATTGAAGATGTGATTTTTAATTTAATACTTCTGAATCTGATTAAAGAACAACGAAAACCAATCAAATTTTTATTTATTTTGAGTTTGATAATGCATAAATGCAATCTATTTAATGATCCATAACTTAACAACCATCATATTCGATTAGAACTCTAATAAGTTAAAAAAAATATATTGACAATAGTTCCAAGAAAATTAGGTCAGAAATCCCAATTTTCTGTTAAGCGTAAACTTTATTTTTCTTGAACAAGGACAAATTTTGCTTAAATTATATGTAAATTTTTGTGAAAACACCAGACTAAATTCAATAAAAACTCTCAAATGCAGATAGATTTTTGAGTCATATTAGTAAATTATATATAAAATTTATAACATTAGCAAAATATACATAAATATAGTACCTATTTGATAAAATGAATAAATTATGCTATATTTTACAAATACATAAAAAATTAAGAACCTAGTTAATGTACTATTTTAGTCCAATATTAAAAAACGAGCATACTTCTCCTAAAATATTCATTAAAATTTGAATTTATTAAAAAATAATAATTTAATTATATTTAATGATAATTAGTTAGTTAAAAAAATATTTTTTTTAAACTCTTAATTAAAAATATTTCATTAAAATCTTAATTTATTAAAAAATAAAATTATATCCTTATTTAATGATAATTAGTTAAAAATTATTTCATATTCCTAATTAAAAATAATAAATATTTATTTCATAATATATTAATTATTTTTTGCAACATACTTATAAATGTATATAATAATATGAACTATTGTATTATAATTTAAATCAAATATATTTATATATAGCTAAAACATATAAACAATGATAAAGTAATATATAATAAAATAAACAAATATTATATAATAATTATACTCTAAAATAATATTATTATTTATTTTATTAATGTATTTTAATGAAATATATTGTATTATATCAAATTTTAAATATTTAATAGTTATTTTTTACTGCATAACTATTATTGCACGGTCATAATCATTATTTTTAATAAATTGAAACTTTAATATATATTTTAAAAATTATTAAAACCAACAAAAGCCAAATTTTAGGGAGCTATAAGTTTTTTACCTCTATTTAAATTTGTAAAAAAAAAAATAATTAAAGAACTTAAGCCTTGAGAGACTTAGCCATGTGTAGAATTTAACTCATTATCTTATATATAATAAATTACTTTTTGTATGATTAAGGTGTTATTTTGAAATTAGTTTAGAATCATTGAGATATCGTTAGTAGCATTAATGAATAATGAATAAATACTAAATTAAGAAATATAAATAATTATCTACATATTTGACTATTTGTTTTAAAGATGTTTATCAAATTTAGTTAGTAATAAGAATAATTTTTTAATTAGTATATAATTATGTATTAATTAAAATGATGTCTAACGTACTAGGTATATACTAGAAAGAAATGGCAAAATACATAAATATTTATGCACTTCAGCATTTTTTTCTTTTACACCCTCAAATAAACCCTAATACATTTATGTATAGACCATGTTTATTTACATATTTTCTTTTTTCATGATGTCTAATTATAGTTTATAGATGTAATTGTGAACAATTATAGTTTACCACTAATACTAGGTATTCTAATAACATTTTTAAGAAAAGGTCAAAATGTTAAATACATTAACAGCTATATACTTCATTGTTTTTTTCTTTAATACCTTCAAATGAATTCTAACACATTTACATAACTTTTTTGTTATCAATTGATTTCAAAACTTCTAATCCATTTACTTTATTTTTAGTTACAATATATGCACAATAATATTTCACTAACCGAATATATTTTATAAATGATGTTGTTAGGAGGAAAAAAGTGTGGACACGTGGCAATGAATAATATCATGGTGTCCAAGCTAATACCCTAAGGGAAGAATTCTACCTCGTGAAATACCTTCCTAGCAAGCTCCAATCCAAGATAAGCGTGGAATGGTTTGAATAGCTACATAGATCTCCCTACATGTAGACTATTCCCAAAAATTAAAGGATCAAGCTAAACCTTTCAATCAAAATATTTTATAAGCAAAACAATTATGAGGGGACCCTTTGATCCTAATAAAAAATTGATACTATCTTGACTACTATTAAAGAGACCATTTAATCTTGGCAGAATTTTGGTACCATTCAAGTCGTTAGTCGGCAGCAATAAGAGACCATTCGTGAAGGGCATAAAATCATGACATATGGTTTACAAAAAATAAAGTACTCTCAGTGGTTAATTATAAGGATGACAAGTAGTCGACAATTTAAAATAAGATAAAATAAATTATTTTATAAGCGTCACGTGTCATAAAATTTTGACCTATTTAAAAATAAAGTCAAACGTAATCTCGAAGGACACAAAAGAAAAAAAATTAGGACCACACGATTTAAACCAATCACAGCCTAAGCATGATGTTCATATATAAACATATTTTTCTCCAAAATTAAAGTATAACTTTACCATCTTTCTACTCCCTAGAAACACGCTTTCTCTCTTTTAGCTTTTCTCCTCTAGTTTTTCTCTCATTGATATGGAGAAAACTACAAAAATCCACCATTTTTCTTCACTTATGCTAACTTAGGCATCGAAATTCGTTCGGCGGAAAAACATCGGCGACGTCATTTTTAGCCCGGTGCTTTGGTACAAGAACCTATATAAGCTAAGAAGGGTCATTCACAGCGGGAAGGAATCCAGGCCCATAATCAAGCTTGCCTTTCCCTTTGGACATTTGCTTAGACGATGGACTCAACAACATTTTGAGGCCCATTTGAAGTCTCGATGGTTTGGGCTTAGGTCTCAGACTTGCTCGTTTACGAGATTGAGGTTGTTGAGTGTAGACCGTGGTTATGCCTCAAGTGTTTACTGTCAACAATGAGACACCTCTCTCTTTCATGCGAGAAGGGAACTTTCTTGCATCTGACAGATGCAATATTTCTGTTCTTATGGACCAAAATATAATATTAGTAGGGGTAAAATTAACTAACTAAAAGAAAAAAAAAAAACGGTTATTTTCAGTTTTACCCTATTTATTTATTAGTAATTTTCAAATGTAATTTAAGTTTGCATAAGTTGTCGATAAACCCTCGTACAACTGCAAATGATCGTTAAAGTTAACGCAATCAGAGATCAAATGAAAACTTAACAAACATTTATAAATAGAAAACTAATTCAAGGGTAAATTTTTAATTACACAGTTAAATTTATTAAAAAATAATCTTTTAGTCAAAACAAATATTGTAGCTTAATTCTTCAGAATCACATATTATAATCAAAATCCAATCCCATAGCCAAATAATAAGATGTATCAACAGAATTGGCAGAAAATTAAATTATAATTACCCTATTTTTTAAAAATAATATAAATATAAGGTTGCTTTTGTCTTTGCACATTTAATGACGAGTACAACTACAATAATGACAAATATGTAATCGCACGCAATTCCTTTCGGTTTAATGATGCATTGCTGCAAAACAAGGTGCACGCTAATGACTCGCAGAAAATCAAAATTATATAGTGTCGATTGAAAATAACCCAAAATAATTTTTGAAGGGCACAAAGGTCCCTGCTGATAAGCTTAACTGCAAAACGTGAACTGACATTGACATATTTCAAATTTTCAATTGGCAAATACAACTTACATCACAAATTGTTTAACATCCAAAACAAGAAACTGATGCATTCACAGTTGTACAAAAAAACAACAGCTATATCCTAATTCTGCTGTATTCAATTTCTAGCCCTATTCTCACAAGAACCATGAATACAAAATATTCAACAAAAGATCTTGTTAAATTGTCAAAAAGTTTCAATGCCAAATATTACATATACCTGATGATCCAACCACAAAACCAAGTCATTCAAAATCTTCATCAGATGACTGCAGATGGAGGGTACTTGATGGTGACTCGCCTTCATCCACGGCTGCTTGAGTTTTCATGCTTCTGGTTTGTACTCCGACAATCTGTTTCATGGAAACATCCTTATCACTAGGCAAGTCTTCATTGCCACCTTTTGGAACCATTGACTGAGTCTTTCCAACTTCAGAGTCTCCATTTGAACCATCAGGCTTCTCTGCAGAAATCTTGCTTTCCTCTCCATTGTTGTCATTATTTGATGCGCTCTTCCCCACATCAACTTTCCTTCGCTTACTAGCCCTTTTTGGTTTGCACTTGGCAGGAGGATTCTGCAAATCTTCTTTCACATCAGCATTTTTAGAACTTTCAGTGCCAGCAGTTTCATTGTTCCCTGATGTTGGATCAGGATTTTCCTCCATCTCATCTGCCTCACCTTCACTCAATTCCTCAGTGGGATCGGCCTCCTCTTCAGTCTTGCGTTTCAGTGACTCAATTACATCCACTAATTCTCTGTTAACCTGTCATTTGAAAAAAGTTGAAAAAGCACAAATTCTCTGCATCTCAACAATTGACAACAATGAACAGTCCACATTGTACCTGAGGATTTTGAAGAATTTCAGAGATGTCAGTGGGGCAAGACGGACACTGCAGGACATTCTTTTGAGATCGAAGTGTCCGTCCACCCTTGCTTCTCTCTCTCACAAAAGTCTTACCAGCAAAAGCACCTTCCAAACATGACTTGCAAAAGTTATGAGCACAAGGTGTTGTAATTGGGAGAGTCATCACTTGGTGACAAATTAGGCAACTGAACTCTGCATGTAAAAATAAACATAGTTTTCGAACTTCTTGCATGATTTATATTGCAATAAACCTAAAAAATAAGCATCGTGCAATTTTAACCTAAGTTGAGTTTTATTTTTTTCCCTTTTCACATGCTGCAAACAGCATGAACTCATAACATAGCAACAATTGAGAAAGACAACCTTTTTTTTTCAAATGAGAACCATACCAACTGTCTCAAGCAAGACATCATAAAAGGATAGGAAAGCAAACCTTTCAGGAGCTTCTCTCTTATACTCATATTCTGAGCTTTCCTAATAGCTTTCCTTGCCTTTTTCCCATCCTCAGACTTTCCTGTATCCAGTGTCTTTTTGCTGAGAGGAGGAGGTTTCTTCCACTTCCAACGACCATCTTCTTCCTGAATATGAATGAAAAAAACATAATTACATATGTCAATTCAAAAAAACTACGGCTTATGACAAGAGCATTTATGTTTCAGTGATAATCGCAGATTGACCAAGAAACAGAAAACTCTTTAACGAAAATCTACCTTAGAATTGATATAGGAAACTTTTCTGGCATTTATGTATGATATATTTTGGTATCCACCTTAGTTCATTACCGTGTAACTAGTTGGTTCACCAGAAAACATGTCTTCAAAGAACAGGAGCATGAAACATGCAACATTAATTTCAGGGAAGAAACTGCATTAACTCACATCAAAGTCCCATGATGGACTTTCCTTCCTTTCTGTTATATCAGTTGCCTTCTTCAGCTCTGGAATAACTGGCAAAGGTCTAGGCCGATCACCATGTTCATCACTGTAATTAAAAGTTTCAGGAATATTAGCAGGGAGACTGAGAGAGAATTGTGAAATAGGAAGCCAAATAAGTTAAAAAGCAAACCTTGTCCATGGAGCAGGCTCATTGTCACATCTGACAAATAAATATCGGCAAACCTTAAAACCCTGTGCAGGAAACATGTATGAATAAATCTATTCAACTGAAAATATTCTTATTGGTAATTATGAAAGAAATTAAATGGATATATTTACTTGGATTCCAACTTTTCGCCAGCATTTTTCAATTCTGTAGACACCATCATAGCGCACCCCTTTCTCAGGGGCATAAGCAGAACGTTTTTCCTTGTGAGATCTACTCATAAAAAGAAAGGAAACATATTAAAAAGGCCAAAATATGTTGCACATTTCAAAAAGAAAATCTAGAATGTCTCACTGTATAAACCCAAATCAGACATAAAGACATTCAAAGATGATTCCACTTTGCATTAGTAGTTACTGCTAAGACCTACAGTTCACAATGCATAAGCACCAAAAAAAAAAAAGGATTAATCATAGCAATTGGCAAGTAAAGTTGATTACTTCTAACAAAAATATGAGATTCAAGTATAGATACTTTCAAAATTCAAAACAATTATGCCAAGCAATCCATGATGTCTACTTTTTGACAAAAAGCTGCATGCTGAAGCAATTCTGCTGTGCAGATTGTCATGCTGACAACAAACTGCAAGTAACAATGGATGACTATTCCTGGTTCTTGTTCAGTGAAACAAAATTTAACAAAATTACCTTGAGAGAGAAATGTTTACCTTACAACCCGAACAGGATAGCCCTTTTTGCAGCTTAACCGGAGGGCCTCATTCATTTTTTCAAACTTCTGATCAAAAGAGTGCTCCTTGTTTGTTCGTCTATTCCCACTTAGATCTCTACCTCCACTGCCCACCAAATCGATGCAAACAAATCATATCATTAACTCTACATGAGAAAGATAGATATTAATACAAAGTTTGATATTTTAGGGTCCCAAATACAAAAGGCATCAAACAAGGTAAACCAGTGAATTGGATAAATAGGTCAAAATTATTGGCAAAAGAAGCTTGATAACAAAGAGAGTTAAATACATGCATATGCAAATGATAAGGATTTCACACAGCACAGAACTGCAGAAGAAAGAGTAGATAAAACTACTAGTAAAATGTCTCTGCTATGCTTGTGCACCAAATGTGGTTTTAATAAAAGCAAAGAGATATTTGAAACTCGGAAATTTGCAAGGCAGAAAACAATTATGTAATGTTAAGCCCCATTGTTGGAAGAAGACAGGACAAAGTCATATTTCGGCTTTCCAAGTTTTATCACTAAGTTTTACTTCAAAGTTGAAGACGCCGATAAAAAACTAGATTTAGGTTTGCCTAAACAGACTAATGTTGAATTTTAAAGAAAAAAACAGTGAAATACAGGCATTAACTAGGTTTGGCAATCAATAAATGCAACTGCTTCACAAAGGAATTCTAATAAATGAACTAGCTGATTCAGCACCAAGTAACCTGAAACCAGCTAAGAGTGTAGTCATCAAAAACAAACCTTCCTGTATATAAGAACCACTCTCCATGATCCTCGTCATCCTCATAACCTCCAGATAGTGCCACTGACTGAGCACCATAGGTTGACTGTCCAGCTATACCTGCAACATGAGGAAGGTGTGCACCCCACTGCCGACATTCCAATCTATCCTCCCAACATTCACCAACAAGCACGCCTTGATTTCTTTCTGGATCATTTTCAGCTGGTATAGGGCCAAAATGATCAGGAGGTACAGTAACAAAAATTTTTCCACTTGCAGCATTGGCCTTCCCAGCCCTCTGTGCCCGCTCAGTAGTAAATGCCTTGTCCGGCCGGTCTTGGTTGCGCATAAAATGGTAAACTTTGAGAGGCACAGAAGAAAGATTCGACTTCGACAGTTTGGCCATACGAATGACAGTCACAAGTGCAGAATTAATGCGAGGCTGACTCGCCATTTTGGGAGGAATCATGTGGCGGCATTTTGCACAGGTACGCTTCCCTTGCCCAATCCATTTTTCAAAGCATTTTAGGCAAAAGTTGTGGCCACATGGTGTCTGAAACAGTAAAAACAATATACTTATAACATTCTAAAATTTAACGTTGTTAACTTCAAAATTTCCTAACAATTTTTTCTCGAGTAAATAACTTAGAAGCATGGAGATGTGAGCCAACTGTCAAGTCCATACACCACAAACATTTGAAATGCCCTACCATCTACATTCCAATTTCCAATTGAGGTGACTCATAAATTGAATTTAATGTTTGCCGTGTGTAAAAACAAAACTCAATTCCCTCATAACAAAATATCAAAAAATAGGAAAACCTTTGATTTCAAAACAAATTGTTCATGTTGGATAGTCTTAGCAAAAACTACAAAATTCTCCAAACCGGCATTAAGATCATTTCCTTAACTGACATGACATCAACATCAATCACCAAAAGAGCCATATCAAGTTGAAAATTGCTTAAAGGAAAAAAGCCTAAAACACATCCGTAAACAAGGAACATTTAGCAACTTAGTAAAATAGAAATGAAACTAATTGGTCGCCTCGCAAGATTAGACAAACCTAATTTGCATTGTGCTAATATCATCTGCTAGCACAATTATTGTCAATAATCACAATATTAAATGAATAACACATAAGATTAGAACCATCCGAAACATCGAGGGCACGGGTTATGAACTCGCAACCGTACTTTCCATTTCTCAACTAAATTAGAATAACACCACTCCAAACTCATACCTAGTAGCTGAAGCTGCTCAAAACCTTCTAAGTTCATTTAATTTAATTGATCTCACAACCCAAAAAACCCTAATGAAAGATACCGTTAAACATATAAATCAAATAATAACGAGAAGTGATATAGACAAATAAACTAAACAACAATAAGCAACCAACCAAAATAATGAAAACTCAATCAGGAAAATCATTAAAACGTGGTATCTGTTATGAATCTAACCGTAACAGGTCTCTCGGGCAGCTGCATACAAAAAGAACAGTTCAAGCTGCCGTCAAGCAAGTTCAAAACATCGTTTTCACTCTCCTTTTCCTTTCCTTTACTCTTTCTCTTCTCATCATTTCCTTCTACTTCGTCCTCAACCTTCCCGCTCAAAAGCTCCTGCCTTCTTATCGCCTTCTCCCTCTCCGTCAACGTCTCATCCGCCTCGATGACCCGTATAGCCGCCACCAGATCCCCGCCGTCTCCGACGGCGCCACCTACTGGTGCGTGTTCGTCGATGCCGGAGCAATCGGGGCACTGCCAGGAGAGAGAGGAAGCTAAGGTCTCCGGAGGCTTGGCCAAGCAAGCCACGTGCCAGGGAGTGACGCACGTGAAGCACGTGATCGTCTCCTCGGTTGGGGGTTTCCTTTTGCAACCCATGCACTGGCCGTCTCCGTCGCAAGGTAGCTGGATATCGTGCGCCATGGAAATGACGAGGAGGGTGCGCACGCTAAGGGGAAGGGAAGAGTCGGATAAACGAGTTGTTAGAAAAGGCGCTTCGGATTTTAAAGAGAGAGCAAGAGAAGAGCAAGAGGCGGGTTTTCAAAAAGAGTTTAAGAGCGTTTTGAATTTCAAATTGGAGCTGAGAAGTTGAAAATAAATTTATGAAATGACATTTCTGTCCACGCTCTTTCTTTTGCTACACAAGTAAAGATATCGAGTAATTTGGTCAACTAATAATTAAGAACCTAACCTCGGGCTATATTTGGTGAACGGTATTTTCTTGTATTAAATTTAATACTACATTAGATCGGATGTTAAGAGACTAAAAAAATAAAGAAATTTTGTCTTAATATTTTATATTTTGTTATTCATAATTTTTTTAATATTATTCATAATCATTATTATTATTATATAAACTATTGATTGTGCCGGTATTTGTTAAAGTCATTGTTACTGTTGTTGATATTATTTTTGATCAATCTATATATATATGTGTATATATATCACCACAATTGAATTCTCATTTATTAAAAGAGTCAATTATTAAAGTTTCAATCATCATATAATATTTTTTAAATATCGTAAAAATTTTTGAGAGTAAAAGATAGTTGAACCTCAATTTTAAATATAAATATTAAATACACCAAGTCAAAAAGTTTATGGTATAAAATTTAGATGTGACAATTATTTTGAATAAATTTTATAATTTTATTATATAAAAAGTAAAAAATTATATAATATTATAAAGTACGCTCTCTTTTACCATTCAATCAAAAGTTGGGTGTGCAGTACAAATTAATTAATTTTGTAATAAATAAAATTGATGGATTAGAAATTAACTACAATTTTGTCAACTTCACTTTAGACGAGATGTTTTTTTCTATGCTAGTTATGCTTCAATGAGATTTATGCCAAAATATATACTACAAAATAACATAATTTTATTACATATCTTCCCTCTTTTGTTGGGTTTTCCAATTTTCATATATGGGTTTTGTCAAGCACCCAATTTGGTTAAACCAAAATTTATTCGGAAAACAAATAACAATAATAGAATTAAAGTTCAGAAAATTTTAAAAAATCTTTTTTATTTTAAATAATATACATTTGCTTTATAAATTTTTAATAGTATACAAATATATCTTAATAAAAGTTATATTATAAATTTTACTTAAAAAATTAAAAATATATATGCCCAATAAAATAAGATCATTTAAAAAAATTAACAACTAAATAAAATATAATATCGATGAAAATTTAAAAAACCATAAAATACAAATATAATAATATTATCAATTAAAGTTAAATTTTTTATCATAAAATACTAGATAAATAAAATATTTAGAAAATGAATTGAATTGTACTATTATGTCTCATCAGTAATGAGGCTGCTAAAGTGAAAAATTATAATTTTTTGTAAATTAATTAAAAATTATATATTCATCTTTACAATATACAATAGTTATATTATAATTTATAATGATATATTGATCATTATGTCTCCCCTTAAAATTTATAAGAAATCATAACGTTATGTAATAAATAATAAAAGGTATTTATATGATTGCAATAATTAAAAGTAGTCAAACTATAATAAAAAAATAAATAAAAGAGATCTTCTTTACAAATATTTTCAATTTAAGAATGTCTTTAATATTCATTTTCAAAATTAGGGTCTAACTGTCTTTTGCCTGAATTTAAAATGATCCCATTTCTTTTAACAAAGTTATTATCACATGTCCCTCTTAAAGAGTATCTTCTCAAAAATGGTTACCGACCACTTTTATATTATAATCACTTAACGGAGTCAATGGTAAAAAATGTAAATTCAATATAAAACAATATTCAATTTAATTTTGAATAATAACTTTTAGGAACATTGACACATGCCTCCCGTATATGGAGAAATAAACATTTCTCCCCTTTAATGTTTGAAAAAAAAAATAAAAAACCCCCTCAAGTTTGGATAAATAATAGATACCCCTTAATTTTTGTTTCGTAAATGATTGATAAATATTATTTATATCTCTATACTTCTAAATAATCATAAATTAAGAAATAATTATTTCAATTATAATAATTTAATCTTTATTATAATTTTTTTTTTTTATATATATTTTTTATTATAAAAAAATTTTAGTTTTTATTTTAATATTTTTAACAACATACTAAAAAATAAATAATATTTTAATTTATTATTTTAATAAAAATTTTAAAAATTTAATATTAAAAAAATTTAACAGTGAGGTAAATTAAACTTATATATTAAAATATTTTTAACTCTTTTTTAATTTTTTTTAATAATAATTTGATATTTTATTATTAAAAAATTAAAAAAAAAGAGGGTTAAAAATATTTTAACATATAAATTTAATTTAATATTATTTTAATGATTTTATTTTATTATTAAAATTAATTTAATATTTTTTAATTTTACTTTTATATATACTACATTCATTTAAGAGATTGTATTAAATTCATTATATTTATTATAAAACTATAAACAAAACACATAAAAAAAAAAAAAAGAGAATTTGATATCATTTGTTAATAAAATTAGTAATTAGATATATTTTATATTATTGTTAAATAATATACTTTAATTTTAATAAAAATATAAAAAAAAATAATACACACACATACACATATATATAGAACATGTATTTATTTTTTTATTTATATTTTCACAATTTTTAAAGAAAATATAATAAAAGTTGACATAATTTTTGAAATAGATATATTACACATAGAAATAAAATGTTACAATAATATTTTATTTAAAATTTTCTAATAATCGAATATTAAATTATTACTCACAAAGTAAAAGAAAAAAAAAATTATTTTAGTGTATAAGTTTAATCTAACTCATTGTTAGAATTCTTTTAATAATATCATTTTTATTTCTTTATTGAAATAATGAATTAAAAATTATTTAATGCTTCATATATCATAAAAAATATTAAAATAGAGATTAAATTGTTATATTTAAAAAATATATTATAAAAAATATTAAAATAGAAAATTAATAATAAAAATAATTTAGTTTAAGTTATTAATATGTAAAAATATAGAGACACAAATAATATTTATCTAATTGGTCAAATAAAAGAAATAAAAGTTAAAGTATTTGTATATTTGTTCAAACTTAATGATTTTTTTTTCTCAAACATCTGGAATAAATATTTATTTCTCTAAACTTCAAGAGGCATATGTCGAGTTTTCTAACTTCTATAAATTAATAATAAAGACCAACTGCTGTAACCGTTTTATATTAAAAGTTTTGTGAAGAGACACATTCATTAATAGACAATTTTTCGCAAACTACTTGTAATCATGCTTTTATTGCATAATACGTGATAAAAATCACATTGAAAAAACTAGTAATAAAAGGGCATATGAATTCGATTTTTCTATAAAAAGATAAAAATATATAAAATTATCTAAATTTTTTATGATAAAATACTAAATAGATAAAATATTTGGAAAATTAAGTGACTTGTACTATTGTGTCTCATTGGTAACGAGGCTGCTAAAGTAAGAAATTACAATTTTTTGTAAATTAATTCAAAATTATACAATTATCTTTACAATATACAATAGTTGTATTATAATTTATAATAATATATTGGTTATTATGTCTTCGCTTAAAATTTACAAAAAATCATAACATTATGTAACAAATAATGAAGAGTATTTATATCATTATAATGGTTAAAAATAATCAAAATATAATGGACCAAAAAAAAAAATAGAAGAAATCTTGTTTACAATATTTTCAATTTAAGAACGTATTTAATATTCATTTCCAAAATTGGGGTCCAACTGTTTGCTTGTACGAGTTTAAAATGATCCAATTTCTTTGTAACATAGTTATTATCACATGTCCCTCTTACCAATATCGTTTTAGAAATGATTACTGTCCACTTTTATATTATAACCACTTAACGAGTCAATGGTAAAAATGTAAATTCAATATATAACAATATTAAATTTATTTTTAAATAATATATTTTATAAATTAGTAACAAAGACCAACTGCTGTACCTCTTTTATATTAAAAGTTTTCTAAAGGGACATATTCATTAATAGACACAATTTTTCACAACTACTTGTAATCATGATTTTATTGCGTAATATGTAATAAAAATCACGTTGAAAAACTAGTAATAAAAGGGTGTATGCATTCGATTTTTCTATAAAAAGATAAAAATATATAATAGTATGTAAATTTTTTGAAACGATTTTAAACCCCAAGACAGTGAAATTTGGCTGCTAAAATAAAATACAACAGAAATCTTGAGTAACAAAAAATGAGTTTTATTTTATTTGTCGAAAACTTCGAAATAAAACATCATTCACTCAATATATGACATAACAATTGAATTCGAAGCCATTCCCTCACAACACTTAGCACACATGCGGAAACATTTCTACAGAGGAATGAATGACAGGCCAATGAAAAGACAAACCAACCCAATTCAATTTCAGCTGTCTCACACAAACGGGCCGAACTCCATATTTCATTTCAGGCCAATATGATTTGGGCTCATAGTTGAACTCTTTGAAATTGGGCCAGTCACTGTCACAGGCTATAGCCGGTTGCATTCTCAAACCATTGCATTTTATCTCCCCAGTAGCTCGCTTCTACCCAGTTTCCCGGTCACCCCAAAACCCTAGCGACCTTCCTCACTATATAAACTCCCGCATTATTTCTCAGGCGTTCTTAGCTCGCCACTCGCCTCTTCCAACTCATCCAAACCCTAGCCACAGAAGCTTAGCAAAAGCTTAGACACATTTGCAATGGCGGAAGGTCTCGTTCTCAGAGGAACCATGCGCGCCCACACCGATATGGTGACGGCGATCGCCACCCCAATCGATAACTCGGACATGATCGTCACGGCGTCGCGCGACAAGTCCATCATCCTCTGGCACCTTACCAAGGAGGAAAAGACCTACGGCGTTCCCCGACGTCGTTTGACGGGTCATTCTCACTTTGTTCAGGATGTTGTTCTCTCATCAGACAGCCAGTTCGCTCTCTCCGGCTCATGGGACGGCGAGCTTCGTCTCTGGGATTTGGCTGCTGGTGTTTCCGCCCGCCGCTTCGTTGGTCACACAAAGGACGTGCTTTCTGTTGCTTTCTCGATTGACAACCGTCAGATCGTTTCCGCCTCTCGTGACCGCACGATTAAATTGTGGAACACACTTGGGGAATGCAAGTACACTATCCAGGATGGAGACGCTCACACCGAATGGGTTTCTTGCGTTAGATTCAGCCCAAACACTCTTCAGCCAACAATCGTGTCTGCCTCATGGGACCGAACTGTCAAAGTTTGGAATTTGAGCAACTGCAAGCTTAGAGCAACACTTGCAGGACACACCGGATACGTGAACACTGTTGCAGTGTCACCGGACGGTTCATTGTGTGCTAGCGGAGGCAAAGACGGAGTGATTTTGTTGTGGGATTTGGCTGAGGGAAAAAGGCTGTATTCACTGGATGCTGGGGCTGTTATTCATGCTCTCTGCTTCAGTCCAAACAGGTACTGGTTGTGTGCTGCTACTGAGCAGAGTATTAAGATCTGGGATCTTGAGAGCAAGAGCATTGTTGAGGATCTAAAGGTTGACCTTAAGACCGAGGCCGAGAAATCTGAGGCCACCACTGCAACCACAACTACCAAAAAGAAGGTATAATGCGTACCTGTTTATTTTCTTTTCTATTAATATGATAACCACTTCATTACTTTCTCCCATTCACTTAATTGTGTGTTTGTTTATTATGCTTAACTTTAATTTAGGAATAAGTTATATCAAATAACTATCTTTCGAAAATTGTGCATCATGTTGCTGACAGTCTTTGTTGGTTGTCATTGTTATTGTTATCTGCCTTGGTCGTTAGTAAGCTTATAAATTTGCATGGATAATTGTAATCTGTATCGGTTTAAAAGTGTTTATAGAAATGTTTACATTGTAATTTGCTCATAATGATGTGTGGCATTGGTTGATTTACTTAATGAGTTGTAAATATTACAGCTGCAATGTCATCTACTGTGGAGCTCAAATCCACTCTTGACTTCATTTTGCTTGCTTTGTAATTCTCTCTGACAAAATATGTTGTTTATTTACTGAACATTCTATTACCCATTTTTTAAAAAATTAACGGTAGTGTTTGCTGCATTGCTCTTTGAAATGGTATGTTAATGTTACATCATCTATGTTGGTTCTCTTTTGTAATTAAAAATTGAAGGTGGCATATTTTGAGACAGCTGCTTATTCCATAAATTGTAATGTCAACTTTTTTTCTTTTATTTTAATATTATTTTGTCCTTCACTTTTCATTTTGATACATAGCAAGGTCTTGTAAATCAACCATGTTAAATGGCCATCATTTACCGCTGACATGTTGACAATGTGAATATTATGGGGTGTTTGCATCAAATGTTACTTTTGATTTTGTTTAAAGATTGATCATTTCAGAATTATTTGATGAAAATACTAAAAGTTGTAAGCCTTTTGCATGCAACGTTTGTTTTTGGATTTTTTATGCATACTTTGATATGTTTTTACTTACAGAATGTTGTCTGCTTGATGTAATATGCTAGAAATGTTGGTCTGTTTTGTTTGTACAGTGATATGTTGATACCAATTGCAACATTGGATCTGTAAAAGAAAAACATTGAAGTGTGATATATTATTTGAACTAATGATGTTTGTGTTTGCATTTGATTTTGCAGAACATTTACTGCACAAGCTTGAACTGGAGTGCGGATGGAAGCACTTTGTTTAGTGGTTATACAGATGGTGTGATCAGAGTGTGGGGAATTGGGCGTTACTAGGAAAGCTAGCGATGAGTAATTGCGATATGTTCTCGTTTTTGGGATGACAAAACTAGTTGCTCTACTTTGTAGGCAGTTTTAAGACCTTCAATTTAAGATTTTTGTTCAAAAAGTGTTTCAAGGATATTTTGTTTTTCTTTATATTTGAATCTTACATGGCTTTGAGGCCACTGCTGTTTTGGTTTGCCTTATTAATTTAGATTTTATATTGGTTTTTGCTTAAATTATATGAATTGTATTGTAGTAGTTTTCCCCACAATCAATTTGAAGACACGCATAATTGTTGTTGATCTGCAATTTGTAGTTTGTTATTTGCTGGCCTTACCTATCACCATCAGCAAGCAACAATGTTCACCGTTTTTGTCAGGTCTTGCGGTTACGTGATTTGTCATTCTACGGAATAAAATTGGACCGGTGGTGGACGTTCTATTGGAAACATCTCTGAAATATAACTTATTTACGTATTGGATGAGTTTGTACCTCAAAAAGTCTCTTCGGGCGAGAACAAAATTTAGATTTTGCAATTATTGCTTGTTTATTTGAAAGAATGTTAAACCAAAGTAACCTGTTTAGGCTTTGTTTGAAATCCTAGTTTTTCAAAGCTCGGTAGCTGGAGTATTTGCTAACTACTGATTTGTTGAAGTTTTATTAGCTATATATTAATATTTAACAAAGCGATTTCACTCCACAGCTCTATAATTATAACACAGCAAAATCTTAATTAAGTAAAATTTTCTTATTAGTTAAAAGAATATGTTTTATTATGTTAAACGCGCAATTTTAAAATTTTGTGTCATTTATTTGTTACGAGAGAAAAAATTTTGAGATTAAAAATTCTAAACATCTTTTAGCATTTTTATAGAAATAAAATTACCCAAAATACCTTTTTCTTATTTTCAAGATTTTTATGTAATCTCATATCTTTGAAAAAATTTGTTATGAAATAATTATATAATTTTTATTAGAAATTATGTGTAATAATTAAATAATTAATAAACTTATTTGTAAAAAAATTAATTCTAATAAATTTTACTTGAAAAACTATACTAACCAGACAAATATATTTATCAATTCCAGATTACATTTAATAATACTGAAGAAGATTGGGGGAATGACAAACTTAGAACAACTTGGAACATCAAGCAAACAGCACAAAACATAAATCATACCACAAACTAAAAATCTCATCTAGACAACATACCAATCAGCTGCGGAAAATAAAATGTGTCCATCGGACATAATTCATTTGGAAAAATTAGCTAAAAATGTTTGGGTTCTACAGGTGTCTCATCAAAAATTTTCAAATCTGCCTTCTGTACTTCTCTCAATTTTGGTTTCTTTTTCTATTTTCCTCTTTTCTTTTCTCCCCAGGAAAAAATAATGTTAAATAGGGAATTGAGCTAGAACAAAGAACACTGCACAATACAATATTTACATGTGTGTATAACAATAAATATTTACCTACGCATACAAGTGTCTGAGGATGTATCAGCATAATGACTAGCTGCACCGGCTGTAACAATTTCACAGCATGTTGCGGGCTTCGAGCTGATCAACTCCTCCTTTGCTTGGACCAGTTAATCATTTTTCACTGAGTGCAAAAGTACCTATCTTTTCTTCAATTTATTATGCAAACAAGCAAGTGTAATGTCAGCAGCATCTACATCACCTTCCAATTTATTGCATTTCTTCACTTTATTGCGCCAGCAAGCAAGTGTAATATCAGCAGCATCTACATCACCTTCTGTTTTATTGCTTATCTGCTCCCTCACTGGTTCCTGCAGGGTAATAGTTCCACTGTTGACCAGATCTCCTCTACCATGCTCCTTATCACTGGCTACAACTTTCTGCATATCCTTTGAATGACTTGAAGGCATGTTGGGTAATAATCTATTTTGCAAGCAAGCAAGAGTTGCATCCCCAACTTCAAGATCATCTTTGACATTAACATTCGTTGCTGGTTCCAGCACCGGTTCACGGTATGTTATAAACCCACCTTCTATTATACTTTCTGCAGCACATTTCTTGTCATTAGCTCCCATGGTTTGCATATCCTTTAAATGACTGGACTGCATGCCACACAGTGAAGTGTATTCAGGAGTAACACCATTGCAGCTTGTGTGAGCTTCCCCATTTTGCATTTGGGATGGCATTTGAATTTGATTTTCGTGTTGATCTACTGCTTGTGAAAGCGATAGAGATCCCATATTTTTCTTACGTGAGGGAGAACAAGCCCGCTTAGCTGTTTTAGTGCCAAGCTTTCTCTTCTTTGACTTGTTACGGAGAAAGCAAGCAAGTGTTATGTCATCTCCATCAGATGCTTGTAAAAGGTCCTTAGAACAAGATTTGCTTCTAGATTTTGACATATTGCAACTATCTTGTTGACATGAAGTACATGTAACACCATGGCACTCTTCAGATGTTTCATTACATATTTTCATTTTATGGTACTGTTTTTGGGCTTTATTAATGCCCACCAAAGAGAAGTTCTCACCTTCACCATTACTAGTGGAATTTTCAGGGTTTTGCAGAAGATTACCCTGATTGCATTCATCCAGTTCTGCACAATATTGCTTCTCTGAACCTCTTTTTAAAGACTTCTTTGCAGAATCAGGCCTACTATTAACCTTTTTCTTTCCTGAATGTGGCTTCACTGTTTTCTTCTTTAGAGTGGCATCATCCTTATCACAGGTTTCAATCTCATCAGAGTTGGTCATTCGTAAAACTTCGTCAGAACAAACTTGAGGATCTTCCACAGCTCTTTCAGATTGAACCTTCTTCCGAACATTGCTGCATGACATCCAAAAATAAATAGAAACAACGAAAAAATTCACAGGCATGATCAATGCAAAAAAAGCTGACATGGAGAAATGTACCAGTAAGTACTTTCTAATATATGTTAGGAATTTAAGACTAATTATAGAAAAGGAAGAAACAAAGAGACAACTTACCAAGCATCTTTTTCCTTCCCAGATTTCAGCTCTCTGCTGCACAAAAGTAATGTAAATTAGTACTTGTATAGCCTGTCAAGAATGATAGAAGAGATAAGTGTTTAAAATTAATACCTTGATTTTCTTTTGCGCTTTTTAGATGAATTTACATTCTCGAGTTGAGGTGCCAAGTTTATCGTCACCAATGGAATAAAATCATTCGGACCAAGGGCGGGGCGCTCCTGCTCCCGATCCACAAAGTTGCATATAAGAGCAGCCTTTTGCATCTTTCTAGCTGCTTGACGCAAAGGCACTTCATGTGGATGCAATGCTTTCCACCTCCTGCTTATAACATAGCAAAATGCAGTTAAAACAAAATTCAGACAGAGAAATGTACAGGCAACATGCATGACATATAGAGAAATGATAAAATTACAGCCTACAGTTGATTTCTATGATTGTCTACTTATAAATCTAATTATGAAATCTGAAACTTCGTACCTCCAACACTGGTTATCAGTACGTGAAGGCAAAGCAGCAGCAACCTTGGACCAGCAGTATCCATGCTCTTCAATCGCTGCTTCTAACCTCAAGTCCTCTTGTACAGTCCATTTACTCCGATTCACCGAAGGATCTAAAGAATTGACCCACCTGCTAACAGAGCAACAAGTTAAATTTTTGTCAAATCAAAATATAAATTGAACATGAGATTCTTCAGGATACCTTTCTCTACATTGCACTTGAGTTCGACCAGGCACAAATTGAGCTATTTTCTTCCAGTTCCTGGGTCCAAAAAGCATCGTAGCTACAGTAAGGTATTTGTCTTCATCAGGAGTCCACCTCCCAACTTTTTGCCTCATTGGGTGAAGTGTTTTATTCCATCTGTATATCACAAAATTAGGGCGGTAAGTTATTTGATAAGCTTTAAAATGAAAAAAAAAAAACTGCTAATTCTTTGAGAAAAATATTAAGACAAAGCATAAATCATCAGTTATCATCACTTGACATGGAACTCGATGAAAAGAGAAGGAAAACCAAAAATAATACATTTTGATTACATCAAGGAGTATCTGCAAGGAAAAAAGATTTTCACTGTGCAACTGCCTGACAGTTGCATAATAAAAAATAGTAGATCTGACCAAATGACAAGCACCATGCAGAATATGTCAAGAGAAGTGGAAGACTACAAAGCATAGAAGCATAGGTTATATTTAGTAGCTAGAATGCAATTGAGACTAGAATGTAGCAAGTATGAAATGAAATTCAGACGAGAATATATTTCAATGTTTGGTTCAAGCATGAAATTGATCCCCATTCACTGATGATGGAATCAGCAGAGTGTATTAACAGGTCCGTTTGATGATAGATCAGTATGACTACCATTACATACAATTTCAGTTGTTAAGGCTCTATTGATTTCCCATATCCATCCAATTTGGCAGGTCTTTTGTCCTACCCTTTATTGATTATATCCTCATGCAATTATGCTATATCCTGGCAGGTTGAATAGAAAAACCACATTGCAAGGACAAAACATTCATTTCATACTCCAGTACCCATGTAAAATCATTTTGCCCATTGTTTCAAGCAATAACTACATGATATGTATAACAAAATTTCAATGAAGAGTTTCTATGTCAATGATGTACATATAAGTTGTAGAATGGGCTTCAATGTGTCATGTTCTCCGTAGTGCACATGCAGGTGCCATGCCCTGCGACTAGTTTATATTTTATTTTAGTCATTGCTGTAGTAAATTCACCATTATTTCTTCAACAATGAGATAAAAATTTTTTGCCAGTTTTGCATAGTTGATTGTACGAATACAGTATGAGCACAAATAGTTTTTAAAGCAGCTGACTAACCTATTTGAGCATTGAGTACCAGTCCGTCCTTTTAAAGTAGAAGCTACAAACTGCCAATTACTGTCACCAAAGGCTTCTACAGCAATCCGAAGTTGGTCATCCTCTTCCTCTGTCCATTCCCTTTTCAGCATGCATGCATTCAGACTCCTTTGATAACGTGCCAAGCATTGAAAAGGGGTCCTGTTAGTCCCCAATGAGACTGCAATATCAAACCAGTCATTAATCCCCTTTTCTTGAATGATAAGCAAAAGATTCTTATCCTCTTCGACAGTCCATGGATTGTGATTAATTAGGGGATCTTCATGGTTCAACCACCTGCAAGGGTTAGCCATAAACATGAGGTAAAAGAACAGAACCATAGCATTACGACATGGTGATAAGCCAGTTAAAATATGCATGCTTCATGAAAAATCAATAAACATGAAAAGCAAGTTAAAAACTGGCCCAGGTACCAAGACACTGTCGTTTAACCCATAGCTTCCCCTCAAGAAGGTTTCTATTTCTGCAAGTCTCTCTTTGGAGCAATATTTCAATATCCTGATCTCTAATTCCATTAAACAAACAATTTTTTTTTTGGCTTATAATATAAATTAAATCTTGACACTTCTCTTTTCCATGATGTGAAAATAGCAAAAAACTCAAACATTTAAATAATTAGAACATATGTCAAAAATAGAAAAAACATAAAGGTGATTGCTCTTTGAATTGTTAAAGCTAGAACAAGGAAGCATTCTTATTTGACAGCATCAACGATTGGAGTTAATTGTAAATGCAATTATAAAAGAAAAACAAACATAGAGTAAATCAAAAGAATCTGGTAACCCAAATTAAATACCAAAAGCAGAGTGGCAGAGCCTACGTCGTAAATTTGTGGAAGAAGGGGCCTGCGAGCATGTGGCCCCAATTAAAAAAAAAATATAGAAAAGGTGGACCAATCCGACCCTAAATCCAAAGAGCTCCAAATGTGATTGAAAAGTGAGCAAAGTTTGCAAATTACAAGCAACCTAATGGAGCAAAGTACACCTTAATGTAATTACAGGTACCTACACATATCCTTAGAGAAGCAACACATTCCTTAAAATAATTTAGCATATTTCCACATCAAATTCCATAATTGGATCAATTATTATACTACATCAGAAAATATGAATAATAAAATAAGCTACAGCTATAAAAAAGCTTTATAATTTTAAATAATGTACATAAGAATACAGCTAAGATAGTATTTACCGTGCTTCACATTCTGCACCAGAACGACCCTCAACATACATTGAAGCTAACTGATTCCAAATAACTTTAGGAAGAAATTCTCTAATCATTTCTGGGGTAACGTCAAGATCTTTTATTGATGCAAAAATGTTATCCAAACCGTTTGTATTTGCAGAAGATCCCTCTGCAACACTGTGAATTTGAAAAATGCCCAGATAAATATGCTTAAATAATGCAAACAAAGCATAAACAATAGAAAGCAATGTTAAGCGCAATATTCAAATTGACTTCAAGAAGCAACCTTAGAAGGTTAGATCCCACGGTAAAAATGCCTTTTGCCTGGCCCTCCTTAGGCTTGGCACTCCACAACTTATAATCATAAATTAATTCTGTGAATGTATTTAGACTCACCATTCTTTTCATAGAGATTGTTTATTTATTTATTTATTTACTTTTATATTATTAAACATAGTTTATCCATATTACCTTGGCTATTCATAGTAAATATATAACAACATGCCTGTCATAATTGTGTTGAATATATTGTACAACTATAAAGTATTTTGATAAACTACCTCTGCTAAATACTGATGTGCAAATTACATATTTGACTTTCAAGAAAAGCATGCATTGTCAGTGCTTACGCTTTCAAAGGATAACTGATAATGACTATGTCTAGGCATACCTGAGTCTATCCACTGAAAATTGAAGCACCATTTCTTGAAACTGTTGTCTTATTCCCTTTCCAAGATTTTCACTTTCTGTCTTTGACCACTTTTTCCGCTGCAATGAAAGAGGAAATTTTTCCAGTGCCATTCTATAATTAGCAACATGAGAATTTTCAGCTGGGCCATAGTTCATAGCAGACGGCTTTTTATCTGTAACCTGCAGCAGTAAAACATACAACACTTACCAAAGGAAGCCCCAGAAAGTCAAAACAATAAATACAAGTATATCAAGAAATCCAGTCTGGAAACCACTGTAAACCTCAACCAAGCTACAACAGTTAAAATGAAAACCCTGAAAATCAAAAAAGAAGAGTATATGAAGAAATCCAATCTGAACATCTCTGTAAACCTCAACCAAGTTGGCAATCAAACACAAAAAACACCCACCAATTAAGCAAGAAAAATAAAGACCGCAAAGTTAGTTTTATATAAACCAGGATGCATGCTATGTTAATATCAACCGATAACCAAAACAGGAGAAAGGAAATAATAAAATGAGATTACTCATGCCATTGTCTTACATGTCACAAAGAAGGTTAAAATATCATCATATATGTTGGGAGGTTTTAATATTTTTGACAACTGAGATGTTTTGCTCTAGCCATAAAAGAGAGTTTTTCAAACTTCTATGCCATCTTAAGTTTTAGTAATCTACTAATTAGGCATAAAATCATATACACCAGTACAGAAATAACCGTAGTTTCAACTGTTCCTATAAATTAGGACATTGGAAATTTAGTTGCTCTAATTTGCGTTTTTAGGCATTTATTTGGTCTGATATCTCCAATTCTTGTGGATTTAAGGATACTATGCCCATGTCATTTGGCCTATCTATTCATAAAAAGAGTTTTCTAATGTTAAATTCTCTATTACTATTATCTCTTTTAGCCAGGTCCGTCGGTCATAACCAGAAAAAATGTTTACATAGTATTAGAAACGCTATTGCACAGCTTCTTTGACAAACTCTTTTTGATTTTTTTTTTAATTTTATAAATATATTATCAAAAACACCATTATGTTACTTACAATCCTATTGTACCTGTCTCACAACACACCTTGTTTTATGTAACAGAACTTTTGTTCAATGTAACTAGACATTTCTCAACAAAATGTTGTGATTTACAACTAGACAAGCAACAACGTTTCTTAAAATCTCTACTTATAAAACCTTTACCAGTAAAAATGCTTTTTGTAAAAGCTCCATCTAGAGAAGCAATACCGAACACAATCTTCATAGTATTAGAATAGACAAAAGATACTATCAATACCTATGCAGTTAAGTAGTTTATTAGATTTTGATTAATGAAATTAGAATAATGCTAATACTATTTGCATGACCTTCTTTCTTTCTTCTGGGCAAAGGGGCAGAAGAACTTTTATGAAACAAAGGGAAGATTTACAAAGGAAGCTATTCAAAATAACTGTGTACTTCACAACTTTCAATTCAAACCTTATTTTCCTTTTTCTTCACATCAAAGTTCTCAAACCCTTAATTTGTGCAAATCCGTCATTTTTATCATACTACCGTCAAAAATATAAAATACTAGGATTTTGCTTAAATATTTCAAAGCTTAAAATCCCTATATTACTCTTGTTTACTTTCATGCTCTCTCTACAGTAAATCCTCTACCAGTTGAAAGTCTAAGTATGTAAGGGCTTCCTTAAGAAAACTGTTTTAAAACACATAACAAAGTAAAACCAGCAAAACCTTTTTGGTATCTTAAGGAAATATAGCATACAGGGAACATGCTCTCTTTCTTATTACTACTACTTCAATTTCTTCTTTCCCTAATCTCTTTGTGTTAAATGACTGTTTTATCCTGTCTTCAACCTTAGATTACATATTAGCAACCTCCAATGATGTAATCAGCAAATTCAGAGATTCAACTCAGTTGGGTTTCAGGATGTTTAGCCAGTGCTCCTTATGGTACACTACCAAATTTGACAGCTTTTACATCCTTAATCCCAAAACTGATGCCATTTGAAAAATTTATACTCACCTAGATTCAATGTACAACAAAACATTTACCCATCCAAATCCAGAATGCAGAAATTTCAAAATCACACCAATGGAACAGCTCTTGGGTCCTCAAAATCTACAACCAAAATGCCATTCTATGAATATCTAATCACTCCCAGTCCAATACGCATCAAACAGTAACTTTTTACCTGTCTTAAGAGTGTAAAATTTCAAACCATCCCGCGTCAATATAGCAATCAGCAAAAGTAAGGTAAGGTCACTTTTCATTGATTTGGGACAAGCTAATTGAAATGCAACAGATCAAGCATTGTTTTCCGTTCTTCTTTTTACTACAAATGGGCACACACAAGGGGAAGTGTAAAGTGATTTTTAAATAAAATGTGAGCATCCTAGTTTCAGAATCAGGTATTAGAACATTGTCCATGGATCAGCATTTGGCATGGACTATCCAATTCATAGCATGCCTAGATAACATTTGTAATCATAATAACTTCAACATCTATATTAAAAAATAGAAAAATAAAAGAGGTATCCGTACCCACGTCTAAATTCTATCTCCAAGAACATGTCAACAGGAAATATACATCAGAAAGCCAATTTTAAAAAACAAATGAAAAATTTTACCTCTGAATCCTTTGAATTCCTTGACTTCTGTGCTGAAATTAATTGAACACGAGGATCCTTCTTCTGGGATAATGCTCGACCAGTTATTTTTCTGCAAGAAACCTGAAAGTCTTTAAGAATTTTTACACGTTCCCTCAATTTCTTGTTCTCCTCTATTCTTGATTCAATCTGAGTCAACTTACTTCGGATAAACTTTTGACAGGCCCTATTCTTCTTAATGGCATCAATAAACATCTGAGCAGATTTCGGGAAGCTAGGCTTCTGTGGCACTATAGAAAGTCTGCTAACATCTGATTGACATGGCAACTCAGCAGAAGCACAAGGCTCTGTGGTCACCTTGTCCCTCAATAAGTCTACGTTTTTACAAGTTTCTTTTGATTTTTTAAGCCCTTCACCAGCATTAACATTCAGTATATTTAAACATGAATTATTGGAAGTTGTGTTCTCTGAAGCTACACTAGACGCATGAACCTGCTGTTGAGTCTGTGAGAAATCCTCCACACCACTCTTCGTAGTATCTGCATTAAAATTGTTATAAACTAACATAAAAGGTACAATACTGAGCAGAAACGGGAGATAGATGACGAACAACAAACAGAAAAATTAAAAAATCAGAAAATTGTAAACTTGCCAGTTGAATTATAGGCTGAAAATCGCTGCTGAATAACTCTAAGAGTCTCGAAATCATCCTCTTCATCGTCCGAAGTAACTGGCGGCGGCAGTGTACACAGAGCCTCCAGAGACAAAGGCTGGCACACATCATCCGACAATGCCAAACGATTCTGGATGTTTCGCACCAGCGCAAGATCATCTTCGCCATCGGAACTCCAGGCACCAGCGTTGCCGCAGGGAGATGAAGGTGCGATGGGGGAATGGCGGTCGCTGTTGCCGAGGTCATTGGGGTCGGCGCCGACGATCATACAGGCTCTCCTTAAGGCTTCTAAATCTTCATCCAAAGCGTTGTCGTTTTCACTGCCGGAGAAGTCATCTCCGTCGTCGTCGCAATCATTCCGGCGAGACATTGTGTTTGGGAGACGTTAATTTTTCTTTATTTTATTAGGAGTTGTTTAGGGTTTTAACGTAACCAATTGCCTTAAAATTAGAGTGGAAACTGGCGGCATCATTGAATTTCTTGTTTTGGAATTGCTTATGTAGTAGATAGAGAAACTTCCGTTTCGGTCGACAGAATGGATTCCAAAAGTTGTGGGCTGTAGCTGGGTTGGGCTTTGATTGACAAGGCTAACATTGGGCTTAATTGTTCTTTCAGTAACGTTATATTTCCTATTTGCCATTTCATCGTGGACAATATTAGAAATTTACAAAGAAAGAATAGGCCATCTGGAAAGAATTCTCATTCATTACATATTAGCAGATTACTAAAGGGAGATTATTAAGTGAATTACAATAGTGTTGATGTCAACTTGTGGTACGAGTACAATATTAACTTACAAAAACAAAATAAAAGTATTTGTTTGGGCAATATTTTTAATTTTCTAAAAATACGTTTGGTGGAACTTTTTCATTAGCATATCAACAAGTATAATTTTCAACAACACTCACTAGCTACGAATTTCCAAAATCAATTCAGGGAATCCTTTTCGACGTGCTGTTTACTTGATCAAATATTATCACCAAGTGGCAAATACGTTAAGCCAATTATTTGTCTGTTTCTCGATATCGTCTCTACTGTACTGATTGATAACTAAGAAGATCTAAGAGTTATCTGGAAAAAGATTCCGTGAGTTGATATTGAACATTGATATATATGTATACTTGCCAAATTAGCTAACGAAAGTGCGACGAAGTGTGCTAGAAGAAATTTCAGCAGCCCTTGGACCAACGAAGGGGTATGTAACAGACAAAATTCTCGACATCTACAGTAGGACCAACTACAGTTTGTGAGAAAAGTGAATCACAAAGCGACATATCACAGTAATCAATTTTAATCCGCATGGCCAGTGCTAGTACTTCTTCATTCACAGCTTTTGTTATGGGCATGTTGTTGATTGCAGCGCCTCACGTTGATGCATCAGCTACGGCGTCATCGGAGGAGCTGTGCTGCCGGCTTGTTGCGACAGGCTTAGAGCGCTCACTGCTGCTGCAAAAACAACAGAAGATCGTACGACTAAGTGTAATAATTGTATCGAAAATGGTACTGCAATGATACCAGGGCTCAACTGCGATCGTGTTAACAAGCTTCCTGGCATCTGTGGAACTATTTGTAATTTTACACTTACCCATGATATTGATTGCTCAAAGTACGTACTTCTTCCGATGATGCTTTGCTTCTTAATTATTTGACTGTTATATGTATAAATATTCAACGCACTAATTTTATTTTTTGGCCTGGGTATGCAGGGTGAACTGAATCTTCGGGAATGAAATCACGAGAAAGAGATTGAAGCTTTTCCTGATTAAATTAATAAATTAGCTAATAACGGATCGATTGTAATACAGAATCACTCTGATGAACTTATTTCGCTTACAACCATGCTCAAAAAAATAAATGTTGTATGTTTAATATTCTTGTACGTGTGCTGTGTATTCTTCCTTTTTCTTTTGCATGCATTTTGCAAAAGGAGGGAGGAGATTATGCAAATAATAAAGTGTTTGCTAATTCTTTGTATTTAATTATTGAGTTTAATTCCCCCAGTGCGTCTTGTGAATATATATATATATATATATATGTACAAACTGTGACATAAAAATATTAGAAGAACAAAAGCACAAATATTAATAAAATAAATAACGACTTAATGTAATGAAAGACGCACAAAAATATATAAATTATACAATATAATACATCGATTTGTGCGAAGAAATCTCCCCGTTCATTCTCCTGCTAACCACAATAAAATTTCTTCATCAACTAAAGAAAATCAGGTAGAGTCAAATTCAAAATTTTCAAGGATAAACATGTAAATATCTATTGATGAGTTTTTCTTCGTTGTTGATTGCGTTGAGTCATGTATTTGATTTTCTAAAAAATTCAAACAATTAATGTTTTTAAATTAAAATATTTAATATGTAATTTTTTTCCAATTTTTTCCAATTGTATCTTGTCCAATTCATAGAATTTTGTTGTCTAAAGATTTGTATATTAGAACGAAACAGTTGATGTTTTGTGTATTCAAAATCAAAGTTTATAATATTTATATTAAAAAAAAAAAACCATAGTTGAGTTTAGTACGAATTTTCCATATTCATATTTGATGTGTTCGTGATAGTTAATTAATTAAGAAAATATTGTTAGTTTTCACTTAATTTCCCAATACAACTTTGATTAATTAATTTAGGTTTTCTTCCTTACATTAAGTGGACGAAATAAGGGAGAGAAATATATGAAAAGTTATACCATTTTGAACATTATATTTAGAATTTATTTAGAGTTGTTTTTAATTCATACATCTTCTTTAATTAGTTAAGAACGTGTTTGGAATTATTAAATATTTTTATTCAATTCACAACAGTTAAAATGCATGTTTGTTTGACGACTAGTCTAATATTAGTTACTTGTATTTGATAATTACTTAACTAGTAATTTCATAATTCGTGGCATATTATTATAATTAGCATATATGCAATAAGTCCAAATTTCGGCAATATTTGAACAATATTCAATCTCCCAAATCTCACGGAATCCTTTAATTTCCAAAATATCTGGCTTCTTCAAGAGCATTATTCATTTTTCTTATCTTCTTAAAGTACAAACAAATTACAATTAGCTTGAAGAAATATCTTCGGTGACTCAGTCCAGCAGCAGACGTTAGACCAACGAGAAACAGCCAAAATTCTCGACGGACCCACCTCATTTCTCGACTCTATATAAGTGTCGCGCACGGACAGAGACACATACACATACACAGAGCAAGCGCATTAAGCAATAATAATCAACATGGCTAGTAGCAGTAGTACTTCTCCATTCATGGTTCTTGCTATAAGCATGTTGTTGATTGCAGCAGCTCCTCATGTTCATGCAAAATTAACATGCGAGCAGGTGACAATCTGGTTGACTCCATGCATCAGCTACGGTGTCCTTGGCGGAGCAGTGCCGCCGGCTTGTTGCGATGGCCTTAGATCAATCGACGCCGTGATGAAAACAAGAGAAGATCGGATTACTAAGTGTAACTGTGTTAAGGAAGGCGCTGCAAGGATACCTGGACTTAACTACGATCGTGTTAACAAGCTTCCTGGGATCTGTGGGACTAGTACTCCTTACAAACTTACCCGTGACATTGATTGCTCCAAGTACCTCCTTCTTCTTCTCTAATCCTTTAATTTAGTTCTTATCAATCTGACTGTCATATATACATACATATATATATATATATATATATTCATAATATTGATTGGAATATTGGATTGGATGTGCAGAATCAAATGAATCTTCACCAAGGAAACGAGGAAGAGAGAATCAAGCTTTTCGTGAAGACTAGCTATCAAGATATGTAGAATTAAATAAAGGCAATATTGGCTTGTAACACAGTATTGCAGTAGTTCATTCTGATGAACTTTAATGTTGTTACATTTTCATGTATAAAGATTCATAAAAATAAATAAATTAATGTTCCTAGTATAAATGGGTATTTTGCACGTACTGTATTCTTCTATTTTGCTGTTTATGATTGCAAAAGGGGAATCGAGAAGAGTGTATGCAAATGATTTGAGTGGTTGCTTATTTATTGCATTTAATTATTGAGTTTAAGCAGGAGTACTTTATTATCATTAATTATTGGTCATTTGACGCGTATTAGTTAATTTCGTTCGTTTTTATCATGTTAATTACTTTTAACATTATCATTAAAGCTTCTTTGTAGTTGCATGTCCTGAACTCTATATACAATTATATGAATAATGAAATTGTTTTTTGTAATATTCTTTTACTCATTAATTAGTTTTTCTTTATTGTTGATTGCATTCAGTTATGTATTCAATTTTTAATTTCCTTAAACAAAAAAATTCATACAATGTCTTGAATTACAATATTTATATATAAATGAAAAATAAAACTGAAGTTGTCCCCAATCAACACATTAAATTTTTATGATCGTTTTCAATCTAAAGATTGTATATTAGATTTAAATTCGATATTTTATTCAAATTAATTCATGTACAAAATAAAATGACGTAATTGAGTTTTAGAAAGGTCTAATGCTTACGTGGGCTTTGAGTTGGGCTTTTACTGAAGAAGCCTTTAACTTCAGCCCATTTGGTTTTTGATGGAAATGTTGTTTATGATTTTTAATTATAAATAAAAAATAACGATAAATTTCTGAACTTTGATTTATTAGACTAATAATTTAAAAAATATTCATTTAAGTCCCAATTTGCGAGTACAATAATTTTCATAACCTTATTTCTTGGTACTTAATTAAGAAAAATAATTTTTAAACTCTTAAAATTCAATAAAAATTAACTTAATAATAATATTTATTTTATAACACATTGATGTGTTAAAAATAAAATGATGATGATAATAATAGAAAGGAAAATTTTCAAATTCTTTTGGTTAAGAAATTTGTAAAGAAAGAGGTCGATAATTTGTAGTTTTACACAAAGTGTTAATTTTACTTTTAAGGAAAAAGCATAAACGGGTCATTTTATCGCACAACAGTAGTGATTAAAAAATTATATCATCTTAATGTTAAGAATACTTGAAGTTTTCTTCATATAAATTAATTTTCAATAAATAAAATAATTTGAACACATGCTTATGAGTACTTATGAGCTATGACCATTCAACGTACATATATTGAGTGTTGTTTATAATTTAACTAACTTTTATAATTGTCAATACCTCCTGTTATATGTATGTATATACTCACGAATATAATTTTAAAATAGATATACAAAATATTTTTTAAAATTAGTGAAATCATATCACCACTTCTTTTTTTTTTTTAAAAAAAAAAAAGTTTATAAAATTCAACTTTGTAAGATATTTTAATGAATTTTTGTATCAATTTTTGTAAAAACTAATTTTTTGAATCAAGTTATATACACTTGATGAATTAAACTATCAATTTTGTCTCTATTTAAAATATCTTTAAAATCGTCTCCAAAACGTAATTTGGACGTAGGACACGTTTAACACTCTCAGACCGTTTTAACTTCGATTACCGATAAAAGAGGAAAGCTTAATGTTTCACATTTGATGCATTAATATTGCATACAACACATGCCAAATTATGCCAACTAATGAATGTTACAGTTCAATGTTGATATTGTTGTTGTCCATTTCAACAAGTCAACTTTCGACTTACAATTGTAATTGCAATAGCATGGGCCGAATCGATGGCTTACTTGCTGCTTGCCTTTAATTTGTATTTCATAATTCATAACTGATAATATTATTTATTAAAACAACAAAAAAAATGTAACTAAAATTCATCAATGCTGTCGTGGGTTTGTTTGTTTCTCAAAACTAATTCGTGGTTGGGAAAAGGATAGGAGGTCCTCAAGATTTAGTTTAATGAATATATAAGTTTTAATAATTTTAAAAATATTTATAAATATTCTTATTTATTTTAAAAAGACAATTATATCTTTATTAGAACTAATTATTTATAAATATTACTATTAAATTTTCAAAATTTAAAAAATATATATATTTATAAAAAATATATTATAAATATTACATTAATAATATAAAATTTATTAATGTATTATAAACTTATATATTTTATAAATAGTAATTTTTTTCATGTTTTATATATATTTTAACCACGCATAAATATAAATTATAATATAATCATAAGTATTATATTATAGTATATTTTATTTACATATTAATATTTATTTATGATTTATTTTATTTATTTTCTAATAATTAATTAATATTGAAATGTTAATATATTATAAAAAAAATAAATTAAAATATTAGTTATAATATATTAACAAATATTATTTATAGTATTTATAAAATATATAAATTTATAATATCTTAACAAATAGTTTATAGTTAATATACTATAAAATAATATTATGGTTTATTTTATTAATTTGTTTTTGATATATATATATATATATATGTTATATTTTGTCACATTTTAATAATTTAATAATAATTTTTGTTAAATAACTATTACTAATAAGGGTATAATCGTCTTTTAAAAATAAATTGAGATTTTTATGTATATTTTTCAAACTATTAGGACTTATATGTCCATTAAGTCAAATCTCAAGGACTTGCATATCCTTTTTCCTTTTTTTTTAGATTCTTTTTTTTCATTATATCTATGTATTAAAAGAGGGTATTTATACAAGTTGGTTACTTATAATATGTATAAATACTATAGTTTTATAATTTAAAACATATAATATGTATTTAAAGTGTATAAAATGAGAGGTATTGTTATCCATGGACAAAAGTTTTCTCTTGATTTAATTTTTCTAATATTATACATTGAAAACGATTATACATCGATATATTGATAATTCGTCAAATTTAGTGAAATTTTATATTTTAATTTGGGGTGAAATCTACTCCATTTAAAGAAAATTTATCTCAAAACTAATTGTTTAGAATCAAACTCCCCATTTTTAGAATAAGAGAGAAACACTTTTCATTAAAGTATTAGTGGAAGACTTAAATAGTGTTTGTTTTTTCTTTTTGAAATTTACTGAAAATTTTGAATTTAATTGAAATATAAATCTGATTAATATGTTTATTTTTTAATTTTAAATATCTGAATACAAATATTAAAATTTTATTTTTTTAAAAGTAAAAAATTTTAAACTAATTTGTAGACATATATGTTTTAAAAATTTTTAAAATAATATATTAAGTTTTAATATATATAAATATTATGAGAAATTGACATATATCTTTGATATTTGGGAAAATAAACAGATACTTCTTGATATTTTAAAAAAAATAAATACCACCCTCAAAATTGGACAAATAGACACACATCTCCGTAACTTTTATTTTTTTTAGTTGACTGATTAGATTAATATTATTTATATCCCCAAATTTTTAAATAATCATAAATTAAAAAATAATTTTTTAATTATAATAATTTAATTCCTATTTTAATATTTTTTTACAATATAATTTTTTTAATTATAACAATTAATCCTTATTCTATTATTTTTCACAATATATTAAGAACTAAATATTTTTTAATTTATTATTTCAATAAAAATTTAAAAATATTATTATTAAAAAAGTCTAATAATGAGATAGATCAAACCCATATGCTAAATATTTTAATCATCTTCTTTTATTTTTTTAATAATAATTTGATATTTAATTGTTAAAAAAATTTAAAATATTTTTTAACACTTTATTTTTATATATACTATATTTATTTAAGAGATTGTATTAAGTTCTTTTGTATTATGAAAATATAAATAAAAAAATAAAAGAAGAAAGAGAATTTTATATTATTTGTTAATAAAATTAGTAATTAAATATATTTTACATTATTGTTAAATAGTATATTTTAAATTTTGAGTAAGATGTAAAAAAAGAAGAGAATATACATATGTATATATATATATATATAAAAACATGTATTTTTTTATTTATATTTTCATAATTTTTTAAAGAAAATATAATAAATTTAACATTATTTTTTAAATAGATATATATTATATATAAAAACTAAAATATTTTATTTAAAATTGTTTTGATAATTAAATATTAAATTATCACTGAAAAAGTAAAATAATAAAATAAAAATTATTTTAACATATGAGTTTGATTTAATTCATTATTAGAATTTTTTAATAACAATATTTTTTTAAATATTTTATTATAATAATAAATTAAAAATTATTTAATCTTTAATATATCGTAAAAAATATTAAAATAATGACTAAATGTTATAATCATAATAATTGCGTTTTGGTTATTAATATTTAAAAGTTTAGGGATACAAATAATATTCATCTAATTAATCAATTATTTAAAATAAAAGTTAAGGATAATATCTATCTATTTGTCCAAATTTGAGAGAGATATTCATTTTTCTCCAAGTAGTAAGGGGTATATGTCTTTTTTTCAAATATAAGAAGGATATATGTCAATTTTTCTAATATTAAATAATAAATTAATAATATTATTGATAAATAAAATATATAAATTATTTAGATACTTATTTATTTATATTTAAATTAAAATTTTTAACTTTAAATATTTTTAATAAATATTTAGACATGAATTAAATAATAAATAACTTTTAAAGATGAATAATTATATTAAAATTTTAGTTAAAAAAAATAAATAAACAACCCCTTGAAATAGAAGTGGTTGAATAACCAAACATGCCCTTATAAATAACTTCCTTGAGAGACCACGAAACCGTAAAGAGCATGCACTGATCTGAAGAAGATATTGATGGAAGATACGTATTTTATCCTCAGGGACGGAGTACTTGTCTCGAAATAAATAATACACCTCATTTATTATACATATGCTCGCAACTGTTTTGATTTACTGAAGATATCTGCGTTCAGAAAACGATATTTAATTTTATTAATTTATTCAAATCTTTAATTTTTTTAATTAAGAAGAAATTTCATTAACAATTTTATTTAAGTTAATATTTTAAAATAAAACCATGCCCAACTTGCATATGTCAGTGTTACAAAAGAAAATTATGGCCAAGTCAATTAATGTTTCCAATTTTTTTTTTTATTAATTTTTAGGAGGTCGTTGACAAGTCAAATGTAATAAATTTGTTTACACTACCTTTGCTTTGCCTATCCAAATAAAAATTTTAATTTCTAGAAAAATCTTTAAACCAAGAAGCATCTAGCAAATTCAAAATTGGAAACTTTATTATTCTTATTATTGAAATGACAGCATTTTGCAATCAACATTAATTTCTCTTTTCCCATTTATTGCATGCAGTTCGATAAGAAGATCATCATTTTCACTAAAATTATCACTGGGACCAGAATAATTGTACACTGTCGTTGATTTTTTTAATTTCTTTTGGAAAAAAAAAAAAAATTTCTTCTTCCTTTAGAGGTGTAAGTTTTACGAACATTAATCTTCAACAACCAGAGCGCTACACTTGGCTGGAAGCTACAGATCATCACCCCAAATAATATATTTTATTTAGTTTTTGGAAAAAAAAATTTTGCGAAGAAATAATTTGTGAATCTCATTAGCTTGATATGACCTGAATTTAATTTATGAGGAAATAATCTTTGATAATTTGATGTGTTTAGATGTGTCAATAATCGAACCTGACTTCACAATTACAACTGCACTTGTTAATTATATATGATAAAGATTTATTGGAACTCTTTAATGAGAAAAAAAAATCTTCAATTTTTTTTTTAATTAATGTTGGAATTGCATGCATGAAAATTAATTCGACAAAATAGGAAAGGGTTTGACCTTGTACAGATTTATTTATATATACATACATAATCCTTAATAAATACCAATTTTGGCAATTTATTGCTAACATTATTAAGTGTAACAATTATATATGAATATATGTTTGTCGTACTTTTATAATTTTTAAAAATATCATTTTAAAAAATATTATCAGACGAACTCTTTGTGGTTTTTTTTTTTTTTTTTACCACGTGCGAATGTCTTATACAAATTTATATATAATCCTTCATAATTCGCTATCAACTTTTAGTAATTTATTGTTAAATTACAAGTGCTAACTAGTATGGATATATAAGCATGTATTTTATTTTATAAAATCGATGTTGGTATTTGGTAAAATTTTATAATTTAACAAATATAGAGTATGTACAAAGAGTAATTATATGAAAAGATAACTATTATGGAAATGCTTTTAACATGTTATCTATGTGGCTACATTTTATTAATGTGTGTGAAGAATTATTAGAGGACCCATATTGAAAATTATTGGCTTTTTGCTACGAATATAAAATAAAACACTATTTTCTCCCTTCTTCATTGTTCTTTTAGATAAATATTTCTATTTTAATAAAATCTAGACTAAAATTTTCTTCTAAAGAAAGCTCAATAAAAACAAAAATATGCTATGCTAAAACAATCTTAATAATTAAGTAATTAATATGGGAGCACTTATTGATTTAATTGATAAAATTTTGATATAAGAGATTTTCAATTGAAATCCCTCTTAAACTAAATTAATTAGAAAACAAAATTTCAATTTATTTTACTTGTACTATTTGAAAGCAATTAATGTATTAAAATTTACCATTTTTTAAAAATTTTCTCATTAATGAACTCTCCCTACAAAGAGTTTTCAATCTACACGTTAAAGTGAAGATAAACAGACACTTGGATGATCATCGATCACCACAAAAAATACTGTAACGGCAGCAGTTGTAATATCTTCACCAGCAATATTCATACAACGAATACACACAGCCACAGGCTAGTCTACTCTTCTATTTAATCCCTTCGGCATTAAGCATATAAAGGGAAACCGGTGCATACATACCCGTTAACTTATCCTCTAATCTTCTGCTGACGATCAGCAAAAAGACACTGCAGTGTTTATTGCACAGTGCATGTAATAAGAACAAGCCAAAAACAAACCCTCTTTGCTCCTGATCAGTCTTCCTCATTTGCCCATAACCTACGTCTTCCAACTACTACAGAAATCTTACTGTGTTTCTGCAGAAGATCATGGCTTTCGTTCACCCTCAGCTTGTGAAGATCGTTTCCAGGATGACCTTCTTCGATGCCTTCTTGTTTTATGTAAGGATCTGAAGCCATTTGGTGTATAAACTTGTAACGTAAAATTTACTGCTTCAAAGTTGCAATAAATTTTTTTTTGGTTTCTTCAGGTTATACATTTTGTGGACAAGCTGGATTTGTGGCACAGATTACCGGTGTTACTGGGACTTGCTTATCTGGGGATAAGGAGGCACTTGCATCAGAAGTATAATCTGTTGCATGTCGGAGGAATCGACGGTCGGAAATATGACACGGAGGAGTTTTCTTATCGGACGGCTGATGGAACATGCAATCACCCTTCTGATCATACAGTTGGCAGCCAAGGAACGTTTTTGGGTCGCAACATGCCTCCCTCCACTTCACCTTACGGGGTACGTAATTAATTACTCCATAAATATACCTTATTATAATAGCTTTAGTACTTTTAATACCATTTATCTAACTATTCATAATTAAGAGCAAATTAAATCGTTATGGTTTTGGAAAGTATGCAAAAAATGGGTCTCTTTAATTTTATGAAATATATAGCTTTAGTACTTTTAATATCATTTATCTAACTATTCATAATTAAGAGTAAATTAAATCGTTATGGTTTGGAAAGTATGCCAAAAATAGGTCTCTTGAATTTTATGAAATATATATCAAAGAATGTTAATTTATGGTTTACAAAAATCTCAGGGAAATTTTATTTTATTTTTTAAAAAAAAAAAAATTTTAAGATTTATGTATATTGGACAGTACTACATGTTTTTTTTCATTTTTGCATATTTTTTCATTATATTTTAGGTGATATTCATTGATTGAACGATAAAATTATATAATACAATATTATTTTAAAGTTATGAAAATTTATCACCCACTTGACAAATATCACATCAAAAAAAATTAAAGAAAATTAAAACTTGTAGTATTACTTTTAGTCAAATTTTAGAGGAGATCAATTAACTCTTCTTACATTTATAATTTTTAATAAATATTACTTCATAATTAAGCGAGATTTAAACTCTAAATTTTTTTTTGGTATCGTTTCAAATAATTTGTCAATTAAATTAAGGGGAAACTTATATGATATTCAATATACCACCCATCTAAAAAAGTAGCACATAAATAATAGAATTTGAAAAAAAAAACTATTATTATAATTATTAATAAATATCACATCAATTGAGATTCGTAATTTTATATAATTGTATAATACACATCACTCAAACTAGATTGTGAATTTGGCATAAGCTATTATAAATTCGAGAAAGTTAGACGTGTAACTATATGTCCTATTATTTTGAATTTATGATGTAAACTTATTATAAAATTTTAAATATGTATGTATGCATGAGTGAGCAGTTGTTGGATCCTCACCCAACAGTGGTAGCCACAAAGCTTCTGGCAAGAAAGAAGTTTGTAGACAATGGGAAGCAATTCAACATGATAGCATGCTCTTGGATACAATTCATGATTCATGATTGGATTGATCATTTGGAGGACACCGAACAGGTTCTTATATATATTATACATACATTAATTACCTCTCTAACTGATTTATTTATTTGAAAGTCATATTAATTACTTATTGCAGGTAGAACTAAAAGCTCCTAATGAAGAAATAGCATATGGTTGTCCATTGAAATCATTCAAATTCTTTAAAACAAAGAGAGTGCCCACCTCTACACCTTGTATCACAATTGGCTGTCTAAATGCAAGGACTCCTTGGTGGTAAGCTAGCTTTATGATCTTCTGTTGTTGATCTAAATTTTTACTTCAACAATATACACATATGATTGATAGTTAATATATAATGAGATGACAATAAAAAAGGAAATCTCATTTTTAGGACAACTAATTAATTTACTTGAACATTTGCAATTTCTTAATTTCTTTTGGTGGTTTGAGTGCAGGGATGGGAGCGTAATTTATGGGAATAATGAAGAAGGGATGAGAAGAGTGAGGACATTCAAAGGTGGAAAGCTGAAAATAGAAGGAGATGGGCTTCTTCAGCATGATGAGAAAGGGATTCCTATTTCAGGCGACGTCAGAAATTGTTGGGCAGGTTTTTCCCTCTTACAAGCTTTGTTTGTCAAAGAGCACAATGCTGTCTGTGATATGCTGAAAGTAAGTTACAGTTTTTCCGGTAGAAATTTGAATCTTCTTGCGCGAATAATTCTTCTAATTTAGCTGTTGATTGCTGATTTTTTCTTTTTGGCTGTTCATTTTTAGGATCATTACCCTGATTTTGATGATGAGAAGCTTTATAGACATGCAAGATTGGTTACTTCTGCTGTCATTGCTAAAATCCATACCATTGATTGGACCGTAGAACTCTTGAAAACAGATACTCTTCTGGCAGGGATGAGGATCAACTGGTAAGAGACTTAGACTATGTACTTAGTCAATTAAACTGGTAAAATATACAAGAAGACGGAAGAATATTGTAACTCTTACAATTAATTCTCTGGTGTTCATTGCTTATAAGTTTCCTCTTTGTTGCTGAGAAATTTGCATGCAAAATCTATGTTTGCGCAGGTATGGATTTCTGGGGAAGAAATTCAAGGATTTATTTGGGCATATTTGTGGACCAATTCTAAGTGGATTGCTTGGTTTGAAAAAGCCAAGAGATCATGGGATTCCCTATTCACTTACAGAGGAATTTGTAAGCGTATACAGAATGCATTGTCTTCTACCTGACAAGCTAATACTTAGAGACATCAAGTCCACGAAGCCAGAATATGAATGCCCTCCTGTACAAGAAGAGTAATTCTCCTTCACTACTTTTCCCAATTCTATTTTCAATATTTTATTTACGCTATTCTGTAATATTGTGTGTAATTTCAGTATTACTGACTGCTTTTGATATATATTTTAGGGTGCCGATGGAAAAAATGGTAGGAAAGGAAGGGGAGAAAAGACTGCCAAAAATTGGGATGGAGCAGATGCTGGTATCAATGGGACATCAAGCTTGTGGAGCTCTAACATTGTGGAACTATCCCTCCTGGATGAGGAACCTTGTGGCCCATGATGTCAATGGTGAAGATAGACCAAATCCAGTTGATATGGCCGCCTTAGAAAGTAATCCTCGCTTATTTAACTTCTCCTTCATTTTTGTTAGACCTAGATTGTAAACACTTCTGCTCATTTGAGTAAAATGAGTAATTGTTTGTATAAACAGTCTACAGAGACAGGGAGAGGGGAGTTGCTAGGTATAATGAATTCAGAAGGAACTTACTGATGATTCCTATAAGCAAATGGGAAGATTTAACAGAAGACCAAGAAGTTGTTGGAGCTCTCAGGGAAGTGTATGGAAATGATGTGGAGAAGCTGGATCTGCTATTGGGTTTACATGCAGAGAAGAAAATCAAAGGCTTTGCCATTAGTGAGACTGCTTTCTTTATCTTCCTTCTCGTTGCATCAAGGTACATAAATAAATACACCCCCAACAGAAGTACATAAACCAATTGCTTAGTTTTCAGTTTTTCCAACGAATAATGGATGTGCAGGAGGCTGGAAGCTGATAGATTCTTCACAACGAATTTCAATTCCAAGACTTACACAGAGAGAGGCTTGGAATGGGTTAACAAAACAGAGACATTGAAAGATGTTATGGATAGGCATTTTCCTGAAATGACTAGTAAATGGATGAGATGTTCCAGTGCATTCTCTGTTTGGGATTCACCTCCTGATCGAACCAACTATATTCCTCTGTACCTGCGACCAGCCCACTAGAGATGTTATGCTATGATATGTGTTTATGAATGTAGAAAATTAACTTTAAGCTAAACATATACTGAGATGAATTTCCATGCAAAATCACTTTTCTTCTTGTAGAATTGCATGTGTTTTCGCTTAGTTTTTGGTGTAAGGCTGATGCAACTAGAACTTCAATTTTGTTTTGGGTAAGGTTGATATTAGAAGAAATTTAAGCCCGTATTTCAAACTGGTTAACAATAATATGAAGCTAATATAACCAATTTGTGGTCATTTTTGGAGTATGGGATGATCACATTTTCTTCCAAAAAGCTTACTCATCAAGAATATGAAATCTAGTTGGTCAAATCTTTTGCCTAGTGATTTTATATTTTTAATGTGAGTTGACCAATATTAGATGTTGTCATACCATTTAAATAGTTTATTCATCAACAATATAAAATTATGATCATTAATATATACTCGTGTTTTAAGTGTGATTTAATCAATTTTAACTTATATGATTTCATAATAAAATATCAACATAATATAATAGCTAAGAATTTTTTTGACATATAATAGGATTGGTAAAAAAAACATTGAATTAAATCGACTAAGTGAATTGAACTAAATTAACATATTTGATTTTTTTTTTTTAATTTTAGTTTGGTTCCCAATTTATTTGGTAATAAATTATCAATTCAATTTAAACTTTTAGTTAAATAATATACCATTTTATCACATTTCAAATTTATTTTGTCTACACTAATTTTACTAAGTAAAATGTTGAGTTACCATATATATCTTACTATTTTTTCATGTGATAATTATAAACATTTTATTTCTTAAAATTTATATTTAATCACACAGATATTTTACTATTTATGACATCAATAAAAAGGGCGAAGAGTTTCACAGTAGGATAAATTTCAATTCAAACTTATTCGCGGTAAAAGTATATGAAAATACCCAAATGACCTTCATAGAAACAAATGAGATTGCTCTAAATTAACGGCCGCTGTCTTTTCTATTACACGTGGCACTTCCTTATTAATCCATAAAACCCTTTACAATTTGAAGCTACTGAAGGGTAAATTTTCAGCCGCCACCATATTTTTACACCTGCAATTCTTCCCGCCATTTTCTCTGCTAAAAAATTTTAATATCATTGTCACATTTTTCTCTAATTTCTTACAAATGATATAAAATATAATCCTAAATATAAAGTAGCAAATTCCTGCAAATAGTCAAAGAGAAGCAGGAAATGGGTATTAAAGATCTTCTCAGATTCATGAAACCCTACATTAAACCCATTCACATCAAGAAATATGCCGGCAAACGAGTAATTATCAACCCCTCTATTTTTTTAATTGCTTCATTTTCTTTTTTATTTGATTTTTATCTTACCATTTTTTTTATCTGCGTTTATTTGCAGGTGGGTATTGATGCATACTCATGGCTTCACAAAGGAGGTAATATTCTTTTATTTTTGATAATTTTTGCTGCAATGTTCAGATTTTTTTTTTTAAATTTTATCTAATTTATATATTGAGAGTATTTCTTTTTTCTTTATTTTTCTTTGTGTTGGAAATTTTGCAGCATATTCTTGTAGCATGGAGCTTTCTTTAAATTCAAATAGTGAAAGGAAATTGCGATACTTGGATTATTTTATGCATAGAATAAATCTTCTGCGTCACTATAATATTACGCCTGTGGTTGTGTTTGATGGTGGAAATATTCCCTGTAAGGCCACAACAGAGAGCGAAAGACAGAGGCATGTTATCCTCCACATTTGCTGTCTGTGAAAAAATTATATTTGTTACTAATTTCCTCTTTGAAATTGAGTTAGTATTTGGATTTTGTTCTATTTTTTAGGAGGAGAGAAGCTAATCGTGATTTGGCAATGGAAAAACTTAAAAAGGGGAATGCCAAAGCTGCCTCTGAGCTCTTTCAGGTATTCCATTGCCTGAATTTGTGATAGTGGCAGATTAGTGGAAACAAATGAAAGAGTTGAAATGGGATTAGGCGGAACTGTTAGTTGTATACTAACTAGTCTTTTCCTGGAAAAAGAATGAAAAATTAATGTCTCCAATTTTGCTCAATTCCATTTTGAACCTTGTAAATTCCATCCTGCTAATTATGGTCTTAGTATGCTTTGCAATGAGAGATTCTCTATTACCTGAACTTGGTAAATTGCTGTTTTAGTTCATGATATCTTGGTAAGGAAGTTTTGAGCCTACTCTAATTCGTGTATCCAATTTGCTTGTAGAGAGCAATTAATGTCACTCCAGCCATGGCTTATCGACTGATTCAGGTACTGATTGTTTAAATCCTAATTAGTTTGAAAGCTTAATCGATACTTGAGAGTTAAAACCATTACAGCCGAGTATTTCTTTTATTTGCCATGCAGATATTAAGGGCTGAGAACATTGAATTTGTAGTAGCCCCTTACGAGGCTGATGCTCAGTTAGCATATCTATCCAGTCTTGAAGTAGAAAAAGGAGGAATTGTGGCTGTGATTACTGAAGATAGTGACCTAATAGCATACGGTTGCCAAGCTGTAAGCACTTATACGAAATTCCGGTATAACGCAGATAGATGTCTACTGCTCTGCTCGGGAATTTGTTTTCTTTATTTCTTATTGAAGTTCTTTTCATTTCCTTTTGTTGCCAACAGACTGTATTTAAGATGGATCGACATGGAAATGGTGAAGAGCTGGTGCTAGACAATGTATTTGGTTCTGAGACTTGCACACCATCTTTTAGGAATTTTGATAAGGAATTATTTATAGGTGAGCTCATTGTAAAACCTAAGAACCTTGCAATGACTGTATGTGCATTAGCAGGTTTTTAAACAGGAAAATGGCAAAATTTTTCCAGCACAAGACACAAAATCCAGAAGCGAATTTGAATCCTAAAACAATCTCTGAAGTCTTGTTTAAAAGTTGCTGTATTTCATGATGATGAATGTCCGCATTTTTTTTTTTTTTTGTGTCTACATGATGTTCCCCTTCTTTTGCTCATGTAGGTTGTAAATTTGTTTCAATTATTTTGGAGATAGAATTTTAATTGAATTACATTTCTATTCATGCTATAAAACAATATCTTTGTCATTTTATTGACATATCTGACTTAAGAACTGGTTTTTGTTGTATCGTTTTCACAGGTATGTGTGTGTTGGCTGGCTGTGATTTCCTTCCATCTGTTCCTGGAATTGGGATTGCAAAGGCATACTCCATGGTTTCGAAATATCGGAACCTAGACCGGGTAATGTTCTCTATTGAATACATTTCCAATCCATTGAAAACCTCCTCAAGACAATTAACAAACTGATAAAGGCATCCTGCAATGCTCTTTCCTAATTATTATCAATGGGTCACCATTGGACATAATTCTGATATACATTGCACAGACATATAATGTACTCAAACTACCTGGAGTTTGCTCTTTCCATGCTCATCTTTTATGTTTCAAAACTAGACTTAGTGGTGAAGCATGCCGATTACAATTACTAGATTGAATTTTCAGCAAAAACATTTTGTTGTAGTCTCTGGCTTCATGTTAGCAATTTCTTTCTTAAAATATATAAAGGTAATTGTAGTTTTGAATGCATCCATCAGAACTCCAGGCTAACAAATATATTTACATAAAAGATTTGTAGTTGCAATCACACTCACTTCTGCACATTCTTATATTTAGTCAGTCATCAGAACTGATACAAAAGGCTTTTTCTTTACAGATTTTATCAGTTCTGAAGTTTGAGAAGGGCAGTCAAGTGCCTGAAGATTACTCCAAATCTTTCGGAGAAGCAGTTGCAGTATTCCAGCATGCTCGGATGTAAGTAGATCATGAAAATAGATTAATTCAATGACTTGATGACTTGTTTTCAGAATCATTTTGCACATAAATAATGCCCCCTTAACACTATTTGTAGATATGATGCTGGCTCTAAGAAGCTCAAACACATTAAACCTCTTCCAGAGAAGCTTCTGCTGTCTCTAGGTGGAGAGCTTGATTTTCTAGGACCGTATCCTTTTATCAATTTAATCTCCCACTATTTCCTTCCCGATGCAATTTTCATTCACAGGCATTGAAACCACCAGTATTGCAGTTTAGTTAACATCAAAACTGCAATGTTAGCATTTCTATCTGATCATTATGCTTGTTCATACACTGTGCATATGTGAGATAAATATTCTTTTCTTTGACCATTATGAAACATATTAGAGAAATTCCTCCATCAGTAGCTGCTGCAATTGCTGAAGGACGCTTAGACCCAGTAAGCATGGAGGCATTCAATTGTTTCCTACCTTCTGGAGGGCATCAAATTCCCATTGTCAACCAAACTTCTAGTAGACTTCACAAACCTGAAATCACTGTTGGATCCAAAGAAGAAGCTGGTTTTGTGGTATTTCCTTCACATAAAACCATAGAAAAAGAAAGTATGGGCAAGTTCTTTAACCTTGGTTCTCTCTCTCTGTCTCTCTCTCTCTACCTCTTTTTGTTTGATGATTGTTTCCGTTTTTTTCACTAACTAATACAGGGTATTTTTATGCTGCTTGAAAATTCAGAACTTGCATATGTAGTTGCTCAGATACATGAGTTGTTATATCCCTATGTATGTGTGGGCATGCTTGTTGATTTACATGCAAGTGTAGAGTAGTAACGATAATCAACATAGTCACAACGGCATGGTCTTTGGTGGCAGATACACTGAAGCAGGATTTGGTTTCAACTGAAACAAAGTTCTTCAAAGAAGGTGCTGCACTCCAGAAATTACTTTTACCATCAGAAATTCATGAAACAATTCAGGTTCCGCATGACATTCCACCAAAAATTCCAGACAACAATCCCTTCAAGAAAAGAAAACTTGATGAAAAGCAATTAGACCAGATGAAGAGCAATACTCAAGAAGTTTTAGTATTGTCTGATGATGAGGAGTCGGATGTCTTGTGTATTGCTCCTGATATTACTCTACCAAAGGTTAGAAAGCACCCTGGAAGTAGCTTGGATCAGAGACAGAGCATTACCAAAGAAGTTTCAGTTTTAACAGACTTAGAAAATTCAGAATTGTACATAGCTATGGAATCACAAGAAAGTGTGAATTCTAAGCCAAAAAGGATCTCTGGAGGGAAAGAAAGAAGTAAAACAGCAAAGAGAAAGACAAGTGATTGCAAGAGTTCTGTAAATAAGAGCACTAGTATCTTGAATTTCTTTTCTAGAGTGTAATCTTTCATTTTTTTTCTTTTTTTCTCATTCATGGATGATTACCCAATTCTTGAGGCTAAATTAGGAGCATTTTATTTAATAAGAACCCCCTCAAAACATTACATGCTTTACATGTTTGAAAGTTGCAAGATAAGATGTTATACTTGTTGCCTAGCCAGGGCAATCACTGCAAAAAATTACCCTAAATATTCTGTGCTGTTTCTACAGCTGCCTCAACCTGTTAGATGGAAAATGAACTTAAATATGATTTACTAAGAGCCTTAGGTTCTAAACACTGATAGTCAAGGCTTATGTGCCTTTGGGAGAATTGTGTATTGTATTTAACTTATTGTTGTTGAGCAGTTGCTTGCAGTTTTCATTTGTTTAGTAAGGCATGTTGATGCAGTTGTAAAGGAAGAAAATGTTATCATTCTGCAGCAATTAAAGCAAAAGGAAAGCAACTAATAGTTATTTAGGGACTTATTATTACAGCACAGGTATTTCACTGTCTAATACTTTCCCTAGGCAACTAAAACATGATTTAGAAACGTTCTAGCCACTTAATGCTTGTTTCGTTTAAGCAGTTGCTTAAACCAATAGGCAGACATCTTTGGATACCTCTTTAGGGTTTTGAAATCAACATAGACAATGCCGAACCTGGATGTGTAACCTAATCTCCATTCAAAATTATCAAGCAGCGACCACGCAAAGTAGCCAACGACATTAGCTCCATCATCAACTGCCTTTTTCAGTTGAGTCAAATAGCCCTTGTAAAAGTTTATCCTTGTGGTATCATGCAATCCCTTTGGAAGTGTGACGTTACCTGGATCATCCATGCCTGAAGACACACATTAACAATACAAGAGTCAGACCAGTTTTAGTTTCTTTGATATCAAGTACATAAACCCTGCAAAACTTGAGCAAAATATCCATTAACTCATACCATTTTCGGACAAAATGACAGTAGGATTCCCATAACGCTCTTTTATGTACATTAAGGCCTTGTACATTCCCCATGGTACATTGTATAGCCAGTAAGAATTTGCCTGCAAACATTCAGTTAATCAATAATGTAAATCTAATGATTTCTGCATTAAAAATGGAAAAACTGATTTAGTTGTAAAGGAGATACCCTTGGACCAATTGGCACTCCGTTCTTCGCATCTGCAAAATTCCCAAGAAACTGAAGTTTAGTAAAAGAAGCAAGTCAATGATAATATTGCGTTTCTTTCTATTTTATTTCTGAGAGGAAGAGATAAATATCATACAAGCAAATCCGGCATTCCATTCCTGCTGATAGCCTACTTGCTTCGGTTTTTTCAAATGTGGATCATACATGTAGTAGGTGGTGTACTGATTAATACCCACAAAATCTATCGATCCTTTCACCATTTTGACCTCTTCTTTTGTGAACTTGGGAAGTCTACTGCTAACAATATTTTGCATTGTTTTTGGATACTCACCATAAACAATAGGATGAATAAACCTACAAATGACCCAGCAAAAGTCAAATACTTTGGAGACTCTGCTAAGAATTTACACTAGTAAGATTGTTAGGTTTATGACTTTTCCAATGAGTTCACGCAGTATTTTTACCATCCAACATGAAAGTCTCTTGCTCTTTGAGCCGCATAGTTGTCAGCCTTCGATCTTGTCAGAGGTTCGTACCAAACAAAATCCAAGAGAATTCCGATTCTTCCCTTTTGTGTTTTCTGAATTTATACATTTTATCAATTAAGACAAGTATTTTCCAAGGAAACAAATTAATAATAGCTCAGAACAAGATAATAACTGCTTATCATACTTGATATTTTTCTCGGTATCTCTGAACTGCAGCTGCATGAGATAAAATCAAATTATGGGCAACAATATAAGGCTCTGTTGCAGAATTGCCAACCGTACAATTTCCAAATGCTTTGGAGCACCTCCCAGGAGCAAAGAAGCCATTGTCATAGCCAAGAGCAGCCACAACTCTTGGTTCATTAAACGTCATCCAGTTCTTCACTCTGTCTCCAAATGTCTTGAAACAAAAGTCCGCATAAGCAGCAAAGTCTTTCCTGTCGAGTTTGAAATATTCATGACAACGTTGATCTAGCAGCAGATAATTTCTTGACATTAAAATCCAAGAGATTCATGAGAACCAAAAGATACCGCCAGTTATAACACACTTACACTACTTGTTTACTCAGCAATCCATTGTACTTCTTCTCAAGAGCTTCAGGAAGATCATAATGGTAAAGGTTTGCATACGGAGTAATACCTGTAAAGCAATTTACGAGACATGGTGTGAAGGTACAGCACTTGACAATATTGAACTTAAAAGTGCTACATTAAATTCAGTATTAGCAATATCATCTCCATTGAACTTGCACCTCTTTTGAGCAAGAAGTTGATCAGCCTATTGTAGTATGCAACTCCCTTCCAATTTACTTTGCCTGTTCCATCTGCATTACCAAATGGATTGAACAAGTTTAAAGTTGGCAACTATTTGTGCATGTTCTGATGCAACATCAACAAAGGATAAACTTACAAGGGAAAATTCTGGACCAGGAAATTGAGAACCTGTATGCATCAAAATTGAGATTCGCCATGATATCCACATCTTCCTGTAATAAGACAACAAAAGAAGACTTGAACTTTTGAAAACATGAGTTGCTTTGATCCTAAATAATCAAGTTGCAGTTTTATTTTAGTTGTTTTTCAGTTCTGTATTATGTCACAAAAATTTTGGCAACATAAAAACATTGCCAATTCCAGAAATCATGCTTCCTGTAAATTGCTGGCAACAAGTTAATAGCAAAGCAGGAACTTGGTACACTGAAGACATGGATCCATTTCATGTTCATATAAATGTTCTAGTCATTGATTCTTTTGCCAAATTATTTCACAGTTGGCACAGCCCTTGTACCTTCAACGAACCTGACGACATTCGAAATGGATATTTATAAATAACTAGTTATATAGAACTTAGCAAAAATGACATGAGGATATAATTTGGAAATTTTTTAGTGAGCCGGAGCCCTTCCCATTGTGTTCCGTTAACGGGCAAGAATGAATCATTGATATTTACAATTATACCCATATAACAGTTATTTAAATTAACAACGAAGCTGATAAATCAGAAACCTTTGCCGGGAAAAAAAAAAAAAAAAAAAAAAGAAACATGATAAATTCTGCCCTATGGAACTCACGTGAAAAAATAACAGGATTTATGCGCAAGCTTATATTAATTTATGAAGTTATAAATTTTACTGTTGTTTGTAATTTTATTTAAATTCATAGATCCGAATATTATTTTCCGAAAAATTATATTGAAATTTCTTTATTATATATTAATACTATAAAAGGACTTACTTTGTAACGGTGGTATTGATCCACCGTAACATCGCCGGTAGCATTTTTGGCGACTATTCCTGTGTCATAAATAATCATATTCCGTAATTAATTAAATACATAAATGCAGTAAGATTAAACCTGAAATTAATTTTATAATTATTACCGGGCTTTTTAACGAAGACATCCCAAATGCTGGGCCCACGACCGTCTTTGTCGGCCATGCCTTCGACTTGATAAGCAGACGTCGCCGTTCCGAACACGAAGCCTTTCGGGAAGCTTTCTCTGCTTAGCCCACCGGTGTCCAAATGAACGGTCTCGGGCCGTGCGGCTTCATTGAAGTCCGTTGCACTGAGCAAGAGGAAGAAGAAGGCTAAAAGCGGGACTCTCATTTTGAAAGAAGAGAGAGAGAAAGAGGAAGTGATGACAATGGCAATGTTTGGAGTACAGAGAGTAGAATGAACGTGTGGGAGTGTTTTTATACAGAAGAAAATAATGGATTTGTCTGTCTCTTGATATGATATGATATAATACCAAGAAGATCTTTTGAAAAAAGAAATTCGCAGAAAATAATGGATCCGTTTAATAAAAACATTTTTATATTATTATTTTAATTTTCCAAATAATATTATATGGGATCATTATTTCTGATTCCTGAATTTTATATTTCATTAATAAATAAAGCCCTAATTTGTCGGTTATAGATTGTGTGATGATAAAGATTCAATATTATAAGGGTACGTCGATTACTGTAACAAGGGCTACAGAGTAAGAATATAGACCTTTTTGATATAAATAAATAACATTATATTTTTATCTATGAAGTTATTAAATTATAGAGATCAAAATGTTATTATCCCCTCCACAAAAAAAATCGTTGTTGTCCCAAAATTATATTGGATATTATGTGAACGTATGTTATAATTAAAAAAAGGTATTTTATACTTTAACCCCTAAAATTTTAGAATTCTTACATTTTGACCCTTTTAAATCTTCAAATGTGCAAAGCTCCGCTAGTAGGAGTGGGAAGCGCGGAGACAACGGTGGTACCAGCCATGCAGACGACACGTCAACTTGCTCGTCGTCTAGTGATAAAGCAAGGGTAAATATGTCAACACAGGCTGTTGAAATCACCGATAGCCGCGCTCCTTTTTGGACCAGGTTATGATTGTGCTTAACACTTTAGATCAAATTACAAATCTATTCACGAGTTTGCAAATTGACTCTCTTTTTTCTGTACACGCGGCGAGAAACTGCCTCCACTTGAGAGGGACAAAGGTCCGGTTAAACAAATAATTTATCTATTTGTTTGAAAAAATGAACAAGTTTATAAATTTTTCACTTTCTCTATTCTTTAATTTGTTACTGAAGAATCAATCATTTAATGTCTATTATTTACCTAAAGATAAGGTTAAAAAAGGAGCATCGATAACTAAAAAAAAAACCTTTTTTCTTTATAATTTCTAATAATAAACATGTATTAATAAACAATGAGTTGTGGATGGTCAATAATACTGATCTGATAAGGAAGGAAAATAAAGGGTGGAGAGGAACTGAAACGTTAAATACATCATTGGTCCAAGGTCCTACATGCAAGTGTGTGTGTATACCATAATATATAACTATACATAGATCCAGAACAAGTCTGTGTATTGACTTGCAGTGCAGTCTATGATTTTGTCTGTACATCACCTTCTACAATGACACTGAAATTTGGCCCACCCCTAAACATTATTGATCAAAATAATTAATTATTTATATGAATATAAATTCAAATTTTATATTTTTTTAAAATTTTAGTTTCTGAATACATTACCATTACTATACAAGCTATATTATACCAATAACACATAAATGAATGTAGGTAATTAGTTTAATTGACATATAATGTGGTATTTTTTTTTTAATTTTTTCTGTTTTACATTCGTTACAAAAAAGAAAAAAAAGAAAATCAATTTTTATTTATTTATTTATTTAATGTAGTGTATGTTTGTAATTTGACCATATAAAATTGAGTATTTTGACTTCATCCATTTGAAATTACAAATTTAAAATTTTAGAGACTAAATCTTGAAATCTTTCTTCAAGTATAGCGAACCCAACTATAAAAACGTAAAATTTGTTTTGTAAAAATACAATTTTCCAACCTTAAAATATATTGGAAAGATTAACTAAAATCAACATTATACTATTTCTCTGCAACCAAAATGCAACACATAAAATAAAATCTAAAATGTGCATCCGCCCCCATTCCTGTTCTTTTATCTTCTGAAAAGCAAAATGTGTGGGCATGTCAATTTTCAAGGTCACGGTCCGCAAGTTACGGGCCACGGCTTTTTTGCCTAGCCCTTACGGGCTTTAAATTATTAAAGGAGTGAGCTCAAATACACCCTTACCATATTTCAGTACACCCATTTCATTCCTGATCCAAATTCACGAGGGTCTAATTAGAAGATTTCGCGGTGTTTTAAGTATCGTCACTCCATGAAATGAGAACAAGCTTATTAAACTAAAGCCCAGTAAATTATCACTTCCAATGCGGCCCTCCTTTATTTTGTTACTGGGCAAGTGCATTTTTTCTTGGTGCAAATGTTTGGAAAACAAAAAAAAAAACTAATTTTTTTTTTATAAATTCTTATATTATTTATAAATCTTTAAGTTAATATAAATAAAATAGTTAAAATTATATCTTTTTAAAAGAAATAATTTTATAAATTTTGTATTGATTGAATTTCGTGTCAATGCAATCTCATGACTTAGCAAAAGTTAAACTCATTTGGTATTTTGTACTATATTAAATTCTTATGGTTAATTCTTAAGAATTGAGGCCAATACGATCTATTATGTAGATCTAATCTAAATACTATTAGTAGCATGGTGTCCCAATAGTTTTTTTTTTTTTTGACTGTTTTTCAAAATTTTTGTATTGATTAAAATTACTAACATTCATTGCAAAATTATAATTAAAGATATTTGTGATTTTTTTTATAAAAAATTAATTAAAATTGTTAATATATATAATATATTGGTTGTCTAACATTTATTTCATATTAAAATTATTTTAAATCTTTTTTTAATTATATATTAAAAAAATAATTAAATTTCGCGCCGTCTCGACAGATTGCTATTATTGCAGAGCTGGCATTTGTCACCTGTCATACTTATTTCAAATTATTTACTGTAGACTTTGACGATATTCAGCCAATGAGTTCTGTCCACGTACTAAACCCTAGTCATCGTCATCATTGATTCGTCGTGCACCCCACACGCACGTAATTCCATTATAAAACTACACACTTTTCAAAATCACCCTGTGCCTTTTTCCCAGTCTAACTCTCCAGCTTTTTCCTTTCGTCATCATTCGTTCTGTCCAGACTCCAAACAGTTGAACTGAGTTTCAAACAACAAAAATGCCTCAACTGGCGGAAACCTACGCGTGCGTTCCGTCCACGGAGCGCGGCCGTGGAATTCTCATTTCCGGCCATCCGAAATCCAATTCCATTTTGTACACCAATGGCAGATCCGTTATTGTTCTCGATCTTAGTAATCCGCTGCAGGTCTCGATCTACGGCGAGCACGCCTATCCTGCCACCGTGGCCCGGTTCTCTCCCAACGGAGAGTGGATCGCCTCAGCTGACGTGTCCGGGACCGTGCGGATCTGGGGGGCCTACAATGACCACGTTTTGAAGAAGGAGTTCAAGGTTTTGTCGGGTCGGATCGACGATCTTCAGTGGTCTCCCGACGGTTTAAGGATCGTTGCTTGTGGTGATGGCAAGGGGAAATCGCTTGTTCGCGCCTTCATGTGAGTTTTAGTTTTGTTCGACAATTAATTGAAATTCTTTGGGAGTGATTGAAAAAGAGCTTGACTGCTGGGGATAATGAGAAAACTATGTGCTTGAGCGTAAGCCAAATGGAGTTAGAGTCATCTTACAGATGTTTGAATGTCTACTGAAGTACATAATTCTGTTGTACTAGATATGCATGAACTATGCTGGAATAACTTAAATATGCAAATTAACTTTGTGGTTTCGTTGATGCTGATACAGTTGGTGAGGCTGACAGTAATAGCTATTCAATATTAGAGATAATACTACCCTTTGCAGAGATAGAGTTTGTGGAAGTTGTTTCCTAGTATATTTGCTATATTAGTAAAGCTTATTTAAGGTATTTCTTGGAGTCTATGTTCAATTTGTGAACTTTCTTACTCCAATGCCTTGACATGCAGAATAATTCATTAGCTCTACATATAGGTGTGGTTGTAGCTTTTGGGGGCAAACTGACTTGTGCTATTTCGTATAATCAATTTGTAAACTCATTTGAGTTTTGTTTTATTTTGCTGTATTCTTGGTTCAAGGCCTGGAGTTAAGTTCTTACCTTGACTAGAATCAACAAGGTCTTTGACTATGTCAACAAACGTGCATTTGGCATTAGAGCTTCTTGTTGTATTTCTTTTGGTATTAGATTTTACCAGGCAGCACTGTTTACGCATTGTAGAAAATTTCAGGATGTCATTATAATAGGGATACTTGGTTCCTATCACTGGCTGGATTTTTTGACTAGTAGATCCCATACCATTTTGGACCATATCTGACCTAATTATGGATCATATGCCATCTAGACTCGTCAGCAGAGCATTTTATTATCAGTTTTCATATGATTTAACTCTTGCTTTTGCTAGCTGAAGAAGCGTGGGCTGAAAATTGTGTGCTACTACTTGATGTTCTAAAACTGGTATTTGATTTGGTGAATGAATTCACACAAAATATGCTTGGATTGCTATCAGAAGTATATTTTCATAGGTTTAAGCATTATAATAATCCCCCTATGGCTGAACCCTTTGGTTTCCACTACCTTTGAGTTATTGTTTCAGCATTTACTACAATTTCTAGGTGCTTTGATCTAGATGTCAAATATCTTCAACTTTGTAGACTGTGTCCCATGAACAAAAGCTATATCATCAGATCATTGCCATATTTTATTTTTGATTAATTATGTTTTAAATTTGGGGGAAATTATACATTGACAAATAGTATGATAACTAAGAGGAGTAACTTTATCAATTAAGGCTGGGTCACTGGTCACTGCTGGGTGTTTTTTTTGTGCTTATTTGCGGCTGGATACTTGTTATACCTCCAATATTCAAACATACTTTTAATTTTTAGCTGTGTGAAGTTTTCCTCCAATATTCAAATAATCTCATGCTTAATCTGTTGTAATCTAATTCTTTCTTACCATCCTATACTTGATGAAAAAATCTTATTCTTGCACTTTTAACTAATCCCATGATGGATCGTTGCAATATACCTTTTGCTTAACATCCAATAGTTGAACATAATCTTGAACAGGTGGGATTCGGGCACTAATGTGGGGGAATTTGATGGTCATTCAAGACGTGTCCTAAGTTGTGCCTTTAAGCCAACAAGGCCATTTCGCATTGCAACATGTGGAGAAGATTTCTTAGTGAATTTCTATGAAGGACCTCCATTTAAATTCAAACTGTCTCGCAGGTATTTGCATTTATCCTCCCTTTTTACTCATCAGTTTTCTTTAACTATGTCCATATCTAGTTAATACGATAGTTGTCAAATACTTGCAAATTGTTAGAGTTGCCGTTTGATATTCTTCAATTTCCTACACCGAAAAAAAAAAAGGTCTGAACATGAATATTTTGCAGTAGTTGCCCAACCTAGACATGCAGAGTATGATAATTACCGGGAATGAGATGATGCAGAGAACATCATTATTCAGTAAACAGTCTGCAAGATTTAAATATGATCTAGACTGATCAATACTTGATTGCATGGTATACCCATTATAATGACTTGATTACATGATGTACTCATTATAATGACTTGATTGCATGATGTACCTATTATAATGACTATAGCATTGTACAAACAACAAAAACATTAAAAAAGACTGACACATTTAAACAGGTGCAGCAACATTGAATATCCTTCTTTTACATATTACTGCATTGCTGAAGTCTTGATTTACTGATTTGCAGGGATCATTCAAATTTTGTCAATTGTGTTAGATTTTCTCCAGATGGCAGCAAATTCATCAGCGTAAGCTCTGACAAAAAGGGTATAATATTTGATGGAAAGAATGGGGATAAGATTGGAGAACTATCTTCTGAAAATGGCCATAAAGGCAGCATCTATGCTGTTAGCTGGAGTCCAGGTGGTAAACAGGTCAGCACCTGTGTCTGAATAAAAACCTACATCAGTCATTTTTTATATAAGTTTTGACATGATAGTCCTAATAATTCTGAATATAAGCAGCAATTAGGCACTCTTTCTACTCCTGCCTTCACCCCCTTTTTCTTGATTCATGAAAATCTTTCCTTTATTTATGGATTTTTATTGTCTTCTTAATTGTTCAATGGGAAGATATGGTGTTGTTTGAAAACATACTTTAACGAAGCCCTGATTTTAGGCATGATTTGTTTGAAAATTCATTGGGATCAAACTATCTTTCCTCATTTATATTTTATTAAAACTTAATAAAGTTTTACTCTCTGCAAAGCCTGACAAAGCATTTTTTCTGTCACTGATTGGAGTTCTAAAATTGACAGTCAAACCTGAGTTCAGGTTGTGTTCTTGAACTTTTACTGCAAATGCTGATTGAAGGTGAACCAAAGCACTTTTCTTTTAGGGTTAACCCCATCAAGATCTTGTAGCTTGACTCCCATTGATGCCTCAGATGTTCTGGACTCGACCCAGCCATAAATCATGTTCCTTTCTTATTGAGATTTCATTGGATTTTTTAATGTCAACTCAATCCAATCCAAAAACTCAACCTGGAAAGAGTGAGTTCTGGGTGTATTAGGCTTTGGACAAGACAGAGAGAGGTGGGCAGACAGCGGGGCCTTGTTTTTTCTTGTTCGTAGTGAATATATGCTTGTTATTGGCTTGGTGGATGTTGCCTTAAATTCACGACATGAATTTAATCGAAGAAAGCTCCTGTTCTAGAAATAAATGGATCTGCTTGTAAGGGATGTGCAGAAAAGACATTTTGTCAGATTGATAAAACATATATTGGAGCTGCTAAAATTGATGGTCGTCTGACACTCAAATCTCTTAGAGGGCAACTATTATCTATACAGATGAAAATGATAGTATTTGTTTCCTTGTCAGCTGCTGCATTATTTGTGGTTTTACCTTTGTTTCTAGCTCAAAGCATATGCCTGGTGATGAGCTAACCTTTGGGGTTTAAATCTTCCTTTGTAGGTTCTTACAGTGTCTGCTGACAAATCAGCAAAAGTATGGGAGATCTCTGAGGATAATAACGGTAAGTTGAAGAAAACATTGACTCCTCCTGGCTCTGGTGGAGTCGATGACATGCTAGTTGGATGCCTTTGGCAGAATGATTATCTTGTCACTGTTTCTCTTGGTGGCACATTCAGTATATTTTCAGCAAGTGATCTGGAGAAGAGCCCACTGCAATTATCTGGACATATGAAAAACGTTGCTGCATTAGCTGTACTCAACAATCCAAAGGTCATACTGTCCAGTAGCTATGATGGTTTGATAGTTAAATGGATTCAAGGTGTTGGATATAGTGGTAAATTACAGAGGAAAGAGAATTCCCAAATCAAATGTTTTGCTGCTGTTGACGAAGAGCTTGTCACGTCTGGATTTGACAACAAGGTGATTAATCATCTTAAATATTTTCAATTTTACATAGTCTGTTTGTACTTCATCCTTTACATCTTTTTTATTTAACTTTTTCTGGTAGCCTTTGCAATGAAAACAATTCAATTGATTGAACAGAATGCTATTACTGAAATCTGTTGTTGAGGTCTTTTTTTCCTATGTTCAAGCTGTTATGCGTGAATTTTACTTATACCAGCATCTAATTCGTGAATGAATAGTTGTGGTTGAAAGGAAGATTCACTGGCCTTGCACTATCAATTGTTGTTCTGATGGAAATTACTTAATCTGTCATTTTGTTTTGCATCTCTAATGCTTTTGTCTGCTTCTGTTTCCTATAAGACAGGTATGGAGAGTTTCTCTACAAGGGGATCAATGTGGAGATGCAAATTCTATTGACATTGGCAGTCAACCAAAGGACTTAAGCCTTGCCCTTCACTCTCCTGAACTTGCTTTGGTCACTACTGATTCAGGTGTTGTTATGGTCCGTGGGGCAAAGGTAGTATCAACCATCAACCTTGGTTTTCCTGTGACAGCTTCTGCTATTGCACCTGATGGAAGTGAGGCCATTATCGGTGGGCAAGATGGTAAACTTCACATTTATTCAGTTAGCGGAGATACTCTTGCAGAAGAGGCTGTCCTTGAGAAACTCCGGGGGGCTGTTAGTGTCATACGCTACTCTCCTGATGTTTCAATGTTTGCATCGGCTGATGTAAATCGAGAAGCTGTAGTGTGGGATTGTGCCTCCCGAGAGGTATACACAGAATATTTCTTAAAATTGCATTTCTTATTTATTTTTTCACCTAGAGGATAATGCAATCTTGTTCCTTATTTTTGACAAATGATGGCTTGCAGGTAAAGCTCAAGAACATGTTGTACCATACTGCACGCATTAACTGTCTTGCTTGGTCTCCTGATAACAGTAGGGTTGCTACTGGATCGCTTGATACCTGTGTCATTGTATATGAAATTGACAAGCCGGCATCTAGCCGTATGACCATAAAAGGAGCTCACTTGGGTGGGGTTTATGGATTAGTTTTCACTGATGAGCAAACTGTGGTTAGCTCTGGTGAGGATGCTTGTATCCGTGTGTGGAGGTTGACATCTAATTGAGAAATTTTAGTGGAGACCAATTCAGCAGATACCAATGTCAAGATTCAGAAGTTGGTGAACACATCTATTGTGTCATGTTGGTTTGTTTGAATTTGGTTTAAAGGGAGATGGAAGGGAGAAAAAGAAACTTCTATGATCGGGAATTGTTTCACAAAAGATCATAATAGCACTTAGCTATTTTGGTTTTACCGAGAGAAACCATTTGAATGTACAAGTTCCATTAACAGGCAAGTGTTTTGGCCTTGATACAGCTTTGAGTTTGTGTTGTTTTCTTGTAGATAGTGGTGAAAGCAGGCATTCTGTAGTGTTTGTGCATTGGTAGTTTTGGCCCTCTAATCCATAAGAAATCATTGCATTGTGTGGGATTTTCAATTCATAGTTTTGCAATGTCAGTCTATGGAACTTGAACAACGGAAGTTGCTGCGTGGTTTGTTGCAAAGAAATTATTTATATATAGTGCAGAAGTAAATGTCTAAAATAGTTAGCAGATAGGACCCAGCTTTTGGTTCCGTATTTTTCCCCCAATTCACTTACCCTGTGAGAGGGTGGTTGTTGTTATCATATTAGGATGAACTATTTTACTCAAAAATGCTTGCAATTTACCATTTTAAAATCATGCCATGTTTGTGTTGAAAATGTATCTGTTTCTTCCGCAATTCTCTGTTGTACCATCAAAGCGTTAGTGTAATTGTAAATTTTAAATTGCAAAACACTTCTTGTTTATCTTAATCAACTTTGAATATTAGGTTATGCTCAATATGAAGCCTTCTTTTGTGCCCGAATTATGCATTTCTTGAAGAACAATGCAATGCAACATACTGGCACATAAAATGCTAAAAAATCCTAAATTACCATGTTTTAATATTGTACAGAGCGAGGGGAACACACATGGAAATGGGAAAAATCAGTGTCCAAACTCTTTTTCATCTAAGAGTCGAGTCCTCCTGTCTTTACGAACTCCACCAGTCAAAACCCTTATGAAAAACTCAACGCAACAATTTGGACATATATATTGAACCATTTTAACTACCCATTTTAATTTAGAGTGAGAAAAAGTTTTCAATCTCAATTTTTTTTTTTTTTAATAAAAAAAGTTTATTAGTTGAATCGCTTAACATCTGAACGTCTTCATTTAAGTAACGAAAACCTCAAGCTTGTTGTTGACTGAATGTGAGAAAGGATAAGAGAACAAGCTACTGATTAATTTAATGTTGAGTTTTGGTTTGTGAGTACTTCTCCGTATTTGCCCTGCCCAGAAACTGGCACTCAGAATAAGACTTGGTTAGGGTACGTCTGTTTTCTTATGTAGAATCGGGGATGGGGCAGTGGCATATGCACTTTCCTTTTGTAAATCTAACGGTCAACCTATAACCATGTGATTTTTTACCTACCATCTCATCCGTTGCTATACATCTCTCTTCCCTAGCTAACCTAGCTAGCTCACTTATCTTACCATTTTTGAAAGATTTCCTAACTCCCATGTTATCTATATGTCACTATCAGTCAGTCTATATTTGGCTGGCAACACCTTTTTTTTCTAATTTTAAATAAAAATTTTCTAAAATTTGATGTAAACATAATTTTAATTAATTTAATATATATATAAAGAAATAGCTGATCCAAAAATAATTCAAAAGTTAAAGTTATTTACATACAAAAATGAAGAGCATGTTAAGAGTATTAAAAAACAAATTGTAGCACCTTTGTTATTGGACCCTCTGCTTAATTTATGAGCCGAAAAGGGAAAAACGAACATGCACTTGTCTTCTTAGAAGTTGAGGAGGATGATACAACCAGCCGTTAGTCAATCCACAAAGCTGAATTACAATTTATTCCCTTCTAAATATTATTTAAATATTCTTCACCTTCTTCAGTATTGTCTATGCATATTTGTTAACTCTATTTATATAGATTCTGTTTGTTCCTTCTCAACGTCAATATAATTTTTGTTAATATTATTATTGTTACAATGAGGAATCCTTACTGCGACAAACAAGTGAGCAACAGGGGACCGTGGACGAAACAAGAAGATGAGAAGCTCATTGAATATATTCGTAAACATGGCGAAGGCTGTTGGCGCTTAATTCCTCAAGCTACGGGTATGTAAATTCATATTACCTACTTCGAATTTAATTCTCCAGCACAAAATAATTAATTCATTAAATATGTCTATTTTGTGCCTTATCATGTGTTACTTAAATTATGGGTAGTCTTTTTTTTTTTTTTTTTTTTAATTAGGATTGGTTCGGTGTGGTAAGAGCTGTCGATTGAGATGGGTGAATTACTTAAGGCCAGACATTAAACATGGCAACTTTGACCAAGATGAAGACGATCTCATCATCAAGCTCCATGCTCTTCTTGGAAATAGGTCTGCAATACATTTACGAAACAATTTTCCTTTTAGCTAGAATGATCATGGTGAACTAATTTTGGAAATTGAGGGTCATATTACATTATATATCCCAACTATAAGTTAATTTCTCACAGTTAGTATTACTATATCAATGTGATAAGTAGATTCAAATTATATCAAATGTGTCATTGCATGCCCATCAAATTATTGCATACATAGAAGCTTATATAGCATTCATAATTAATTTTCTAGGTGTAATTAATTAACACATTTCTTCCTATGATCCCTGGCTAAAAGCTCTTTTAAATTAAAGAAATTTCCCAGCAGATTCAATACTGAAGCATTGAACAAAATTCTATATCTTTAATAGATACCAATTATTTTATCAGATTAAGAAATATTATGTCCAAAAATTTTCAGGTGGTCATTGATAGCAGGAAGATTACCAGGAAGAACAGACAACGATGTGAAGAATTACTGGAACACTCATCTGAAAAGAAAGCTCATACGAATGGGAATTGATCCCAAAAACCATCGGGCTGACCAAAGACGTAATTGCATGAACTCCAAGAGACATGATAATCAAGTCCAGGATTATTCTCTGAGTGATGCGCCCATGACCAGCACAGTTAGCTGCAGTCTGCCTGATCTTAATCTCGATCTTGACCTAAACGTAAGCCTTCCACTCGTAGAAGATACATGATCGATCAATCTTCGCTTTAGGCAACACATAATTATTTCAATTAATGAGAGAGCAAATAAGTCATTAATTTCAATATATGTATTGGAATTTATTTGCAAATTGCAAGTATTTTTTCTTTTTTTTGATTTATTAAATGATAAGAGAATTCCGTAGCTAGATCTAATTAGTTAATTACCTATTTGTACAAGATATTCATGACAAACTGTCTCAGACCTGACTGATCATTTCTATACGTGACATTGAGAACAAGACAGTACTGAGTTACGATTTGTCTGAAAATTTTTTGTCAAGAATATTTTCAATATCCACAGACTATATGATGATACTGAGCACGAAATCTAGTTATATGGATAAGATTCAACGCACGAAAGTTCAGTAATAACCAAACATTCAACTGAAATTTAGGTAAACTGAATTATATTATATAGATGCAATGATCGGACTTGTGTTGGATAGGAGTTTGTTGCAAGTGATTGGACATTTTCTCACCAACTCGAGCTATAATTTCAAGAGATGAAACTAATCTGATAGCTACTGTCCATTCAAAACTGAAGATAATTACAAAATTTAGCAATATCCACTAAGCATGCAGCTATCTACCATTCAATTTGAATGCGAAGGCTTCGCTAAATTTTAGGTAAATTTCACAAATGCTATACCAAAATTGCAAGCCGTATTGTAGACGTACATGTAGGTCTGGCGAAAGGGGAATTCAACGTTTTTTTCCAACTTAGAGGGAGTTATTTGATTGATCAAGAATGTGGTAAGTCAATGGAGATACATGATAGATGGGAGAGAATTCTACATTAATCTTGGTTTTAGTCTTCCATGTATGATAAATGGGAGAGAATTATATATTGCGCATGAAACAAAATCAAACTTGGGTGTGTGAAAAGAAAAATTCGAGCATAATATTTCAAATGCTTGTTCAGTATTGAAGCAATTAATTAACAAAAAAAAAAATGATCGTGTAAATGGGAGAGCCTTCAATTCGTGTATTGTTTTGTTTTACAAGTTGGAGTAAATTTCTCAACCGTGAATTATCATATAAAGCATTTTCGAAGCCACCGAGAAATTAAATGAAACCAAGAAAAAACCACCATTCCAAGTCAACCTTAGCTAGGTTATCCCATTTAATACACTTACTCTATGATATAAGGCTTTTTCATTTGCATATATGTAACTCACTCCTTCTCCCCCTCTCTCTGCATCTCTTTCTCCGAAATTAACACACTGGCTAGCAGCAGCAGGCATACTCATTTTTCAAAATTTTATCAATGAAGAGACGTTTCTGTGAGAGGCAAGAGATGAATAGAGGGGCTTGGTCCAGGCAAGAAGACCAGAAGCTCACTGAATATGTCCAAAAACATGGTGAGGGAAAATGGCGCTCCATTCCTCGTGCTGCGGGTGCGTAATCAACCAAAAAGCATAGCGAACAATAAGAAGAAAAACAATTATTTTCTAGATCTAGGGTTTCATCATCATAAATTATGATTGCCATCATCACCTTCTTGATCACTAATATTTCCTTTCGGGTTGATTAGGATTGCTTCGCTGCGGCAAAAGTTGTCGATTGAGATGGATGAACTATCTAAGGCCGAACCTCAAACGAGGAAACTTTGCAGAAGATGAAGAGGACCTTATAATCAAGCTCCATGCTCTATTAGGAAACCGGTATATATGTTTACCATAGCTGACTTACAGTAATTTCAAATAGAAATAATAACAATAAATTTAATTTAAAAATTTTTCTTGTGTGATTTTAATTGTAGGTGGTCACTTATAGCTGGAAGATTGCCTGGAAGAACAGATAATGAGGTGAAAAATTACTGGAATACTCATCTCAGGAGAAAACTGTTAAGCATGGGAGTGAACCCCGATAATCATCGCATAAACCATCACTCAGTTCTTCGGCCCCAATTGAATGAATCAACTCCTGAGCAGGATGTTGAAATCCCTTGTGCTATAACCTCATCTCCAGCACCGAAAACATCATTCCCTGAACAGGATGATCAAATCCCTTGTGCTATAACTTCATCTCCAGCACTGAAAACATCATTCCCTGAACAGGATGATAAACTCGCTTCTGCTATAACTTCATCTCCAGCAGAGAAAACAACATTTCTTGAACACGGTAATAAACTCTCTTGTGCTATAACTTTATCTCCAGCAGAGAAAACATCAGTGCCTGAAGAGGATGTTCAACTCTCTTGTGCTATAATTTCATCTCCTGCAGCCAAAATATCCAAGGAATTACCTGATCTGAGTCTTAAACTTGCTTTAGGTAATATTCCTGAAGTGGAGATGACAGAATACTCAGTGTTCAATCATGTAAAACAGGATAACACAGGCAATTCCGCTACAACGCTTCTTCTCTTCAAATAATTGGAATCTTGGCTTGTGAGGTATTGGTTTTTGCTACCGCACTAGCAATCTGGGGAGTTGATAACTTTCGTGAATAAAATTAACCAAGAAAACCTATAAGTAATTAGGTGCATACTAAATTTGTAACAATGAATTAATACGTTAATCCGTATTTTAAGAACAGTAGTACATGTTAATATCTTCTGTACTCAAATTAAAGTTCAGCGAAAGACTGAAATTGAACGGCATGTGATGCACTAATAGCTTTTAATGTATGCATATAATGTTAAAAAATATCAATATCAAAAATCTTCTTTAATATGTATTCTTAGCATGATGTTACACGTTGAGACTTAAATTTGTATTTGTATTTGTTTCGGTTTATGTCTAATCTTGAGGCTGTTTGTTTAAATAAAGATTATTATGTATATCAATTAATTTCTAATATTTCATATTTAACACTTGCACGCACGCACGTGCGCGCGCGCGCACACACACACACATATATATATATATATATATATAGGGCATGGTTGGGCAAATTGCAAATGAGCAATGTATCTAATTAATAACAAACTAAATATTCATGATGAGTGTAAATTAAAAGTGAAGAATGATGTGCTGATGAAGTAGAAATGTTTTTTAAATCAATTTATAAATTTCGCAAATATACATATATATTTCCAAAAATATATAAAGCTAACCTGCAGTACTTATTCTAAAGGAAAACTGTTATTTTTTTTAAGAAAAAATAATTGGAGATGAGAAGGGAGGAGAAAAATAAACACGCATTATATATAAAGGGTTATTTCGTATGTTTCCAATGTGTTTTTCAATGCTCAAATACAAGTTAATTAAGCCCACGAATAATGTTAATAATATGAAAATCAGTGTGGTACGTCGATAAATCAACTTTATTAATTAGTATATCAATACTAAAATTATTTCTAGATATATAGATGCATTTCCAATTCACAAAAATATGCACTAACAATTTTGTTATATAAAAACAACGTTCAGCTTTACGAGATAATCTAATAAAAATAGTGATTAATAAATTAAATATCGTCAATGCATGTTTTCTTTGATTTTTCGGAAAAATCTCCAGTACTTTTGATTAAGGTATATATCAATAAATTCACCATTTATATACATAATATTAAATTTCAGTAAAAATTCTGTAGTTCTACACACACACACACACACACACACACACACACACATATATATTTCGAATTTTGGTTCCAATCATACACGTATTACTCTAAATAATGTAGTGGTTTTTCTTTCTGGGGAGGAAATCCTGAGATTTTGTTAACTTATGATAATATTTAAAGAAGTTAGTTTAAAATAACATTGTATAATGCATGTGTTAAACAGTCAAGCAAAAAGCATTAATGCATGCACGCACAAACATATAAAAGATTTCTCCAATTAATTTTGTTTCTTACACAAAACAAAAATCATACTACATGCAGATATTTTATGTGAAACAAGTACTTACAATACGATGTGAAGTTGAAAGCAATTACCTTGAGAGTACTGAGATTGCTTTCAATTTTTCTCTTGGACTATGTAAAGTCAACCAGAATTTCTTTAACAATTAAATATTTACTGAATTTTCAATTTTTTTTGACAATTTTTTTAATCAATTATGTATTAATTAATTAATTTATTTTTAACTTCTAATAATTTTATTAATTTCAATTTTTTTCTCTTCGACTATGTAAAGTCAACCAGAATTTCTTTAACAATTAAATATTTACTGAATTTTCAATTTTTTTTGACAATTTTTTTAATCAATTATGTATTAATTAATTAATTTATTTTTAACTTCTAATAATTTTATTAATTTCTCCACAACCATCAACTAAAAATTACAACATTTCAATGCCAATAATATTTTTCTATAGTTATATATTTACCTACATCATACTTCCACAAGTTTTATAGAGTTTCGATCTCAACATTAATTTCTCTGCATTCTCTGAAGGCTTCTTTCTTAATTTCTTTCTTTATAAGCAAACAACATAAAACGTACAAAACCACTACTGTTAATTCTATTATGACCGACCTCTCAGAGATTTTCAGCTGGTCCATTTATTGCAGCGTACGTTGCTTGTTTATGGGCATTAAATAAATTGACAGTACACTTTTTACAGCTTTAATTTTCTCAAGAAAAAATAAATTAATTTACTGATATTATTTATTAATTGCACTTTAAATTTCTTTCCTTCAATTTCCAAAAATATTACACGAATATCAATCAAATTCTTCCTTAATTAACAGGTGATCGAGAGTCAAATTCCAAATATCTCTTCACCTAATTAGAAATATTTTAGTACTAATTGAGTCAACTAATTCCCATATATAAACAAAGTTAACGATTATTACTAAAGAGTGGTTGTTATTGAAGGAAAAAGAAAAGCTGCAGAAGGATCTACTTTGAATCTTATCTTTTGGTTGACAATCGATAACAAGACAAATAGGCTGTAACCAGCTGCAGAAGGAAATTATGGATAGATCGATAGCTTTTGGGTAGTGGGGTTACTCGATAAACTAACAGGAATGGATAGCTAGCACGGCTCAAAGCTGATGATTTAATTGGAAGGGAGATAAATATGGAAATCCTGCAGCTAGCTAGCCAGCTTTTGAGATGAGCCAGATGTGGATGCGTTAATTAATTGTTAGATCTTTTGAAACGGAAGAAGGAATTGTAGCTAGGTTTTCCGAAGGATGGACGAGAGAACTTCTTATGGATATAATTAAGTGAATTTGTTCATAAATAATAATAAGCAATTAACAAAAAAAAAAAAAAAAAATCGAAGTTCGATCATTTGGTTAATGAACTACAAAATATTCAACATTTTAATTGATGCCAAATGTGTTGAAATTTACAAGCTTTTTTAGTTTTAATTAATTAATTAATTATTGTGTGTTGGTAGCAGAAAGTTGCATGTGATTCAGTAGTCTTTCAACTGATGCGAATTATTCTTGGTAGATAACTTGCACTATCTAGCTATCTACCATTCAATTATATATATATATATATATATATATATATATATAAAACTAAGCTTTTCAACTGAAAATATGTTTACTCTTATTAATTAATGCTGGCTTATGTGTCTCTAATTAACTTAATTGATCACTCAATATTATAAACATGTCTTTCTTTTTTTCTTTTCTAGGAAAATTTATTATGAGACCACATATAGTATGGAATTTAAGATTGTTGTTAATATGTTTACGAAGATCTAGGAATTTAATTAAAAATGGGGAAGTAGATAACCACGTGATCTACAGAAAGAACATGCGCATGTAGACCTACTCAACTGTCCAATTTTTTATAATATCAAATTCTTTGAGTAACTAAATCTATGTTTCGTTCATTAATGTTGGCTTATTTGGAAGCCATTGAATTAGAATTCATGTGATACAATACACAGATCATATATTTGCAATAATTCTGAATTTTACGATAAACCATTAAGTAATTAGATATTAATGAGAATTACGAGTACTGCAATTTGCTTTTATATTTTACTTTCAATTCTCTCTTGTTTCCATTGATTACTGTAATTCACAAATTAAATTTCTTGTTCTGCTTCACTTCCGATTCTACATATATACATATATCACTAGTTTCAAACAGCTAACGGGTGGCTAAATGCATATGCTACCCACCATGCCGATTGCTTTCAAAATATTAGGTTTCCCTTGAAATGCCACGGCTTATTTTGTACTCTCAGAACCAAAAACTTTGAAAATTGCTTAATCAGACCTTGTTTTTTGCTTTTAAGAAGCATAAAGACCATTTTGAAATGCTACCAAACTACATAAACTTTCTTCATTTCGGTTCATGTAGGTTCCTGCTTCCTTTTCAATTACTGTTAATACTTCGTAGAAGGACTGTACCGTCACCTGCATGCATATCTACCTCGAGAATTTGTATTTCTATCACCTCTATCTCTCCGAAGAAAAGCATACATCTGAAAGTCAACGCGAGTCCTACACATGAAAGGTGGGTAAGACCTGAATCCCCTTCTGTAAAAACCTCCAAACTTCCCGAAGACGATAAGTGTATCGTTGCTTGGACTTATTTTATCGTTGCTGTATCTACTACATCTCATGATGAGATTCTCATCATCACCATTAATACTGTTATACTTTCGATGTATGAATCCTACCCATTGTAGTACATTCTGTTTCTGAGGGAAGATATGAGAGTTGTCTTCGAAACTATGAGCTGTTGAATTTCACCTATCGATCAGTGGTGTCAATTGTATTATTTGATCATATTGTTGTTAAATTACCGATAGATTCAAAAGTAGTTTGATGTATGTATTGTTATTAAGTAAGAAACTAATTAAAAAACAATATTCAAATTAAGAAATTTTAATATCAAGTGAACAACTGTTTAAATACTTGAGAGTGCAATGAAAATAGAGGGTTGCCTCACCTGCGTTTGCAAGAGTTTATATTACATAAGTTGTCATGGAACTACGAATTCAAAGCAGGTTTTGCTTTTTACACAAATACAGAGTTTATTTTTTCTTCTGACTACCCAAATTAATTAATACAAAGGGTTATATAATATAAACAAAACTTTTGAACCAGAAACTGTGAATATATATGGCTCCGTCTCCGTGCACATATGTAATATGGTCATTGCATTTACAAATTTTGAGTGAAGTCCATTCGATTTCGATGGCTCATCAACAATCACCTTGGACTTGTGAACCATTGCTTAGACTTCACAGGCCACATGCACCACTGACGTTTATGGCGCTTCAGACCCAAATAATGATTTTTTTCCTTACTCTTTTAAGAAATATTTGCTTAAGTAATTATCTATATATATAAAATTATTGAGGAATATATGCCGTTTATTCAATTTTCTGTAGGAAAATTACATATTTATTTTAAAGTAGGATATATATATATTTTTTGCACATGTGACATTATTACTTGGATATGGTGCTCTTAATTATCTGTTTCTTTCTGTTTTATTATCCTTTGCCTACAATTTTCCAATATTTTGAAATTATATGGCAACATTTAGAATCGAGATTTTGAAACAAAACGCATAAGCATAGCCTTTCTATTGAAAGGAAACTTTAAAAAGACAGCTTACATGAATTCTCTCCATAACCCTACATGCTATTTTAAAGACTACGAAGAGCAAACCCTAGAACATGCTACGACTGAGACACTAACATAACAGGAAAGCAGAAGCAGGACACTTTCAGAAACTAGTAACAGCATTGAGACTCAAACTAACTCTTTTTTTAATGCTTTCATGTTTTGATCATCTTCTTGATTTGCCAATATGTCCACAGAGAGCTAGCAATCACTCTTCAACGCCTGCGGTTGGCTGGCTCCTTCTGAGCGTTGAAGTAAATAGTTGCCACGGGGAGGCCAAGATCCAGATTCCCCGCGAAAAGGCGAGTGCTGAAATTAGCACGGGATGGTGGCTGCTCAACCAGCCCCAATGGAGCCTTCTGCTGGAACAGCACCATGATGTAGCGGTGGATTCCAACCGGTGGCCGCGGCCCAACGTACGGCAGAATCTCCTTCCCTGCAACGATCGTCCAAGATATTACAATAGGTGAGACAAAAGTCCACCATAAAATTTTATTACGTAGATATTTGTTTGGTAATTTTTATTGAATGAATTTAGGTATTACAACGAGAATTTTGACTGATAGACAAGTGGGTTTTGTACATGGAAGCCGTGTGTTTTGTGAAGAAACACTCATCATCGATCAAAGTCGATGGAAAAGGGAGACAAGTGTCGTCGACGTGTCACCATCGACATGGGTGATACAGTTGGCTGGATAATCAACCAGGTGTCGAAAAGAAGAAGCATGCAAAATTGCAAATAATGACAAAGCCAAGAGGAAAACATATGTTACTGAAGGGAAAATAAATGAGCGAGAAAAAAGAAGGGCTTTGAAGGAGTGATGAGAGCATATTTGTACCACCTGGAGGGATAATTATCAGTGATGACACGTGTGACGATCAACACAGAGGAGTTGTATCAGTCATTTGGGAAGATGTTGCGGCCAGAGACAAATGCTTTGGTGCAATTGGTTGCTGCCTTATTTCAAGATAATGGTGGTACATCATTGATGCGATGTAACCCTAGAGAAATTCCGAAAACATTATTGGGGTACGAGGCTAGCTGTTGCAGCTGCTGCCGCTACATGCAGCTCGATTTGCCTCGCAGTACTACTACCAAACAAATCGATCGTTTCTAACTGAGAACAAACAGCGTATGCTTTTGCTTTATCAGGGTTAACCACTGCTATCTTTTTTTGATAAAGGACTTGAAAGGAATTATCAAATTAAACACATGCTTTGGTATGTCGATTCTTGAAAAATAGACCTTAATGGCTGTTTTATGATATGTTTTCGTATAGCTTTTTTGGTATGCATGCATGCATATAGTATTAAAGGGACAAATAAATCAACATAATGCTCTGTTTGGATCGAAACTTTCAAAAGCTAAAAAGAATGAAATCATGGTAAGAACATATCTTCTTCGCCATGTATATAAACTTGGCAAATATTGATATATATATAAATATATATATATATATATGAAACAAGTATTTCTGGTAGATCGTGTAAATTTTTCGTTTTTCACCTTTTGTGGGACTGGTGCCACCAGGAATGTCCACGACGATCCTGAAATCAGAAACAGAATGCATGAACATATTTTAACCTAAAGAACAGATATAAGAGAGGTAGAAACATATATCTGTGGATGAAAATCACAGACCAGTGAACCCATTCCCTCATGCTTGGCTCGCTGGGGCTTGGTGCGTCAGGATCGGTCATCACCTGCCCAAAGACATCATCATATAGAGTATAACCATGCACGAACCTAATGAATTAATGCATGCTCAAAACGACGACGTAGATGCTTAGAAAGAGAGCAAACCAAAGTATAAAGCTCATCAGAATGGCCAGTGATATTGATCTTTGGCGGACCGATTGCCATGGAAGGCTTGATATCACAGCCGTTGGTGACATGCTTTGGGCCATAGTAAACAGACATACTGACGGTTGGAACAAACATGTCAACGACATCACCGATAACCCTACCTACAACTAGAGGGTCGACCGAAGCAGCCATTGCTAAGCAAAAACAATGAAAACAGGAAGAAAAAGGAAGACCCTCTGGAGAGAAAGAGGAGGAAGAAGAAGGTGAATTGGTGTGGTTTCCAAGCGAAGAGAGGTAGGGTTTATATACGATAGTAAGAGGTGAGAGACTTCATGGATTAGCGTAACCTATAGAACATGCATAGGGCAATAAAAAGTTCATGAAAGCAGAGATGGACACGTGTGATAACACACCTGCTGAGAGAAAACCCCCATCCTTTTTTGTATACTTGTAACAGATGGTTGCATCGAAGCCGTCGGTTACAAAATTGCAATGAGCCAACAGTAAAAGATCTCTGGTGTGTGGTTTCATTCCTGCATGCAGATCATGATAAGCATGACTACACATGAAGACAAAGAGACATTCTGGATCCACGGGGAAATCTGTGGTTTTGGATGAAGGAATTGGGGGTAAAAAGTGGACCTGAAAGCAGGGTAGTATTGCTCTCTCTCTGATATTCTCACCTGCCTGTTGTTTTGGCTGATTAAAGGTTGTTTGACATTTAATGAAAAAAGAAAACCAGGTTGGTTATTACATGATAGACTAATCCCGTTGGATGAGTTTTGAGTGTAAAATGAATGTAGACAAGTTCAGTGTGAATTTATCTGCCGGCCGTTCGTTTCTAGTCAAGGAACGTTCTAAGTTCGACAAATTACAAGACAACTTCTGATGTAAGAATTCAGGTAAGACATGAAATGGAGTGGGTACAGCTAATGTTTTCTATCTGATAATGCGTCCCAATTCTTTTTTGGGTGGAGGGTCTTAAAAGTTCTTCTTTGAACCAATGGTAGCATGCCATGAAATATTATATTGGTATGGATAAGGGTGATTAACCTAGGCTTTACGAAGGCTAAATCATATACAATGAACGGATCGGGAGTTTCTACGGGTGCTAGGTTTCGGCTACATTAAACTTAACCCGATGCCCTAAATTCTATAAGCGACCAATTCCAGCTAGTATTTTATACAGTGAGCAATATAAATTTTACGTTTAATATGTATCAAAGTTTTATCTTAGATATTTTAAATTTTTTGTTTAAATTCATTGTTTCAACTTTATAAGTCATATCTTAAGTTTTGTGTTTAAGTTTTAATTTTTATATTAAATATTTTAAATTTGAAGTTTGAAATTGAGTTAATATATTGTTACATTATATGTAACATAACAAAATTTTATATAAAATATGTTTTTAAAATTTTCTTTCATTATTATAATTGTTATGATATATAATTGATTGATTTTAAAATAAATGTATAATTATTTAAGTTTTAATGTATGATCCAGTACACTTATTTCATGTAAATTTTTTTTACATCATTTGGACGGAAAATAGTAAAAATTTTTCTGCAAGATATTTGGGATATTTGTTTGATATGAAGTGTTTTTTTTTTTTTTTGTCCACTTAAAAGTCTTAGGCATATATAATTTTGATGGATAAGGCTCAACCCCTTGAGAGTATCATACAATTTTTTTTTCCCTCTCTTAGCAAATGTTTCATTGTCAACTTCAATTACCAGTACCAAATAATAGAATAGAGAACGTGACAATGCTCGTACCTACTTGTTTCTTTTCATATTTGAGAGCTTCACAGTGATGAATAGTTGTTCTATGTTGGCAACATAGTAGTATATAACCTGAAAGCTCCCTTCAGGAACAGACCTCAAGTATTCAAGTGTTCTCCAGCTCAAAGGAGCCCCTATTGTAAAAAGGAATAAGAGAGAAAGAGAGTCTGTCGTAATTATATTAGGTCTAGTTTTGTGGCTCATAATGCTGTAATGCATCTAAAAATAAGCAAGTCTAGGATGATCAATCATCAATTCATTATTAGCTCGAAACATTTTCTTGCATGACGCTATTTTTCAGAATTAATTACTTTAGTAGTACTGATTACTGCTGATTTAACATATGTTTTATCCTAACAGAAAATAGTGTTCCAGGTAAAACTTAAACAGGGAATACAGCATGCATTACGCAGGGATCAGAAGTCTAAGCAACTTATAATTCACGGAAAATGAGAAACTTGGCTTCAATAAAAGGCACTCATATATGCCGCCATTGAAGAATCGAGTAATTAAGTTTCTCAATTGTGAAAGGAAGTTCAGATGTTCTTGATTTTGTAGCTTCTGGTTTTCTAGGAATTGTTGGGGTTGGGTGGGTTGGTTGTGTTTTCTCTTCTCTTTCTATTGCTTTGATGTCTTTCCAATAGGGTTTCCCACGAAGTCAGCAAACCAGGACAACATATATACTTTCTAACTTCTGAAATAGAATATCTTCTAATGTGCTTGAAAAAGAGACATCTTTAGCTATTGAAGTTTTACCCATCAATTGTCTTTCTGAACATTCTGATTAAAGAAATTCTGCTTCAATTTCACCTGTCTTTGTCTCTTTCTACGAAGATCTGCATAACAAGGCAAGACAGAAGACAGATTAACTGAAAGTTTCAACTCCCTTGTAAAATCAACGATGAAGTAATTGTATCAATAACCATCGCAAATGCAATTAATTAATATCTACTCCATGTTGTGATGCAAACAAATAACAACATCAATTATAGAAATCTTTCAAACAAATAACAACATCAATTATAGAAATCTTTCTGCTTGATAGCATGCTGATCTAATACCTTTCATCATTTATGATTTGAGGCTCATTTTCTCTCCTATTGTTTCCAAGCCTCTTGCTTGTTTGCTCAGTAAGTGGCTTCTCCAAGCCGCTATGATCACCTGCTTCAATTAACAACAACATTACCAAACAGAGTTCAAGTACTTGTATCTCATCAGATTATTTATCAGTAAATCTCACCAAGATTAAGACCAATATCACCTACAAGAGCTGTAATCTTTAAAATTAATACATAACTTGTTCACTTTTTATGGACTTTATAATTATTTTTTCTGCAAGAAACTACTTAATAACTTCAATTCAATAAAACCTAGTACATTTTTTATCGCGTTAGTTATTATTTCAAACAATTTCCTTTACTGTTCTTCCTCTATTTGTGCACACTACATATGAATGATTAATTAATATATGGAGATCTAATTGGGTAAATTAAAACTCGTACATCTTAATTGTGAGTTTACAGTATACTAATTATCATATTTGTATGACATATTTATGTAAAATAAAAGTGAAAAAAAATTTCAATTGGCAGACTATCCTTTCATTTCAAGTAGCTAGATGAAAACAATAATGTTTTGAGGATCCTCAACAAGTCTAATTAATTAAACTTAGAAAGATACATATGTTAAACTATTGATTTCAGGACTAAATTGAGCATGTATTACCTTAAAACACCAATCGGAGCAATCAATTAACCAATTTCAAGCCCACAAACACTAAAGTAATTGGAAAAATAAGAGATAAATCTTCTCATCAAACATGAAAAGAGAAACTTAAAAAGAAACATGAAATTGATTGCCAACTCAAATAAGTATAACTATGAATTTTGGCGATATCAACGATGATAAACTAATAAATATTTGATATGTACACATCAGTTTACTAAAAATACACTAACATCATTAGATGACTAAAAAATTTCAATTAGTCATCTTTAATATCATCAAAACCCTAAAAATTAAAAAATAACTATATAATCTTTATAATTAAGAAGAAAAATGAAGAATTAAATATAACAACAAATGGTACCTGCGAATGGAGATAATATTGAAATCCTTGAGTAAAATTATGATAATGAATTTAAGCATTTCTTGATAATGAATTTAAGCATTTCTTTGAAACAATATCATCGGCATTTTACAATAATTTCTCTGAAAAATGATCTATTGTTTTATATGACAGCGCATAATTGTTTTAATTTCAATATTATTCTTTAAACTTTTAATTATTTAAAGGAAAAAAATACTTTTGGTTCAAAAGAATTGAAAATTTCTCTTAAAATTGCATAAATAAAAAGAGTAACAAATTAAAAAGAAATAGAAAATAAATGAAATATTTGGTAAATGCATAATGACGATTATAAAAATTTTTATATAAGATGTACTTTCCTGTTTTTTCTTGATGGAAATAATTGTGATTAGGACTAGGCAAAAAGATTCATAAACCGAAAAAATCATACTCGATTGAATTGAAGCAGTTGATTTGATTCGGTTTTTCTAATTTTAAGTTTTTTCTACCTAAGGGCAAATGACATTTGAATACCTTTTAGTATAACTTAAATAAAATATAGACTCACACATAAAAATTAATTATCAAGCGCACCCATTCTATTAAGTTTTTTTACTTTTTTTTTAACTATGTCAATCAATATAATAATATAAATATTTTTATAACTCATATTGACCAATTTAAAAAGAAAAAATCTAATTGAACTCATTAGTTCTTCTATTACTCTTCTACAAAACCTCAACCAACTTGGCTTGAAAATACAAGGTAACAAAAAGACTAAAACGAAATAAATGTGCTTGATAATAAGATTTGGTTTTAGGGTTTGCATGTTATTTGAGTTAAGGATCAAGATGTATAAATAAAAAAAATAAGACAAATTTTTATTGGTTGAATTAAAAAATTTTAAATAAAAAAATCTAACTTTAATTTTTTGAATTTAGATTACATAAATATTTTTATTAATAAATTATGTAAGTAAAAATTTGATTAAAAGAATTGTAAAAATACCACTTTCACCTTTGATTTATAGCTGTTTTCTCATTTACCTCTTTAATGTTATAAAATTACCATTAACCCTTTATTGTCAGAATTTGATATCGTGCTTTAAATATAACCCAGCCCAACCTATTTTTTTTTTTTTTGAAAGAAAAAAACTTGCTATTTGTTAGTAAGAGAGTTTGAACCTTGGATCTTAGTCTCAAAAATTACATTTTTAATTATTAAACTAATTTACCATCTGTTTGGTTTGGCTTTTTGATAGTTAAAAGGTTTTTTTTAATGATAAAATTTTTTTTCAAATTTTTGATTTTATTTAGTTAATATTGAAAAACAGATTTTAAGAATTAAAAAAATTATTTTTCTTCTAATAGAAGAAGTACAAAATTTGAACTGTTGGCAATAGAGCTTCTTTAATTTTTTAAAAGACAAATTTGTTTAAAACTTCTTTATTTTATTTTAAAAGTTTTGCATTATTTTTTTAAAATAGAACATTAAAAATTTATCTATTAAAATAATTACTTAAATTTTTTAAAAAATTATTTGTAACAACCAAATAATTAACAAATTTTTGTTAAAAACCCTATTTATAAAAGTTGTACAAGTAAAAGGTCTACTTAAAAAAACTCTACTTGAAAAGTTATATTAAACGGACTTCTAATCACTCATTAATTATGTATACACCTTGTTATATATTATAAATATTCATTAAATAGATGATTAAATAAATAATGATTTTAAAAATTTAAAACAATAATGAGAATAAAATTATCTAATAAAAATAAATTTAAATAAAAAGAAAAAAATTATTTAAAATTTCTTTCCTAAGAACTAATGCAAAAGAATATATATATATATAACTTTTTATTAAGATTATAATTGTTTTTAATTTTTGATTTTTTATTTTTATAATAATTATGAAATAATATACTTTTATATTATAAAAATGTACAAAAGATAGTCTCCATAATGGGTTTTTAAAGAAATTCGTATTCATAATTGCTTTTATAAGAGTCTTAGATTTTAATTTTAATTTTTTATTTAATTTTATTGTAAACAATTTTTAAAAATAAATAAATTTATTACATTATGACTTTAATTTTTTTATTGTTAGTAATTTTTTTTAATTTAAAAGTACTTGTTATTAGTAATCTTATTTTAGTCATTGCTTTCAATTTTTTTTAAAAACTAATATTTATTTAATTATTTATTTCTTTCAAGAAAAATGATCTATCTAATATATGTATGCTTATTTTAGATGATATAGTGTATATAATTCTTATGAACAATTGATTTAGTTTGATTGTTAGAGACAGTTTAAATTTTAAAGATTAAAGGTGTAAGGTTCAATATCAATAGGTATTTACATATGAATGAATTTAAAAAAAAATTTACTGAGAAAAAGATTATTCTAATGGACACGATGCATGTTTAAAGCCACCCAATTTTTGTTACAAAAATTAAAATTTGATTTTCTTAAAAGGCATGTATTTGCAATGAAAACAAAAATTCTAAGAGCTCATTTGAGATTACTGTTGGGAGAGATAAAAATGATTTTAGACTGTCATAAGTCATTTTGAGTATTTGATAAATTTTTTTTAAAATTACTTTTGATAAAATCACACTACCCTACAATAAAATTTGAAAAGTAGGAAAAAAGTTATTTTTTACAATCTGATTTGGAAAAATAGTTTTATTTCTAAGTATAATACTAAATATATCCATTTAAAATTACAAAAACCCAAAATTAACCTTACAAATAATTTTTAAATTTCAACTTTAATCGAAAAATTAAAATTGTTAAAATCAAATTTTTTTATTACTTTTTTACTTTTATTTTTAGTTATGATATATATTTTTCTATAAATTATTTTAAGTAAACATATATTATATTATATTATATTACATATTTAAAGTAATATTTATTTATCACTATTCATTGTGTACAATTTAGTCATTGTACTGCTATAATATTTTTAATAATAAATTTACCAAACACACAAAATTGATTTTTGAATTCATAACACTTTTAAAAATAAAATATACCAAATATTAAACTGATTCTTTTTAAAGATAAATTAGTTTTTTATTAAAATTTTTAAAGATAAATTTGTTTTTTTTCACTTACGTCATGAATTATTTCTTTAATGCTAATGCTCACAATAAATCCACCTGTGATATTAATAAATTAAACCGGTCCTTTAACATTGGTTAATCTAAGTGCAAAAAACAAGTTTATCTTTTTACCGATGGGATTATTAATTTCTCCCTAATATTTCTAACATTCATCTTGTTTTTGTATGGATTTTATTGCAGGTGATGATAATGTGCTTTTATATGAGACCATATCGCGAAGACCGTTGAATAGATAATTGCTCAACTCAATGAACTCTTGTTTGTAACTGTATCAAGAAATAATTTATTTATGCAATAAATTCATTTGTTTTTTTTTTTACCTCAGAATATGTCTAATAGCATAGTTGATTATAATACTATGAAGATGTCAAAAATTCTGAAATGATATTTTATGGTTCAGTATAATATGATTTAATTGAAGAGTGATTTTATATTTCAACATGATGTAAGTTTTTTGTGTGGGATCCCTAGTTTCTATTTCGATTACTTGAAGCTTTCTATCATCAATATTGGATAAAGCTATCTACACAAATGGAAAAATGGTAGCCTATAATTAAGTAATTACTGCTAATGATAAGTTTTCAAATGAAGATTTCTGAAGATGTATAATAAATATCACTGCAAAGACTTTCTCCGATTCTTTAATTTAATTAATGCATTAAGATGTGGCAAAAATAATAAACAAATCGTGGTACAAAAAATATATCCCAAAATTAAGTTTAAACGTGAAGTGCCAATTCTTCATTTATCAGCAAGTTTCTGAGATAAACAGAAGGATAAGAACAAGAATTTCAAAAAAATCAAAATGAATATGTATTATTAATGATTTTCATAAATTTTAGGGTTAATAGAAGGTTATTAATATTATGTGGGTTAAAGATCAAAAATTTTTTTAATATTGACCGAATTAATTTTAATTTAATTCATAATTTTTAATAAAATTAGAGACTTTTTTTTATCTAATGTACAAAATATGCTAATCAAAATAATATTTTTTAAAACATTAAAGAGCAAAATGAAGTTACCCTTATTATTAACTTAAGATTCAACCATTATTATATGTCATAATCAACCATAATTAAATTTTTATATATGATTATTTTCCTTTTAGTCTTCGTTTGTCCTCTGCTTGAGGTTTCATAAAACATTTTTATTAAAGAATGAAATATGATTATCTTCCATTTCATAAAATTCAATGAAAAAAAAAAAGACAGCTTACAACGAGTTTTTGAGCTCTTCATAAATTTTCTCTCTTCGTTTTAATCTTACTAATTTTTTTTCATAAAATTCTTTGACACTGTAACATTTTTTTTCTTAATTTAGGAGATAATTGTTATTTAAGTAATCAAATTTTGGCTCATTTACAACTATTTAAAGTGAATATAAATTAAAAGATTTCATCCAACTATGACAACTTTTTTTATATAAAACAATAAATTCTCAAGACAAAAACGAAAAAGAAACATAGAAGTTTCCTAAACTTCTCAAGAAAATAAAGAGAATGCGACGGAAAATTTGAATTTACTCAAATGAAAACCTTTTAGATTATTATCTTCTTGTGAAATTTCAATATTCATTTTAGGTAATAATTATCATAATAGGTAGGACATATTTGTAAAAGATACAGTTTTGAATTCTCGCAAGTTTTTGTTGGAATTAATGTATTTTCCACACTTGTACGCTGTCAAGCAATATACTTTTCAACATTTGTAGGTTATGAACATTGTCAAAGGATAATTTTCAAAACTTAACTATATCGATTAAGGCATTATTTCTAAGCATGGTTGGCATCGTTAGAAAGATCAAGACGTCAACTTTCTAGCAAATTTTACGATATTTAATTTGGATTTCTCTAGAGAAATTTATAGCTAAATGTTTAAAGGATGTTCAGATGGAAAGTCAATATGAAATGTCTACATAAAACTGTCAAAATTCTCATACAATGTTTTGTATTTAGAGTCAAAGTTTTTGTTTCTAAAAAGTGTGTTTAGAATTCTCTAGAATTGGTTTTCTATCATGTCTAATTGTTATTTATATGATAATGTAAGTGAAAAACTCAGAACACATAGAACAGAACACTGAAATAAAATTTCTGCAGAACATTGAGCTCTGCAACAGCAACTCAACAAACGCTTTATTCTTGTTTTTAATTTTTCTTTATAATTCATTCAAATAACCAACAATTTTATCAATTTTTATAGTTGAAACGACCAAAACCTTTCTTTATAATGAACGATCAAAGTCTTACTTTATATTCGGAGGATATGATTATCAATCACTCGGATAATAGACTGGGTGATTACTCAATCTTTATTGCAAAAACCGAAATATAGTTCTCTTAATATAAGTTATAGTTAAATAAAATTAAAAATCTAAATTGATTTAATTGGTTTGGTCTATTTATAATACTTGTTATCTGTCAAATTTTTACAACCAAAATCACCATGATCTCAAAACTAACCCTTGTTAATAAATATTACATGCATAGTATGTAAAATGGAACAACAAAATCATCTAAAGCCATATAGTAATACTAACAATTATTAGTCCATGGCAAGCAGTACCAAGCTTCTCTTTTTCACAACTTTCCTCCTCTATCTTACCACCACCACCACCTACTCCAATGGCCTAAGTGATGGCACCAACAATCATCCTTCTCAATTGGCCTATTTAAAGGTATACATTGAATTAATGTAACCTATTTAAATCTTCTTTTTTCTCATTTAATACAAATTTTTTTTATCAATTTTAGATTTTTATTCTTCAAATGTTTGATGTAGGGTGAAGTTCATCAAGCTTCCGGATCGTGGGTAACATTAAAAACCCTCCAGAGCTAAACGAGTAGGAAAAGATAAGATGCACAAAATGAAAGCCAGAGCAACAAGAACGATGAAAACTTGCAATCAAACATCGATTGTGGTTATGTAATGGGTGTGGATTGCGATCCTCTAATAAATGCTAAGGAAGTTAGTTGCTCAGATAAATCTTTGTGGATTAAAGCAACATACGTTATGAATAACTTTTCCAATGCCAATGCTCGCAATGCGTCTGCCTGTGATTTCAATAAAACTGGCTTCTTAACGCTGACGAATCCAAGTAAGTGAAATAAATTGAGACTATTTAAGTTCTTCCTTTTTTTTTAATTGTTTTTTAATTGTTTTATATATATTTAAATGCAGGCAATGGTAAATGTGCTTTCCTCTAAGATCATCTCCTGAAGATTGGCATGTTACTTGCGTTAATCAAGTTTGTCTTGTAATTGTATTGAAAAAAATTATATATTTGTGCAACAGATTCATTTTTCTTTTTTTTTTTTTTGTCTGAAATGTCTAATAACAATTTATATTGATTTTTTTGGAAAAAAAGTTCTTTTACTTTTTTTTTTAAAAAATTATTATAAATACATGTTTAATTTATTAATATTACACTAAAAATTAAAGAAAATTGTGAGTTAAGATCTATGCAAATTTGGCGCTGCTAACAAAAATTGGGCTCAATTTGTAGAAAAAATTAAAGGGTTGTATTGGACTTGATAAAGCTACGATGATAGATTTTTATGCCACTCGGCTAGCTTGCCTACAATGTAATTTCATCACTTCACAACTTATTACAGCAAAAATCTCATTGTACAACTAGATTTACATAAAGGTAATAATTTTAGGATTAACATATTTTAAATTAATAAATTGAGTATACTAATTTTGTGTAATGTATAACATTATCTATCTGAATTACCTCAAATGCTCGAGTACTATTTGCTTGTGTGAAAAATTCCATACAAGTTTAGGCTCAGGAGTACTGAACTTTAATTGGACCTTTGATTTTAGGTCCAATGCATGAGGCCCAATAGAGCCCAAACTTCCATTACCCCTACTAATTCTTCTCCTCATTTGGAAATTTCAGTGCTTTTTTTTTTTTAATCAAAATATTACTAATTGAACTGTTCCATTAACATCCATGAAATAATAAAAACCCGTACTCTGTTTAGCCAATGGATCTCAATCTATTGCAAATATAAGGCATTGGAGATAAAAGATTCTTTACGGGGAGGAGATGTCAACATCCAAATCCAACAAAATTTCCCGTGAACCAAACAACTGTGTATCATACTCCATGCCCGAAAATAATGCCATCAAACAAGTTATCATGTATCCAAATTTTGTCTGTTTAAGACAAAGGCAATACTTCCAATTGCATGTTACTTAGGTCCACCAAAAACAACACTAATAATAATTTTATAATCAGTTCAGATCATACCTATATAGAGGTGTATAATGGGCCGAATCGGCAGCACAGATATAGCACCAACGATACAATGTGAATGAATTTCACTATGATTATGAATTTGAATATCCACATAACATGATACAATACGACACAAAAGATGTGATGATTCAAGTTCCAAAATTAGTATTTCAACGGCCATTTTTGTATTAGTAACACAGCATCACAACACTCTACATGAGATGATACAGCCATTGTAATAGTATGAAGAAAATAAAAGGATAATTCTAATTGGGCATTTGCAAGACCAAAACATGTACAAAATAAGCTGCAGATTAAAAGGAACAAATGGGATAACAAATTACAGCAAAGTGGCAATTTTCATTCACTCATTTGAAACTATCAAGTTCTGGCTAAAACCGTGAGGATGATACAATAAGCAACATGAATAACAAACAAAGCGAGACAAAAGAGAGAGAGAAGGGAACCCGAAGAGCGATTGCCGCAGATTGATTGGAAATATCTGAGGAATCAACGGCTAGAGGCATTCCGTCACTGCTGAGTGTGCACGACTGAGGATTGGAACCTTCTCTGTTCATCATCATAGCTCGGATGACGGCAGAAACCGTGTGAATGTAAGCTGTTCGGTCTTTTGCAAGGAGCCATGTAAGACCCATCAGCTGACAATCTTTGTTGTGCATTTTGGTAGTCCTGTCCTCTGGTTTGCTTGAATTTGAAGTCTTCTCGTTAAGCTGAATAGAATTAATAATTGAGAAGCGAGTTAGAGTTGGTATTTAATTGGACTAACAGTACATGTTTGGTAAATGAAGCTTTAAAGAAACTGAATAAGTAGGTGCAACATTTAATCAGAATCAACTGAAACCTGCATTTTAAGGCTTTAATGGTGGGCAGAATCCTAACTGCTTAAAAGCATCCAACAAACTTACTTTAAAATCCAAAATAAAACAGAGTTTCTTGGAAAATCTTATTTCTTTTAGTGTTGCGTGTTGAATTGAATTCTAATTTCTTTAATCAAACATAACAATTAATCACAAAAATAACCCGGAACATGCCAAATGATTACATTACCAAGCAGCGAAAATCGTCACAAAACTTGAAATGTAATCAACAGAAAATATATATATAAAGAAAATGTATACTCTTAAACTGGTGTATATATATATATATATATATATATGGTAAATCGACTCAATACCACTCGCAATAGCGCGTGAAGAGCCAATAATCAAGAGCAAGTGGGAAAGCAAGAACACAAACTTTCCCAATTTACCAAAACCAATTGGATGAAGAAGAAGAAGAACATCAACAAAACCCTAATCAGTAATCACGGTCTTCTTAATTCCTCCACAAATGGCAATGAAACGTGAACAGATTAATAACTTAAAATGTAAATGAAGGAAAATGATCAATTAAAGAATAATTTTACCTCATAGAGAGAGTTCAAGCACTTGTTGCAGCCACCAAGACCTGGAAATCCATTGACATTGGTGCTGCTACTCAAGCAATCTTTCTCCAATCTCTTCACATTCTCATCTCCCACAAGTTTCCCTCTCTGATCCAGCGAAAAAGACTCCGGACAGCTCAGAGGATGCAATCTTATGCCGCAGTAACAGTACACCACATCGCAGGTCTCATTGGGTCTGGCCAACTCTATACCTCTCCGTTTCAACGCCTTCCCCAAATCATCCACGCAAGTTTCAGAATCATCCGGCAGCAATGGTAAGTCGACAGAGGTCGGATTGTGACCCGGAACTGCCGGAGTCACTCTGCCCGCACTGCCTAGAGCGGTAGCAGAGTAAGCAGAGTACAACCAGGTTGCCAATACCGGACAGCATCGACTACGCTTGAGCTGCCCGGAAACGTCTACCTTATTATTTTTAGTGGCAGTGCCACATGCAGACTTGACAGCATGAAAGAGTTCATCGGGCAGGTCTAGCGGGCAACCGGCAACATTAGATTGTTCGGGAAATGCAGGGATTGTTGCGGGAGGCGAAGGGTTGACAAGAAGTGGCTCGATTGTAACGGGGTCTGGGTTGGGAAAACAGGAGAAGATGGGAAAGAAAATGGAAATGGAAAGACAGAAGATTAGGAAGACAAAGAAAGGAGGTTGAGAATACATGGCTATGCGGTGGTTGTTTAGGAGGAGGAAGACGAGGGAAATGAAAGAGTAAAGTAAGGAGTTTGCAGTGGTGGTGGTGGTGATGGAAATGGAAATAAAAGGAGAAAAGGGGAAAAGGGAGAGAAGGGAAGGGAGTTGGATGATGAGGAGAGTGAGAAGGAATGGAGGGTGTACTTTGTTTGTATGTTATGTTTGTTACCTGGGGCTGGGTGGTCAGATCTAAGTTTAGTATAGTTAAAGTGGGGATTAGTAATAGTATCATGAACAAATCATTCTTTGCAATAAAGTTTTAATTTTTTGGAAAAATAAATAAACACATTCTTAACATTTCATTTCATTCATTATAACACTTTACAACATGAGAATTGAGATCCATGAAATATATGGCTATGTAATTGCAAACAATTTATTAAAATTCATAATAAATAATCACTTAAACTATTATAAGCAATTCAATAATAATAGGAAACAAAAATTTAACCAGCCTTGGCTTTGCCGATAGAAAGACATACTCTCATTTTAAATTCAGGGTTCTGTTTGAATCCTACCAAATATAAGGTTAGTAGGGTACGTAAATTTTTTTCCTAAGTTAAGAGCAAATATCTTCCAGAGTAAATATAGAAATAAAAATTACCAATTGTATGATTTTTGATATGCACCACAATAATATATCTCTAAACTTCTATTCCGTACATTTATTATATAAAAATACAAATAGTGTACATAGTAAATTAACTAAAATTTTTCTTTAACTCTTTTAAGTTTTTTCCTACCACTAAAGTTGGCTCTTCTAACTAATACAATGACAAATCTTTTATATGGATCTATTTTACAATGTAAAATTTTTTTAAATTTAGGTATTAAAATCTTTACTTGTAAAAAAAGTATATGATAAAATATAAAGGCTATAAAACCTACCAAAACTTTATAGAGTCTTGAATTAAACATTTGGAAGTTAGAAGTTAACTTATCATTAAATCATTTAATTTAAAGTTATAGTTGTTGTTAATTATTATCATTATTTTGATTTTACTTACCACTGTAGTCCATCCTCCATGATTTTTGTCTCAATAAATTAAAATATATAAATAATATATTATTTATTTTAAAAGATTTTTAATGAAAAATAGAAACCTCACCCATTTATAAAATACTAAATTTTTACTTCTAATTATTACTGAAATTCAAAATAATTTGAGAATATAAAATATGCCTCAAACTACCAAAATGTTAAAAATCATTTACAAATACATTAAGTCAAGATTTAATTTAAAAATCTCTAATGTACTCATAAAAATTCAACAAATTATTGTTTATTTCAGTTTTACTTATTTTAAATAACATTACTTTTATCGATAACTATTGTATATAAAAACCATTTAAATTTTCTAAATTTTATTTGACTTAATATATGATTACTAAAAAATAACAATAACATGTTAAATTAATCCTCATTGTAAAATGCAATTGTAGAGTAGTATAATAGCATATTACATGTATGGTTGGGGCTAGGCCAAGATGGAGCCCTTGAGATGATGCTAATGAAAATCAAAATTGATGAAGACAAAGTCACCAACATGCATAAATATGATTATAAATATTCCATCTAATATTTTCATGATCACCCTCCTATTAAATTAAATTAAATTAAATTCTTCATAATTCAACATCGATGACTATTTATTTTTATCTCTGCTCAAAATGTAGCTAGAATTTCAAATAATTAATTAATTTCAAGTAAACTCAAACTTCCATAAAATTCTTAATTCAGAAACCAAAGCATGTAAGCTCTCAAGGCATATTTATTGTCTGGAAGACTGGGTTTTGAATTCATCTCAGGATTTTAAGTATAAAAAAAAGTTTCTTATTAATTTATTATAGAAAATATTTTTCATTTACACTTTGGAGATTCTCTTCATCTTCGTTTGGCCCTCCACTAAGAAGAACAACTGTAAATAGTTTTTGAAAAGCTCGAAGAAGACTTGAAAAGTTTTTTTCAATAAAGATTTTACTTATTTAACTCACCAGCCCGAAACCCACTTTGGAATTTTTATTTCTTTAATTTTACAAGAAGAAATTGACTTTTAATATTCTGAATTTCCATTAAAGTACTTTTGTAAACAGTAAAAAAAGAAAAGGAAAAATTTAAATATAAATATATATTTATGTGGTTGCTTTTGCCTTGCAAAAAGTGACAAAAAGAGATGCCAGCTAATTGCAAGTGAATCTTTATTACACACATATTGATGATACCTTTAAGTTTGGCCTATTTTAATTATTAGTACTTTTTAATTTCTTTTTATTTTTCTTTTATTCTTTTTAATTTCTTGAGATCTTATATCATAAATTGGTTTGTTAATTAGGGTATGGAATGATTTATGATATCATGCCGATCAAAGTTTTGTAAATATATAACAAAACATATAAATCTTGAGATACTATAACATTACATTTTTTTTTTTTAAATTTTTTTGATTGTGAGAAATATATGTCCCAAAAACCCCACCTATATACTCATTAGCAAATTAAGGGTTGTGGTTATCATATGATTTCATGAGCTTTGAACCCATTTGCAAATAGTGATATCATTCATCAATATCAATAAATAAAACTCGGCATTTTTCAACCATCTTAATTAATTTGATATAGTCATGTATATGCTCACAATTCACACAATTTTAAAGAAATTAATATTGCTTGATTATAAAAGTAAGAATGCAACCAAATATATTAGTAGGTAAAATCTTAAATCTATTTGAGCTAAATACTATACATTATCTAAATTCTTACTTAAACTTTTGGTCAAATAATTTCAAGATCGTATGTTTAATTTTTTTATATGATTTACATTTGTACTCAATATATTTTTTTTTGTATTATAAATTATATGTATAATTTATTGATATTATATCAAATTTAATACGATACTATGTAAAAGAGTCCAGAATTTAAAATGGTATAAGAATGTTATTTGTTGAAATTTTCATCTAATTTAAGTGAATTTTATCTTTATTTTAAAAAAAAATCAATCTTAAAATTAATGTAAAAAATTGAACAAATTTATTAGTAGACTGATAATCAAAGAGTTTAAACAGGAAAAAGTTTGATAAAACTTAATAGTATTATTTGCATCCGTATTAATTTAAACATTTATGTTACTCACTAATACAAAAATTAAATCAAATATAGAAAGGCTTATGAATTAATTTGGGGAAAATTATTAATGAATTTTGTGAAAGCATCGAAGTTGGAGCAGTGGGTGGAGATGCACTAGCACGCTTCCCCGGCTAAAGCTGCCGCTTGCAAAAGAGCCACCACCAAAAGAAAAGCCTGCGCCGCTGCTGCAGCTTCTGCTTCAGATGCTGCATATTCCATTCTTCCTTTTATGATAGCTTTCACTTCATAATTTGCACTGTTTTAATCATGTGAAAACATTTCCTTCATCGATAGCTTAATTTAATGCATTAATTCCATTTTTTCATTGCTGATTCATAGCTATCTACTTCTTTCCATTAATATTCATGTTGCTGTAATGGAATTCATGCATGATGACCCAATTTAATTAGAGTAGCTCTTGTTTATAGGAAATGTGAATTAAGGGTAATTAAAATTACATTAAAATTAATTATTTATTAATTTTGTAAAAATTTAATTTTAAAAGCAATGGCTACAAAAGATATTGCTAGGTCCAACCACATGTTGCAATTTGTTTATATTTTTGGATGTATGTGTATGATTGCACATATATATAGTCGGCCCCAAGAAGAAAAATATAAAACAAAAAAGAATGATAAGTTACATCAAGCATGATCATTAAAGCTATCTCTAGCTTGATTTCTTAAAATATTTTTCAAAGGTTGTTAGTGATTAATTTATAGAACCCAAGGTCTATGTAATTGACCAAAATTAAGCTAGGGGGACCAACAAATTGAGGACAATATATAAATTAATATTGTTCTTCAATGGATCCAAGAACCATTTTGTTATAATTTACGGTCATAGATAGATAAATACATAAATAAACAAATTTTAATTATACACCATTATTATTAATGTTATATATATATATATATAAGGAATTCTACTTCTAAATTATGATGCTTATTACAAAAATTTAGAAGGTAGTATCACAAATATTTTTAAAATAACTGTAATAGGTACAAGAACACTTTTAAGCATTAGTATTATTTCTACTTGAAAAATTTAGTATTTGATAACCCAATATTTTTCTTTCTCAATGTTAGTTTTGACCATATAACTCAATTCAAACATCAAACATAGAGATTTAATTGTTTCCATAATCATTAGTAAGAAATCAACTAAGAAATTAAAAGGTTGTATCATTGATGCATTAGATTTATTTGGGGCTAATAATGAAACGCTTTAATCATTTATCAATGAGAATACAAATATCAAATAAAAAGTTTAGATTCTATTATGTAATATTGCAACTATTTACAAGTATTTTATATATATATATATATATATATACCTTTTAAGATTTAAACATATAACTTTTAAGAAGTCGATGCAAGTTAAAGAAAATTATTTTGCTGAGATTTGAAACGATGAAATTACTTTTAAATTATTAAATCTTAATTATTGTATGTAAGAGTATAAAATTTAATACTATAGGATTTACGGATTTATTTGATACGATAATTTTTTTTCTTTATAAAGATATATAAATTTTATGAATTTAAATATTATTATCTTAAAATTAATTTATTCTATAAACAAGGCTCTAAGAATTTAAAAATAAACCCTTTATTTAAAGATGACAAATTTTTTATGGTTATAAATATTTGTTAATATCTACTTATGCAAGAGGAAGAGAGGATTATTATATCCAAATAAATATGAAATGAGTATGAGACTGATATTCTTCTCATACTCAAAACCCATATAAGCTTCCTCTTTTATATATATCTTTTATTTTAAAAAAATAAATTCAAAACTACATACTTTTGTATTTTAATTTATTTTATTGAAATAAATATAAAAAATTTAAACATTTAACATAATTGTATAAAAAATGTTAACTTGTAAGGTGCATTTGCATAAATTAGTTTTTTTAGTTTTAAGAGACGGGCTAAATTAGTAAGCTAGCTCTTTATTTTGTAAGCTAACCATATTCCAATCTAAAGAGGTAACGAATTAGAAAAGTATTTGGATTATGATCACTTCTTACCCTTTAAAAAGGAAACAAGAAAAAAAAATTAATACAAGAATATATTGTTTCTTTTAAATTTATAAATAAGCAAAGTTTGGTCGTTTTACTTGTGGTTATCCAAGAATACACTGTGTACAAAGGTTTTGTTGGGGAATCCAGCCCACACATTAGTAAGCCCAAAACGTTTGTTGTGGGATTGGAACAGTCCAAATCAAGCTTCAGCTTGCTCCAGATTCATTCCACCCATGTAATTTACGATAATGGGTTATTGTTCCATAAAAAGAATTATTTGTAAACCTGAATTTTATTTTTAAGAAAATTTATATGTTAAATTAACCGGTTTGATAAGCTCAACCATGGGTATCACAAGATTTTTATTGTCAAAATTAATTCAAATAGATAATTCTTGGTTAAACCAAACTAATATGTACTGATTTGATAAGCTCAACCCATCAAACTGTCCCCAATTAATTTCTATATTGATTGAATGCATTTACAAGTTACAAATTTCGAATGAAAATCGCAAATCTAATTAGACCCTCAAGAAAATTTTACAGCAAAAAGCCATCCTTGTGATGGAGGAAGATCTTCAGGAGGAGAAAGCAAGCTTTGCGGTTTTCAGGGACCATTTTTGACGATGAATCCCATAGCAAGACCCCAAGAAGTATGTTCTTCAAGATGACAATGTATGAACCAGACCCCCGGATTGTCAGCCTTTATTCGGAGCGCAGCCCATCCGCCGCTCGGCACCCCACGGTAATCCTCTCCGGAGGATCAACGAGATTGTACTTTGCTAGATCCTTGGCCTCATTGAAGTTTCCAAATCCTCTCCCGACAATGAAGAAGTTGCGGCCGTGAATGTGAATTGGATGATTCTCGACGTTCAGAAAACTTGTATCCTGCAACACTATTTCTATGCTTGTGCCATAGGGGAATACCAGAAGTTTTGTGCCGAATTCGGCACTCATGTTCTCGGTTAAAAGGATCCACACCCGTGTAATGAAAGGGTTCCGGAGGTTTTTCCGGGAAATCGGAGGAGAAAACTCCTGTTGTCAGGTTTTTGTAATAGCTTTCCAGGATTGACAAAGAGGGTCGAAAGAAAGATTGGTTGTTCATCGAAGCTACAAATCTCTTTCCATTTAATCCTTTGCATGGTTGATTTTCAGGACAGTCTTGACGATTAAGGCTTATAGTTACGATCACTCGCTTATCAATCCTTTTCGGCACGTTGCATGGATACCTAGAATTTGCCAAGCTTCTTAACTTGTCAGAAAATCTTGTAGCAAAAGCGGTATCTTCCAACCTACGAAGATTCTAAAGCTGAACCCTGTACTGAGACTTAACCTTTCCGGCACCCATGCTTTTACCTTAAGAATCCAACTGCTGCAGAATTATTGAACGGGAAAACAGAAGGGACATAAGGCCTAGCAGCCATTGAGAACATTCCTGAGATATCAGGAATCTGATTTGCAGTGAGCAAAACTGTGGTGGTTTGTCCTGGAGCGATCATTATTGCAGTTGTGGAGAAGGGTTTTGTATAAACTGCGTCGATTTCGACAACTGTTAATGTATGATTGGCTATGGCAAAGAAGAGTTCATCGTTTAGGGCTGCATTGATTATTCTAAGCTGGTAGGTTTTTCCATGTTCGACTGTCTGGACGAAAGTATCTGCACATTAATATTGAAAAGCACTTAATAAGACAAAAATTTTCAATATTTAAAGAATAGAGTGCCAGAAGATTGTAACATCATTAATTAATTGGTTATACGTCCTTTAGTAGAGCAAGGGTAGAGAGGTCCTGGCAAACCATTTATTGTATAAGCATCTGAAGAATCGGGGCCTCCATGCTTCATCATTTCATTTTCCACTGCATCTACATCTTTATTCCACCATTCACCTGTACTCAATTGGGCCGGGGGAATGTTTTGTTTGGTCTAAGTTAACATTACTTAAGGAAAATTATGTATACATAGAGAGATAATTAAATTGATGAATTAATTAATAATTGTAGTTAGTTACCGAATATAATGGGAATTAATTCAGCTTGAATTGGGGCTGCAAAAGGGTAAGGCATACGAGGGTAGATGATGAAAGCACAATATACAGAGGCTCCTTGCCCAGAATAAATAAATAAATAATTAAATTAAAAGATATAGTTATGAAAACAAACCAATGAAACAATCAGAATAATCTAGAGGATGGCGATCATTAATAATTTTACTGGTTCTGAAGTACTTCTAGCTGGTTGTGTTCTCTTTTCATTGGCTTACAATGAAAGCAACGAAACCCATGCTAGCTATATATTATTTCTTTAATAAATAACATCAACAAAGACCGAGGAACAATACTAGCTATGTATTGTAGTAATATGTATGCGGAAACCTACAAGAACAAATAATGCAAGGTTCTTTACATTTGTCCTCCCAATTTTTGTCAAATTTACAGCTAAGTATACGTTTTTATTCTATAAAATGCTTGCTTTTCTTATCAGTCATTATCTCCTAATGTCAATTTAATTAATATTCAGAGAAATATAATTCTGGTGAATCACCCTCTTTCTCTCCCTCGAATATGAATATATATATATATATATATATGATAATAAACGATATTAAGAATAATCATTACTAGGGTAATTTTAACTTGTTTATCAACTTTTATATTTTTAATAGCAATAGAAGGAGAATTTCTACTGTCAAATAGATGATTGAATTTCGATATTTCAAGTCAACTGATCATGATTAATACATCAGTTAAGCTATAAATTACAAATTATTGAGGTTATCATTGTTGTCATCATATAATATTATTACTGATATCATAATGCTAGGATGTCACCCTAGACAAAGCATGCAGAACCAACTCAGACATCATACTTGTGGAATATCTCTAAGTCTGATTAGTATATAAAAGAAACAATATAATAATAAAATGTGCTTGTTGACTCATCGGGGGACTAGCTACTTGGTAGAAGAATGTTGAGTGGGTAAGTATAACAGCCTTCACTTGGCAAGTTAATGAATAAGATCATATCAAGTGAAGAGATCACTCGGACTACATATATGCACTCAATTAATTAATTTTAATTCTAAACATTAAAAAGTGAAGGCTGATATCATAATGCTAGGATGTCACCCTAGACAAAGCATGCAGAACCAACTCAGACATCATACTTGTGGAATATCTCTAAGTCTGATTAGTATATAAAAGAAACAATATAATAATAAAATGTGCTTGTTGACTCATCCGGGGACTAGCTACTTGGTAGAAGAATGTTGAGTGGGTAAGTATAACAGCCTTCACTTGGCAAGTTAATGAATAAGATCATATCAAGTGAAGAGATCAGTCGGACTACATATATGCACTCAATTAATTAATTTTAATTCTAAACATTAAAAAGTGAAGAATGTTGTACTTACCAATGAATGCTAGTATTTTAGGCAATGCGATTAGTGATCTTGATTTCGACGCTGTCACCTTCATGAACAGCAATGGTTGGCCCTGGATACTCTCCATTCACTGTAAGAAGTTGCTTTGTATGGCACAAACGTCTCACCTACTTCCACTCAACCTGAAAATCAATAATCAAACGAATTACAATCTTAAACTCAAGCATCTATAAATATACATAATTCACGACATTAGTTATTCTAGCAAAGCCAGCTGCATCGAGAAAACAAGACAGAGGTCGGATTCCTTTTCTTAATTTCTTATATTAAATTGAAACCGTCCGGTTGTAGCTGAAGAAGAAGAAGAAGGCAGAAGCAGAGAAATAATTATCAGCAATGTTACCCACAGAAACCTACAGTGATTGTACAAACACAGCTCCATTGTTACTGCTAAACTTTAGCTTGCAAAACTAGCATGCACAAAACCCAATTTATGGACTAGGAAATTCAACTAATCCATCTAATCATAATATTATAATCATTGAGTTATAATTTTAGAATTTATTATTCTTTTATAATTTTGTATAGGGACATATTTTGTGACGCTCGAGTAGTAGGTAAGGAGGCCGACTGACAAATGATAATGATCGGGAAACATGTCAACTGAGTTTTGAATATATGATTTGTTATCTATCTATCTATCTATATATATATATATATATATAGATATATATATATATATATATATATTCACAAAAAGTTTGGCTGCCATCATAAATTTATTTATCACCGAAGATTATTAAAATAAAATAAAATGTCAATAGTAACATGTAGATCGATCGATCCCTGAGTTTTGGCCAAAACAAAAATAAGAACATAACATAATTTGAACTTCTAATCAGACGAGACTCTACTATATATGTTGTTGTCAAAACTCTATCTACTTTGATTCGATTAAGGGTTTTCATTTGGGATATATATTTCTGTTCTCATACTATAATTTGAAAGTACAATAATTGGACCGTTCGATACACGTCAATTTTAATTAAGCATGACGCATTTTTAATGATGATTTTATTAAAATTCTTCAAGAAGAACCTGTAGCTATTATTATCCCGAAAGAAAAATTATAAAAGGACAAGAAGAAACCACGTACCCATATACATATACACATATAGGAACGTAACCATGGCATATTTTTACAATTTAAAAAGTTGATGTATATTACCGAAAGTGTCGGCTTCTTATCTAGTCCTTTGGTCAATTACTGAGCCATTTCGATTCTAGCAGCTGCTAATTAAATGAATGAGGATCGTACGTTGGTGTGAGTTGTGATGATCAATTAAGACAAAATTGGAATAACTCAGGATCTTTGCTTACCATACACAGCATATAAATTCCTTGTTGTTCCCTACTCTTTAATTTCATTTCAACGCTAGCTTGTCTCACTTATTATTAATTGTTAATTCATTTCTAAAGAAAGGGGAATATTATATTGAAGTTGGCGAAAAATAAAATATGATCTCTCTCAGAATTTTATATGTATATATATATATATATATATATAGAGGATCAAAGGCCCACTTTTTTTACTTAATATTTTATATTAAATATAAACTGTTGAATATAAACATATTCAACGATTGAGAATATATATGATATGTGTGTTAATTATAAATATATTAATTATGCATTAATTACATGCTCAGACATAATCTCAATCGTTAAATGTGTCTATATTCATGACTTATATTTGATATAAAAAATGGGCCATTGTTCTCCTACCTCATACATATATGCATGCCAATAATCATGTATAAAGATGATCGAGCGAGTCTGAATTATCTTTAATTGATCGAGACATCGACTATCATGAAATCAAAGACATAATCATGTGCAATCATTTAAAATTTTTTTTTTATTATGTTATGTTAGTATTTTTTTATGTTCAAATCAATCTCTAATTATTACTATTATTTATCTTGTCATCACATATTTTTTAATTTCCCTAACAATATATAGTATATATGATCACATCTTATATACATCAAATGCAACTTTAAGGTCTACAATTGTACTGCTACCACCATCCTAATAATTTTTGAGAAAACTAAAAGTATATATATATATATATATATATATATATACACATCATTTTAGAAACAAAAATTTATCAATCATCAATCTATCTTTTCAATAATTCGTATGTTCTACTTAACATACAAATATAATAAATATGGAGAGTAGGAATATTCATCTTTCAAAGAGAGGCTCATTACTACTGTTACATATATTAACAATTCAATATTAATTATAAGTAAAAAAGAAATAAAATTAAATATAAACAAATATCAATTTATAAGTATTATTTATTATAATACAATACTTATGATTATAATATAATTTTATTATAATTCAATTTTTTAAAAAAATTAAAATATTATTTATAAAAATAAATAATAAATATTATAATACTAATGTGCAAGAAAATAATATTATGATTTATCTTATTAATATATTTTTAAAGATAAATATATTATATTTTATCAAATTTTAAATATTTAATAGTTTATTTTTATTAAATAATTATTATTAAGAGAGATTTAATTGTTATTTTTTAATAAATTAAAATTTTAATAAATATTTTTAAAATGAGTGAGACTAATCAGTTTAGTACTTCAAATTTTAAGAACTTGAAAAAATTTTTTATCTAAAAAGTATTAGATGGATAAATATATTGTTAAATTCAATGTGTGATACGAGTAATATTGTTTTGTTATCACAAAATAAAATACTTGTGAATTGATGAAAAGGAGGTCATTTAAACAGCCCCATTAACGGTGAGCATGTCCCACTCATTTCTTAGATTAGCATGTCAAAAAGTAAAATTACTTTATCAATTTTTTATATTTTAAAAATATAAAAAAAATAACTAACTATACTATATTATATTAACTTTTTTCGTTAATTATTTGTATTAAAACTAAAAATTTACGTCCTGAAATTTAATTTGTATTTAGAGTTGAGATGTTTTCAAAATAGCCAAAGGACTAATTTTATTTTAGTTTATTTTTTTCGTGTGAGATGTGAAATGATAAATAAATAAACGGAGTTAATTAATTAAAATACATCACAGAAACATTTACTTACAGTAATGCGCGGGAGTAACCGTTGGATACCAAAATAATGCGCGGGAGTAATCGTTTACGACAGTTACAGAGCGGCAGCTGCAGCATACTCCAACAACAAACCCTACCCATCAACAACCTTCAGTCGTCAACAGACACAAACCCATATCCATCAAAGAAAACGTTTAAGCAAAAAATTAAGGCCAAGAACAAACCGGAGCACGTCGGAGACTGGGACATAAAACAATGGAACATGGCCATTACCACCCACATGCGCAACGGACGTTGCGACTCGGCTCTCCACGTCTTCAATTCTATGCCTCGCCGAAGTACTGTTTCCTACAATGCATTGATATGTGGGTATTTGTCAAATGGAAATTTTGATCTTGCCAGAGAGCTGTTTGATAAAATGCCTGAAAGAGATTTGGTTTCTTGGAATGTGATGATTAGTGGGTACGTTAGGAACAAGAATCTTTCTGCAGCACGTAAGTTGTTTGATATGATGCCGAAAAGGGATGTTGTTTCTTGGAACTCCATGTTGTCCGGGTATGCACAAAATGGGTATGTTGATGAGGCGAGGAGGATTTTTGATAGGATGCCGGAGAAGAATGAGGTTTCATGGAATGGATTGCTTGCAGCATATGTGCAGAATGGGAGGATGGAAGAAGCTTTTGTGCTGTTTAAGTCAAAGGTGGACTGGGAGGTGGTTTCTTGGAATAGTTTGATGGGAGGTTTTGTGAAGCAAAAAAGGTTGGTTGATGCAAGGCGGCTTTTCGATAGAATGCCGCTGAGAGATGAAGTTTCGTGGAATACTATGATTACGGGTTATGCTCAAAATAATGATTTGGCTGAAGCACGGAGATTGTTTGAAGAGGCTCCAGTTAGGGATGTGTTTACATGGACAGCTATGGTGTCAGGTTATGTGCAGAATGGGATGGTTGATGAAGCAAGGAAAGTTTTTGATGCCATGCCTGAAAAGAATACGATTTCATGGAATGCAATGATTGCGGGATATGCACAAATTAAGAGAATGGACATGGCAAGGGAGTTGTTTGAGGCAATGACTTGTAAGAATGTAGCTTCTTGGAATACAATGATCACAGGTTACGCTCAAAGTGGTGAAATTACTCATGCTAGGAGTTTGTTTAATAGGATGCCTTGGCGTGATTGCATCTCATGGGCAGCTATGATTGCGGGTTATGCTCAGAGTGGCAATTTTGAAGATGCTTTGCATCTTTTTATGGAGATGAAAAGAGATGGGGAAAGAATGAACAGATCCCCATTTACCACTGTTTTGAGCATATGTGCCAATTTGGCTGCTTTGGAACTGGGGAGGCAGTTGCACGGCCAGCTGGTTAAGGTTGGTTTTGAGGCCGGGTGCTTTGTAGGGAATGCGCTTCTTGTAATGTATTGTAAGTGTGGAAGTGTTGAAGAGGCATACCATGCATTTGAAGAAATAATAGACAAGGATGTCATTTCATGGAACACAATGATTGCTGGTTATGCTAGACATGGATTTGGGAAGGCTGCTCTAATGCTTTTCGAGTCGATGAAGAAAGTGGGTATCAAACCAGATGATGTCACTATGGTAAGTTTGATATGTTAATTCCCCACAATGTTGATGCTTGATTCATTATTTTCCTTATTATGATGATGCATCCTATTGGGAATTTTGAAGCCTTTTTTTTCTTTTAACAATTTAAGAACACCACTGCTGAGTGAAATGAGAATACTTTTTTGCAAACTAAAATGTAGCAAAGGTATTGATGTAGCTAGACTCATATGGTCCACATTCGGATTTAGGGCCCATTTGTAACTATTGTGTTTAGCTTGATTTTGGAAGCACAACAACTAAAAATTAACTGATTTTATTCAACAGCTATTGGCCAAATATTAATCTAATATCTTTGGAAAGAATAATAGCTTTTACTTGACAGCTAATGTTTACTAAATACCCACCCATTTTTTCTTGACATATAGTGATTCAATTTTGACAGCAATTATGCATTAAAAACCATAACATCTCAATCCCAAATGGGCCCTAAGTCGGGTTTACATTTGATATAATATTCAGAGCATTGTAGTTGACCTCTGAATTATTGAGCAATTATTGATTGGAAGAACTCATAGTGCCTGGAGAGTGATCTTAGTTGAGTTTGGAATTCATCTCTGCTAAGAAATGATTTGCTCTTCGTGATTCAGGAATGACCAGCTTAGTCATTACAGAGCCAGTGCCGGAGTTATCACAGGGTTGAAACTGCCCTCTGGTTTCTTGTCCTGTGTTCTTATTTACCAGAAAATGCCTATCAGGAACTGGAAGGAAAACTCTTGAATTTGAGGCAATTGCTGTTTCAAATTATATTATGATAGAGCAATTAGAAGTAATATATGAAATTAGTGTAGTATTGAAAGATTTTGTTTGTTGCAGATGCTTGTTAGTGTCTTTGAATGATGTTTAGGGAAAAATAGTACTTTTATTCTCCTTCAAATATGGTTCCTAATTTTTCAGTTCTATTATATCTGTGTTGCAGGTTGGTGTATTTTCTGCTTGCAGTCACACTGGCTTGGTAGAGAGGGCGAGGGAATATTTTTATTCAATGAATCGAGATTACGGTATAATAGCAAATTCTAAACATTATACATGCATGGTTGATCTTCTTGGTCGAGCCGGGCGCCTGGAGGAGGCGGAGAATTTGATGAGAAGCATGCCTTTTGAACCAGATGCAGCAACTTGGGGTGCTTTACTTGGTGCCTGCAGAATTCATGGAAATACTGAATTAGCTGAAAAAGCTGCACAGATGATTTTTGAAATGGAGCCTGATAATGCGGGAATGTATGTTCTCCTATCAAATTTATATGCAGCTTCAGGTAGATGGGGTGATGTTAGTAGGATGAGATTGAAAATGAGAGACAAAGGTGTCAAGAAAGTAACTGGCTATAGTTGGCTTGAAGTGCAAAATAAGGTTCATACATTTTCCGTTGGTGATACTTTCCACCCAGAGAAGGATAGAATATATGCCTATTTAGAAGAGTTGGAATTGAAATTAAAGAAGGATGGGTTTGTTTACTCTACAAAATTGGTTTTACATGATGTCGGTGAAGAAGAAAAGGAGAATATGCTTAAGTATCATAGTGAAAAATTAGCTGTGGCATATGGGTTACTTTCTATACCAGCTGGGAGACCAATACGCGTGATAAAAAACTTGCGTGTGTGTGAAGACTGTCATAATGCCATGAAACACATATCCAAGATTGAGGGAAGGTTGATAATCTTAAGGGATAACAACCGGTTTCACCACTTCAGTGGGGGTTCCTGTTCGTGTGGGGATTACTGGTGAGATTGGAGATCTTTTAGCAGAATGCTATGGCAGTACACTCTCTGAACCTACTGAATCCTTGCAGATTGAGATTCTTTTACATTCCAACTAGTTGGAATCTTATTGATTCACGAGAACAAAAATAAAATAGACATTTCAGCTGGAAGTGAAATAAAGGCTTCCTGGAATGACCGGAACTGCTTGGAGTTCTCCAGAAATTTTGAGTGATTTTCTGGAGCAAGATCGGTCACTGATTGACTGCGCCTGCTAACATATAGTTCTTCACTTTAGTCAGAAACAGATTTACGCTTGAGGGTTGCAGTCGATCAAACAGTAAGTGCATCAAAAATTGGAAAGATAACAGGATCAAAGAGTTGGCTGAACTGAATGACGCTTCTTCGAAGCAGCAATGCCATTACCAAGAGGGGATACCCGATAGGGTCAGTTTTTCCTTCTGAAATTTCAATAAAGCAAGAGTTTGGAAGAGTTAATATTACATTTTTTTGTATATATTATTTTATCAATTTGTAATTCCTCATTTTATTTCTTATACTCAAATGTTTTTGTAATTTTATGGTGTTATATAGTTTTTGGAAGAGCTAATATTACATATATGAAAAGGAAAAATAGGACAAAACTCGGTTGTTATAACTTCTCTTTATTAATTCTTCCTTCAAAATAAAAAATAAAAAATAAAAAATAAAACTCATTATGATATAATCAATCAGCAGTTATTTGCAATTAAGGGAAGAAATAAATTTTATCAAACAGCCGCTAAAGGTATATTCTTTTAAGCGCAGCTTGCCCTATGCACTAAGTCATTGAATAAATATTATAATATTTATTATTTAATTTATAGTTATGAATCAGCATAGGTTACATTCATCGTTTCTTAATGACTAGTGAGTTGATTATTACCATTTAGATCCTTAGCTTTGTATACATTTACTAAATAAAATCATAAGTTTTTATATTTTATTAAATAAATATTTGTAATCTTCTACCATGATTATAACCACAATAATAATTTGTTAGTTTTCACATTTACCTAACAAAAAGCAAATGATGCATTAAAATTGTCAACTTTTACTTTAGAATTTGACTATGTTACAACCATAATTAATTTTCTTGATACGAAAATTAAATTTGAACATGAGAAAACAATGTCATTTCGCATTCATAAATAAATCTTGAAACATATTAGGTTGTAATATCAAATCGACTATATCTATCCTAGTTCAGTGATCAAGAAGGATCACATCATACGAAACCCTAGAGTTAAACAATGAAGAACTAATAACACCCAAAATTCAAATAATTACGTATATTCCCATTTTCTGAGACCATTAATTTTAATCTTTTAATGAATTTCAGTTTTCGAAAAAAGTACACCTGTTAATCAAATCAATAAATTATGCATATTCATTGACATATACATACGTGGTTCATATTAATCATCAGATTATGCACGATCTCATTGAGTAATTACCACTTAGAAGAATAATTAATTATTGGAAAAAAAAAAAAGAGTGAGTATATCATAAATCAAATCATAATAATAGATAGATCAATCTCATCTCCTCGGTTTCTTACTCTTCCTTCTAGTTTCTCTCCCCAAATTACTCGATTCATTCATAATTTCTTCTCGATTTACACACATTAATTACCAACTCATCCGAACTAAGAATCTTCCTTTTTTATATTCCCGATCTCTCTTATCTCTTTTTGTAACACAGCAAGAGACTCACAGCGACAATTATGGCTACTCATTCACCGAATTCTTGGTCTACAGATGAACTTTTTGTGAAAGAAGAAGCTAACCTCTTTTCCTCACTAATTCAACTTCCTTCAGAGGAGTTCAGGTAACATTAGGGGTTTATATTCTTACTCGAAACTCTCTCTTTTCCTTTTTCATCTCCTTTTTGTTAATTCTTTTCTCTTACAAATGTTCACAGTGGAAATGGGTTTACTTCGTTAGATTGGCAAAACGGATTGTTCCTTCCAGATAGCTGTTTCGATGCTACTCCTTTAATGGAGAGCTACGCTGACGACCCTTATGCATCGCTGGGTATAGTTCCGAGTCCAGGTTTTATTGAAGGTGAAAGAGAAATTCATACGGTTTTTCTTGTTTCGTTCTTGTTTGGTTTGTTACTTAAACGGGTTCTTTGTTATTTTCCTAACAAAGGCGATATCTCTGATAACTATGTGAATGGAGCTGGTCTCTTGAACGAACTGAATCCAGTATTCGAGTCTGAGAAACAGGCAATTGTATTGTGTTCTACAAATGGAGAAACCAGCGAACAATCGAGAGAAGAGAAGAAGGTTAGAGCATGCAGGAAAGATAAGAATACAAACAGCTCCTCCAAAACGCTATCAAAGGGGACAATATCTCAGTACTTCTACATGACCATAACTGAAGCAGCAAAACAACTTAACGTTGGCTTAACTGTACTGAAGAAAAGATGCAGAGAATTGGGAATCCAGAGATGGCCGCATAGAAAGTTGACAAGCCTCCAAACCCTAATCAAGAATTTGCATGTATAATCTCCAAACCCTATCTCTCTTCATATCACTTTCTTCAAACCCTAATATGTATAATTTGCTGATGAGGCTTAGCTTTTATGTAAATATGCAGGAGATAGAGAAGGAGGAAGGAGAGGGAGAGAGGAGTGGGAAGTTGAACGATGAGATAGAGAGATTGGAGATGGAGATGAAGATGATAGAGGAGAAACCGAATATCCAAATGAAGGAGAAAACAAAGAGGCTAAGGCAATCTTGTTTCAAGGCACACTACAAGAAGAGGAGGCTTATGGGAATGGTGGATATTGCTGCTGATCAATCACAGTGTTCTTCTTCTAATATTGGTAATTATCATAATGAGATTTGGAATGAAGAAATCGATCATGAGCAATTGAAAACCGTTTTCTTTGACTCGTCTTCTTCGACGAACAATATGTTCTTCGTCTAGGAAAGTATTTCGGATTTTGCTTCTTGGGTACGAAGATGTGATGGTCTATTTGCAAGAATGTTGGCGAAGTGAAAAGCAAATGCCCAAAAACGCTTTTCGAGGAAGTTGAAAAAATTGTTTTAGACAATGGAAAGACATAGTTGTTTGATATGCAACTCCTCATTTATAAAGGGCACTATTTTAACATAAGACTAGAATTGAAGGTTTATTATTTTAATTAATTTTTAGTTAATTATTATTAGAGGTATAAAGGGCAATCTCTTAATCAAGCATGGACTTCTAAACGATGTATGAGATAAGAAATATAAGTGCCTTCTTTTCAGGAATTTGTAATTCTATATGTTATTAATTTAATTCACTTGAGAATAAGAGAAAATTTTCCTTATAAATTTAAAAGTTTAAATAGTTTAACAATAATAATATTTGTATATATATATATATCTTAAATAAGGAGAACTTATTTAAAATTTTTGCATAAAATACAAACTTTTTTACAATAAAATTAAGATATTTATCTGGTAGAAATTGTTTAATTTTCTTTCTTAAAACGATGATGAATGATTTAATTAGTAAAGAATTGTATAAAAGGTAAAAGATTTCAGAAAAGAAATGATATTTATTAAAAAAAATCATAAAAAATGGAGATCATGTTAAAACTAAAAGAGAGATTGCTCGATTAGATTATTTGTTTGTAATTTTTTTTATCTGTTTCTCTTGAATAATATTGAAATTGTAAACAATTTAACATTAATTACCTAATCTCAACTCAAACAATGCCCGAACACTGTAAATTAAACTTATAACACGTACAATTTTTAGTCAAGATGAACGTTGATTCATTTTTTAATGTTATGATTTGAGTCTGTTTAACTAAGAGGCTATATATAAAGAAATTCTATCAAATCATCCAAACTAGAAGGTTACAAATAACTTTTAAAAAAAGCAAAAACAACAAGTCTTACTGCTTCTGTCTGGTGACAGGTTTCAGCTGGAACTGGTCTAACTCTCACCACTCTGCAAAAGCCTGCTTAGTTCCGTTACAAGTCCGCAACTATGTTTTTTTTTTTTTTTCTTGGGTTTTAATTTTACCCTTTTGATTCCTGGAAGCAATCGTCCATTCACTCCTTGAAGTTCATAGCTTGAAACTTCCAATTTCTTATAGCTTTTAGATCAAGCCATAAACTAACATAAAAAAATAGAGTATCAATTAAAAAAATAGGAGGTAATGGACATTCTCCCAAAACTACATATCACATTCGTCAAAAGCTCTTATTTGTCTGCTTAAGCTTTTGAAATTACTGATTTTTCATCACGGGCAACTCCCAACTTATTATAATAACTTAATAGAAAACTACTATAAAACAACAAATTGGATTTGTGTTATAACTTTCTAAGATCAGATGGAAACCTCTGAAAGGTTATAAATCCAATAAGCATACGCAATATAAAACCATAGCTAACAACTAACGAGTTCAAAGGACTTGATCTTATACATCTATCGAATTTTCCTCTAGTTAATGTTGTGTATAAAAAGGGCATCGTTCATGAAATATCAAGCGCCCTGTTAAAGCCTTTAACTATACTTGGACTGCGAAAAAGAGAGCACCCCATCAAGAATAGCTTTAGAGCCTGCAATTTTCAGAACACAAAAGCATATTGGATTATTGCATGGTTTAAGTATATATGAATTAAGTGTGAATCTAATAGTTGATTTATGATAAGCATAAAAGATGCGAAGTATTGCAACCTCAAATAAAACAACAGTATTAAAAGCATGTATCATCCTAAAATTTGCTTAAGAAATGTTCAGAGAGATGTTGGAATAACTACGAGACTTAACTAGTTTAAATTTTCTTGTAAACTTGATATACAAAGCTAGCTGTCTCAGTTTCCTACAAATGGCCACAAGTGAGAAGTTTCATCCTAGAGATCAATGGCATTTATGATCAATATAAAAATAATTACCTATTTATTCACCAATAATTTCTAATGCCACACACAAGCTAATATAATTATTTATTACTGACTTTAATATAAGTATTTGTTTTCCATTAATTAAGATACAGGTTATATTTGCTAACACAATGTGCATCCTATTTTCTATCACAAACAGAACATAAAAATGTCTCCTCTTAATTCTGATATCTTCTTATGCAAAAATGCTATTCAATGAAACCCCTAGATAGTCAAAAACTTCTATGATGGCTGCCAATTTCCTTGCAAATCAGAATCAAAGTCGGTACTTACATCCATGCTTCAAATGTAGAGCAAATTGTCTTCCACAAAAATGGAAAGTAATTAACCTGTCAATTTAAGCCCTGCAAATAATTTTTTTTCCTTTGATCCGGGAACCTCAACAGCACCAGAAGATTTATTCAAATCCAGAAAATAAGAGTATACCTAGTTAGTGGTAGCAGACAAAGACTAGGAAAACTTACTGCATGCTAATGAACTTGCATTTTTAATATGCATTTTCAGGCTCACGTTTTCTCTTATTCTCCCTGCTAGACTCAGCATTTTGACCTAGAGACTTCACGTAGGCAGTGGAGGGCTACAAATGAGATAAAAATGAAAACTATTAGATTGTCCTGCTGGACATATTGAACACATGCTTATATATGTTAAAAAGTTTTATGCTGCAGCAGCATCAACTTGAGGATCATCTGAGGCTAGCGTGTCATTTTATTTTAGTACTTGTTACAAAGAATCTTGCTTTCTCTTATAAACTTTTGGAGAGTTAGGAAACTTACGGAAGTAACAATTGTCTTCTTGGAAGATTCCATTGACACTTCTGGATGCTAGCAAGCGATCAGTTTCCAGAACAATTTTAACTTTCTTAACTTCGCTAAGTAATCAAGAATAACAGTATTACCTGGCTTTACAGCAGTTTGTAAATTGTTCCTGTCAAACCCCGACTCATTAACCTTAAATACGCGATCAGATATTTTGACCTTGGAATTGATTATTTCTCGAAGAAGTCCTGAATCAGATTCTATAAAAAATAATGACACTGGTGAGAGAGGCAGGAAAAGATGAACTCAAGATCTCATTGAAAATCAAGCCTCCACAAAATACCTAGAAGTGACTGAATGGTGTCGAGTGCAGCAAGCTGTTCTGCCATTTTCTTGCTCCCACCTACTTCACCTTTGTAAACTTGACCATTGAAAACAACAGAAGAGACAAAACTAGACGCACTTTGTTTCTAGGAGTGGTTGTATATTCAGGTTTCTTCAACTTCATCTTGACAGCATATTCGTTCAGGATCAACTTGCAACAGGTTGGATCCTAGAAAACATAAATTGAACTCAGACAGTTGAAGTAATGTCCTTGGTGCAAAAAAATTCATTCAATTGAATATACTGCATAAGCATATACAAGAAAGAAGAAAACAAATAAAAACCAAAGAAAAGGAAATGAGTAAGGTGCAATTCTATTGTAGATATACATACGTCAGGCTTTTCCTGGTCAACGATTAAATTGTAACCGATGAAGCAGAATTATGAGATTGTGCAATTTCAATAGAAAAAGTAAAAATAAACACACTTAGTGGCATCTAAAACTGAGGAATTAATCAGTTCTCCAGTATCACAAATTGCACCATGAACTGCATTCAGTAATTTCAAACATGGAAGGGGTAAAATTTAATCATTATCTAACTTTCAGCTAAAGTTTATATAGCTAAGTTATTATAACATAAAATATTCCTTATGTTTCCCACATTATCAAAATAACCTTAGCAAACAAGTCACTGCTTACAGAAGCGCAGAACAACCAAAAACTTAAATATACAAGCACTAACGAAGTTACATGTAAGACCATCAAAGCTTTTCAGATTAAAATAACTAAAAATCAAGCTAAATCAATGAGCAAAAGGAAGAAGTTAACTGCAAGGAAAGCACTCTGACTTACATAGGTAGTAGGATGACTTAAAAAAGAAAGTGTAAACCAAACAATTCTCTGACCTTGACATGTGTGAGGTTCAAACCGGCCCAAAACCTTACACATCATATATTAACTGTTAAACCAACTATTGCCCGCATGCATAGCATGAACTTCACAATTCCGCAAAAACAATAGCTAGTCAACAAAATGGAAAATCTTTCGTTTTTATCTACATTGTTAGACAAAAATAATTAACCTATAAGAGCAACAGACCACCTGAATAGTAGATACTCCTACATTCTTCAACGCTTCAGTTATGTGCTCAAGAGCAGTTCTGGCAGCATCCTGTTCAGCCTCTTTTCTTTGAGGAAAAGTTCCACTAGATTCATAAACTTGTCCATCAACCAAGACACATACCCTAAACTTTGGTGCATGCTGGAATCCTTCGTTTATAGTCCTGTACTCTGGTAATGGTAAGCCATTCTTTTGGGTATACTCTTGCAACCGATTCTTGTACAACTGTTGTTCTGAAAAACATATACTCAGAGATCAGAAATAAGATCCAGTTTCAGTAATTATATAGTCACCTCAATTGCTCAGCCGCAGTGTTCACCTAAACAATGTTCTTTCAACTAGGCACGGCAAAAACTGGTCTACACCAAAAGTTTGAAAACTTTTTTCGTTTATCATTGAAATGTTTTTTTATATTTTTTTTCTGGGGATCATTATTTTAAGAGTAGAATCAACAGACAAACAGATGCAAGGAATTTTGCTTCTCCTTTCACGATAAAATACACATCAAAATCATTTTTCCTATCAAGACCAACAAAAATCTTACTTTTTAGTTTAAAGTTGTGAAAAAAAAAAAAATTCTTTTTGTGATTATTCAGTGCTACAACTCGGCAGGCAATGTCTGATTAACATTGAAACTGTAATGAAAACTAAAGAACAAAATAACACTTTGGCATACTTTTGTTTCCCTCAAAGTTGTCGACTTTCTTCCATTCTTACATAAAATACATATAAAGAAGACATTTTTAAATCTCTCTGAGTTGTAAAACTATGATTTTTTTCGTACCCTTTCCCCCATTTTTCACATATAATATCAGGCATCACCATTTTTTTATTCTAACATGCCAACACTAACGTATTCAAAAAAAAAAAATGCCAATACTATCCCATTGAAAGAATAACCATAAAATCCTGTCCACTTGAAACTAAGAGTTGTTGTTTACATTATAGAAACCCTTTTTTTTTTCCTAACATATACTAGGAAAGCACGGAGCTTCATAACTACTACGACGACAAAGAAGAAAATAGGTAGAACCTTTTCCTTTAGTCATTTTGGCTTTTGGGTTTCCTGTGGGTATTGAGTTTCAACTCCGAGCTTCCTTACTGTTGATGCTGATTTGACAACCTCTAGCTCAAGCGAAGACAACTATTTTTTTAATTTTTTTCCATTCTGAGGAAGAATATTTGGGGGGACCATTGTGTGGAAAAATTGGATGGGATTGACCTTCTCTGTTTTTTTTCTTGTGGCAATGAGTATTGAACTTTTTGACCAAAATTTTTTATTTTTTTCTCTTTTAATTGGATTAAAAAAATAAATCTATTCTTTAATTAACAAAGTATAATACAATATATTATCTTGTCAACTGCAAATTAATATCTTACAAAAGGCTTTTACCAAATGTATTCAAGGATTTTCATACTGACAATTGTAAAATAATATTATTTAAGGTGTAACAGTTGCAAGATAGTTGGGGATATCTACTCCCCTCCCTAAAAAGGGAACGTGCTCTCACCATTAAACCTGAGCTTACGCTGGATGGCTATGGTGGCATGACACTATTTATGAAAACATCTCATAAATTATATTATAAAACATGAAATTAAAGTATTTAAAAAGAGCATACTAGAAAAGTATGAAAATACCACATTCAATAGGAGAGGCAGCTCCTATAAGTGTTATATCAGTACACAAAAATAATCTGTTAAGACATCATTTCATTTCTATACAAACAATGAACATTAATATTGATTTCCAAAAAAGGACATTACATTTCTGATAAAACCATTAAAAAAAATTAAAAACAGAAACAAAACACACGCAGTTAGTTTTTTCAAAGCAAAACTTTTTTCTCGCTGTTATATAGAAGTACAAAATGAAATCAAAATACAGTTTTGCGTTTTTAAGATATCAATAGCAAGAGACAGCGTCTCTTCAGTGTGTAAAACAAGATAGGGTAACTATTAAAATGGAGTCCTACAGTTAGTTCTACTACCTAGAATAAAGTGAAGATCTTCTATGCAGGTCTCTACAAGCACCCCATATTCTTATATTGGGTTAAATATGGGCATAGTTTAAGCCATCTGAGTCTCATAGAAGGAGATATCAGATCAGCTTCAAATCAGGCATGAAGGGCCGCAACCTTTTGAGTTAAACCCTCAACTGCCTCGTCATTGCCTTCCGCGATTGCTTCCTCGGGCTGTGTTAAAAGTAAGCACAATGTAGGATAGATCATAATGTGTGATAAGCAGAAACTACAAGTTCAAAAGATAAAAATCAGCATTAATGTATTTCTTTAGACAATTTGTGATAATTGCTTTCAAAATTCTATTTTGTTCATTATTATACAATTGGTTCCATTAGGTCTGCCATAGCTTATGGAAGCAAACCGAGAGTGTGGAGGTAACAGAAAATATGAATGTCTGATAAAGCCAAAAAATTGCAGTCTCACTTACAGGAAAGCTACAACCCAAAAAATATAAAACAATTTCATGTCTTAAGCTCTGTAATAATCTTAAGTAGAATAAGAGGAAACTTCTAACCAATATGATAATATCTGGAAAACCTAAGTTTTCCTTTATCTGTTTCTAGGTAATGGAATTTGGACAGCCAAGTAACAATGACTAGTTAATTTCCATTAGCCATTTAACACTAAGATTAGCCTCATCTTGTTGCGTGAAAACTATTTTTGGGGGGATAAAATGCGAAGGTAATCTTTGAAAGCTACAGCTTAAAACTTCATATTTCAAATCTTAGTTACCTTCATATCAATTCATGAGAATTACCAGCACGGACAAAAAGGAGTTGCTTAAAGTAAAATGACTGCAATTACCTCTGAATCTTTTCTGTCTTTCACACCCACACACTTGGAAGCACTAATGCTCGCACTCTTCAAAAGGCTACGAGCACTGCAGTTTGGCTTGTTGGTTCCATTTTGTCTTTCAGCATTTGCATTTTCAGGACCATCAGCCTTTGGACTGTTAAGAGTTGTAGCAACAGAAGCCGCATTTCTTCCATATTCATTCTCTTGCTCAGCAGTCTCATCCTTGGGAGCAGGAACTCGCTCTCTGACCAGAAGATAAAATACAAGGCAAATGACTAACCAAACTTTTCAACTGAAGAGAGTAAGATAAGGAATAGTTGTCGAAGCAGCTGTCCTCGTTGTCGCTTGAAAATTATCAACGAATTAAGAAACTGACGTACCTAGGCAAGGAAGCATGCTGCCTTTGGAGTGGAGTACTTCGTTCACCTTTGCCATAATGTTCCTCAAGATGTGCAAATTGTCTCTTGAATCGATCCACACCACTACATAGAAACAGGGATATAAATCTAGGTTATAAACTAAAATACTAGCACAACATAAACTAAATTTTAAGGAGAAAAGGTCCTACTATTTACGACATTTTCATTTCTTTCTTCTCTTTTTTCAGCTAAATAAGTTAGGCATTATTCTCACCAATATTCACCAGATTATATGATTTTTAGGTATATAAGCATGATCTTAGGCATCATTCCAGGTGCAGAAGGTACCCATATTGTCAATTGTTATGGATTCAAAACCTCAAGTAATACAGGTAGATTATACATCAAACGACGGAGAAACATAATATTTGTCAACAGGCTTGATTAAACACATAGTGCAAAATTAGAAGGAATTCAAAAAGATTAAAAAAAAAAATGAAGCAGCAGTTCAAATTAATGACTGCCAATGGACGACCATTTGCATAATCGACAATGAAAAACTTGCAAAGGCAGCAAAATAGGTGTTGTTGAGATGGAAAGAATTAGAAAAAGTAGTAAATTACTTCTTGAGCATTAAACAATTCCCACTTTTAAATTACGCATAGAGTTTAATAAGACAGCTGTAACAGCAGCAATGCACTAAGATGTAAATAATGGACTTTCATAAAATAAGACCTCCTTGAAAATGAGAGAGGAACTGAAAAGGATAAACTAGAAAGACAACAACAAACAACTGAAATCACAAAAAATTATTGTTGATGAGAAGCTATGATCAAAACAGATTGCAATGGAGACGAAAGCAATCAATTAACATACTTCTTTCCAAATTCACTTTCTGTTTTCTAGGCAATTCATAAAGGGTTGTGGCTAATCGATACAAATAGTAATGACCAAACTAGTCAGGAATGAATGATATTGCCCATGACAAATATCACTAAAGGCAGCTGTCTTTTGCCTCTACAGAGAAAGAAACCAATAAGAAAAGAATAGAAGAGAACAAAAAAAGGAGAGAAAGAGATCTGTTTAGGAAGAGAGTGATGGACAAATGAATACAGAGTATTCACTGCTGCAACTAATTGAAATATAATCAAGTAATCAAAATGAAAGGTTGCAGCCAACAAATGTTGGTTTGCATGCATTTGTATGGCAAATTTCAGCATTGACCTTTCAAAAGAACAACATTTTTTATCAAACTCTGTTAGGTTCTAATACCTATCTAATACAAGATGCAATTATTTTCCCTTTTTCATTATTCTCTGGACATGGAATTAATGCAATATGTGTAAGATGGTGAATTTGATATCTATGATTCTCAATTGATAGAATAAATGCACTTAAAGATTTCAAACAACTGCCCAACCTTGGGTACATGAAACTTGTCTGCTCTCCACCGCGAAGATACTCTTGCAGCATCTGAGGATGATACTCTAATATCTGTTCGATCAAAATTAAGAAATAATAAATAAATTACAATCATAATATTTAATTAAAAAGATAAACAAATCCACAATAGTTAAATGTAAAAGCATCAATATTATACCTCCCGATAGATCAACTCCCTAACATCATCTTTTGCTAATTTCCTCCTCTCAAACTCAAACTCCAGCTTTGAAATGGGTTGAGTGGATGGTTCACGATCCACATTAGCCAAACCTTGAAAGTAAGGATCAGCTAATGCCTGCAAGCATAAATATCAGAGACATCAGCAAGCATCATGGTCTTCAAATAAATTAGTTCACATATATCACTTCTCTTGTATTTTTATTTTTAATGTGTATACAATTTATACTGGAACAAGTGGTCATTTTCAAAAATTACCAGGCATAAGGAGGAAGCTGTGGAAAATACACATTTTTTCCGTATCTAAGGAAACCATATATATCCTGCTGTGTATAGTTGTATAATACTTATTGTAGTAGCACTAGAATATATAGAACATTGTTTCAAATTTAATTTTGGGGTTCTCTCTCATTCAGTACCCATGTATGTGTGTTGCATTCTCATTTTGTTTCTGAAACTATATGAGTAAAATTTTCATTATCCATCAAACAAAGTTGTTTTCTATTTACTCAATTTACTTACAACTTCGGCTGTTGGGCGGTCTTTCGGATCAAATGCAAGGAGGCGTTCCAAAAGACGAATAGCTAATGGATCTGCATTAGGGAACTTTTGAGAGAATGGAACTGGTTGTTTTTTACGCATGCTGCTCAGATACCTCCTTGCCTTTTCATTTCTAATCTGCCAATGTCATAAAAAAATAAATCATTGATAACTTGGAAGTTATTTAAGAGAATAAAAGAAAAGGAGAATCAATCCCAAAAACATTATGGTCAAAGCCAAACACTGGGCAATTGACAGAAAAAGGTATAGCAGAAAATATACTGCAAGTTCAAAAAAGTGTACAGTAAAGAAAAATTCAGAAAGCATCTGATTACAGTGTACGATTAGAATGTACATTAATAACAAAAAAGTAGCCACAAGAGTATATAACAAACCCTTGAAATGGATTCAGAAGAAGGAGTGCCAAGTAGATCAGTCATGAGGTCCAATTGGTGCACCACATTTTTGCCTGGAAAAAGTGGTTTTCCTGTAAGCATTTCTGCAAATATGCATCCTATGCTCCATATATCAATTGCGGGAGTGTACTGTAAAAGAAAAGAGTGCCATAAAAGTTAGAGAAACTGTCTGAAATGCAGAGTTCAATAAAAATCCTAAAAAACATGTACTAAATACTTCATACTGCAAACTTCATGCAGAAAAGGAATACAGAGAACAGACCAACAGTCTCACAACACCATGAAATTTATTAACATACCAAGAGAAAGCAAGATCGTATGTCGGTGATTAAAAGAATGCACTACAAGCCTTTAGAAACTCACTAGAATAATTAATTTTCTGGATCAAATTCATAGTACGAAGCTGAATTATAAATATAAATAGGTTACCAGTTGAAACATTATGAGGGCACAGAATAGACCAGTTGATCAGTTCCAGCAGTCATTAGGCTCAACATAGCAGATACAAGATCAAGGTCTCTCTAACCTTATTAAAAGATCTTGTCAAATTTAGTGTCCAATTGCGCATCATATTGATTAAGGAGAATTCCTATACAAACTAACAAGCCTGGACTTAAATACAGCACTTTGAACACATTCAGGTAGAAAATCCAGTATGACAACATCAGTTCCAAGCCCCACAGTATCAACTGTCAAGGCAGCGAAGACTTGACAGTTACCAGGTGACATTCCTGAAAGTAAACAATAAATCTCCAAAGAAGATGACAAAACTATGGCAGAAATGAGGAGAATGAACTTTGGAACAAGATGAGAATAAGAGGCACTTCTCATTGACAAGTAGCCAAACATCATCCACTTCAAAATTCAAAAACTATCAAACACATTGACTAGGAATATTGTTTATATTAGATTTGGATAAGTAAAAGAAACAGATTGAGAGTAAAGGTGATTGCCTAGAATGAGGAAATGGAGCTTATATATTAAACTACATATACATGCAAATTTATTAAAATCCAGTCACTGTTATGCGTTAGTTTTAACATATAATAACCCTAACTATTCAGAAAAAGGATCTTTCTAGAAAAGACAAATACTTGATTTAAAAGACACTGCAAATATACAGTTGATCCATCAAAAAGTGAATAAGCATACGGTCTAATAAAGTTATTGCCAATGCCAAACAAATTAGGTTAAGTACAAACTACCTCCATAGAAGTTGTAGTTTTAATGAGCAATATAACCCTAATAACATGTTAGATATCACATAGAACGGATCATCACTGCAGAAAAATTATGTAAGAGAGTTAGAAGGGCAAATATACAGTTTGTCTGATCAATTCATACAATTGCAACTACCATGAATCAGAAAATAACTAACTTATTAGAATGGGTTGAATTAATAAATTCAGTAAAGGAAAACGATTTCAGAGAAATAATTATGCAATAAAGTAGACCATTGTGAAGAAACATCCATATTGATGAATAAGTTATCACGAAAGACGGATCAAATATTTTCCTTGTCAAGGACATCTCAGTAACTTCAAATTGGATAGGAAAATAAAAACAAAAGGTCAAAACTTAAGATAACAGGAGCTTACTTTGGAGAAAAAAGATCCACAAAGTTCAGGTGCACGATACCAGCGAGTTGCAACATAGTCCTTTGCAATTTTAAAAAAGAATATAATTAGCTCATAGCAGTCTAGAGGCATAAATTTTGTAACTGGAAACAAATACAAATAACCAATTTTAGTAAACTTCAAGACTTAGATGAAAGTTATAATTTGTGTGATGGAGCATACAGTCCAGAAAATGGCCGACGGAGCATCATTGAAAGATACTCGAGCAAGCCCAAAATCACATATCTTCAATTTGCAATCAGCATTGGCAAGAATATTTTTTGGCTTTAAATCTCGATGAAACACATTTGCTGCATGACAGTCAGAAAAAATCAGTAACTCTGAAAACCATAAAAGCCAAAAGGCACTACATTGCGCCAACCTGTATGTATATATTTCAGACCACGAAGAAGCTGGTACAAGAAAAATTGATAGTGCTCAGGAGTAAGATCATCATTTGCCTTAATTACTTGGTGAAGGTCAGATTCCATCAACTCAAAAACAACATAAATATCCTTAAATTCTCGTCGTGAAGGAGGAAGCATAATATGCTTTATTTCAACAATATCCGGATGACGAAGCAACCGAAGGAGTTTAATTTCTCTCAGAATGCGAGTGGCATCAGAAACATGCTCAAAAACATCATTGATCTTCTTTATTGCAACCCTTTCCCCAGTATGAGTGTCAACTGCTGAAGCCACAACACCATAACTTCCTTTTCCAATAACTTCTTGAATTTGGTATCGACTTGCCTCTCCATACTCTGTGAAGAATTCTGTTTCTAGTGCACTCTGCACAAGATAACCAACTAGTGTTTATATACTTGAAAACAAAAAACTTTAGTCTATCATGGCATTGATGAAGTATAAAGCAGAAGATTCAATAAGACGGATCGATGGCAGATAAAGATCAATTGAAAACCCAGTTGTTGAGCTAGCTTTTAGCAATAAAAGAACCAGTAAATCGGTTAAAAAAACTCAAACTACCATAGGAGACAAAATTCTCTTTCAGGTTAAAGTATCATTAGAAATTCCAGGATAAGACTCCTAAAAGCTCATAAAGCCATCCCAAGTATCTTATTTTCCTCACTTTAAAGCTTGATTTAAAAAATAAAATAAAATAAAATAATTTATAAAATAAATAAAGAGGTAAACCAGCTTGTTTTGACATAAAACAAGTGGCAAAATCATATTGACAGACTAGCTGCTTCCTTTCTGAAAGTATTTCTCTCTATTATATGGTCTCCCAAGAAGAAAATAAAGTACATATGTGCTAATGTTCCAAGACAATTTTTTTTTTCTTTTTAAACTCGAAGAACACTTGAATTCTACGGAATCCATAATCAATCACAACCAAAATTTCCCACTGAGATGTTCATCTTTTCCACTATTGCTTTAACTAATGAAATTATATAGTCTGGGTTCTATTCATACTTTTTCCGTCAAAAAGGAAACGCAAACTTCTCTTCAAAAGTTAAAAAGATGACATCCATTATCCAGCACTACAATTTCCCAAAATGGACCAACTGAGAAGCTTTTATCCACTAGTATGATCAGAAAATAGAAGAAAGTATAGATATATACGACGCTAAAACCATGACTGATAAAATTTGAACTACCTAACTAGAATTAACTATAAATCAAACACATGGATTAGTAAAACCGAAAAGAGACTAGGAAATGAGAATCCACTATGAGCTCCGAGTAACTATCTAATGATTCTTCAAAAAGGCCAATCAGGTAACCAATCAAGCATATCAATGATCCCAACAATCACAGTTACAGCAAAATGGCAATATATTGACACGAAGAAAAACAAAGGGCTTGCTTCAAAACATCAATATCGACAATTTTTCAACTAAGAACATCGAAAGATAATTAAAATCCCGCAAAATGAACTGTTTTTTCTCCCTTGTCTTCTCCTAAATTTTCTCCGCAAGCAAACAGAAACGAACAAAGCACCAAACTTTACCCATCGAGCAAATTTGATTCTTCTCACATCTAAACAATATGATCACCTTTTCTTTTTGACACATTCCCATAAAGCAAACAAAATTAAAAAATAATAAAAAATAATAATAGTCTTAGAAACTATTATTTCCATAGAAATAAGCGAAAAAAAGAAAAATCAAAACCAACGAAAAAAGAAAAAACAACACATCCTTATTTGCAATAAGAATTGAAAAACAAAAAACCGATACAACAGATCTGAACCTAAAGATCAATAGAAAAATAAAAAAGAGAAATAAACCTTCTTGATAGCTTCCATAGGGCCAATGGGAAGGTGATTTCTTTTGGGTACCCTGATGAGCTTCAAGCCAGAGAAATCAAAGTCTTCAACAATTTTTAGCTGCCCTTCTTCCTGTTGATTGGTGGAAGATTCACTCACAGAAGATGATGAACCATGATCGCTCTTCTTGTTGCTAGTATTGTTGTGCTTATTATGATTATTAGAAGAAGTATTGTTAGAAGTATTATTAGTAAAACTATGGCGTTGAAACCAGCGACGCACACCGTCCACGAGTGTACCACTTCCCCCCATATAATCTGATTGCCTTCGACTTTGATTTACAGCCAATCAATTCCAGCATTCCACGCTTGGCTTGGCTTTCTCTTTCCTATTCTCTCTCCACATTTGCCATCTAATCTTACAAATGGGTTTTGATTGCTTGGTTTTCTCTCTGTATTATATTCTTCCTCCGATGGTTGCGGAGGAGAGGGACAGATATGGGATTAACGGGACAGACAAGACACACAGATAGAGAGAGAGAGAGAGAGAGAGAGACAGAGAGAAACACAGGACAGGACTAGTCTTTGTGTCTGTATTTGCGTGGACGCTATTTTACTACCACTTTCAAGGTCATTACATTACAGTTATTGATTGATTGATTGATTGATGCTCTTTGTACATGTAATAAATAAATTTGGGCTTTGCTTTTCACATTCGAACATGAGAATATATATATATTTTTTTTCAATTTTCAAATTAAATTTTTTAAATTTACCAATTAATTTCATTAATTGTGTTAGATGTTAAATTTCAGGTTATTGTATAATGGACACAACATAATTTAACTTTGAACTTATAAGGATTGATATTGTTATCATTTTTTAGATTAGTAGGTGGAGTAGATAGTTAATTGTATCAAAATAAATTTGAATTTAGATGTCAATTATTTTGATAAAACTATTTAATGGAGTGAATTCTTATTGGTAAAGAGAACCAAGCACATTGATTTTAACATTAAAATATATCTTTTTACTAGTGAAAAAATATATAAGGTAAATCACATGAAAAGTTTTTGTATAAATAGATGAGATATAAAATTGAAGTGGGTATTGATGAGTAAAGGGGATTAACACGCTTGGTCAACAGCTTGAGTAGGTTTATTGTGTGAAAATAGTTTAGGTAAAATCAGGATACAAGCACATAAAAAATGAGTTAAATGTAATAAAAGTATCACTTAAAAAAAAATATCATGATTTCACGATAAATAACAAATTGATTGATCGTGAATTTATAAGGTAGGCATATAATATCTCCTAATTTTTTTTTTACGAGTTAATGTTAAATAATTAATATATGACAAATATGTATAACAATATATCGATTGTGTAATAAAAAGAAGGTTGGTTAAGGTAACAAGATATTCCATAAATGAAAAACTTTTGTTAGTGGTGAATTAAAATTGTTTTAATTTTTTTTCCTGCTTATCTTAATCATTATTATAATTTGTTTAATTTTAAAATAAATGTGAATGAAGGAAATTTTATAGATAAGAAAGCTCTAGTATCAGACCTTCCCTTCCTCTCTACATGTCCTTTTTATTTTTGTCCTCCTTTTTAAGTTTAAGCGTTGCATTTATTTTGGTGAAATTGACAAGTTACAAACAATTTATTTTTACAATTTTTATTATCATTATTATGATATATTATGTATTTCGTATTCTTGTATTTGTCACATTAGTCATTCATTATGTATTAAATTAAGATCTTTAGTGACAAGAACACGGGTCTAAGTTATTTTTTTCTCATTAAAAAATAAAAAAATAGATAGAAATTTGAATTTAGTTCTTGCTATAGAAAGAATATCATTTATTTATTTAAAATATGATTAAAAATTATAATAAATAAATAAGAATAGTGATATTTCAAGAAAAACAAATAATGATGAGAAGAGATTATTGTCTTCAATGGTAAAATGTTTGGTATAATCATCGTATAAATTTTGAGACCAAATAATTTGAGCATAGTATCATATGTGTTAATCAAGGTCAACATACATCATAAATTGACTCGTACAATTGAATAGGTAAAATTGTACAAATTATAAATCTCAATTTCAAAGCCCATGAAATGAATACACAAATCATGAAAGAATATAAAATTATTTAAATATTTCATTTAACTATATATATATATATATATATATATTTGTATATAGTTATGATCAACGTACACGGTTTGGGTATATTCGATTGCTACCTAGAAGTTGCAAAGTTGAAGCCAGTTGGTCAGTCAGTGCTGAGTAGTAGGGTCCTGGTATTAGGTAGAAAGATAACCAACTTGTTATCTGTCTATTCGATCTATAAATTAAATAGCAATATATATAATAACTTGAATGAAATTATTATATATAGTAGTAATAATACGACGTAGTTTACAGCACTAATTATAAGGTATCATAAAATGTTACAGTGCAAATATAATAAGGACAGTCAGTATTCAACTAAGTTTAGTTGAGAAAGCAACTTAATGTAATAAAATAAAATAAAATAAAATAAAGGCATGGGTTGTAAATTTGCAATGCGTGTTGCTGCCAGTAACATGTAGGCTGTCGTGTACTTGATGAGCGGCGGCGGCGGGCGGCGGGCGGCGAGATGAGTACACGTCGCTGTCGTGAAAAGACATGAAGCAGGAAGACGATCTATGATGAATCTTGTCCGAAAATAACTTTCAATAGCTACTCGTTAATGGAAATTATCTGGATTTATTGACAAAGACAACCACTGACTCAACACCATAAATATATATATATATATATATATCTTCCCACTTTCTCACCTTTAATTATATATATATATATATATTTTTTAAATACCAACATTGCATTTACGTTATTGTAAATTAAAAAATTATGTAGAATAAAATATTGATAAAAATTTTGAATCATTCAATGGTAAGGTGAAGGTCAATATCAAATCATCAATAGTGATCATGATTAACGTCACATGCATGCTTGATTCCTTACCAAGACGATAATCAAGCTAATTGGGCAATCAATTTAATATATAGAAGAAAAGTAGAGGGAACATTATGGGATGGCACATGAATCATAATAGACTACTTTATGAAAATGATAAAATAGTTGAATTTCAATCTCGCCTTTTTCAGAGAATTCGGCTACCTTAGTTAGGTTATCACTCTCATTTTTAATTATTATATGTTGGATTCTTAGATTAGATTTTTATGCATATCAAGGTATTACAATTTTTTTTTTATTATTTTTGATATTTTTTTAGTCAAGTTTATCTATTAGTATTAGGATTTTGTTTCACAAAGATTCCGTTAATTAGAGGAATGATCACAACAACAAAAGAGAGCAGAGAAAGCACAAACAAAAAGCAAAAACAAAATACACACAACACAAGTCTTGTGTTTCTTTTGTACATTACTACACAGAAAAGCTACTGGTTTCTATTATGCATGTACCTTTATCACAGCCACCGCCCTCTTCGCCTCTTGTGGCCCGTAACAAATCACCTTCTTCTCCTCCCCCTCCTCCATTTTCCCTTTCTTTGGTGGTCTCCCTCTTCGCTTTCTTTGCAGCCGTCTTGACCAAGATACTAACGACGATTCTCCCTTAGGTTTTCCCATCAATGGAAGCTTGTAGCAGCCATTAGAATCCTTGGAAATCTCACCTCTAGAAGTAAGCTGGGCGAGATGGTGAGACACATAACTCTCGTGCCCCCACGGTAGAACACCATGTTCATACAGTGTCCTTATGTATGAACATATACTTTCTTCATTCGAACCGCCTTCTTCATTCAAATCCTCTATCGCCTTGCGTATCATCTGCAACAACAGATATCAATATTACAACCAGCGGATAGGAACTGTTTGACGAATTAATGTTTATCGTGAGATAATGATCTCTATCAATACAATTACATCCCTGTTGATATGGCGGGTGACTTGGAGTTTTGATTTACAGAGAAGATTTTTTGAAGAAGGGCATTCATATGGAGGTTTATCTCCATTGATGGAGGATGACCGATTCTCGAGCTTGCAACTCCGAAAACAGCCTCTTGGAGCCTTTTCAGTGAATAATTAGAACTGCAATCAAAATCTGGGTTTGCATAAGAGGAAATGTTTCCATCTCCACCTTCTTCTGAGCCATTCCAATGGTTGCAATCATCTTCTTGCTTTCTGCTCATATTCTGAGACTCTGAAGTTTCATGGTTTCAGAGAAGGGAGAACATGATAGTGTGAACTCAAAATAACAAAAAGTCATGCTGTCAATGTTAACACCAAAATTGGGGGCCACTAAATAACACCACGGAATTTGCAGTTTTACCCCATATAAAAGAATAATTCTATTATAACCCCAAATTATTGCTCTTTTTAACAAACAAAACAAGGCATTATTACCATTTACAAAGACAAATAAGTTCAAAATATATATATATATATATATATATAGGATTAGAAATGAACATTTTTAGGGAATAAATAAATACACCAAGAACATAATTAAAAAATAAATTAATGTACTATTAAGGATTGAGCCTATCCCTAACATATATTATCAAAGCATGTTTAAAATTATAAGTTGTATTAGTTATATATGTCAATCTTAATTATTTAATGTGTTAGCCTAATTTAAAATTTTTAAAAATTTTTGAAATTTATATTCTTACTATTTAGAAAAGTCTAATTAATAAGAAGCTTAATTATTTTTTTTTTTTTGTAACAAATAAGTGATCTAAAAATATTATTAAAAAAACACGTTAATTATTGATAGTAGTGGTAAATGATGAATGTAGAAGGGTTCTCCATACATAATGATAATTGTATTGAAAATATTATTATTTTGTATCGTAAAGCTAAAGCATTTTTTTTTTTTTAAATCCCACCTATAACAAAAAGATGCTTTAGGTTATAAATTCTTAAAATAAATAAATGGGTTTCTTTAACTATTCAAAATATCCTTGCTTTGATAACACCATCTTCTCTCATATGCTATTAATTACAAAGATTGAAAATAAATTCATATATCTTGGTTTCTTAGACTTATAAAATTTATATGAACTTCATCACTTTTTTATTCCAAATTAAATAAAAAGAAAAACAAACAATTTTCAATATCAAATATTGCATAATTCTTTATCACCCTTCTTAGAACATGCATATAAAGCCCTTAACTAAACTTTTCAAGAAGAACTAAATTTATTCTAAGTAAAATAAAAAAGCAAAGAGTTTATCATTTAATTGCCATCAAATAAGAAATTGGGTAATTAAATCTAGAAAATTTACCTTTAAAATATCCTTAGTTCCTCAACAATTAATTTCTCAATGAATTAACGCGCCTTGTGATGAAGCTGTCTCTCTCTTTGCGTCAAGTTCCCTTTTTGAAACTCTTCAAAGACTACAATGAAGAAACTCAAACTTAGAAATGAATTTGTAATTGATCATCGGTGATGAAAATCTAACAACTTCAACAGGTATGAATGCTTATTCGAACTGTCTTATTAAAAACAAATTTTATTTGGCACTGCTTAATATTTTTTGGCCATATATATATATATATATATATAACCCATATGTCTTTGTATACCCACTACACTTGTTCAAAATTTTACAAAATAAATTAATTGATTTTTTCAACTGTTTTAAGCATAATTTTATAGGAAATGCCAATGGTTTTCTGTAATAATTCAAATAAAATAAGAGAATAAATATAAAAACAACAATGAGAATATGAAGAGACTCTCCTTTTAGAAAACAACAATACATACAAAATTGAGACGTTATATTTATTCTCTACCTAAGGTGTTAGTCGTTAAAAAAAAAAATTACCATATATATTTTAAATCTCAAATTAACTTTTATAATGTTATTAGTTTAGAAATTGCATATATTGACTGGAGAGAAGTAAGAAGAAATCAAACATAGATTAAAATATTTTGACTTTTAATAAATCCATTTTTTACCATTTCAATGGCAATCTTGTATTTGTTGTATTGGAGTATGTGATATTTTAAGAAATGGGCATTATATTTTTTAATGTTTATGAATGGTGTTTTCTAAATTTTATGTTTTTATATATATAGTTCAACCTAATTTATTGGATTGTATAATACATAATTAGAGAAATTTATTTTAATTAATTTTCACTTTTTAAACAAAAAATATTGTTGGAATTTAAGAATTTTGTTCTAATTTTAAAAATTATGTATCCACTAATGAACGAGTAAAGAAATTTGAAAAAAATCGAAAGCTTATATAAATATTTATATTGGATGAAATTATATGTTTATTTTTTTAATTTTACGATAGGTCGCATCACTCTTAACTAAAATTTTTTAAATTAGTACTATTCATTTTAAGTAATTATCTTACTATTTTCTGTCTAAATGGTGTTAGATTCACTGAATAGATGATAAAATGATGTCATAAATTATTTTTAAAAATTTATCATCAAATTAATTAATTAATGCTACGTCACCTGACAAGGAAAAATTGAAATAATTAGTTTAAAATTAGAATTGTTTAAGTTAATAATTGTATAAATATATGTTTAATGTTAAATACTTATCTACAATTTTTTTTTTTTTGAAAAAAGGTCAGAAAAAGACATCAAAAAATGCCACGTCACGAATCCAGAAAAGAAAACACACAATGCAATTCTCAACGGTGCATTTTCTCTCGTCTCATCTCATCTCATCTCATCCATCATCATCATCTCGTAATTTCCCCAATCTACGACCTAACCTACTGTTCTCTCTCCTTCCCTATTTTTTCTCTCTCTAAAAGGTAAAGAAAAAAAAAAGAAAAAAGAAAAACCCTAAAAAACCCAAAAAATATCTCCTCAATGGACCCCTCTTCTCTACCTCCGCCCCAAGACGCTCCACTCCCTCCACCGGCTCCGCCGCCTCAGCCGTCGGCTCCTCCTCCACCTATCTCCACAGCCACCATCGCCAACCCCACTCCTCCTACTCTCAACCTCAACAACCACCCTCCTTACTCCGAGGTAACAAATTTTACATTTCTACGATCAGCTTCAGTTCAGCTGTTTGGATTTTATCATAAACTTTTCTTTTTTTTCCTTTATTTTTGCAGATGATTTACGAAGCAATTACGGCGTTGAAAGAAAAAGGCGGTTCAAGCAAGAGAGCTATAGCTAAGTACATAGAGAAAGCTTACGCAAATCTTCCGCCGACTCACTCGGCCTTGTTGACTCACCACTTGAAGCGTTTGAAGAACAGTGGATTTCTCGTTATGGTCAAGAAATCTTACCAGCTTCCTAGATCTGATGCCACTCTTCCGCCAAACGACGTCGTTAATAATTCGACTACAGCAACAACTACTACTACCGTTTCTGCGGCCCATGGGCCTAAAACGGGCCGTAAACGCGGGCGTCCGCGAAAGTCTACTACGGGTTCGGCTTTGGTTGTCGATAAGTCGAAGCGGGGACCAGGGCGGCCGAAGAAGAGTGAAGTGCCGGTTCAACTTGGGCCGAAGAAGAGAATGCCGGGGCGGCCTAGGAAGCCCAAAACTGTAAAAGGACGTCCGGTTCAGGTCCCAGTGCAGTCCCAAGATCAGCTCAATCCCGTGAGTGTTTCTTACGTTACAACCGATGCAAACGTGCAGGTTCCGGTACCGGGTGGAGCAAGGCCCAGAGGGCGGCCGAGGAAGGTTGGCACAAGCGGTGATGCCGGTGGGAAGCAGCAGCGGGGGCGGCCACCAAAGAAGCTCAATAACGGTACTGGAAGTGGAAGACGCGTGGGACGGCCAAAGAAGGTAACTAATTCCTTTAGAGTTCTGTAGTATAGTTTTCGTACAGCTAAGTGCTTTAATATAAATATTGGCATAAAATTTAATTGCTTTTCACATTTGAAATGTTTAGTTTGTCACTTTTTATGTCACATTACTCATTGCTGGTCCTAAAATGAAAATAGAACAAAAAAAGAAGATCATAGCACATGTTATGTGGGTTATTTTCATTGACGTTACTTGTAAGAGAGTAGTTGTCTAAATATGTACCCAAGACCATGACCATTTGTACGTTGAACAATGAAAAATATTGGCGACATGGCGTCACTTGAATTGGGACCTTTGAAAATAGGCCATATGTTCATTTTTAAGTCAAAATTCACTGAATTGTTTTTTTTTCTTAATAACTTCTATTCATAATTGTTGGCTTCATTTTGCATGAAGGATGGGGATATTTTAACTTCAATTATTGACTAAAACTATTAATCAACATTCTTAATGCAATGCCCCTTGGGACCTCCTACCTACAGGATATGTATGTCCTATAGGTTTGTCCACAACCAAGGTTGTAGAGTTATTGGGTGGTAATCTTCTGTTCAAGAAAAAGTTGAGGAACTTTGGGGTATCAGAAAAAATAAAAATTAACTTAACGGTGCAAATTTATAGACAAAGAGTAATGTTACATATACAAACTTCATACATAATTAATAGGTACAAACTTATGTTATATCATTGCTACATGTCTTATATTTTCACAGGAGATAAAAAAAAATATTACATGAAAATATATGGCAACAATATTACTTTGTCACATCAGTTTTTGCATAAAAAGAGTTTTTATAAGAGTTTGTATTCTTAGCATTATTGATAGACAAAAGGTAACATTTATTACAACAGTTTGTATTACAGTACTAGGTGGTGATATGTTTTGAATGATAAATGAATCTAACTACACGAATGTACTCATGAAAACTAAGAATGTATCATTGGCATTAAAGGAAAAAGGTCAAGCTCAAGCTGAAGCTCAAGCCATTGCAGATCTTAGGAGGAAGCTTGAATTCTTTGTAAGTCAAGTCCTTCATTCTGTTATGCTTAATATAGTCAATACATCTTTTGCTGGGAACTTACATTCTCTGTTAATGCAGCAATCAAAGGTGAACCAAGCTCTCAGTACACTTAAGCCTCAGTTAAACAGCGGAAGCCATATCACTGTGGTTGTTGCAATTCAAGAATTAGAAGGGCTTGCATCAATGGACATTAATGCACCACTGAGAGAGGATCATCAGCCGCAAGCACAAGCACAAGCACAAGCACAACCACCAGTGGTTCAAAGTTGAGCAAGAAGATAGTGAATTTGTTTGTGGGGATGTCTTAGGAACCTGATGGCTGATTGCAAAGAAACGGACTCGTATTACAAGTGCTCTTTCTAACCAAGAAGACTACAGGTGGGCGAATAATTCTGTAAAAGAAATAGGAACTGTAAATCTAATTTTTATCTAGTTTGTTGTTCAGGTCACTCTCGGATTATCATTAGTTTGTTTTGTCTCTCTGTAATGAATTCAAAATTTCTATGCAATTTCAGTACGTTTTAACAGTCCCTTAAAACTATTAGATATTAGCAGTTTATGGTATTATGCTAAGCAATAATGCTAAGGATAAATTCTCTCTTGTATAAATTTCGTTCACACAAATTAACGTGAAACTGGTATATTATTGTCAAATATCACATATATTTTATGTTCTTTACTTCTGTAAAAAAAAAAAATTTAACATTTCAGAAAATAAACCATAAATATCAATAATATAATACTGCACTATCAGTTTGTATATTTAATAGTATTATAACATAATCAGTTTTGGACGATAATCGGAATGGAATGGGATAAAATTATAAAATGTTAAATATTAATAAAAAATTAAAGTGGTATCAAATGTAAAGTGTATTATGCAAATGGTGTCACATCCAAAAATAAAAAAGTTTGAACCAGAATTAAAATGTGAATAATATCACACTATATTGACATAGATAAATACAACTTTGTTCATAATTCACCTGGGCCTAGTTGAAGTAGTAATTGAGGTATGCTTTTCATAGCCCAATTGCAAATTGTTTGTCTATTTCATAACTTTATGTAAGAGATTATTTCTTTTATTCACAAAATATGTAAATGGGATAAGTTTTAGTTTTGGTTATAAACTTACAATCAATATTATAATTTGATATAAGTAAATATTTTTGTGAACTTCGATGGGGGATGAGCTGTGGGCCTTAAGTTCAAACTAAGCAACAACAATTATTTTAATTGATCTAGTTGCTTTTGAATTTGCACAATTAATCAAGCTCATTATTCAATTAAAACTTTTATTGCTTTCAATTATCAAAATAAGCTTATGCTTGATCTATTTATAAATGTCCACTTTTTTAGCTGTAAGAAAAGTCACCATCTCTTTGAGGTTAGTGATGTACAAGCCATGTTCATTAATTAATGAAAACTTGTCTTGATATTATTAATAATGTATAGTAACAACAAAAATTTTTTTGATTTTCTTTCATTATTTTATTAATTACAAGCTTATATTAGTAAAAAGTTTCCATAAAGAAAATATCACACGAGATGTATATTAAATTAAAGTTCATACTTAGTCATAATATGATTGATATAATGTAATAGTTGAATTGATTAAATCTAGTTGAGGATTAAATTATTTTGTATTATTTGTTTATATAGAATAAGATATACGATGTAAAATCAGCCTTGGATTTAGCATTCCAAAGAAAAATCACATGCATATATCTTGTTTAGTAAGTTAAGAGAATGTTCTAATTATAATTATACGAGAGCTTGGTTGACCTTCAACTTAATAATTCTAGCACTTACCGCAGTCAATTTAATTTTATTTAATCTAGTTAATTTCGTAAAGTTAAAAAATATCTTGTTATTTAAACAATATTATTCTTTCGGTCCACCATATGAAAACAAATATAAGTACGTTTGACAAAAATACAAATTTAGAAAATTGTTTGTGTTTATATTTTATTTTTTAATTTTAAATGTTCGATTATTAGAATTAGGAATGGTAAAAATTTTCAAACTATGGGTCCTTACCCTGTTCCACTCTAAACGAGCTTCAAAATTAAATTTGTTTGAAAATTGAGGTAAGTTTGGGACTTAAAAACTCAAGTTGTTTGAAAATTGGGGTAGATTTAGGGATTATATATTTTATTCAGTCTTCATCCACCCTATGAAACCAACAAAACATTGTAGCAGGGTTTACTATAACTCACCCCAAACGGTGTCGGTTCGGGTAGAGAGTAGCGTGAAGAAGATTACAAATTATGTATTTATTTATGAATTTATCAAAAAATAATAATCGCAATGTTATTATTCTTAATTGAAAAAGATTATTCATGAAAGTTGAAATTGCCTCGGGAATCATCGGCTACTCAGTGAATCTCCTCGTCAAATTCTGTCGTTTTAGATTAGATAATTAATATAATCATCTCACTAGATAAATAAATAATTAATAAATCCGATTAATTTATTAATTAATAAAATTAGGAAACAAAATCCTTTTTTAAGTAAAAAATAATAAAAATTACAAAGTGGAATGAGGTGGCACACTGGCGATCCACTACTCCCCAGTAATTCAAAACGCCGCGTGCTACTCCACGCTCCAATCAAAATCGGAGAAATTCCCACTTAAAAGCTCCTTTTCTTATTCAATAAAACGGTGCCCCAGAATTTAATTTTTTTCTCCACACTCCAACACAGCGCTTGTTCACCAATCACCAATCACCAATCACCAATCAGAAACTGAATTGTTCCAATTCATTGGATGATATCAGCGCGTATTGTCACGTACTTTAAACGTAGGGAGAACACGCGTTTCAAGTCAAGTAAAAAAAGATATGGAAACTTTTGGCATTGAAGGCGTAGGACAAAAATAGCCGCCCAAGAATTAGTCCAATCCAACTAACTCAAGACCTTGACAATTTCTTTTTTATTATTTTATTATTAATTTAATTATTTTTAAATTTTTAAATACTTGTTCTTATCTTTTTATACGTATATAATTGCATTAAAATAAATTAAAGATGGTATAAAATAATTCGATTTGATAGCGTATTTGTTGAACTACAAAATCAATTTCAATTTCATTCCCTACCATTTCATTGCTTATTTTAAGTTGCAAAAGCTATATACTATGGTATATACTATATATACTCTACTCGTCGACCTTTAGATGGTATATGCATAGTACGTATTTTATAAATATTTTATAATATAAAAAGTAAGAGTTAAATTTTATCATTACATTAACAAAAATCACTGATGTTACAATTTAAATTATTTAAAAATAATGTTAATATTAGTAAATTTTAAATTTTTTTATTTTTTTTCGTGTTTTAAAAATTATATTAATTAAAAATATTAATATATATAATAAAATAAAGTTAAATTTTCAATTCAATACAAAAATGAAATGTAGGTGAAATATGTAATATTTAATGAGTTAAAATTTGTATTGATGCGTGGCCCCACTACTGGCCCAAAGTTTAGTAGAGCGAATAATTATTAAAAAAATATTTTCCATACGTCAGCATGAAAATATATTTTTTTTTCCTTTTTTAATAAAAAGGAAAATGAAAGAAAAAGCTCGTACAATTATTTTTTTTTTGTATTTTTTTTAAAGAAATATTGGGTGTCCTCATCAGAATTTATGCGCCATCCTAGCTGGACTTCGCTTGCCATCATAAACATCTTTTACTCTTTAATTAAAAAACTATATTAATTTATTTTCGTAATCGAAAAAAAAAAATTTAATAAGACAAATTTTAACTATTTTTAGTATACCCTTTTTAAAAAAGTTGTCATATCATTAAACTTATACTTTACATTATAACTTAAATATGAGAAAATGGAACATTAAGCGTGTTGAATTTCATTCAAGTTATGTTTTTAAAACGATAAATGGGTAAAGAATAGTCGAAATTTGTCAATGGATTGTGGGAAAGTGAAAGTGGTGATGAAGAAGAAACACAATGATGATGATGATCAATCATTTTCATCCTCTTTAAAAGAGTCTTCTCTAATGATATAGGAAAGCCAATCAACTTTCAGAAAACTTCAAGTTAAAACTACATGCTATTTAATATTATTTTATTCATAATTTTGTTTATTAGATAATCAAGTATCTTGAGTCTTGACTATGAGTTAATTTTGTTAATTTAATATTCTCCTTAATTAATTTAATTAAATTAAAACTAAGTATGACTCATGCATTATGTAAGCCATTGTCATCAACAAATCATTTTTTATCTTGTGGGTCCTTAATTTTTTAATAAAAATTATTCTTTTTAGCTTCTAAATATCAACATAAAAAAGTAATTGATTTGTGCAAATATTAACAAAATAGAGTATGCAAATCATAATATTAAAAATAATCACGTGTATATATATATATATAAAAAAGATCTTCACTTGAAACACAATTAGAGAAATAATGAATATAATTTAATCACTTTAAGATGAATTGATTGACTTCAAAATTATATGAATTCTTTTATAATTTAAAATCGATCTTATTTGTGTTTTTGTGTAAATATTTTATTTATTAATATTCAATTTTTATCTCAATTTCAAACCTCTTTTTTATTATATGTTATTTAGTATTTAAACTTTTATTTGCAATTTAACTGTTATACACTTCTACTTCTACTAAATTTTTAGAACACAATAATTTAAATATTTTATAAATATTCACCTTTATTTAATGCTTAACATTTATCCACAACCCATTTATTTAGATTTAATAGTTAAAAGTCACCCTACTTTAGTCTAAATCAATTTTTTTTTGCATATTATTGTTAATAAAAAATACCATTTCTTTTTTAAGGTAAAAAAAGAATATGAATGATGTGACCGAGATTTAAGCTCGACTTAATATAACTTTTTAAATAGAAATGATTGAAATATATCTTTTATAAGCAAAATTTTTAATAAAAATTTATTAATTATTTAGTTATTATAAATAACTTTTAAGAAAATTTGTTTAATTATTTTAAAATACAAAATTTTAAAATTATATTACAAGTAAAATAATGTATAATTTTTAAAATAAAATAACAATATTTTAAACAATTTATTTTTTTAAAATTCAAAAAAATTCAATGTAGGTTTCTTTCAGTTGAAGAAAACAACGATTTTAATTATCAAAATTTTTTATATTATTAATCAAATGAGAAAAGTAAAAGTTAAAAAGAAATTTTAATATAAAAAATTCTTTTAACTAATAAAAAAATAAAATTAAAGATAAACGAGTTAAATTAAAAAAGTTCAAAAAATGTTAGTGCTAGTTTCTTTTAGTTAAAAAAAATAATTTTTTTAATTACTAAAACTTTTTAGTATCAATTAAATGATGAGAGAAAAAATTAAATCACTTTTTAATATTAAAAAACTCTTTTAACTAATAAAATAGTTAAATTAAGCGGGCACGTAAATGGGTTAAATAGAAATGAAATTTGATTATAAAATGATAGGTAGTTTATAAAATTAATAATTAATTGAAGATATAAATAGTTGTATGGGGTATTTAATTAATTAATATAATAAGCCAAGCTGGTTTGGTGGACAGCAATGAAAAGACATTGTTGCTTTGCTTTCTTTGACTTAAATTAGGGACGCTCATTGAGTTTTCCAGCTATTTTCTATTTTTGACCTTTTTTTTTATCTTTTTCATAATTAATTATAATTCTATTTTATTTTTAAAAATATATAAACACAAAGCATCATTTTAGTGGAGTATTAATACCCTAAAATAATATCCTAATTAATCCCAAAATTCTAAATACATAAATAATTGATTAAATGATACATTAGTTATCATGTCCATTTATGTAACTATTTAAACTAAAAACTTAAATCATTTAATATTCATATTTAAGGTCTTACAAATTGATAATAAAACATATATATTTAAAAAATAATGATTTAATATTATGACTTTATTTTAATTAAATTTTTTATTAAAAAAAAAAATTTGAAAAGAAGTGAGAAATTTTATTCATAAAATATCAAATTTTTACCCTAATATTACTTGAATTTAAGATAGTTTAAGAGTATTAAATATGTCTTAAACCACTCAAATTATAGCTAAACTATACAAACATAAATGCATATTTCTTTTTTATAATAATTATGAATTTAAAAAAATGAAATGCTTAATACAAGTCAACCAAAAAAAAATCCATTTTGTACTGGATAATATTAAAAGATAAAACACCCAATTGGTTGAAAAACTTGTGCCATTATCTAAATTTAACTAGAGCCTCAAAGTTAAATTATATATTTAAAAAATTAATTAATTAATTAATTAATTTTGTTGGCCGAGGATAATTCCAACTTCCTTATTGGTGAGGGCATCATAATAAGACAAAAAAAAAAAAAAAAAAAAGAAAAAAAGAAAAAGCAACATCAATGTTGTAACATTGTTATCATCTTCAACTACTTTTCTTCAATCCAAATATGGATAAACAAAAAATGACACTCTATACCTTAATTTATATTTATTTACTCAAATTTAAAAGATTTTAATAACTTTTTTGGTTCAATTTTTGGAATTTAATTCGAGTAATAATTAATAGTAGTTTTTGTGAAGTAGAAAAATAATTAAGGCCATTGGAAAAATGTATGTTAGGTCATTATCATTTTATTTATGAGGGATGAAGTACCCATATGAAATTTGATCATCCTATTCACCAATAAAATTATGGTCAACTCCAAATTGCATTTATTATTTTCTAAAGTTTTATACTTTTATTTATTTATTTATTTTTTGTTACCTTACCTCCATGTCTATCTATTACATTGTTCTTTTATTTCCTTGAAAATAATTGTAAAAATTAAATAAAAAATTATTTGACTTCTCAAATTTTCTTTATTTGTTTTTAAATTTATTATAATAATTTCTTAAAAATAAAATGTATTTTGTTATTTACAACTTTTTGAAGGTTTATCAATATATATATTATTTTTTTGTGACAAATTTTTAAGTAAGATTGTATCTATCACAAAACATGTGACTATTCAAGGACATGTGACTTCGTATATTTAGCAAAAAATTAAAAATATATTTATATATTATATATTTACAATACCATATGATATTATATGATACGTTCTTTGTAGGAGGTGAAAAATATCTCACATAAAAGATTAGTTTTTTTATTATTATAGATATATTATATATAATCAAATATTATTATATTATATGACTGAATTTAATATGTTTATTAATTATAATGTATTAATTAAACATTAATTATATATTTTGAATTTAATTTCAACTTTTCAATAATAATTGTCAGTTATCCTTCCGACTAATATTTAAATTTTTGCTCCACAATCAAATTAATAACATGATGTTTATTTAATCTTTTTTAATTAGAAAAAGCATAAAAATCAAACAGCAACATCGTAATGAATGCATAGATATTTATCTAAGTTTAGGTATATGAGTTTGACGAAATAATTATCACAGAAAACTTTTTCTAATATAAATATTTTAATCCACAAAGTGCTTAAAAATATTAAAAAAATAAAAATTCAACTTTACATAAATATAAATTAAGATTCCTTCCAACTTTTTCTAAATTATCCATGTATGAAAAAGTGTTTTAAATAAATTTTAAAGGAAAAACTCAAAGTAAATATTCTTGCATTTAAGAAATTGATGATCAAAATTGGGAAAGAGCAGATTAAAGAAATGAAAAATGAACAAAAACCAAAGAAAATGCACGTGGGTCTTGAAAATTTGGTCAAATGAAGTGAATGGCATTTACTCTCTGCTAAGGCTGAAAAATACAAAATTTTCTATTTTTAGGTGAAAGACAAAATAAAATTAATGTAAAATGAAAATAATAAGATTACTTTTATTGATAAAAATCTGGAAAGAATAACAGAATAAATAGCAAAAATCCAATCCCAGCCGTAATACAAAGAAACTGACCGGCTCTATGCATGAACCTTGAACAACTGCCAGTTACAGTTAGAACTAATATTTTTACTTGTGAAGTTAAAACACAAGTACAGTGAAGAAGATGCAGCTAAAATTTTTTTAGCCCGTACAGACAAACCCAACAAATTCGCATGGAAAAAAAAAAAAAACATCAGAAAAAGTAGAGTTGTTTGTTGCAAAGGAATGATCTTTTTTTCAAGTTGGTTCTTCCATTTAATATTCCATTTCTGTACAATTTTACCACAATTTCTCTTATTTTTATTTTATTTTTAACTCCCAAGATTTTCTCGCTTGATTAGTTTACTAGTTTTCAGACGAGAGAGATAGAGACATAGTTTTTGGACTTTTAGATAGAGAGAGAGAGAGAGAGAGAGAGAGAGAGAGAGAGAGCAAGTTGGTTGTTGTTGGAGTTGTTGTTTTTGGCACCAATTTAACCTTTTTATGGGACCTTGAAATCCTTCCGCCTCTAAAATCAAGTGGGTCATTCTTTGTTTTTTGCTTTGAGGTCCTACTCTCCCACTTGTTGCTCTTGGCTGTTTACCCTTCTCCTCTTTTTTCAAGCTACTCTCTCTTTTCCTAGTGCTTCTTCTTTTCTACTCTATCCGAAGAAAGATCCATTTTTTTTTCCTCAATCTGGATATTGGTTTACTTGTTCTTCTAGTCTACTGCTAAGTTGATGAAGGTAATATATTTTGTCAAGATGTTTGAGATGTTTCTGTAGTTTGGATTGCCTGTTGTGTGTTTGTTTTGTTTATAATCTTCAAGAGTGGGTCTTGTTTGTTCTTTGAAAAGGTGGATGTTATCTTTCGATTAAAGCATCTGGGTCCTTTTAATATTGGACGAGCTTTACTGGGTTTTTCCTTGAAATGGTTGTTGTTGTGTTGGCTATTGGATTTGATAGGTTAATTTGGTGTCACCTGGTAACCCAAAAGGAGTCTTTTGGATTGCTTTGAACTTCCCATTTTCTTGTGATTTAGATTGAGGTTAATTTTGAGATTTAGATTTCATGCTTGGTCCAAGACAATGGAGATGTTTATGGCCAGATTTTTATTTCTTTAGCATTCAGTACAATAGCTTTGGTGAAATAATATGAAGAACCTTCTCAAGAAGCTCCATATCATGTCTAATCAATCGGAAGATGCAGAAAGGTCAACCTCTTCCAAGGGACATAAGTCAGATGAATTGTCTTCCACTAATAATCCTGAGCATAAACCCATTTCAGGTCTTTCAAACTGGTTAAACTCAGTTGTAAATAGAAAAAGTCCAAGTCCACCGTCTTCTTCAAATGTTAAAAGGGCAGAGAGAACAGAACCGGCTGATTCCGCGGGTGCCTCTGGTTCAGAGGTTGCTCTAGATACCATGCGGCGTGATTCTGGGTCTAGTAACTCGAGGGATCCTGATATAGAAGAGGAATATCAGATACAATTGGCTTTGGAGTTAAGTGCCAAGGAGGATCCCGAGGCAGTTCAGATTGAGGCTGTCAAACAAATCAGTTTGGGTACTTGTGATCCTGAGAATACTCCAGCTGAAGTTGTTGCTTATAGATACTGGGTAAGTTTGAAGTTTTCTTCTTCCTCTACCAGCTTGATTGATTCAACCCCTCAAGTTTTGTTTCACTTAATCTGCATAGTTATTCTAGAAACCTTTTTTCAGAAGGAAGATTTGCATTGCTGCCTATTATTTTTAGTTTGATTTTGAATTTCCTTGGTGTTTAATTCAATTTGTTCTGCAATCTTAAATCTCATATTCTTACTTCGTGTCTGTCTTTCTGATTGGCCGAGAAAATTTTTATTTATAAAATGATCATTAAAGCAATAAGTATTTTTTTCATCAAACTAAAGGGGAACCCAACTCCTGATTGGCTTGGTTGAATAGAAAACCATTCATTAGGTGGTGAGTGACTCAGCCACTTGAATTAAAGGCCTTCCATCGTTGTGAAAGGGTGCTGTATGTTCCCATGCTCCTTGTACTCATTTATAGATGCTAATAGTTAAGATGCGGACTTATCAGTCATTGGAAATCAACTGGCAAGTATCGTGCTTGCGATATGCTACTTTTTCAGTCAAACTTTGTAAACAATGTTATCAAGTATATCAACATTTTTTTCATTGGAAATCAACTGGCAAGTATAGTGTTTGTAAATATGCTACTTTGTCAGTCACATTTTGAAATGATGTTACTAAATATAGTAACATTTTTTCATTTTTTCTTGTTTCTCAAACTTGTTTTTTGGATTTTTTTTCTTGCCTATGCATGTCTTTTTCTTGAGGCCATGATTACAACCAAGCCATTGATCCTACTGTTAGAAATTTTGTTCCTTATAATTTTATTAAACTGAGAGGATGGCTACTTTTAGAGAAGCTGGATGTCTGCTTGCGGTATACCATGTTCGATTTTTTATGTGTATGCTTGGCATTATTTTTTTCAGAATTAATTTTGCTTCATGTTTATTCCTTTCTAACCTGTCTCATATCGTAGATTTGTCCGTGCTTCACAGAATTACAATTCTCTTAGCTATGATGACAAGATCATGGATGGATTTTACGATCTGTATGGCATCCCTACTGTGTCCACCTCAGACAGAATGCCATCCCTTGTTGATCTGCAAGGAACACCTGTTTCAGATTGTGTCGCCTGGGAAGCAGTTTTGGTCAATAGGGCCGGTGATGCTAATTTGTTGAAACTTGAACAAAAGGCCCTTGAGATGGCTGTCAAGTCAAGATCACAATCTCTAGCTTTTGTGGGAAGTGATTTGGTGCGAAACCTTGCTATTTTAGTAGCTAACTTCATGGGTGGACCAGTTGGGGATCCTGAAAACACATCAAGAGCATTACGAAGTCTTAGTTGCAGTTTGAAGGCAACTCTTGGTAGCATGGTTTTGCCACTTGGTTCCCTGACAATTGGTTTGGCTCGTCATCGGGCATTGTTGTTTAAGGTACTTGCTCCACTTATTTATTTATTCTGGTAAGGTGCTCCATCTTTTTTATTTTTGGCTGGAAATTTTGGTTATCTTCTAGATAAGAGTAGAATGGCATAAGAGGATCGTATAGGCAAATTCATTATTGCAATAAAGATTTGGTTAAGTTTAAAATATGGATAAACCTATTCCAGACTGCTTCCATCAATCTGATGTTATTGGGAGTTCTTTTGCTGAAATTCCCAAATTATCGGATGATTGAAAGAAAAATCTGCACTTGAAATAGTCGCAAAATTTTCTAGATTGAATATTTTTAGTCATGTCTGCCACTCGCTAATTGGTGATCAATTTCTGAAAATGGAGACGTTTCAAATCAGCTGTTTCAAATTTGGTTAAACAAGATAACGTGAAAAAGCTAAAATTTTTGTGTCATCCACAGAGAATCATTTTGAACCTGCATCATAGAGCATCCTATTGTTCAGGCATGTGTATATATATACTTTCTGTCTGGTAAAGAAGTCCTTGGCTGTGTTGATTCAATGGGACATTTCCATTATGGTATTGTTAAAAATGTTTACTGTTATAATTGAAATATCTTACCTTGTTGGATGCTAATCTGCTTGACCAAGTGTTATCTTTGTTGTCCTTGTTAACATTCACTATGACTTTTGGGAATAACCAGTTATCTCATAGTGGCCCTAAGTGAATTTGGATGGTACACAGTTTGTAGGAAAATTTACTACTGGTTTGTCATATCAGAGTCACTTATGACTTTATAGGTGATTAGGGCTTTACCTTCTTTACAATATTCCTGCTTCATGTGGAGCTACTCTTGAAAGAGCTTGGCACCAGTACTTTAATCAGTTTAATGTAGAACAGGATAAAAATCTAATCTTCATGCACATTTTCTGCTTTATCTTCTGGTTACATAGATTCTTGCTTAGGTTTATGTTTATTTCGTAGAAACTTCAGAAGATTTGAGTGCATTGCGCATATTCAAGGGACTCCTGGAATTGAAAATTTGGTCAATGGTCAATAATCTAAGGTTTAGGTTGGTCAAGTATTTGGCTGACTTATGAGTGGATCAGCACTTGCATGGTTTCTCTTAGAGCCAGTCTCCAGGCAAGGTCGCTGGGGATTGGGTTACGTCTGCCAGGTTTGTGCTTCATCATCTGGTTGGGATTTCTATCTCGTGGACTATCTACTGGTTGGGTTACCTCTGTGATCAAATGGGAGCCAGGACTTAGTTATGTTTCTAGAGGAAGAATTCCAATGCAGACACTGAATAGAAGAGAAGTGATTGTTTTTTGGACCTGACCATGTCTACATAGATGAGAGAGAATAAAAGCTTCCTAACTAACACACGCTTTCTAGGAGGCATGATTACCGTGGTAGAAGCTGATTGAACTCAAAATTTGAGCTTCTCTCACTAGATGTTTAACTACTCTTTTGATCCTTTTAAGCTCTTCACTAGTTGCTGCTAACCAACCTCAGAAAACAAAAAAAAAAAAAGGAAAAAAGGAAACTCTTTTAACTAGGAGACAAGTCATCAAACGAGCACTTGAGCTATTATGTGGATAGTCCAATAGATATTTAGGCGATGTGTGATTCCCTACTGACAACACCAATAGAAGACAAGACTTACAATGTGCGAGTACAGTGTCTAGAGAATATCAGATGTTCACGTGATCAGTCTCAAGAGACCCACTCAACTAAAAATTATCTTGATACAATGATGTTATTCCACTAACTAAAACATTTCTAAAGAGATCTGAAATTATGCATAATAGTTCATAAAAAAAAAAAATTTTACAAGAAAAATCAGATTAATTTTGTTTTATTCCATTTTATTCTTTTCACAACTTCTATATCAAGAGAAAGCTACAAAGTACAATGGGGTCAATTACGTCACTTCGATCTATATATACATATATCCTTCTCTGAGTTATTTGCTTTGGTGTATATGTCTTATAAGGAAAGTTCGTAATGAACATTTCTTATTCTAACACTATCTTTCCAAACAAAATTCAAATGCTAAAGGCTATCTTAGTTGTTGCATTGTAGAGAATATAAAAGGGCTAATCTACTTATGTATTTGGAGTTTGGACTTATCCTACTATCTGAATTTTGCGCCATTCTGACACTTCACCTACACCGGGGGTGCAGGTAATATAACTTGGATTAATAAAAAGTTGACTGGTGGACATAACTCTTTCTTCTGTGGTTACTAATCTACAGTCCCAAGTTCGTATAGTTATACTAATGTGGCATATGTTAAGCTTGACCGGATAATTAAAGGGAGGCTTGGTGTTGCTTAATTATTCCACGTCACTTTGACCTCAAAATATCATAATATTTTGAACTGTCATTACAGCTGTATTTTTTTCTTGGTCATGATACTTAAAGCTTCTAATATATTTTTATTAATATTTTGCTATCTTGAGTTTCATATATTCTCCGTTCCTCCTAATACTTGTTTTATCAATTTACCTTGTCATAATTCATCTACCACTTAGTGCTTACATGTTTATGTAGGTTTTGGCTGATAGTGTCGGGATCCCTTGCCGGTTGGTGAAAGGACAGCAGTATACAGGTTGTGATGACGTGGCAATGAATTTTGTAAGGATTGAGGATGGAAGGTAATTACTTTTACCATTTGAACTTAATGTTGTTGCAATGTGAACAAACATATAGGACGTCAAAGATTTTGTCCTCTCTATTCAACAAGATTCGTCATTTATGTGATAGGATGCTCTGTTTTGTTTCCAAGTGAACCATCATTGTTTCTTTAATTTAATTCTATTATGTTGTAGATTTGCAGTTCTCAAAAATGGGTTTGTGACTTTCATTATGTGAGATTTTCATAGACAAGAGATCATCAGTGGGCTTACTTTATGTGGTTCTTGCTTTTGTTCGATCAACTAAATGGCCTAGCAAGGTGTTAGGACCCGAGTTATGTCAATATTAGAGGCTTATTATCTGCTGTGATTGAAATCTAATAGCCATTTTCTGTTTTGGTTTAATGTTATTTTAGTTAGTAAGAATTTGGTGAAAATCAGACTTGCCTTTTCATTTTTTTTTCCCTACTTCTTTGGATGAGGTCAAGTTGAGAAAATGGCTGCCAGGATAGCTGTGAATTGTGTGTTTGGTGTTGCAAAATGACCACTTTTAAAGCTGTTTAATGATGGATAATATGAATTTCAGGGAGTACATTGTTGACCTAATGGCAGATCCTGGAACTCTTATCCCTTCTGATGCGGTTGGATCACATGTAGAATATGACGACTCTTTCTTTTCAGCCAGTCCCCCATCTCGAGACATTGACTCATCCCATATGGCTTCATCGAGCAGTGGGGTTGGGAGCTCATTTGAAGAACAATCTGAGTTTGGGACATTTGACAAGAAATCTAGGCTCAGGAACTCTGCTGCTGGAGCAGGTCCATTGGATGACAGAGGACAATCTAATGCTTTTTTGAGTCTAACTGAGACACCTAAAGGTGAGGAAGAATCTAAGATATTCTCAGAGGACAAAAATCCTCCCAATACTGGGAAGCCACTAACGCAAGAACTCCCCAGCAAGCCTACTTATCCTTACACACATGCAAGATCTCCTTCCTGGACTGAAGGTGTTAGCTCACCTGCTGCTCGTAGAATGAAAGTGAAAGATGTTTCGAAATACATGATTGATGCTGCTAAAGAGAATCCGCAATTAGCTCAAAAACTTCATGATGTATTACTTGAAAGTGGTGTGGTTGCTCCTCCTAACTTGTTCACTGAAGTTTATTCTGAGCAATTAGATGTGTCAACAGCTGAGGCCAGGTCACCAACTGAAACTAAGGATGAAAATAAACAGGGTATCAGAACCCAAGAAAAAAAGAATCAAGATGATCCAAATCCAGTTCGTTTTTTGCCCCCTCTACCACCTAGAGCCCATTCTAAGGCAACTGCTCTCATTGACCAACCTGAGCATCTTAAACCTGCAGAAGGTGTAGGGTTAAATTATCAACCTGACACAAAGGAAGCAGCTGGACAACCTGTCTCACCACAATCTGAAGTGACAGCCATAAAATACCGAAAAGAGGTCCCTGTTGCAGCTGCTGCTGCAGCAGCTGCAGCAGCTGTTGTTGCATCTTCAATGGTAGTTGCAGTAGCAAAGTCAAGCTCTGACTCAAATCTTGAGCTTCCTGTAGCGGCTGCAGCCACTGCAACCGCTGCAGCTATGGTAGCAACAACTGCAGCTGTCGGTAAGCAGTATGAGCAGGGTACACGCAGTGATGGAGATGCAGACTCTGCTGGTTATGAGCCTCGTGGTAGTGGTAGTGGAGGCAGGGAACATGATTCTCTTGAGGCAAATTCAGAAGGTGAGAGAGTATCTGATCGATCAGCTGGAAATGATAGCTCAAAATCTGAAGTTGGACTTGATGATGTTGCGGAGTGTGAGATTCCATGGGAGGAAATCACCTTGGGTGAGCGTATCGGACTGGGTATCGACTCATATATTATTATACTATGTATTTCTAGTACTATGCATTAGATAATCAAGGTTCCAGTTATATTGAGTAAGTATCATCTTTTGGCCCATTTTTATGTTGCAGGATCATATGGAGAGGTATATCGTGGGGATTGGCATGGAACAGTGAGTTTTCTTTGATTGAACCTAAAATTTAACCTTGTTTGTTTCGTCTCATGTCTACAATGGATTTAATGCTTTCCCCTTGCTTTCTTCTAAGAGGCATTAATATTTTTCTACAAATCTACTAGAAAGCTTACTCAGTAGCTCAGAATAAGGTGGTTGGCAGGTAAAATGGAAATACCCAAGAATTTTAGGAAATTATTAACTAAAATGAATACAAGACATTGTTAGACATGTTGCGTAAGAATGGGACACCTCAAGAAAAACTGATAAATTGTGTCAAAGCTGATATATTTATGCTAAGAAAACATACGAAGAACCCAAGTCTGCAGGATTTTTACCTATTTGACCAGTACACATTAGGTACCTGATTTTCCAAAATTTTATAGACTTTCACAAGGAATCATTATATGGCTTAAGATTTATAAGTGTTTTTCATATTTGTTCATATGATGGCTCTAGGACAAAATTGTGCATCTGAGTGTGATTCATTGGTCAAGGCATTTATTAGAACTATGAAGGTCATTGTTTCAGTATGCATGTACTGGAATATATCCAGATGTTGGTTTTCGTTTTTGGAATAAGCAATTTATGTGGACCTACTTAAGGCTCAAATGGAAGAAAGTTTAGCATTATCTAATTGAATTTATATGGCTTCAATTGGAAACACTCTCTTGAGGCTATAGCAACATCATTGGAGCATATCTTAAATGATATCCTTGGACAGAGCCAGCTTACATAGGATATTTCAAGAGAACTATGTCATAGCAAATCAAACTTCTTCAATGAACTTAGAAAACAGTTTCATGAAGATTTAGAGAGGAAAAATCCGTCACTTTTTATTCACTTTTACTAAACCAAAGCACTAGAATATATAGAGGTGTAAACCTTTTACAGTAGACTAGACAATCCATGAGAATCAAGGATTTACAAGGAAAAAATAAGACCTGAGATATTGGCTATAGGTCAACCAAATCTCTTAAACTAAAAAAAGAAAAAATAGTAAAAATAACAAAATAGGAAAGAATGAATAAATCTCTCAAATCTCTGAATTTCCACACTCTCCCTCGTGTTAGGAATAGATGTTAATCATTTCTAACTTGGAAACTAAGTCTTCAAACTTTACTCTTAGCAAAGACTTTGTTAGCACATCACCAACTTGAGAATTAGTGGAGGTGTAAACAAGTTCAAATATTCCTTCTTCTATCTTCTCTTTAATGAAATGTCGATCAAGTTCAACATGCTTGGTGCGATCATGATGCATTGGGATTTTCATGATACTGATTGTTGCTAAATTGTCACACCATACCTTTATAGAATTAGTAATCAAAATTCCAAGTTCCTTCAGCAATCTTTTCAGCCACATTCCTTCACATATACTCAAGGCTAGAGCATGATATTCATCTTCTACACTACTTCTAGCGACCACCGATTGTTTCTTACTCCTCCAAGTCACCAAGTGCCCCCAAACATAAGTACAGTACCCTGTAGTGGATTTCCTATCAGTAACTGACCCTGCCCAGTCACCATTAGAGCATACTTCAATCTCTCTATTGTTTCCTTTCTTTAAAAACAAGCCTTTCCCAGGGGTCATTTTCAAGTACTTGAGAATTCTGTAAGCTGCTTCAAGATGTTCCCTATTAGGATTGTTCATAAACTGACTAACAACACTCACTAAAAATCCAATATCAGGTCTAGTATGAGATAAATAAATGAGTTTACCTACCAAACGTTGATACCTACACTTATCAACAGGAGCACAATCATTCTTCAATCCAATTTTATAGTTGGACTCCATAGGAGTATTAGCAGGCTTGCAACCTAACATTCCAGTCTCCTTAAGTAGATCTAAGACGTACTTGCGCTGAGAAACAAAGATACCTTTCTTGGATTGAGCCACCTTTATCCCTAAGAAATATTTCAAATTTCCTAGGTCTTTGACTTCAAACTCTTTTACAAGTACTTTTTCAATTTGTTCATCTTTTCTAAGTAGTCTCAAGTCACTATAATATCATCCACATATACTATAAGAATGGCAATTTTCCCTTCTTGTGAGTGTCTAGTGAATAAAGTTTGATTAGTTTGCCTTTGAATAAGCGTGTTCTTTGACTATCTTTGTAAACCTATTAAACCATGCCCTTGGAGACTATTTTGAGGCCATATAAAGATTTTCTCAACCTACAAACTTTATTGGAATTGCTGGGCATCTCAAAATCGGGCGGAATCTCCATATGAACCTTATCTTCTAAGTCACCATTAAGAAATGCATTTTTTACATCTAGTTAGTAAAGAGGCCAATCACAATTTGCTGTTAATGAAAGTAATACTTTGACAGTATTAAGTTTTGCTATTGGGGCAAATGCCTCTTGGTAGTCGAGGCCATAAGTCTGTGTAAAACCTTCGGCCACCAACCTTGCCTTGTACTGATCAATTGTCCCATCTGGCCTGTATTTGACATTGAAGATTCACTTACACCCTACTGGTAATTTTCCTTGAGGTAGGTCAGAAATTTCCCATATTCCATTTTTCTTCAATGCATTAATTTCCTCTTTAATTGCTACCTTCCATTCTGGTCTTCCGAGAGCCTCATAGATATCTTTAGAAGTATCAACAATAGTCATGTTTGTAGTGAAAGCACAAAAGCTTGGTGAGAGACCATCATATGAGATAAACTTGGTGATAGGATGTTGTGTGCATGAGCTTACACCTTTTCTTAGAGCAATGGGAATATTTAGATCATCATAGGAGACTTGGTTGTTGTATTACCTGGACTGTTTGGAGCCGAGTTGGATTCTTGGTTTTGCTCAAACAATGTATGAGGCTCTATCTCTAGTTGAGGTTTTTCCTTTCTTGAATAAACACGTAACTTGGAAGTCATTGTAGGTAGTGTGTGGCTTAGGCCATGAGCCGGAGTTTTTGAAGCTTTTCAAGGTTTATTGCAGACTGTTTTAGGTTCAGGATCATTGCTGACTGTTTCAAGATCATTGCTTTGGGGTGTTCTAGTGAGTTCGTGTAAGGTTAGGTTGGGTTGAGAAAGTATTGAGACATTTGGGTCTTGCCAAAAATCACATTCTTGAATTGCTTGAATTGTTGGTTTCTCTCCCTGAATTTGAATTTTTAGAAAATAAGGTTCTATTTTAAAGAAGGTTACATCTATGGTGGTGTAAATTTGTTTAGTAATGTAGGAATAACACTTATAACTGTTTTACTAGGTGAATAGCCAAGAAACATACATTTAATTAGCCTTACGATCTAATTTGCTTTGATGTTGAGAGTGATCGTGTATAAACACAATACAACAAAAAATTTTTGGAGCTAAAGTATTGATGATTCTAGTGTTAGGATAGCATGAGAGTAAAGTTTGGCATGATGTTTGGAACTTAACATGAGAAGGCATTCTATTTATCAAATGGGCTGCGGTTAGTACAGCTTCCCCCCAAAAGTGCTTTGGAACATTCATTGAAAACATAAGAGATCTAGCAACCTCAAATAAATGCCTATTTTTCCTTTCTACAATCCCATTTTGTTGAGGAGTATCAAAACATGAACTCTGTTGAATTATACCATTATTCTGAAAATAATCTCCCGGTATAGTGTTAAAATACTCTCTAGCATTGTCTGATCGAAACACTTGAATTTTGGTTTGGAATTGTGCTTGTACCATTGTATAAACGTTTTGAAAGATGAATTTGGCTTCAGACTTTTCTTTCATAAGATAAATCCATGTTCCTCTAGAATGATCATCAATGAATAACACAAACCATCTACTTCTTGAGATATTATTGACTCTAGATGGTCCACAAATATCACTATGAATGATAAAAAAAGGTTGAGATGGTTTATAACCTTGAATAGGGTAATTGGATCTTGCATGCTTGGATAATTGACAAATCTCACATTGCAAGAATTTGGGATTGATATTATTGAATAAATGCGGAAATAGCTTTTTCCAATACAAAAAATTCGGGTGACCCAATCTATAGTGCCATAACAGAATGATACTTTCTTTATTGGAAGAAGAAAAACAGGAAATGACACACCCCTTGCATCCAAGATGTGAATCCTCTAAAAGGTAGAGTCTCATACATTCCTTAGCATTGCCAATCATCCTTCCCGATTCCAAGTCCTGAAATTCACAGTATGTAGGGAAAAAATTAGTAACACAACTCAAGTCTTTTGTAAGTTTGCTTATGGACAATACATTACAAGCCAAATTTGGAACCAAAAGAATTGATTTTAAGATCATATTTTTGGATAACACCACTGAGCCTATTCCAGCCACCTTAGTTAAGGAACCATCAGCAATCTTCACCATAAAACTTTCAGAACAGGGTTTGAAATCATGGAAAAGAGATAGGTTACCCGTCATATGGTCTGATGCTCCAGAATCAACTATCCAGGTGTTATTTTTTTCTGAACGGGTTCCAAGGGCAGTAGAGAAATTATCTCCTTGTGCTACTGAACCAACACCTATATTGTTCTCAGCGGAGTTTGGCTGTGATACAACTGGTTGTGAGGAATTGAGGGTCTGATTGAGTATCTTCTGAAGAGCCTCAAGCTGTTCTTGGCTAAATGGGCTAATTTTTTTGGCTGATTGTCCTTGTCCAGCAGTTGTATAACCACAGTTTTCTCAGGTTTCCAATCGGGTGGCTTTCCATGAAGGTTCCAACAGTTCTGTTGGGTGTGACCCGGTTTTTTGCAATGCTCACACCAAGGTCTTCCTCCTCTTCGAGTATGGTTATCAGTGTTTGCCATATTGGTATTATAGGCACCAAGGGCAGAACTCTCACTCGGGCTTGGCAGTGATGGATTTTGTGATCCAAGCATAACTTTCTTCCTACTTTCTTCCCTTCATACCTGTGAAAACACATCTTGAATAGGTGGCAAAGGTTTAATTGCCATAATTCTTCCTCTCACCTCATCTAGATTTTTGTTCAGCCATAATAGAAACTTAAAGATTTTTTCCTTTTCAACAAACTTTCTATATTTAGCATTACACTCTGGGCATCCCACCTTAGAATCTTCAAATAAATCAAGTTGTTTCCAATATCTATTCAAGGTATTAAAGTATTGAGTAACAGTAAGTTCACCTTGTGGAAGGTCATGAATTGAACCTTTAATTTCAAATAGCTTAGACATGTTTTCCTTGTCGGAGTAAGAAGCTCTGGCAGCATCCCAAATCTCCTTAGCTGTTGCATAGTACATAAAATCTTCCCCAACATCATTAGTAATGGAATTAATTAACCATGACATAACCATGCTGTTTTCTGACTTCCAGACTTTGTATTTCGGATCTTCCATAGGTGGTACTGCAACAACACCTGTGATGTAGTCATCTTTACCCTTGCCACATATGAACATCATCACAGAGTGAGACCATTGAAGATAATTTTGGCTATTAAGTTTATGACCAGTGATTGGCAAGACAACACCTTCAGAACTGTTTGGAAGAGATGGATTTGCAAACTCACTTCCAGAGGTTACCTCAGAACCTGAGACTTCTTTGTCTAAGGCCATACCGTGTTTCACCATAAGGGACTGGTTCAGATTTTTGGCTCTGATACCATGAAGATTTAGAGAAGAAAAATTCCTCACTTTTTATTCACTTTTACTAAACCAAAACAATAGAATATATAGAGGTATAAACCTCTTCCAGCAGACTAGACAATCCCTGAGAATTAGGGATTTACAAGGAAAAAATAAGACCTGAGATATTGGCCATAGGTCAACCAAACCTCTTAAACTAAAAAAAGAAAAACAGTAAAAACAACAAAATAGGAAAGAATGAATAAATCCCTCAAATCTCTGAATTTCCATAAAAATGGCTTAGGGGCATTCATCTTCAGCTCAAGATGCTTGTTGTGATTTAGTATCTCGTGCTTGTGCATTCCTGTTGTTCTTTATGTTTTTCTTTTGTTAGTATAGTTATCTTATTGAATTTGTTTTCTGTTATTTAAATCATGGTTCTGGAAAATCTAATGACAGTACTTCTGAACTACCTTCCTTGTTCTTGGAACAGGTCAACATATTTGGGGGGCCGGAAAAATGATTACTGATTTTTTATTATGAAATTCCTTTTGTTATTTTAATTACATTGTCTTTCTTATACATGTTATGGGATGGTTCTTTTATCCATTACTTTTGGGTAGAAAAACACGATTCAAATGCATGGCCTTATTTTCCCCCTAATTACACATATTCTAATCCCCCATCTTTGAATGTACATATTTTGAAATTGTCGTTTGACTTTTTAGGAAGTTGCTGTGAAGAGGTTCCTAGACCAAGATATTTATGGTGAATCACTTGAAGAATTCAAGAGTGAGGTACAAGACTTTCTTGACTCTCTCATGTTATGTTAGAGATCCACTCATTTTCTGCTTTCCAGTGAAAGCCTTAACAAGTATTTGTGTCCCATGTCACTGGAGCAGGCTCATTGTTCCTTTTTTTTTTTTCCTTTTTAAAATACTAATTTAGTAAACCAAACTCCTCCAAAACCCTGGTCGAGCGGGTTTCGAACCTTTGATCTCTTGTACCATTGTAAGAAGTTTTACTAGTTGACCCAAGTAGGATTTTCTTGATTCAAAATGCATGGTTAATGGTTATGTCATGATAGATCATTTAACATTTCTCAAACTAATTACACGTAATCCAGTCAATTTATCTTCTTACACTGCTCATATGCTCTCATTATTCACCGTCTTTAATTTTGAGGTTCCTCTCCCCAAAAGACATGGAAAGTAGCTGCTTAAGAATTTGTTGAGCCCCTAACCTTTGCTTTATGTTCAAATTATGTGCCAGAAAAGGAAAGACTAATATTACATACTAGTGATGCATCAAATTAGTCTTAAAAGCAACTATGAATCGGTACTGTCTGTTTTCCTTCTCAATGAACTAAAATCCTGTGGCAATAGTATCATCATGAAACTTCTGATCCTTTCTGGTGAGGAAGGTTATTGTTGACTAATTTCTTTTCAAATTACATTTAGTGTTTCTTTAATGGCATTTTAAAATCATATTAAGAGCCTCCTTTTTCTACCTGTTCAATAAAATTAGGCCTCCCTGGTGAAGTTATTTATACAACTTGCTTTAATTGTTGCCTGAAAGCAAGTGGCAGAGTATGTATTTACATTGATGAATTTAAATTATGACTTTGTTTTAAGGTGAGAATCATGAAGAAGGTTCGGCATCCCAATGTTGTTCTCTTTATGGGAGCTGTAACACGTCCTCCAAATCTTTCGATCATTACAGAATTTCTGCCTAGGTCTGTTTCTTTCTGACCTCTTTTCATTTTTTCATTCTTATCTATTAAGCAGTTTTCTAAAATTTTTGTCTTGAGATGTTATTCATGGCTCGGAGTAATTTTATAATGCTTGTGTAAGTAGTTTACTGTGGCTAATTTTCATTGTGAAGAATTTTAGTAGAAAACATGTATTAAGGCCGCGACATTTGTTACCTTGTATTATCCAAATTATCTACTTCAGTATTAGTAAACAAGATGATTTAAAAAGAGTTGCTTGTAAATTTGCTTTATACAGCAAATCTTTTATTGTTCGAAAAGAATTTTCTTGGCTGGGATATACATTCAATCTATCAGCCATAATGATCCTGTGTTATCTTGCAGCGTAATTTATCAAATTTATCTCTTACCATAGACTGCTAAATTTTAGTACAGTGCCTGGTGCTTGTGTTTCTTTTATAATTAATTTCCTGGGCCTTTGTTATTCATGTTAATCACAAACTTGAAGAATAATTTATTTTTTTTGCAGAGGTAGTTTGTATAGGTTAATTCACCGGCCTAACAATCAATTAGATGAGCGGAGGCGTTTGAGGATGGCCCTTGACGCTGTATGATTCTATTATTCTTGCTTTATGTTCTCATATCTGTCTGCATAAATGAGCATTTCTTAGTGGCTTTGCCGGAATGATTTTTCTGTCAAATAATTCATTTCAGGCTCGGGGGATGAATTACTTGCACAACTGTACGCCGATGATAGTGCATCGTGATTTGAAGTCCCCAAATCTTCTAGTTGATAAAAATTGGGTTGTCAAGGTTGAATTTGATCTCTGTTACACTTCTAAAGTTTCTTATATACTTAATGTGATTTGACATGATAGTTTGTCTGTAATCTTTCTTTCACATGTTTTTCTGTAATTTAGGTATGCGATTTTGGGTTATCACGGATGAAGAACAGCACATTTCTTTCTTCAAGGTCGACAGCAGGGACGGTAAGCTGAGTTTAACAACTAGTTGCTGCTGTATTTTCTTTTTCTTCCTTTTATTACATTCCAATTTACTCTTTGAATACTGTGTCATAAATGTGTTGCTATGATGTGCATGATACACAGATGCTTTTTGTGAAGTTTATATCATGACAAAGATGTAGGCTGTAATCTGGTGCTGGAAGGCACCTGTTTTTCCTTTAATACAAAAAATGCAGTTGGAATTGTTGTGTAATCCCTTTCTTCAACATTATGGTTGAAGTTCAAAAAATTTAAAATCGTGGAGTTGAGAATGCAGAGCTACTTGCGTAATAGAGAAACTAGAAATTTTTTACGACTTGGTTAATTTTGATCAATGACAGTCTTTATAAAGTGAAAGTGAGAGATACAAGACAATTTTAGATGTATGCATATATTGTTGTTTGTGTGTTCTTTATTGGCTCATGATTGATGTCTTAAATATAGGATGTCAAAGTCAGGCTGATTTAGGGTAGACATATGTTGATGGGCTGGTAAAAAACATGATATGGTAATAGTTTGGATATATCCAATAACTTCAGATTTAAGTGCTGGGAGTCATCTTGCATTTGCGCTGCATTTTACTTTGGGAAGACGACAAAAATATAACTATATTAATTCAGCATACATAAATATAAAAAATAAATTCCTCATTAAAATAATTATAACATATTGATTTCATGAATGGTAGATTACATTATTTTCCATTTTGGTCAAGAAAGTTTTGAAAGGACTACTTCTCTAGGCACTTTGAGGGTAATCATAATGTTTAAATATAAGCCAACACAGCCATGTTGGATTGGGCATTCGTGGGAGATCTTTTTGTCTTAACATTTCTAATACATGTTCTTATGTTACATACAAGATAATGATTTATATCAATATTAATAGTGGGTTAATCCAAAATGATTGATATTGATGGTTTAGGTGTACTCCTGTGACTTTGTTATGTTCTGAGCTACTGAAAGAAAACAGTGGAATTTATTGGAATATATATCTGAAGAAGAAAATTTGAACTTATTAATCCATTTCTTGCAAAATGTTTTGCTTCCTCGAGTAATTAATTATCTTGTTTTGAACTAATCTAACCAATATTACTGTACATATTGTAATAAACTCTTCTTCAGGCTGAGTGGATGGCTCCAGAAGTGCTCAGAAATGAACCTTCAGATGAAAAGTATGCCTTTATTTATTTATTATTATTTTCATCAGACTGTTCACAGCTGCTTTGTGATAATCATATCAATGCCCAATGCAGGTGCGATGTTTATAGTTTCGGTGTCATATTATGGGAGCTCTCTACGTTGCAGCAACCATGGTGGGGAATGAATCCCATGCAAGTTGTTGGTGCAGTAGGATTTCAACACCGCCGTCTCGACATTCCGGATAATATGGATCCGGCCATTGCAGATATAATTAGGAAGTGCTGGCAGACGTGAGTACATCTATCCTCCCTATAGTTTAGATATCTGATTAGTTATCTACAGTGATAATATCGTAATTCGTAAAAATAATTTCTTAATACTTTTAAGTGAGTTACCTTGAACTGGAATAGGAATTAATATTTTATATTGGGTTTTGTAGCTACCATTTTTCCACTTACCCAACTTTAGGTTGTATAGCATTGCTGATGATGCTGATGATCTGGTGGGTTGTATGTAGAAGTAGATCCATGAGATGTTTTTCTTTTACTTCCTCTCTTCCCTTTTCATTTCTTTATTCTGCCAGTTAGTTTTTCTTCCTAGACTTTATTTATTTTCTTAACTTCAGGGAACCTTCCTATAAAATCTTGCTGAGACCTATCTTTTACTCTATGGAAGTGTTTCAAAAATCTTTTCTTAAACACTCTCAAGAGTAAAATCAAGTTATATGCGTTGAATATTTTTGTAACCTCACGTTTGAGTTACCTTCTCAGTGATGAATGCGTACTGGACGTGTTAAAATGTTTGGAGAAGTCATCTTTGCTGATAATGGTTCCAGGAATTTATGAGCAGTGGCTTTTGTTGGAAGCTGTTTAACAGTAGTGAAGGCAATGTAGATAGTAGTAAATCCGGAAATAGTTATATTATGGTGGGATAAACAAGGAATGTAGATAGTAGTATGGTGGGATAAACAGCAAGTGATGGATATTGTGAATGTACTCTGGAGATGAATTTGGCATTGTTATGTTATTATTGTCATTCCGGTGTGTATAGAATGTAACTCCATTAGATGCACTTGAATCCGTTAGGGCATATTCATGGACATAGCTGACATTATTCATCCTTTTAACATTGTAGAGATCCAAAATTGAGACCAACATTTGCAGAGATCATGGCTGCTCTGAAGCCATTGCAGAAACCAATAACTAGTTCACAAGTGCCGAGACCAATGCCATCTGTAAGCAGTGGCCACGAGAGAGGTCAGATATCAAGATTTCCAGCAGACCCAACAGGCTAAATATCGAAAGCATAGACCAAACTAAATCTTGGTTACTGAATTGCCAAAAAACTGTGGCAAGTGCTGGACTACTGGGACAAGAAAATGTTTGATAGATGATGATGGCCCAACATATACTCCAGTTGAGATGATTGTGATTCTTTTTTAACATTTCCCTTTTTTCTCTTTTGTATTCTCATTTTTGCAGCATCCTCGATCTTGTGTATTTGTTTGTAAAAAAATTTAATTGAAATTGTTGTAATCAATGTTTTGCATTTGTTTTGTGTTCAGCTTCTGTAGTTGAGGTCATAACTGGATGCCAAATTGAGGGTTTAGGAGTAAGCTTAGCCGGGACCAATTCCTGAAAATAGTCTCTCAGGATGCTTCTATATTGGCTTGAGAAACAAAACTAAAGGACAGTGTTATCTTTTATGTCCTTTATTTGGCAACTTTCTGGGTTCACACAAAATAATTACAAGCCATTGTAATTCGAAACCCAGTAACATCCAGCGAAACAATTTTTACTACTAACATCTACATGAAACAATTATTCTCCGCATTGGTTTATGGTTGTACATGTCAACTTTAGAATAAAATTAAAATGTTGGTTACAATTGTTGTAACATGGATTAATCCAGCATCATGATGTTTTCAGGATACAGCAAATAAATGTTCACCGTTTATTATGAATAAGGGAGCTATTCTTCCTGGTTTCACTTCAAAAAATAGTCCCAAACACAAATAATAATAAATACTATCACTTATTATGGATAAGGGAGCTATTCTTCCAGGTTTCACTTGTAAGGATAAGGTGGGGAACAGAAGTCATTGAGCAAAGAAGATATTTCAAAGATTTTTTCCATGGCTGCTTTCTTTGGATCTCCACCATTTCTCACACACCCCCTTCCGAGAACTCACCAGTTTTCATTATCATCATCATCATCATCACAAACTCCTCCTCCCCCTCCATCAAATCAACCTTCACAGCCAAAATCTCCGACTCCGTCTCCACAACAGATTAGTACAGCTTCATCTGAGCAACCAACGCCAGTTACAGTGAAAGGGCAGCAACAGCAGAAGCCTGCTAAACCACCAACTGTTGAAACTACAGACTGGATTGCTTCCTCTTTAACCAGGAGATTTGGACTTGGTGCTGGACTTGCATGGGCAGCTTTTCTTGCTTTTGGTGTCATCTCTGAACAGATAAAGACCCGCCTTGAAGTCTCTGAACAAGAAGCAAATACAAGGTCAGTTTTGTTACCTCAGTTCTGCCCTTTTCCTACAAATATGTCAAAAATGAAATGATAGCATTATTTTGATAAGAAAACTCATTATGCTGCCATTAACAAGACTTAATTTTTATACAGAAATGTGGAGAAGGAAGAGGAAGTAGTGTTGCCTAATGGCATAAGGTACATTATTCTTTCGGAATCTCTCTCATACACTTAATATATGTGCAGGCTTTATTCTTACAATGTAAATATATGAACAGATACTATGAACTGAGAGTTGGAGGTGGTCCAACTCCAAGAACAGGAGATTTGGTGGTGATTGATTTGAAGGGAGAAATTGAAGGAAGTGGGAAAGTTTTTGTTGATACATTTAATGGAGAAAAGAAACCATTGGCTCTAGTAATGGGTTCCAGGCCTTACGGCAAGGGAATGTGTGAGGGGGTTGAATATGTGCTGAGATCAATGAAAGCAGGAGGTAAAAGGAGAGTCATTGTTCCTCCAAATTTAGGGTTTGGAGAGAATGGTACAGAGTTAGGTAATGGTCTGCAGATTCCTCCGTTTGCAACTCTTGAGTACATTGTTGAAATTGATAAAGTGTCCATTGCACCTGCTTAATTGATAAGCCATTATCATTATGTTTCATTTTTGGTGAAGTAAAAGAATTTGTATTTTAATGTATGATTTTCCTTTTGTTTGAAGGCAATTCTTTTTTTTTTGTTGGGAAAAGGACTCTCATCTGCTTGCACTTGATTAAGGAGACGACAATTGTATAATATAATGTAACAGCGTATTTCTTTTCACAAATTTTATCCTAAGTATAATACACATTTTTTTAATAGTAGTTAATTTAATTGATAAAATTTTTTAAAATTATATAAAAATATTTAAATATAACAACCTATTGGTATCAACATAAACTGAAATTTTTTCTTCTAAAAAATTATTTTATTCCAACTTAAATAAAATAAATTATAAAAATATTAAATGAGTACGTAAATTTTATTTACGAGAAGGATACTCATACAAATTATAATCTTATTACATCTACAAATTATGAATTAATAAAAAATATTATATTCTAATTGAAGTTAAAAAAATCTTCATCATTTTAAAAGAGTAAATAATGATTGACATGGAGAAGATAAAAAATGGTAAAGCGGTTAAGAAAATTAAGAGGCACAAAACGGTGTTTAAACTAATTAACGGAATTTTAAGTAGACAACTGTTAGGTCAAACAGTCAAACTGAATTAATAAATCAAATTCCGTACAGCGTTGGGATTGATCGAAAGCGGGGCCACGAAGAAGGGTCTAACGGTGTGCTCTTCCCAACCACACAAAATACTCCACGTCATCATGAATCGGAATTGGAATAATCCAACAGACTCTTCCAAACGTAAATGTTAAATTACAAACTGAAAGAAGGAAAAAACAATCGAGCAGCAGAAACCAAAGGATAATCAGCAGGAATGGGAACCGTTATAGACTCCCATTTCTTATCTCTCACTGCCCTTGTCACTGTATATTCCGGTCCTTTACTTTTTATCTTTAACTTTTTTCCTTGTGTATTCATAATTTCAAGTTCTGAGTGTGAAGTTTTCTTTGTCTGTGTGTGTTTATATGCAGGTGGGTTACCAGTTTTTTTTCTTTATAATCACTGCTCTTCTCAAGTTCGATAAAGTCACAGACTTCGCTGGTATCAATATCATCACTCGTGCTATAAGAAGCCAAAATTGCTATCTGGGATTCTTTGTTTGCGCAGAAATGTGATGTATTTAGTAAATTTTATGCTTGTTTACGATTCCATGGAGTTAAATAACTGGTTTTCATTTTCTTTTTTCCCTTTTAGGGAGCACGAATTTTATTATAATAGCCGTGTTGACTCTGTTGCTTAAAGGGACATGGCATTTTAGACAGGTAAATGAATCTCCTTCCCTTATAAAAAGTAGAAGAAATTGTTTGATAATAAGAAGTTAAGACCGTATCATTTTTATCATAGGCTATATAATCCTGTTCTTAAGTAAGCTGTGTTCTAGATATCACTCTATGGATTTATAATTACCTACTCTGTGATTGCTTTACATTGAATGATTTTGCTACTTTAAATTTTCAGATAGTCTTGACACTGCTTGTAGTTGTATGGGGTCTTCGCCTGGCTCTCTTTCTATTGATGAGGTAATTGCAAGAAACCAAATACCATAATCTATCAAGGTTTTTTCCCGTTACATTAACGATTCAAAATGTGAGTGTAACGTGAGTGATAAGTTCTTTGATTGAGAAGCCTATAATTTAGATATCAACTCTAAAATTATTAAACATTTAGCTGGATTCTACATTTTCTATTGAATAGTATGAATAGTACATAGTTATACATTGACAAGCAAGAAAAGAAAAAGAAATTTTCTAGCATTGCATTTCGATACTAATTAAAATTGTGTTGCTGTGTCAGAAGAACGATAGCTATACTGATTGGGTATATTCTAAAATTACCCTGGCTACTATATTGACGATATCACAAAGAATCATTCTGAAATCAACTAAATGTTGCCTTATGTTCACCTAATTAGTTATATCATTTGATATTTTCCATCATTTAACTCCAATAAGGGTCATACCTTTAGGTATAATTGCTGGTCATAACATATTTCTATTGACTTGTCTTATATTCTTTTAGAGGTGCAACTGGAATTGGTCTTTGTTACACATAACCTGGCCATTCATCAAAGCTTTCAGACCTTGTCCTGGGCTGTTTACCTCTTGCTGTACCTGGATGTTTCTTATTTTATGTTTTCTTGTACTACAGAAGATTATTCTTATTTTATGCAATGAATGCAAGGGAATTTCAATGTTGCATAAGAATGATTGGATATCAGATGATAGAACCATTTTAAAGTCTTTTGAGGATTATTCTTGATGTATTGCTGTGTAGGAGTTATAGGCTTGTGATCATAACATCTTATTGCTTCTAATTTGCTTTTGGTGATATTCCCTTCTATTATCTTTAAAGAACATCCAGAAACATAACTTTTTCAATGTAACCAAATCCGCCACTTTGATATCCTCTAGCACGGTTAATGACGTACTTTTAAGTCCAGCTGATAGTTTGTAATACTATTTTCTTGATTCTTTGGAACTTTCAGAGTTCACCCCCTTGGTCTACTGTGGAAAGAAATGATATTTACAACATCCTGGTTATGTTTCATTTGTGATTTTTACACTTTTAAGGTTTCCTGACCAGGATTCTGCAGTGGGGTGAAGATCGACGTTTTGATGAAATGCGTAGTAATTTGGGGAAATTGGCAATCTTCTGGATATTTCAGGCATCTTATTTTTCTCGCTTTCTATATAAGAGACTCAATCAGCTAGAGCTCTCTCTTGGTCATTCATAGCGGAATATCTTACCTGTGAAACGTAATCTATGCAATTTTACACTGCAGGCTATTTGGGTGTGGACGGTGAGTTTACCAGTAACAGTGGTCAATGCAAGTGACAGAGATCCATCTGTTCAGGCTGAGGATATAATTGGGTGGATTATGTGGTCTGTGGGTGCTTCCATTGAAGCTATAGCTGATCAGCAAAAACTGTATTTCAAGAACTCTCCAGAAAACAGAGGGAAATGGTGCAATGTTGGCTTGTGGAAATACTCCCGCCATCCAAACTATTTTGGAGAGGTTAGTTCTGTCATTTCTTCTAAGTGACAGTATCCTTTGATCTGGTTAAGTCTGAAATCATTAAATTCTAATCACTATAAAGTGATACCACTTTTGTTCCATGGTTGAGTGATTAAATTCTTTGTTTTTCGTGTGGATAGAGCCTCTTAGTTAAAAATTGTCCCTCTAGGATAGAATTAACAATAAGCAGGCAAACTCACGTATATCAAGATGATCCTCCAGAACTAATGTCCAACAAATCACATTTGACATGTTACGTGACAACATAGTTTGGACAAAAATCAATAAGTTGATGGATTTTGTTTGATGGTTACCACTCTCAAATATAGTTTATTGAGGGACTGTTTAGTGTTTCCACCCATCTTCTTGAAGAACTTCTGCATGGTCCCTTCCATTTTTAATCATGATCAATTTATTTGTGATCCCCTTATTTTAAGCATTATTCATTTTGTTAAAAAAAATAATATTATATTGAATCTTTCTTAAATATTAAAATAATAAAGTAATATAATTAGGAATCCTTGATAGGAAAAAACTAATAATACTTAAATTAGAAATATACTTTGGAAGTTAATGCGATTGAGAAGAAGATCTCAAAGAAGTAGTAATGTCGAGAAGCAATCAAAAAATAAGAGAAAACTAAGCAATGCTTTCAAGAGGCGGGATATAGTTATGCTTTCCATAGGCAAGGAGTACTAGTAGTGTCTTTCATAATGTCTTTCATTAGAGAGGAGTGTTTTGCATAGACAAGGATTACTACTAGTGCCTTTTATAGGCAAAGAGTGTCTTCCGTACACAAGTACCAATCATAGGCAAAGAGTAATAGTATTGCCAACCATAGGCAAAGAGTAGTAGACAAAGGAGCAGCCATATCAAGAACCTATTGCTAGCGGGTTTGATCTTAAATTTGAGAGTCGATTTAGAAAAATTTTGGCAGCAATGATGTGCTCCCCTATGAGGCCATTAATGAGCACGATTTAGTTTTCTACTCACCAAAAAAATGACGCGATAAAATAAAAGAAAACAAATTCTAGAAACCCTAATTCTGTTCATGGAAACGGTATAGCTTGAATTAGGATTTATAGAATTTTTTTTCTTTTTCAGGGCTTCTGGAATTCTTTTTGGTGAGTAGAAAACTAAATCATGCCTGGTAACCACCTCATAGGACAACACATCATCGCTATAAAAAATTTTCTAAGTCTACAATCAAAATTTTGCTAAGTCGACTCCCAAATACTAAGTAAATAGAAGTATAGGCTAAAATAACAAAACAACATAAATTAGAAATCTTTAACAAACTAGGAGAAACAAACATTTATTAGGAATTCTTAATAAACTAGGAAAAACGGACATTTATGATATTTAATAGTGTCAAAAATGCATGCACCATAAAATCCTACTTGTGAGCTATAAACTCAAACAAGCAACCTAACAAACCAACATATAAATACGTTTCAACACATCTATATTCAGTATCAAACACTTGCATGCTTGATATCTCTTTATCTAAGTCCTTTCACCTTAAAAGATTATTGCTTTGATAACCAAAAAGATTTCCTTTCTAGGAGATACTGTCAGACTAAGGGTTTCATTAGAACGACATATATATTCTTGTGATAACAAAGTCTTGTAAATGAAAAACATAAGTACTTTCTTGATGTAGGATCCCCCTGCGTCAATTCTCTGAACCAATTTAAAAATTAATAAATATACCTCACCCACTGCTGCAAGTCTTGGACAAGATCCTTCATTACATTCACAGAATACCTTTCTTTCCTTTTGCCGTCGTCCAAATGATTTGGACTTCAGGGAGCTTTCTAATGAGTTTTCCTGCAAAAATATGGGCTTAGAATTTGAGAATTTTCGAGGAGGTGGTGGGTCTTTTTGTATGTTTTTCGATGTGGGAAATGTTTCAAATTAGCATGGATAATCAAAAGGTTCCTAAACCTTTTTTTCTTTTAAAAGATATTGTCTTACTTATTAAATGCCTGTCAAATAATCTAATACCATACTTTGTTAAATACTAAAATGAGGGGGTTTGCAGAGCACAAAATTATTATGTCGAGTATACTATTGCAGAACTTAGAGTTGGATTGTGGAATAAACTCTCATATATAAGATGTCTGCCTCTACTAAAGTTTCTTAGTGGATTCTCAAATTTGGCAGTAAAAAGCATCATGTATTTAAAAATCAGTTCTTACCAGCATCTTAAATGTAAGGATACCAACTAATCAAGCATCTATGGTAGCTGTTATCCTGATTTTAACTTTTATCAAATAAATGTTGTGCTCAGATTTTCTTATGGTGGGGGATTTTTGTTGCTTCTACTCCTGTACTGGACAGTGCTGAGTGGCTTGTAATCCTTGGGCCAATCTTTCTCACATTGTTGCTTCTTTTTGTCAGTGGCATACCATTGCTTGAGGTTCGATTTCCTTTTTTTAGAATTTGTTGTTACATAACTCGCCTCCATTTTACAATATGCTTATGATGCTTTGCATGCTTTCTATGAATGGATGCAGGAGTCGGCAGACAAGAAATATGGCAATGTGGCTGCATACAGACTGTACAAAAAAACAACCAGGTCAAATAATATCTTTGCCAGCAATAAATTTTCATTGAATACAATCTGGAGGAACAAAGTGAACCTAACATGATTTGTTCACTACTTTGTGCATGAATTTTTCTGTTTCAGCCCTCTTATTCCATTGCCCCCACTAGTGTATGGGAACTTACCTTTGTGGTTCAAATCAACTTTTCTCTTTGAATTAGCTCTGTACCGCCGCAATCTTCCAGAAGAAGGGCCAAACTGGTGAGACTGCATGTTGCTGGATTTATTTTATCATTGACGTTAGGTATCTTAACCAGTGTGTACTTTCTTCTTTGTGCACTTGTTTGTTCATTAGTGTTAGGGAATCGGGGAAATTTTAGTTGTGAGTATTGTTTACATCAATTTTTCTAGGAAATAGATGTTTAGCACAATTTTTGTGAGTTTTGCTTAAGTCAACAATGGATTTGGTGTCAAAAACAGTATATGTCATACTGTCCCTTCCAAGGCAAATACGAAACAGGAAGAATTGTAGTAGAAATGGGAACAGTAATGTTCTTTGCGGTTGTCCTGCTTCCTCTCTATCAACCTTTATTAGCTTGCAGTGCTAGCTTGCAAATTTTAGATGCATGATTGAGCTTGGTTTCTTCCAGTCTTAGGCAGATATATTTCAGGTCACTTTTACTGGCCTCTATTCTTCATCTGAGTCTTATCCACAAAATTTGTACAATAAATGAGGATATGTGTTTACTTGGGCCATAACCAGGATGGCATTAGACTTGCATGTTGCTTTTTTAGTGCTGATGACTTGCTCTTACTCCAAAATTGTTGAAAATATGAGTATAATTAATTAATTTGATGCATCTGGTCTAGTTTTTTAAATTTTCAATAGACCAATTATGGTGCGTTTCTCGTTGTGCAATAACACGAGGACTTACAAACCTTGTATCTCCAAGTGATATGGCAGTAGACTTTTTTTAATACTTGTAGAAATCGGTATGTTGTTTATCAGATTATTTGTCATTTCTTTGATAGTTTTACTAGAATGCAGTAGGCGTTGAGTTACAAATTTGTAGAAGTCTATTGTTACTCTTATCTATTGTATTTGTTTGGAGTTGGCTAACTATTATGGGTAGGATGAGACTGTGGAACTGGGTGCTGGTAATTTTTCCATTTTGCTGCTGAACTCGCTACTGAAACTGCAGTTGTTATAACAACGCTATTTCCTGCTTAGATTTTATGAACAGATAAACCGGTTATCTGCGTGATAATATTTCATAATAAATGATATGTTTAGAAGTGGATATAATTTCATTTCCTCTGAAAGACTTTTTTTTTTTTTTTTTTTTTTTTGTGTGAATTAATGCTGCCATATTCTTTTGTGCAAGGTATAGAAGAGACCGCAGAAAGAGCAGTGACGAATTGAAGATGGGTTAGCGCACATTGATTATTTAGATTTTGCTTTGTTTTAATTTTCCGGTGGGTTTTCATGTCTATATATATCGTCATCGACTAAACGAGATAGGTAGCTTGTATTTATAACGTCTTTCCTGTAATTATTTCTACTCAAATACTTCTCTAGATCCGCTAGGAAATACGAATTTAGTTGTTACATTTCATATCTGCGTATTTATCCTATGAAATTCACTTGCAATTCATGTAGAAATTCCTTAAAAGAAACGAAGAGACCAAAAAGATCACATAAAAAACTAATCTCACATTTTTAAATATTGTTATATTTATCCTAAAAATTGTCACGATTAGTTTCAAAATGAAAATATGAAGTGCTGTTAATAGCACTGTAGAAGACTTTTTCCGTGAGCAAGTTACATACAAGAAGACAAAATTCTACCCTAAAAGCTTTCAAAAGCCAGAAGTGATGAGTGCTGGAATTGAGTTTATCATTTTAATATGTTGGTTTTGATATATACAAGAATACAAGCCCAATTCGGTGTGTTAATGGGGAAAAAGTGAACCCATTATGCACTGGTGACAAGAACCCCTTAAAACATGAGGCTAAAAAAATGAATAACAGAAGATAAACGAAAAATCACAAATTACAAACCCGCAGTCTTATTGATATTCTCTAAGGAGACGACAGCACCAGATCTTGCTTCATTTGATGACCGTGAATGTGACAAAAGAATGTAAATGACCCAAAAGTGCAGGCACACAAGGTATACCAAAGACCACAATTTTGCTGTTGGATTTCTCCTCAGAAATACCATACCAGCCAAAAATATAGAATCCAACTGCCGAAGGAGTGATCCTATGTGCTTCCTCCCAGAACGGATTTTGTCCTCAAAAAGAGGTCTCAACTTTGATTGGGAGAATTGCCATGTGCCAGATTCTAAATCCACAGACGAGGAGGTGGTCATCGGTTTATTCTCATCCAGCAACCTTGAAACTGCCTGCAAATCAGGTTAGGCATAAATTATGAATTAACTGATCTGTTTCATTTTCCTTTTTAAGATGCAAAATGGTTCTAGAGGGAAATTTTACCTCAATTCTGAAAACAAGAGTGGCCTTCTCTGAGGAGAGGGCCTCTACCTGGTTAAATGAGCAGAAATTAAAAAGTTGTGCATGAAAAACCGTATGACATCCTATATCAATTGACACTTGTGGTTGAAATAGCATAATGTAGAAAGTTTCAATCATTACTTGTTTCCCAGGATAATCTGAGACCAGAGTTTAGAATAATATCAACACCATAAGCAAGTCTGTAACTACTAGTTGAAAATTTTCAACAAAAGACAAAGGCATTTCATTCCAACACCAGAAGATTGAAAAGAAACCTACAGCTATAGCAGTGTTCTAAAAGAGTGAAAAGGCAGTAACAATCCAAAGAGGAAATTCAATAACAGCACTCAGGAACCAAGCTACAATTTATTTGCAGATCTCCCACCTCAGATCATCTCTGAAGCTTAAAGGTGCTAAGCACCTAAACTGAATAATGAATAAACTATTGTTACACGTCTACAGGAAAGTATTAAAAGAATTCTTGTGTTTCATACTTCTGCAAGTACAACTGAACATTCCCCAATTTTGCAATGAGAATGAATGTGTATCATGGCAAAACTAGATTATCATGTAATTCCATAGACGCAAAAAAACAGCAAGCTAACCATCAATTTTATTACCAGAGATTGTGGTGCAGTCAAGTAAAAAGGTCAAAAGTAAACCTGGGCCTGTTTCTGAATTAAATGGTCTGTCAGCTGACCAAGCCTTCGCTTTAGTTCAATTTCTACTTCTGTTGGATCCTCTATCTCCTTCCTGGTCATTTCAATGTCTTCTTCTAGCTTCTTTGCCTGAAATATTACAAATAAATCCTTAAACATGAATGATATCCAAACAGATATAAGATAAATATTTTTTAAACATGAGAATGGCTTCAAGTACTACTCATTCAGTTTCTCAATGTCTACTAAATCATAGCCCTATAAGACTTTGAACCTTTTCTATTCATCACATTGTTTTATTTCATAGCAAGATTAGGCAAATAGATCATATGAGCACAAGAGAGTAATGTGAGAAGGAATCCAGACTGCCAAGGTGCCTTGTTCAAGATAGGAACCAAAACAAGTACTGAAATCCAGGAAAATGGGATTTTCACTTCTGTCACAATGTCTACAAGCAAAGCAAGGATCCCTACTCAAATGACCAGTCTATCAGAGCCTAAAAGGGTTTTCCCAAGGCAATTCTAACATGCAACAGCCGTTGTTTTTAAATATAATAATTGATCAATAGTATGTTTGGAAATGAGAATCCCTTCATAAAAGCCTGAAAATACAACAAATTACGGACATCAGGCAACAATTCACGAATGTGTCTAATCTCCAAGCATTTAGGCACAACAAGATTCTGCACACACTAAACGCAATTTGGGAAATATCTGAAATACTAACAGATATATAAATACAAAAGCCAACCTTATCTTGCAACTGTACAATTTTGTCAGTTATGAAAGAATATTCTGCCTCAAGTATTTCCCGCTCAAATTCAACTCCTTTTGAAGCTGGTAACTGCAACATTGTCACATAAAATAAAAATTTCATCACAAAAAAGAGTCAAGAAAAAACCATTCTGTTCAGAAGAGTAATATAAATACTGAAAAAAGAGGGAAAAGGGAGAAGGAAAACAATAAATAAATACAATAAATCCTGCACAACCTATAAGGAATGGCAAATATAACTCACTTGCTTTAGGTATGTTCCACTCTGGTGAGAATTGGAGATCCTCCTGCTGAGTTCTACAACAAAGAAGAGGTATTTCAAGACTCATCCCAAGCGGTGAACAATGCAAGATAAATCTCATGCATATTGATGAATTTCTCTTCAATTAGTATTCAATTATTGCATTGCTCCAATGTAAGCAATTAATAGACTTTATTTTTATCTGTAACATGCAGAACTTCAATATTTAGTTAAAAAACACCACCTGAGTGAATGTCTGCATTAATATATTTGAAATGAATACATTTGGGAACAAGCACACTCACCACGATCTAGGGTAAGAGCCTTTAATATGGATTGGAAATGTGAGGATTATATATAAACTGTGAAGGTCAAGGAAGTCCATGATGAGACATGGGCAAAGCTAATGTGCTGTGAGAACACATGGCGCCAAGAATAGCCAAACAAAAGTGATAAACAAATCAATGATTGACCCACCTTAAACAGTTTCATTCCATAGGCGAAGTGTGAGATTTGCCTACTCTGCCTTTTATTTTCATATTTTAAGGGAGGTCAGGAGGATCCAGGTCACAGAACTTAAATATACATTTGTTACCAATGTTAGACATGTGGCATGGCATAACTATGGGGTTAGGCATCAGACATGAACAGTCGGACACATACCGAATTAGCGTGTTTATACCCTAAAATAGGGGAGAAATATTATAAATGATTAGGGAACAAGTATAAAAATTGAACTGCATTCTTCTAGGACCAAGAAAATGCCATTTTTTTCATTACTTTGCTGAATTTATCAATATTGCTCTATGGCTACTTCATTCTGTCCTCAACTCTTGGGATACCAATGAAATCAGGTACGAACCATAGCCTATTCAAATCTTATTATCCGCTCATAAACCCAAAGACCACAAGCAGCCTAGGATTCCAGGTCACCTATGCTTCAAATACACAACTGCTATTAACCTGTGTTGAACTCAATTTGTGACCAAATTCAATGGATTGACTATTTTTTCTTGTAAAGCAATTGGACACCCTAAGAAGTTATTAAAGCATACACATATCCTGTTTCATCACCACAGGAAGACGTTATACTGCAGCACTATCATTTTTGGAGGTGAGGGAGTCAGCAAAAGCTTTATTTCACAACATCCGAATGATTGAATAATATCCAAAGATAGCATACCTTCATGGGCCACTTCTTTCAACTCTATCTGTTGTCGCGGCTCCGCAACCTGATCAGTCTGGCCCAAAAAAGCAGAAAAAGCATATAAATACGCGTATTCACATGTGAATGAAATTTCATAGGTTAAAGCAGGAGAATACAACATAGTCCTGTTTCACACTATAGCTTATCAGTGGATCACCACTGACAATATGAATAGATCTCATCAGTAAACAGAAATTATAAAAGTAACAATCCAAAGTAGGAAATAAATTAATACCTAAAACATATTGCTCTAAGCTCAAAAACTCAATGTAACAAAAATCTAAGTTTGCTTATATCATGCAAGAGACAGCATAACAGCAGCACTACAAGGGACAGTGTTATTTTTTTAAAATTTTTCAAATACACTAAAGAATTGTGCTTGTTTCAGAAAGTATTTACCAAAAGTCAGAGCATTGTAAAGATACAGAAATATGCATTTCATACTACAACAAACACACAATGTGCTTTAAGATATAGAAGACTATGAGAGTGTGACACACGCGCAATGTACTTTCCTTTATAATTATTTCAGAAAAAAGTTATCATCCGTGAAGATAATATGTAAAGAAAAGTGAATAGAATAAAGAAGGTGGTGGATGGGATCAACACAGCAATCTAATTTGTAGCACATCATACCTCGACTTCAAGTTTCTTCTGTGCAGTAGCCAGGGATCTTGCAAGATCAGCATTTGCAGTCTGCAACCAGCATTGATCTTTAGAGACCACAGATTAACCCTCAATAACCACAAGGCAAAACTTGAATGCATTTAGCACTAGAACATAGCAGAAAATTAAAAAATTGATGAAACCACAAGTCCAAAACAAGACTGCAGTACCTCCAGTTTAGCCAATCGTGCAAGGGCTTCCATTCTAGTATTATTATGTCTCTGCTTTTCTAACTCAACAGCCTCCATGGTCTCCATCATAGTTGTCTGAAGCTCTGAAGCCTGATGCAAGTAAGAAGATAACATTAACTCTTACAGATAATACAAGACAATCTAGGACAAACACTTGGAAGTTAAGAAAATGCTACAAGCTTGTCAGCTGCAGCCATATTGAGCAAGTCATAAAGAGTGAAGAATTCATATATGAACGAAATTACACAATCACTGCCACATGCAAACTTGATTCATATGTATCCTAATGATAAAAACCCAAAAGGAATAAGCATATTCCTAAAATCATAAAACTAATTTTAAAAATAATGTTTAAGGGAAAACATATATATAAGGATGTCAAATTATCAGGATGTCTTTTTCTTTCCAACTCAATTTTCTACTGACGAAGGTGAAGTAACAAACACTTTCACATGGATTTTTGAAGGTTTGATTCAATAAGGAAATATCCAGTTCCAGAATTAAGCCAATTTGACCGTATTGATTTTTGAGTAATTGCAGAAATCTGAAAAATGTTCATAACTCATAGCTGTACATGAAAAGATATAAAAATGCCTTGAATAAAAATGGCAAGACAATGGACATGGAAAAGTGGCAAAATGGGATTAAGTTATTCATCCTAGATTGACAATAGTTTTCTCTAACATGTAGTTCTTCACTTCAAATTATTTGAAAAAAAAAAGGTTCAAAATTCAAGGTTGCATAATCTTATCCCAATCAACCTCATCAAAGCTCATGATTGTGAGAATGATTTTAAGAAACATGTAACATTTTATTTTCCATAATTATGCATGTAATTCAAAACATACAACACACTGTTTTCTCAGTCAACAACGCAAAACATAACCTTGATCAACCTCACCATGAAATAAAAAACTAATAGTAGCGACAATGCTGATAAAAATTAAAGCCCTAACAACATTACCTCTATTGCTTGTTGTTTTGCTCGTTCTTCAAGTATTTTCTCCAAGCTCTGCTTCTCACCCTCCAATCTAGCGACCATATTTTCACGCTCTTTAATGGCCTCCACAGCTTTAGCTGCTGCCTTCTCAGCCAAAATCCTCTCCCTTCTCTTCCTCCTTTCCTCCCTTTCTCGTTCACTTTCAGACTCAGAAAATGAACCCGAATCAGAATCAGACTCGTCATCACTTGCAGAAGAAGAATCTCTCTTTGAATCATTTGATACAGAAGCTCTAGATCCTGCATTGGATTTACCGTTCCCTCTCACACTACTTCTTATCTGCTCATCAACATCATTCATTCCGATCTTCACACCAGCCAATGTCCCAATGTTTCCTGATATTGGCACCATGTCTAAATGGCGAAAATTCTTTGCGTCACCATTTTCCTCACTTCTTACATCTTTAGGTTTCACATCCTTCCCTTCCAAACTCGTCCTATCAGTGTGCATTTCAACACTGGAAGACCTCCCCGAAGTGCCAGACTCTTCCCCATCACTCGGTTTATTTCCACCATTTACCTTACTTCCCAATGCAACATCCAACCTCCGTGCAGGCTTAACGGCACTACTATTGATAATCTTCCTATTCCTATTTCCCAAACTGCTCCCTTGCCTCCTCTCAGCCTTCCTAGCACTCCCCAAACTTGGCGCCTTATTAGGCGTCCCAAGCAGTTCGGTCCAGTCACTATCAGTGAGCGTAGACTTAGGTTTTGAACTAGTAAACGAATTATTTCTATTAAGAGCATTAACATTAGCATCACTCTGTAATTTGCCTCCATAATCATTGTTTTGTACCGATTTTTTCTTTAATTGATCTTTTAATGACACAGAACCACTGCTTCTAGTCGGGGCATCGAATGTCGGATCGTCAGATCGAGGCTTCTCGCCCTTGCCAAGCGATTCTGCCGCTTGTTGATCGATCTGAACCCGTTGATTTAAACGAATTTAAACAACTAGCAGCTCAAAAACTATTTTGTCGGGAAACAAACAGAGAATAAAAGAATAAAGAAAGAAATCTCACCTGTTGAAGGAGGGTTTCAGCGACTTTGAGTTTGTTGGAGATCCAATTCGCCATTCTAATTGCAGATTTATTTACAGTTTGCTATGACTTACGCGTTCGAATAATATTAAAAAAAAAAAGGCTCATTTTTTATAATTTGACATTCGAATTAAGCGTAACCAATAATGGCTTGGTGGTTTCTTTTGCTTTCGCTTCACGAAGAACGGTGGGCTGAAGAAGACGGAAGAGGATTACAGAGTGTGTGCTAGAGTCACGGCGATGCGCATCCGTGTTAAATTTCTAATATATTAATAATTTATTTATTTATTTTTAAAAATTTTAAAAAAAAAAGAGATTGATTAACAAAGAGATTAATTGTGAATTAATTAATTCGCAAACAACTATTTTGAGACGTCCAAATTTTACGTATAACAAAAGTAGAGAAGTTAACAATTAAGTTTGATAAATAAATTCGGAAATTTATTATTTGTCACATTTTACTTATAATTGAACGATGTAACAAAAATATATTTTCTGAAATACTTTTGTGAAGTTTATTTAAAAAATACTAAAATAATAATATTATGCTATGTGAGAATTATTTATTTTTATATGACAATTGAACGTTTTATTTTTTATTAACGCAATTGAATAGCACCAATAAATTTAAGATGCAAAATTAAAAGAGTTTTTGGTTACTTTTGCAAAGCACTTACACGACCACGACGGACCAACGGTTTTTGAAGTAGGGATTGTTTGGTATGCAGAATAGTAGAGTTGGTCAATGTGGCTCTCGTTGAAGTGGATGATTTTCTTCTTATCGATCCTAATCCTTCTATATTTTTGTTTTAAGCTTCAATCATCAGATTTATGAAAATATTGCAAACAAACGACCAGCTTCCTTCCTTCCATGTTTTAGTTGTGGCGTCACCAATTGTGTAGATGTGAAATTTTGATTACGAAATCTAAACTATTATTTTTTCTTAATTAAAAAAATATTAAAAATTATCCAAAAAAAATTAGAATTCAATCCAACATTTATAAATAAATTGTGTTTAATTTAGTTTGAAAAACACAACAATTTTAATAAATATATCAACTTTTATTAAAAATTTAAAAACTAGTTTCAACATATAGAAATACAGAACACTCATAGAATAATAACATTTATTTATTGAAATTTGAATAGATAAATTTCTATATAAATAATTGTTAAACAGATAAAAATTTATTCAAGTACACATATAAAAACAGAATTGCAGAAATCTATAGGTTGAAATTTATCATATTTTTCAATTTTATATATCTATATTATTTCTTTAAATACAATACGAAAAGAGAGAGGGTGGGTGAGGTGTTTTGAATCTTAAATTGAAGAACTTGAAATGCTGTCATTCATCAAAATATTTTTTTTAAAAAAAAAAAAAAGAGCAATAATATTCTATCTATATGTTGTCATTCATCACCATGTTTTACACATCTGAAACTCTCAATTCATCACCAAAGATAACTTTCAAGGTCAAGCAATTAATACATCAAAAAAGAGACCTGGAAATTAAATCGATCAGCAAAAACTCCAACCTCTCTATAATTCATAATTTACTTATAACAACAGCTCGCCTGTTTCGTTGCAGTCACTTCATCAATATTAATAATCTCTTTCCCATTCTGAAGCTTACTCAGAGCAGCAAACGCCGTCGTTTCATTCCTCTTAGCTTCAAGACTCTTCTGAATCGTACTCTCGTGGATTTTATTAATCATCTGCAAAAACGCATCCTCGACGTTCAAATTCTCCATGGCGGAAGTTTCCATGAAATACAAGCCTTCTGTTTCGGCGAGACTCTTGCCTTCTTCTTCTACGACTTCTCTCGAATGGCTTAGATCGGATTTGTTGCCGACAAGAACGATGGCCATGCATGAATTGCCGAATTCTCGGAGTTCTCGGAGCCATTTCTTTGTGTTCTCGAACGTCGCCCGTCGGGTTATGTCGTAGACGAGCAATGCGCCGAGTGCTCCCCTGTAATATGAACTTGTTATGGCTCTAAACCTGCATTAATTTAAAAATACAAAAACAATGTAATTAAATATTGCTGCAAAAATAAAATTAATAACAGCAATTTACGATTTTAAATTTTTTATTATATTTGCAGAATTATTTTAATTTCCATTCTTTAAATGTATTCAATTAAAAAACTAATTTTTTTAGAATAATAATAAATCACTAATTTGAATGTCAATATTGTCAACTCAAAAAAAAAAAAAAACTTATCGAAATAATACTAGGTATATAAATTTATATATAAATACTAAAATACTATTATTGTATCTATCATCACATTGTCTACTCTACTCTTATTTATTTTTATTTTCTATGAATTTCATAATAAATTAGTTTGTATAGATTCTCAACCTCCTCATCAACATGACGATAATTGAAAAGTACAACACATGTGAACTATGAAACTGGTGACTGCAACGTGGCAATCTCTGATTGGCCTACAAATTTCACAAGCTTATATTGTTATTGTGCTCCCGGAATTTTCGCGGTATAATGGCATGCCAATGCAAATGAGTAATCACAAAAAGTACAGATTGGATTTACTAAACATTCAGCCCGTGAACTCTATAGTTTATTTACATATTACTTTACTTTCCCTTTTGTTAATCTTAATTACTATTAAACCTTAATTAATTAACTAATTAAACAACATTCCTTGTTTAAGATCAACGAAACTAATCACCACTTTCCTGGATAACAAGGAATTCAACTGTCAATTTGTTTAAAAATTAACCCAACTCTAGATTATCAGAATTCAAACTCGTCGAGATTCTAAAATTAAATTATATTTAGAACTGTTGCATTTTTACTGATATTTGTGAATACGATGGCTTTTAATCGAAAGATAATGAAAACCGATCAATACAAAACAATATATATAATTTGATAAAATTCAGCTAATTAAGTTTGAGGATAAAACAAATCATAGAATAAGCTTTAGAAAAAAAGAAAATGATCAAAGTGATTGATGATTAAAGAAGAAAGGCATACCTTTCTTGACCAGCAGTATCCCAAATTTGAGCCTTGATGAGCTTATCTCCAACCTTAATATTTCTGTAAGCAAATTCAACACCGATAGTTGGTTTAGAATCCAATCGGAATTCATCGCGAGCAAATCTTGAAAGAAGGTTTGATTTCCCAACTGCTGAATCTCCTATCATTACTGCCTTAAACAAGTAATCACACTCTTCATCATATGAATCTCCCATAATAACTAATATTATTATTATTATTACTATGATTTAATTCTAACACCAATTACTTCTCTTCTTCTCTCTCCAAACAAAAACCCAAGAGTTTTTGAGTATGAAGGTTGAAGAGAGGAAATATTTGGCTTCTTTATCAAGAGTTTGAACTATTGAAGAAACCCCAAAAAAGGAAGAGAAAAGGAAAGCGAAAAAAAAAAAATAAATGATAGGCATAGTGAAAATTCAGTCATGTTCAGCTTATATACGTACATGTATTGGATAATAACATCTGGGTCCCTATTTGTTTATGTTTTCACAATTAAGCACATAATATGTTCATTTGTATTAAACATAAACATATTATGAACCCCAACTCTTATTGAACTAACCAAATTATCTTTATAATTGTAATTTTACTCATTTAATATAACAATTCGTAACTTAATACTAAAAAATATTCAAGTGGGTTTGATTCCTTAAATCTAAATTTAACTAACACTTTTCTAGAAAATACAACTGTTAAGGTAAAAATTGTCCAATTTAACCATAAAATTTCTCTACTATTTCATACTGGCACTACATAAACTTTAACTAAACTTTTAATTATAAGTTATAATTAGGAAAAATAGAGGCAATTTAGATGATGATTGGGAAGCTACCTGATATAAATAGAAAAAATATGTCAATATTGGTGAAAATGCGACACATTAGAGACCCAATTGTAATCACCCAATATCTATGTAGGTAATTCCATATCATCAAACGATAATTATAATTTCATCGGCATGTGAAGCCATTGAAAAAGACATCATGGTTTTCATTTTTCCCTTATGTCTTATGATGTTGTCTTCTAATCCTCTTGGTGTTATGAACAAAGAAAATAAAATAAAGCCAACATATTTAACTTATATCTCTTTTTAATAATCCTCTCCTACTAAATTGTCAAAGGAAGGTCCAATTACACTTCTCCACGTGCACCTCCAAAAATTATTTAGATGACGCGGCATATTCCTATTGGGCAGTTCTCCAAGCCTATATAGTAACACTAAAACACCCAACTTAGAATTAATGGATTAATTATTTATTTGAAAAATATTTAATTGGTTGCTTTAAATTATGTTGTTAAGTGGTCATAGACTCATAGATAATGATTTCTGGTTCTCTTTTGTTAGAAATTAATCAAACGTTTAGATTAGGTATCACCAAATTAATTTAATGTTGATAAGATTCTTTACCTAATTTTATAACCAATTAAGCTATTTTCGGTTGCCCATATTTTTAATTTGACCCCAAAAAAAAATCAAGTTTCTCCTTTTAGATATAATTCAAGTATATTTCGTCATTGCCTATGTCTATTTATAGTATTAATAATAAAATTTAAAATATTGTTTATAATTATCATATTTGTGTTTAATTTTTAAAAATAATCGTTACAATATTTGATAAATATTTACTTTTAACTGTCAGTTAATATTTATTTGACTATTTACTTACATGTACACATTTATAATAAATAATCTTATTTTGTTCATAATTTCATAATTAAATGTCCAAGAGAGAATAGGGATGAGTTGGCTTGAAATTATGACAGTCAATTTAGTAACATAATATGAAAAGATAAAATAAAGAGGGATTTTCATATTATTTTTAAAATATTTTATGGGAGTATTTGGCGTGAATTTATGTATATCAAATTTGTATAATTAGATATTTCTAATATTATTTTACTGTTTATTGTTGGTGAAATAAAAATAAATGGGTGGGTTATTTTCGACTTTGCCCCCACATTTATTGATAATCTTGAAAGGTATTCTAAAATTTTAAAAAATCATCCACAACACCCCTATTAACAGCCACTCACCGTTAAAGTTAACACTACAAGGGATAAAAACGTAATTTAATATTTTATAAGAGTAAATTTGTAATTGTATAATTTTATTTTATAAAAAATAAATTACTTTCATTTTTTAAAAAATAAATTATTTTCATTTTTGTATTCTTTTCTCTCTCTTCTAATCTTCTTTTCTCTAAATTCTGCAGATTCTTACCTTACCTCACTGCAGGAAATCGTCTCTATTCTACTCGCTTGAATCAATCTCTTCCCTTATGCTTCTTGTTCTCAAAATTCTCCACTGAAGCTGTGGGGAGGCAGCAAAACATAACTCAGACAATTTCACATCCTCTTCTGTTTATCTCTTCTCCCTTTTTTTCTCTTCTACTTTTCGCCGTCAACTATGTTTGTTGTCTGGCAATTTCTGCCGCCGGCTACTAGCGCCATCAGACGCTACCAACTTAATGGCTTCGCAGAACCACTCATTGCAACCTAATTTGTAGATTAGTTGTTGTAGATGGATTCTTGTTAGATTGAAACTTGATTGTGGGTTAAATATGTTGATTTAGCTCATTATTTGTCTTTGGTTGTTAAAATTAATATCTTAATTTGATTTTGGGTTTTTTCAAAATCTTAATTTGATTGTTGCAAACTCTAATTTGATTTGAAAAAATTCTAATTTAATTTTGTAAAACACTAATTTGATTTTGCAAAATCCCAATTTGATATGCTTTGCAAAATCCTATTTGAATGGGTAATCGAATCCTAATTTAATTTGTGATAATTAAACCCCAATTTGATTTTAAAAACTTAATTTGATTTTTGTGAATTATTTTAAGGTTTCAATTCAGAGGATCACAAGGAAGTTTCGTTGAAACGAAAAAGCGTTAATTAAATATATAATTAATTTACTCTTTTTTAAAAATGTATATTATTAATTTTGTCTTTTTAATACATATAATATTAAATTGTCTATTATACACAAAGGTTATTTTAGTCTTTAAACAAATAATATTAATTTAGTAAAGGTAAATATATCATTTTATTATTTTATGTTATCCTTAACGGTGAGTGGCTGTTAATAAGGGCATTACTGATGGCTTTTCAAAATTTCAGACTATCTTACAAGATTGTTAATAGACCCGGGGGTAAAGTCGAAAATAATACTAAATGACTAGTTAAAAATATCGACAACTTATAATTAAATATTAAATACTTGATATCTAATTATTTTTAAAATTACATAATTGTCTTGTCACCCTATTAGGTAAGTCTATCTTCATTTTCACCCTTTTTTTTATTTTATAAAATATATAAAAAAATATATATATATATTGAATGGATAAAGTCTTTGAAACTTTCTTCCTATATATAAATATATATATATATATAGTTTAGTTGTTTTAAAATAACAAGTTGTAGTCTTTTTCATATTTAGTTCAAAGTCAAAATGTATTAATCACTCCTATTTTCTACCTGCAACAAAATTTAACAGCATTTATATTCTTATTAAAATATTTTGAGATCTAAAATCTGTGTGTAGGTATTACATTGATGCCCGAATTGACAATGAAGATTTGATAGTTACCAAACAACACTCTTTAATTGGTAAAATTAATTTTGAAAATAATAACACATAATAAAGTGTTTTAATCTTAGATATGATATCATATTAATGTAATGTAGTATGTTTGTATAAAAATTTACATTTCCAATATTATTACAAACAAGTTGCGAAATTGGTTTTATGAATGTAATTTCATGAATGATTTATCTAAATTATGTATTTCAATATTTGACTATATTTAGTAATATTTTTTATATGATGATGCTTTTGTTGTATATGATATATTGTTTTTCTTTTCTCAATTATAAATTATAATGTATTTAGTTATTTGACGTTAATTAATTACATACTGTCTAAGGGATTTTTCTGTGTTGGTTTAGGCTGGGCTTCCAATAAAGCGATTGCCAGTCGGGAGAGTCCAAATGCACCCCTTTTATATAGTTCTTTCAAGGAGTGGGTGTAATCAGAAAACTATCAAGGCGTCTTTAGCATTTATAGCGAGTTTATTAGGGGCTGTGATATATAACAGGTCCAAATTCAAAATTTTTTATTTTTGGGTTGAAATGACACCACTAACTTCATCGTCATCTCCACACGATCTTTTTTAAATGTCAAGATATCAAATAATTCATAAGCTGTTAAATTGTGTTTTCAACTTTATTATCACAGTCAAACATACCATTAATTTCATTGTTTCTTTAGGTAAAGTTTGTAAAGAGTAGGATTACTTAATTATTTGTGAATTTAGTTGGTTCTCAAAAATTAATATATTGTCCCTTTTTTTAAAAAAAAAACTATTTAAAAGAGTGGAAAATAATTAAAAATAAAAGAAATATTTTTCTTCGTTCAATTATATTATCTTGTATTAGTATTTATATAAATAATTAGTTATATATTCAGTATTTCTTTTGAAAGAAATTATCGAGTGAAAAATTTGCCCTGAGAGATGAAAGGAGAAAAGCGAATTTTATGATGATAAAGTCATAGAGAATGGACGCAGGAGCCAACTAACAGCTAACTGCCTAACTCAACAATGAAAGGTTAAAGTTTTTGCAATGAATCCCATATTTTTGTTGTGGAAAATTGAAATGGAGATTGACCCAACCTAAATGAGAGGCCTAGCATCAGTAGTTAGTGGTAGCAACAAATATCTATATGATATTATTACATCGCTATCAATATGCCAGATGCATCTCCCGAGACTCACTAACAAGTTACAAGCTCCGAATTTTTTACACTAATAAGGACCAATTTGTATTATTATTATTATTATTATTGCGATGCTTTTTGGAATTTGTTGAATAATTAAAAATTTTGTTTATCTTTTTTTTAGTTTATAGTGTTGACCAAATAGTATAATTAGACAATAGGTTGAGAGTATTATTGAAAGTGTATTAAAAGAAAAAATTGCCAATAATGTCTTGCCCCACTGGCGGGCACTTTCAGATGTTGAATTTACAATGATAATGTCTTTTCGTACACGTTAAGAGTAAGTCCTGCAGGTATACTTACTTCACCCTTTAGAAAAGCTAGACATATTTGAAAATTAGTGCCAATACATATGAATATGAATAATCTTAATGTAAATATGATTTCATAGATATATAACTATATATATTTTTTACATTATTTTTAAATTAAATTAATACACTTATAATAGTTGACATTATATTTAGTATATGAAATTAATGCATGATTAATATACTGTAATTACTACACGTTTAAAATAAAATTTCAATTTGTAACGGTAACTACCAGGGCTTAAGAAATTGCCAAAATAATTGGCTAATAGATTTTCTCTACGAGGCATCAACGGAGGAGGACAGAAATGTCATTTCACTTTAGGAGAGGCTTTTTCAATTAATAAATAAGCACGGTTGCTGGAGGCCTCTGCTAATAATAGCTACACACGACACAACACGTTTGCCCTAGTCATTTTTTTTTTTTAATTAAATTCATTATTCCTAAAATCACTTTCCAGGTGTAACGCTAAGCTTTTTTTACTCGTTATTTAAAGTATATTTAGCTTATTTCCTTGTTTTTCTCTGAACCCCCTGTTTGTTTAGACGGAAAATTTGTCGTCGTCGTCATCTTGAGAAAATCTTTCCTAGTTTGTAGTATACATTTTGAAACCTGAAAATGGAAATCATTTAATCGAACCAAATATCTTGTCGCATATTGTAATTTGGAATGAATGCTAATATGAATTTTGAGAAATTGAGACAGAAATAAGAAAGCTACCGAAATTTCATTTTCATTCAAATTTCAACAACCATCCAACGGTCAATATTCATCTAGAGTGAACTTGGAACCTATGAAAATGCATATTCAGATCACCACCGTAGAAAATTTAAAAGTGAACGAAGAAGAGATACCATGTTATGCGACGCAAGTGTATATCCATGCGCTCGATCATCGTATCACCGTCGAAACCAAAATCTACGGCTTCATAATCGAAGTCGTCATCATCTTCCGAAACTCTTCAAAATTAACATTACCATCGCCGTCGGAATCCACCGGCTTAATCATCTTCACACATTCCTCAACCGAACACGTCATTCCAAGCCTATTCAACACGCGATGCAACTCCTCGGCCGAAATCAAGCCGTTCTTATCCTCATCGTAAAGGTCAAACGCGTCGCGAAGTTCGGCCTCGTCGGAAGCGCCGGATGGGGGGCGACAAAGCGTGGCGAACTCCGACAAATTGATGAAACCGTCCTTGTCGGTGTCGAGGTCGTCCATTGCACACTTGAGTTCTTCCTCAGTGTAGGTGGATCCCATAGTTTTCATGACGCCGCCGAGCTCCTCCAACGAGATCTTTCCGTCCTTGTTGGAGTCGAACTGGTTGAAGATTTTCTGGAGCTCTTCATCATCCTTAACGAAGACGGATTGCTTGGGACTGGAGTCTGCGGTCGGGGCTGTTTCCGCCATTGATTCTGTCTGGGGGAAAGGAAAATGAGAGAATTTATTATGCTGGTTAGAGAGAAAATGAAAGAGGGTGGAGAGCACGTGAGTGTATATATACGTGTTTTGAAAGGGGAGTACCTTATACTCTCTAGCAAACGCGGTAGCGAAATAATCGGGTCCCACGGTGATATGGGCACGAGCACTCCATTGACCGATTTCAAATCAGATTAATTTTAATATATTTATTTTTATTTATCACTTTCTTTTTTATACAAGTGGCTTTTTTTTTTTTTTTTTTTTATGGTACAGTATAATATGGTATTTACACAAGTGGTAAAACAATAAACAAAGACCATATGCTAGTTTGGATAACTAAAGATATTTAACGTCTTAAAGTAATATTAAAAAAATAAATATTATCTTATTTATTGGTACCATTAGTTAACTGTAATAATAATGAAAATATATATCTTTAATTTAAAAATTATTATTTTATATACAAAAAGAACATGCTCTACACATTAATTTTTACTATTATTACACTAATATTTATCAGAAGTTTTAATAAAATCGATATTTATCGAGAGTTTTTATAAAATTTTACTTTAACATTACTCGGATTTTTTCATCTAAGAAGAGTTGATTAATAAGAAAGTTTACCCATATATTTTTTTAGTGAATTATTCCTTCTGGAAGAGGCTAGCAGGAGTTAAAAAAGTTGACTCTTCAATTAAAAGTTAGCTCTTCCGTTAATTTGTACATATGAATTTGAATATTTAATAATATTCTTATTGAAAATATAATATAAACAAATATGTTGTGTTTAAAAAAAATATAAAAAACCACTTGAGCTCTGCTTGATGAGACTCTGCACATTAGAGTCTAATCTACGAACCTTGTTGGCTTTTGTCATTAAAGTTAATTTCCCCACCTCCAAGTGTAAAAAATATTACTCATGTAAAGTGCCGCCTACTGTATTATAATATAGATAAAATTTCTCTAAACGTGAAAAGAAGATAAAATTAATTTCCTCGCCTACAAATATGAGAAATATTACGCATTATAAAATAATGTCTAATGTATTACAAGTATGAATAAAATTTCATGTAAATATAAGAGTAAAATATCATTCAAATTGGATAAAAATATTTATATAAAGTCATATGCGACTCAATTAAATTTTTAATAAATTTTTAATATAATATTGATAATATATTTATGTAATATTCAAAAAATATATATATGTATAATGTGTGGTAAAACTTGCTTTATTAAACTTATTTATTTTGTCTTTGACACTTCACAAGATTCTTATCTTACTATTATCGATCTCATCTTTACTCTTATGTTTAGAATTTTTTTATATCAAGTGATTTCATTGCATAAAAAAAATTATTAAAATATATTGTAAATTAGTTGGTTTATTATTTTGATTAATCTTTAAAAAAGCTGACTCGCTACAGCTATCAATCTACTATAATTCTAAAAGTTTGAGCAATTATTTAAAATTTTAAACTATTATATTATACTACTGATCTAACCCGTTTTACCCCTCGACTAAGAAATTTACTCCTAAATAAATTATTAAAATAGCTATGATGTTCGATTAAACAAATCCATACCAATCTGAAGGACATTTAATTATTACAAATAAGAAAACATAGATTTCATTTGTTAAACTATAATTAACGCGGTCGACATGTGCTAAACGACAGAAGACACGTGACGAGAAGTTACTTAAGCTCGAAATTTACGAACACGTAGCGATGCCGCGTGGCTGTGGGAAATACGCCTTTGACGCGTTTACAACACTCAAAATGCGAGGGGAAACTGATCCGTACTTCCTGCTTTTCATTTCCTTCTTTCGTGGGTGATTTCGATGGACTAAAATAGTAATTTCACGATTGCCATTAACCCAATGACACGTGTCTCCTAGATTAGGATTTTTAGCAACACAATGAAGCTTGCGTTTCTCGCAAGCTTTTCGCTTTGGAGTGTGCAATGACCTTCAGTTTCCCGAAGGAGTTTCCGGCTCAGAAAATGAAAAACATAATTGGTAGATTCTCCGTTATGTTTCTAAATTTTTGGTATTTATTTATTTACCCAATCCCTCTTAAAATAATTAAATAATTTTTATGACATTAAATTTTAAACGTTTTATGTGATTTCACACTCACAAAATTTTAAGACTGTTTCTTTTAAAAAAATTTTAAAAGAACATTACATAATAAAAATCTTTGGTACAAATTTTAATATTTCAACTTAATAGTTGAATAATATGAAATAAATTAATTTAGTTGATTATAAAAATTTGAATAAATTTAATTTAATTTAAAGTAATATCTGCAACCAATTTAACTTAATATTCCAGAAGGGCCATACAGTAAATAATGGGCCACAAAAGCCCAAGAAACGGAACAAGTCCAAACTACCGGTGGCACCTAGTATTGACCCAATCAACCCAAGATAAGTCCGCTGTCTTAAAGAATATTTGACTGAAAAATTCCCGAATTTTTAATTGAAACTTTTTATTTTATGTCTTTCCAGAGGTTTTTTTTTTTATTTGATACCCGTACCTGAGTATAAAAAATAATTTATTTTTCAAAATTGGAAAAGTATTTATATCTTCTTAAAAAAGAAAGAGAAAAATAAAAGTCCGCAGGTTCTTGGGTTTAGAAATCTAGACATCTAGATCTCAGCGGTTAGTTGGAACATTTTAAAATTCAAATACACGTTCACGAAAGAAATTTTCTTCCCGTTGGAATTTACGAGTTTGAAAGGAATATTCCTTGCGATGGTATTGTGACATAGGGTTAGCATTACTGACAGGCGGCGGCGGCCGACTTTATGTTCGGCTGGGTGCTCGACCAACTTATTAAAAAAAAAAAAAAGAAGAAGCATGCGGCTGCTACAGCTGTTTGGATTTTCAATGTAATGTGGACCCCACGGCTATATTCTAAAATTGACGGGGATGTTTAACAAATAGATGTGGGCTATTTAGCGTCCCCTTTTAGCGAACACCCTTCCTCTTAGCTCACAGAGGCTTTTAACCAGACGCAGCCCAAAAACTGGTCCATTGGGCTTTCATTTCAATATAAATTAGTGATTGATTATTAATTTAATTCTCTCTCCCTTTGCACTATTTATCTCTCCGTGGATTAACTCCATTAAAATATTTTATGCGGGAGAAAATCTTAAATAGGATAGTTGTTATGGGTTCATATAATCAAATCAACCAAGTTGCATTAAATTGTCTATTTTATTAATCTTAGTTAAGATAATTTTAATGTGACCGAATAATTAAATCAAACATATATTAAATTATGTATTTTGGTTTTACTTTTAGTTTTATGAATGTTGGTTAAACCTAAATTGAATTTGTTAGTGAAAATTTTTATTAGATGAACAAACAAGTGATGTGGTACATTGGTTTTATATAAAATTCTATATTAAGGTTTTAAAAAGAGATTAATACTGGGAATTGAAAGATTAATACTGGGTTTTTATGTAATTTTATATGATTTTTAAATCATGCGAATCTTCAAAAAACAAAATAGACGATGGAGATATTAGTTCATTTAATTAATTAATTAATTAATTAATTGCTTTTTGAAGAGAGTAATTTAATTTAATTTCAATATATAATTGATTTTCTCTTTTTAAGAATATATAGATAACCAAAATAATATTTTCTGAACCGTCTTAGAACAAAGTAAAATTACTCCAAACTAAACCGAGTTTTCTTCGAACGGCGTTAGACGTAGAACTGGACCATCCACCATTTATGGGCAAAAATAAGGGTGGTTACTTGTTGCATTCACTATAATTGTGATTGTAATAGTAATAAAATAAGGAAAGCAGTAAAACACCAACACCTATTACCAAAAGTACCCTACTAAAATATAAATGCTTCTACCCGATAAGGAATAAGGAAATTGAACAAAGATCTAAAATGTGTTAGCTGTCCACCACAATTATCACATTTCTCAGCGTGTGGGAAACCGAGAAACCAGATTTACTTTCTTGCCTTCTTCTCGGTTTTCACCACACGTCAAATCACATCACATAGTTCCTTTCCAATAAATGAACAAAAATACAAGAGAAAATCTCAATAAGAACATTCTCACTCGTAAATACGAAATTCATCCAAAGATAATAGTAAATCCACTAAACTTTTACCATATACATGTGATAGTTACTTGAAATTCATCCAACGGTGGTAGTAAATAGTAATCCATAGACCAAATTAACCCTGAAATTTTAAGTACCATAATAGACTAACACAAAATACATTGATACTAATACGTACTGCAAAGCCTGGTATAGTGTAATGATATAATAATGTGACTTAAAATAAAACCTAGCGATGATGAGGGCAGAAAGTGACCAAATAATTGCTACCGGTGCAAGTAGCAATGCTAGTTGGATCATCGTAAGCATAGCTGTATGCCCTCGGACAAGCTGCTTTGAAAATCCTGGAGTAAGCTGTTGGCTTGCAGGATTGAGGATTTCCAAAGCTTCCAGTACAGCAGTACCTCGGGGAATTGAATGCAAAGCAAGCGCTTTTGCAAGCCACAACTCTTCTGTTATCCTTCGACCGGACTTGCAATCCTACCGGACACATCAAGTTCAGGTCACTCACGCATCCCGCGTAGCTGCATTTTCCGGTTCCTTTGATGGGTTTAATGGCCATTGCGATGTTGTAGCCGTCGACTAAGCTCACGTCGTAGAAATCTTGTTCTTGTCCGAGTGTGATCTCTGCTAGAGTAGCTGGTGGGGCGCCTCCGATGCCGTTGCAGAATAGAGCACCACCGCAATCACCTGTGGCGCAACGGCCGCGTCCCGAGGCGTCGAAGATGCAGCCGTGGCGACCCCAGAAGCGGCCGGACCAGAGGGCAGGAAGGCGGAGGGAGTAGGCTTTGTTTGGTGGGAGCTTGAAGCCACCGCGCGCTAGCAGAGGCTTGCCTGCGCTTGGCTGGATTCCAGGCCACACGGGATGCGGGCATTTGTTGTATAAAGTTATTATTTTAGCTGAAAACACACACCTCAAGACGTTTAACTTTACAGATTACACAACAAACATTTCTATATTTTGGTAAAAATGTGTTACATTACCTTCCATGTGGGAGAAGAGGATGATGGGAAGCAATAGAGCGAGGAGAGATCTGAGCATTACAGCCATAGCTGAAGCTTTGAAGTGAAATGAACAGAGCTAAAGATCTGGAAACAGTGTAAGAGAAAGTGTGCTCGCACTTGCTCTATATTCCAGTAAGACTCAGCTGTAAATGATGCTTTTATAGACTGAGAGAAAGTGGGTATGCAAAATTGTAGGGTTAGAAGTTGATTATATTCCAGTGAAATTGTCAATTAAATAAAGTTGAAAAGTGGGCCTGGCTGCTAATGACTTGAGATTTCAGGACAGCTTTTTTCCTGAGTGTAAAAAATGAAATTGGTTCTCTGTCATGGCTGTTAGAAACCTCTTTTTCAACCCGAGACGGATTATTTGTAAAACAATGTAGAAAGAAAATCAGAAATATCAATAGGGATTATCATTTAGGTTTCTAAAGTCTCAACATTCTCTAACTAAGGACATGGTTTTTCTACATCTAATTCAATAAGTACCTATATCGGTATAACTGTTGAAACGACCAAAATTATCCATTTAATAGTTCTAGGCACTTTAGTCAATGGAATAGAATCACCGAATCACTGAATTAGGGACCTATTTGATACAAATAGAAACACTAGATACTCATTTCAGAAATCATAAACATTTAGAGACTCAGATGTTATTACCGAGAGTAATAGTATTACAAGTTGAACAGTGTCAAGGGGCGATGACTGATGATGACAAAGACACATTAGTCGAGGGCTGGGCGGTGTCAGAGTCAGGGAAGGTGAGTGGCAGTGGGGAATAGGTTGTCTGCAGCCAAAGAGAAAAAGATGAATGAATTCACATGGGAAGGGGAATCACTCTGTTGCCCAAATTGGCGCCTTGTCACTCTGCATCTCTCTGCTTCCTCACCTACTATTTTTCGCACCGAATCAATACTGCTGTGCATCACCCATCGCTCATCCCCCTCAGTGACCTAATCCCTTTTTTTTTTTTTTTTTAATTTTTTCCAACACTATTGCCCCATAATCTCTCATTAGGGGCACTCATATTTAATTGCCTGCCTTTCCATATTTTCTCTTATAAACATGAAATGACCAAAATGCCATCCAGGTGCCAAGTTATGTGCTATTATTGTGATTTGTGATAGTCAAAATTAGTAAGAGAAAGGTAGTTTAGTCATTTAATCGAAGTTTCAAGTTAGTTAGGGATTTATTTGATAGAAATGAACTAACTATATCTTTATGTGAAAATGTAAAATCTCAGGGATCTGGATGTTATTATACCAATCTTCTGATTTACGTTTGAGGTAGCTCATCAATCCGTACCGCTCGTGACAAGATTAAAGTTAGATTTACGGTCCCGATAGCTTTTTCTAACGACTAGTGGGCCCGAAACACAAATGCGAAAATAAGATAGATTGCCTAGCAATTTTGTTTTTTCAAATTTTCTGGGCGAGGCTCAGTGTCAGTGGCCCAAAACACTATTATGGACCAAAGAGATTCCATCGGAATTGTTGTCGTGTAATGAATGCTCAGAGATCTAAGTCACCAAATACTAATAATTTATTTTATGTTTTGCAAAAAAAAAACTATTAAAATAAATAATTAATTAAATTTAATCAAACGAAAGATCTGCACAAACGGACAGTAACAGTGCATAGGGAAATGAACACCCCCACATTATTTCGGGACTATGGAAACTCGGTTTGTTCATTAAAGCATTTCACCTTGTTTTAAAGTCCTTTTTTATGATTAGGGGTCAAACTTTGCGGGGGCTATCATTTCGTTTTATGAGAACGTTTCATCTTATTCTTCTTCTTATTGTTGTTATAATTATAAATATTATTATTAATATTATCACTATTATTGCCGTTGTGATTCTAAAAGCTAATATACACTAACGGTAATATGATAGCCCATTAAAATGTTTTTAGTTACTTTTATTTTTTTTACCAAATGTAATATTGAAGTTAAGAAATATAATAAAAAATTTGAGAATTCAATTAAAAAAACTTTATGTATAAAATTAGAAAATGTAAGAAAATAAATTTCCAATTCTAATGTTACAATAACTATAAATATAGAGAAACTTTTTATTTATACAAAATCATGAGTTATTCAATATGTAAATTCTGAAAAAATTCGTGAAATAAATCATTTTGAAATATGTGAATGTTGGATATCTTAACCAATAAAGCACACAAAAAGTTTCAGGGTTTAAATTTCGCTCACATTGTTAAAATTCTCTCAACAAAGTATATGGGCTAGGCCGGACTTTGAGTGCTAGTTGAAACAAGTAGATGACATTCGTTTATCTTGGGACCCAATGGGCCTTTTTCTAGCAAGCAGTTTCGTATTGACCCGAGTTCCCAAGTTATGGGAGTGGGCTTTACAGGCTCATTTACATTTATAGGTAGGCTGCTTTACTGGTTTTTCTACTTCTAAAACACATGAACCTCATTAGTAATCTTTGGGTATTACGTTGCAATTTACTAATATATTATATTCAATATTTACTGATAGTTTAATTAGATATGATAGGTATGTTGCATCTCAGATGTGATGCCGAAGACTTGTACTCTCAATATCAAACAACAAATTGTTAAGTCTTGTAGGTTGGTTCGAACTTTTTCTCTCTTTTACTTGTAAAACAGTAAAAAATCAGAAGACAGTCGGGTTTTTTGGCGTGTGATCTCTGATGTTTAAATTAATGAAATGATCTTAATTTAAATGAAAATTTTGGTAGAGTTTTACCTGGTCTTTCCGATTGGCTGCACTTTATATAATATTTGGGGTTTAATGGTTTGCCCCCATTATCTACCACCCATCTAGAAAGGAGGAGATGTGGGTAGTTTCTCACGTTTGAAAAAATGGTTCCAATTTTTTCGATCAGATTTTAGAATTTTCACCCAAGCTAGTTATTATTTTTTACTCAATAGAAGGACCCAGAATGGTGCATTTCTATTCGAGAAATTTCTGTCTTGGGTGTTATATTCCCTTGAACTTCTGGGAGAATTCCCATTCTACTGCAGCTTATCTTCAACAGTTTTCGTTCAGGTGTTGACTCTCCTCAGTCTTTTTTGCAAACATCAGGTATTTTTGCACAATGTGTACAATTTTTATGCTTATATACAATTCATTAGCATTTGTTTTCTCTATTTTGGCTTTTGATTCTACTATCTATAAACTTTCAACTTCATTTACGAATTATACATCATGCGTGTAATTGTTGTCTTTAATAAATAACTTACTTCATCAAAATATTATTTTATATATACATATTTTATTGCATACAATTGAGCGATTTTTAAAAAAATTTAAAATAAAAATTAACGTAATGTCATACCATGAAGTATCCATGAGTCTCTTGCTCAGTCATATACCACTTTGTTTGTAAATCTCAAATCTCCATTATTATTTACAGCTTAAAAATATTTCTTAGTGTAATTTTAAACTCTATATAATCATTTGACTTTTATGTATGTCAATAATAAAAGCAAAAGGTATAATTATATATTTCACTTAAAATTATAAGATAAAATAATTACTATCTAGTCTAGACTCGTCAATCCGACCCAATCGAAGCATTGATGAACGGCCAAACAAGAAAACAGTAAAAAAAAAAAAAAAAAAAATTCCGAAAGAGATAGAGAGAGACAGATCCCAGAACCATTCATGGCCGCCCATTCAATGTAGGGCTACCTAAAGCCGAGTTTCCATAGCTACAAACAGCAGAATCATTTGATATATGAGTTAAATCTGTTTAAGAATTTTAACTTTTTTCTAAAAATTTTTCTGACAGACAGAGAAAGAGAAAGAGAAAGAGAATCAATTGACTCATTCATTATTCATTGATTGATTCATACATATATATATATATATATACATGATGACCTCATGATAAAAGAGAGAAAAAGAACAGACGATGAAACACAATAATAATAATAATAATAATAATAATAATAATAATAATAATAATAATAATAATAATAATAATAATAATAATAATAATAATAATAATAATAATAATAGTAGTAGTAGTAGTAACAGAGATGATAAAATGAATGAAGATGGAGAAAGATCACATGATATATTTTACTAATTAAGGTAAAATAATATTGAAACTGGTCCACCACCTGTCTGTCACCATTTGTCTACCACCTCTCAAAGGAGTTGTCAATTTTTTTCTGCAGCAGTGACAGCAGTGGCAACAGCGGCAGCAGTTTCTGGTCTGGTCCCCTGGCCTTCTGTGCTTGCTGTGTGCCCCTGGCTCAGTCAATTCACTATCTGCTACCCCATTTTCCAAATTCCTGATTCTCCCCAACAACAAACCCTATCTCTCACTACTTTTCCATTTCCATATTTCCTTTGATTATATGTATATTTTCACTGATCACTAGATATTCGTATCTATTTTGTTTTATAATTAAGCAACTCGTGATTCAACTACATACATATTCATGTATGTATATTTCTACGAAATATCAAATATATGTATGGCTCATTATCAGAACAGAAACAACTCGTACAACAGATAACAACAAGTCAAAAATGGTGGGTGCAATGCTGCTCAATATATATATATATGTTATCATTTTCTATCATGCATACTTATCTAAGTGATTACATTGTGGATACTAATTAATTCAATTGATAACCCATGTAAATGAACTTGTACAAGAATTTTTACACGAGGTATAACTCTTAATTATTATTCCCTTTTACCATTTTCTATCATGCATACATAAAATAGGTTAACTTATAATATACATGTAGTAGAAGGGGTCATTTATTTCTGCAAGATAAAACTATATATTAATTTGATCTGCTTGAGATGTGTTTCATAAATATTCTTTTTGGTGATTGCAAAAAGCCGAAAAAGATCCCTACTTTTGTGATAGTTTCCTGAAAGATATATAGTCAAACCCCACGCATATCGGTAAAAGCTTGTATACTTTGACTGAAATCAAGAGTTAATTATTCATAAGTTTGATTTCATGTAATTAAAATTTAATAATATTTTTTGGGGAAAACAAATAATCTCAGCTATAGCTAGGTTTATGTATATATATATATATATAGCACTGCATTTTGACTCTATTATATAATTTTGTACACAGAGGGTATCATCCCTTCTTCTTTTTCCCTTATTCCAAGGCATACAAGATAGGATAGACGGAGAGAAAAAAGGAAGAATGCATGAAAGAGAGAAAGAATCTCTTCTTTCTCTTACTTACTCATCAATAACATTTCTTTCTTTCTTTCTTTCTTTCTTTTTTTCTTTCTTGTGGCTGCTATATATTTGAGAAAGTACTTGCATGTATGAACTGATCAGATTTCAGATGCAGAGAAGGTGAAACACAGAAGGGATCGAGGAAAAGCAAAAGAGAGAGAGAAAAGATAGAGACAATGCGTATTTGTCTGTCTGTCTGTCTGTCTGAGGAACCGACATTGTTATCTTTTGTTTGAAAAAATTGAAATGTTAAAAAAGCAATATTGAATATTGATTGCTGTTAGCAAGCAATTCATCCCTTCAGAAAAGTTAAAGTCGGCTAGCTCAGCTATCTGCAAATTTACACACCAACTGGGTTTCTCAAATTTGTACCCTCATCAGGTTAATTTCAGATCTCTCAGAGGACCTTACAACTTCTCTCTTCCTTCAAAAAGTCTTACACGATATATATGTAACTTCACTCAGTAACTTGTATATTTTGTCAAGACAGAATAAAATTCACTGCTATGCTACTGCACGAGTAATAAAGTATGAGACACAATATTTGTCTTTTGTGAAGAATGTAATTTAACTAAAACTCAATAAAATTATTATATATGTTACATATTTTAACTTTTTTGATTATTCGTAAACCACCTTAGGACGGAATATATTTATGACGAGATACTATTAAACGAATTAAACACATACTTGTGTAGTATTTTTGTACCATTTATAAAATTCTCTCCTTCTCGTGTGTTGTTTTTGTCCTAGTTTATCTTGATATTTCAAAATGTTTAAATACTATTTTTTTTATGACTATATAATCATCATTAGCTCAACAATTTGTTGCATCAATTGTTTGATAAAATTTTTAATGGAACCCACATACTACGTTATTCATATGTTCATTCACTAAAATTTTATCGTACACACAAATACATTTATGATAAAAAAAACATTATAATATATGTTATTCATATAATTATATCGAATGGTTGAATAGTTTTGTTAAAATTGTCCTTTTTTAATTATTATTTTATACAAGATATTTTTTATTACATCAATGTATAGTTATCCAATGGTATAACTCTTTGTATATAATTATCTATCATTAAATTTGAAATTATTTATACTATGTATATATACCAGCTTGTATGCTTAAACCATTGCATGAAAATCATAGAATTTAATAATACCAATGCCACTTGGTAAAGGATCAAAATTTTCTCTCTAAAAAGAATGTATTTTTTTTTGAAGTTACAAAATTCATGTAAAACTGTCCATCTCATATGATATGATAGATAAATGGTGTAGATGAATACAAAATTGAGATCTCTACATGTTAATGATAGTTCATATTTGTTAGCGAATGCAATATGACATACTTGTCTATTTCAAGTTGTTATTATTATTATATGTCTCTTCAATTATCTTTGCCCAAGTTGTCAGTGAGGATTTGAGTTTTCCGAGAAATTGTTGGGTGCAATAGATATTATCGAATTTTCACTGAGTTTACTTTCTTTGGCCCTAGCTAGAAAATGGACGAGAAAATATTTAATTTCCAAAGAAAAAACTAAGATAATCTTGGCTAGATGTAGTGTTAAAATATGTTCTTAAATTTCTTAGGCAGAAAAGTAATTTCCATCCTCAAATTTTAAAATATACAGCAAAGCAATTTCAGTCACAAATATTACTATATTTGTGGGAATTCAGAAGCTTGAGAAGATGGTGATGAGATATTAATTGATATGATAAATGAACTGTTTTAACTTATCCCGATATTACAGATCGATAATTTAATTGAAGTCATTTATTAAGCATTCTTTTGACATTCTTTCTTGTCCCTTTCCCATGCCAGAATCGGGAGACTGTTAAATTTTACTGTTGGATCCACAGTTATTACATGCACTAGTCTTTAAAGAATTCAGTGACCTATTTCCTTTAGAAATCATTTTATAATCATGAATCTTTGTACACACTAAATAGGTCAATCGTCCTTTCTTTATTTTAACCCTTATTATATATAAATGGCCAATTTTCAAACTTCTTAATGTTTGTAGAGCTATTCAAATTGCTTCTAAAGTTAAGATTTTTGGAGATAACATGGGTGAGAAAATGAGTGGTAAAAGAAAAACAATGAATGAGAACACCATGCAACTCATGCACTCTTTGTTTCTTAATTAACTCCTTTTTTCTTTCTTAATTAATTATAACTACATCTATTGAAAACCTATATATGTAACAAGTTAAATATAATACTAATTATATGTAAGTCACTTCAACATCAGTGTCTTTCACATCTAAATACCCAATTCAGATTCTTCTTTCCACATCAATTTCTCACACCAATCCCTATTTCATGCCTCTTGATCGTTAATGGAATATTCCCGAGTCTCTATCTCCATGTAAACATAAACTTCTCTAACATTCTTTTAAATAGATACATATGTAGATGGTGCTCAAATGCAATTTATGGCAATATTTCTTTCATTCACAACCCAAACTTCTGCTACTGCATCAATGAAAACAGTTCTCGATTTCAACAGAATTACAAAATATAAATAGTACTGATCACTGTCTTACATACTCAGCAAAGCAAATATATAGTCAGCAGTACTACTACTACCACTACTACTTAGTTCTTCAATGGAAGGAACTCAAAAAACTGGCAAGGAGTCAAGTTGGCATCCATGGCTGCTGCAATTGATACATCTGTTCCCTTATCTGAATTGTTTCCGGTGCCGCCATCGCCGCTTCGGAGAGGAAACAGCTGAAGGGTTTGATCAGATTCTTCTCCACAGCCACTGTCTTCAGCACCGACAGAAGTGTTTAAATAGTTAAAGCCATTGCAATTTTCTCTGTAGGGTGAAAAAAAGAAGTTGAGGTCATGAGTAGCTTTAATGAGCTGTTTTTGGTCCATAGCTCTGAAGGCTGCTGCTGATTGATGATCTGGGGTAGCTTTAGTCGTATTAGAATTAATACTGTGTGTGTTTATGAGGTGGGTGGGAGGAGAAGGACAAGACAACTGCATCATCTGCCACGTGGCATTCCTTTCTACTAAGCTTCTGCTGCTTCTATGTTGTAATTCTCCAGCTTCATCGAATTGGATCCATCCTCCATGCTGTCTGCATTCTGCCATTGCTGCTTTCGCTGACCTTTGTAATGAAACAGATTCCTGAAAAATTCAATTGACACCGTGCAAGCAAACACATGAAATCTAATTAATAGTAACACCAGATATATTATAATATATTCTACAATTCAAATCAATGGACCAATCTAGGGTTAGCATAGTCTTTTCATTATCAGGGTGCTCATTTCTATAGAATGTATGAAGAAGTGTGCTCAAATCAGTGACCTAAATGCTATGAAAGTATGTATAAGAAGCACAAGACCCCAAAAAAATAAATAAAAAAAAGAAGAACCTAGCTGAGTATTATAACAGCAGTCCCGACAGAAAGGAAGGAATGCAGCTTTTAAACCCTTTTCATTTCCAACAAACAAAGCTTTTGTTGCTTCTTGAATTCTCTCTTGCTTGCGCGCGCACACACACACACATACATATACATATGGTGTTTATAAATATATATATATATATATGTTCCCTATGTAACTTTTAATCTCTAAACCTAAGAAATTGAGAATTGTAATCATATGGAAATTATTAAGTGCTTAATTGCTGCTTCTTATGGATTAAAAGTTAAAAAAACGAATTTCAAAGTTGAATTTAAAGTAAAAGAGTGTTATAGAGAAAGACAAAGGAAGATGAAAATAGACCTCTGCTAGTGTACTGCAGTCCGTAGGGGCAGCCCAGTTCTTGGTCTGTTCAACTTCATAACCTGTCTTACTTGCCACTGTAGACAAAAAGAAAAACAAAAAGAATATGACTTTACATCTCAAAACAACAAATCATATAGAGAAACCCAAAAAATAATAAAGCAACAACACAGACCAAAAATCCCAAACAACAAATGGAATGGTAAAAAAGTTTTAGACGTTTCATATCAGAACAACCGAATTATTTTGCTGAATGCCATTGATATCGAAACAAACATTTAGCTAGCTAACTTTGTCTCTATCTCTCTGCGTGTAGAATGAAAGATTTGGCTTTTAATAATGTTTTTTCTTTTGTTCTTCTTTTACCTGGGTCTTTAGTGTTTCTTTCAAAGATTTCGATGTCGTGATTATTATGCTCATGATGATGATCAGCCGCTGATTCCAGCTGACGGCGGCGTTTTTGCCGTTCTCTTGCCTTGTGATTTTGAAACCAGTAGAAAACATTCTTTCCTTCAATCTTGCCATATCTCCGAAGCTGTGCAGTGATGTGTTGAATTTGCTCTGCAGATGGTGTTCGAGTACCACGTCGGTATAATTCTTCAAGCGTTCTTAACTGTTCAGGCGTTGGATTCCACCTCGAGCTTACTACAACCGGTGGTGTATTGAACTCTCTCTTGTTTTGATCACCAAAATGAGATCCTTTTCATGGAATAAACATGAAGAATACAAAGATTTAAACATGAACTAAAGTGTTAAAAGCAACAGCAAAAAATGAACAGGAATGAAATGGAAATTAATTACCAAGATGATGATTTAGCCCAAAGAAATCAGTTCCATGGATTCTGCTGAGACAAGGAGGAGTTGCGGTTGACGTATTATTGCCAGAAGGCACTAGTCTGGGAATCAGAGGCCTGAGTTTGCGGCCATTACAGGAGTCAGGCATGTTGAAATCACCATTATCGTTGTAACCCATCATCCACATTTTGACGACTTCTTGTTTGAGCCGTTAAGAAATAGTATGTGGTGCTGAAAACTAAAATGGGATTTGAGTTGCAGAACAGGTAATGAAACAACCGCAAGATGTGATGAGCGAAAGGAATTAATATGGGTTGTGGATCTCTTAATGGGGAATGAGTAATAAGTTCAAGAAAAGTGGCATGAGAAAAATGGGAATGTATAGTGAATAAGCAAGCAAGCAAGCAAGCATGCAAGTAAAAGTTAAGGCAAAGTATGGAAAAAAACACACAACAAATCTCAAACTTTTGAAACAAAGCTAATAGTAGACTAGCTATCTAACAGCTGTATGCTACAATATTAATGCTATGTGAAAGAAAACTCAAAGGGAAAGGCATAGCAATGGGGGGAAAGTGAAAGGGAGAAAAATGGTGGTGTTGGTGTAATATGAAACAAAGTGAGAAGACATGAAGTTGAATAGGGCTAATAAGCAATCTTGCTTAGCTCTAGCGACAATGTATTGTATGTATATATTTTAGAGAGAGAGCTAGAGAGAGGTGTACTGTTGTGTAGTTGGTGCTGCTGTTGTGTATGTTAGGGTTAGAGTAGGTAGGACAAAAAGCAAAAGAAAGTAAAGAAAGAAGGAAAGAGAAAGAGAAGGAAGGGAAGAAGGCGTGGAATTCTGGGAGGGGAGATATCGGGAGTAGCAAATGAAAAACGACGTGACGATCATGAGGGTTATCATAAGCCTCATCAACCCTCTCATTTATTGTTCTTTCTTCATTATGTCTCGTGCTTTTCACTCTTATTCTAAATCCGAACTGCCCCTCTCTCCTTCTTACCCTATTCTTCTTTGTCTAAACATATATATATATATATATATACACACACACACATATATTAATTTTCTATCTATCCATGTATGTATACATGTCATGTAATATCAATTTGTATAAAAAAGCATAAGCTTCTACACATCTTTCTCTCTTTTATCTCTATCTCTCCATTATGTACGGATATCTTCTCTATCTCACATTCCCTTACCATCTCTCTCACATGCTCGATCCTAACTTCTATTCCCATCTGTACCTCCATCTACCATTAATAATCCCTTGTCCATAACGATAACTTATTATGTGTGTCTTGCGTAGATATACATACATTCATTTATACATGTTTTGTATTTGTTCTTTTATTCCATATACGGTAGTTTGGAGTTACATGCTACTATAAATCAAATTTGTAGTTTAACAACGCAAATATTATTGAGAGAGTAAATTAAAGTGTGTAAATCTAAATATTATAGTTGTATAACGAGACTTATAAATGCTTAATTGTTTTAAGAGATAAACTTCTAATGTGTTTTAATAAGGTATATATTGGGGATTGAAATTAATAATGCGGGGTTTAATTCAAAGTTGTTATAATCATTAATTATTAAGTTAAGTAGAAGAGTGAGCATGTTGCAGTGTTTCTGATTCCTTCTTTCTTGTTATTGGTTCTGCTTTGTCAAACCTTTCTGCGCTTTTCATGACCTCATATTTCTTTGTTCTTTAATGCTATTGCACTCAGCTTGAAACAAAAAGGTAGAAGAGTGAGCGTAAACATTAATTATCAAGTAAAAATGAATGGTTATGCAATACATCAACTATTGTACTTTCAAAGTAAAAAGCTCAAACATATCTTTTAAAATTAATAAGAAGAATCTAACAAAAAATCTTGCATATATATATATATATATAGTCTTTAATATATTGCATATATATAAATTACAATTTTTTGTAAAGGCTAATGAGACTAAAAATAATTAACATAAACGATCGAATATAATTAATTATATATACTAGCTAGCTTTGTAGGTTGGCGAAATTAAAATTTAAAGCATATATAACTTTGTGAACTATAATTATATGAAAATATAAGGTCATGATATAACAGCCACTTAAGGCAACATATATTACCACAAAAAATTACATAACAACTTTAGAACATAAGGTGATGGTAAAAAGAGACTAATGTTACCCTTTTGGGTGCATAGTACACACATATATGAATAGTGGTCGCATGCATTTGGAATCTTCTTTTGGTTTTTCTTGCATTGATATTATATATATATACATATGTCTTGTCCATATCTTTGTCCGTTTATATACATTCTGATTTCTGATTCAGAAACCTCCATCATCATCATCATCATCTTCTTCTTCTTCTTCTTCTTCTTCTTCTTACATATATACCCTTGAACATATTATATATAGACATATATAAAGATATATACATCCCATTTCCTCATTATTATGGAATGATTTAATTCTTCAATTCGTGTACCTTTCTTTGTCCTCCTTAAGATTTCTAACTGTATCAGCAATTATTGCTTCATAATTACTAGCTTTTGTAGTATAACAAACCAAGCTATATATTCATATATTGTTATATATATATATATATATTTATTTATATATATAGTTTTAACTTTGTGCATATATTTATGGGTAAGCATTAATTTATTTAATTGAATAAATTTTTTTCGGTAGTATTGTTAAAATATTTGAATCTTTTTCATATTAAAATTGAAAAAATGAATTAATTTATGTTAATAAATGATGTATTTACTCTCTAGTGCGTATCCTTTATTGCTGATCATGTTAAATATTTATTGTTAAAGGTTTTCTCTCTTAATAGGTTGAGCTTAGAGGAGATAAAATAATATAGAAATTTATCACCTTATTGTTAAATTATGTGTTTAAATAATCACTTCTTTTAAGTGAACATCCTTTTATTAATGGGCCATTGATAATTTTTTATAGAGATCCCGTTCTTAATGGGCTACTAATACTACAAGATTATATAGATTGCTATTGGGAACCCTCAACTTTTCTTACTACTTAGATCGATTAACGTAGCAGCAATTATTTCACTATTGGTAAGGCCCGTTATGATTATTTAAAAAAAAATTAAAAAGAAAAGCTATTAATTAACGAGGGTTAAAATTTAGTGATTGAGATTTATATCAACATGTGAATACAAAAAAATATTGGCAACTAATTAAATACATAAGTTGACTTGTTCTAATATAAGATATATTTAATTTTCACCTTAAGATTAACAACAATATCAACAAATGACTTCTTATTGTTAACAAAATCACATAGTTTATATGACTACCATATACGTACAAATAATAAATTTTTTACAGTTGACACTTGACGATGTAGACATAATAATTAATCTCAATTAATTCTATTTTATACAAATTCTATATTTCGTCCTCTCAAATCAAATCTATCATTTTTAAGTTACTATAATAATAATAATAATTATATATTGTCACAAACGTTCAAAATAAAAAATAAAAAATAAAAAATTTGGCCCATTTGGGTATTTCTTACAAGTGGAATTGAAATGGTATCTTCAAGTGAAGATGCGTCCTTCTATTATAATCCTATTAAGCCGGCGATTCTAAATCAAACTATACCATTTGGCAACTATTCACTCTCTCTCACTCGCCGGTCAGTTCTCCACCATCTGATCAAAATCATCAAATTCAATCCCCACCTTTCATTTCTTTCTCTTCATATCAATAAATTTGCTAGCTAACCATCCATTAATCTTGCTTCAATATAAATACCTCTCTCTCTTCTTGTTACCTTTTCATTCAATCACCACTGAGGGAGAATCCGTGTCAATTTCCTATTTTACCCTTGAGCAACATCAACCTCTTACAAAAATGCGTGAAATTCTTCACATCCAAGGAGGGCAATGTGGGAATCAAATTGGCTCAAAATTTTGGGAGGTGGTTTGCGATGAGCATGGGATTGATCCCACCGGCCGGTACATCGGTAATTGTGACTTACAGCTGGAGAGAGTGAATGTGTATTACAATGAGGCTAGTAACAGCAGGTACGTACCACGGGCGGTTCTCATGGATCTTGAACCGGGGACCATGGACAGCGTTAGAACCGGCCCATATGGCCAGATTTTTCGGCCTGATAACTTCGTTTTCGGCCAATCTGGGGCCGGAAACAATTGGGCCAAGGGCCATTACACTGAGGGCGCTGAGCTTATTGACTCAGTCCTCGACGTCGTCAGGAAAGAAGCTGAGAATTGTGACTGCATGCAAGGTAAATCTTCCTTGATCCGAAAATAATTAGTTAATTGTCAGAATTTTCTATAGATTTAATAATAATTCGATATCTCTTGCTGCAGGATTCCAAGTGTGTCATTCGCTTGGGGGTGGAACAGGATCTGGAATGGGAACACTGCTTATATCGAAGATAAGAGAAGAATATCCAGACAGAATGATGCTGACATTTTCTGTATTTCCATCTCCAAAAGTTTCAGACACTGTTGTGGAGCCTTACAATGCTACACTTTCTGTTCATCAGTTGGTGGAGAATGCTGATGAATGTATGGTCCTTGACAATGAAGCTCTCTATGATATCTGCTTAAGGACTCTCAAGCTCACCACACCCAGCTGTGAGTTTATATAACATTAAACATACTCCAAAGATTTATTAATGTGAACAACTTTTAATGAGTGATGATGATAATCTTGTCTGTTGATTGTAGTTGGGGACTTGAATCATCTAATTTCAGGAACAATGAGTGGTGTAACATGTTGCTTGCGATTTCCGGGACAGCTTAACTCTGATTTGAGAAAGCTAGCTGTGAACTTGATCCCATTTCCAAGGCTTCATTTCTTCATGGTGGGATTTGCTCCTCTAACATCCAGAGGCTCACAGCAATACCGCGCGCTCTCAGTCCCGGAACTGACACAGCAAATGTGGGACGCCAAGAACATGATGTGCGCAGCAGATCCTCGCCACGGACGTTATCTCACAGCATCGGCGATGTTCAGAGGCAAAATGAGCACGAAAGAGGTAGACGAACAAATGATCAACGTGCAGAACAAGAACTCTTCCTACTTCGTCGAATGGATTCCTAACAATGTGAAATCAAGCGTTTGTGATATCCCACCAAAAGGGCTTCAAATGTCTTCTACATTCGTCGGGAACTCAACTTCTATACAGGAAATGTTTCGGAGAGTGAGCGAGCAGTTTACAGCAATGTTTCGGAGGAAAGCTTTCTTGCATTGGTATACTGGGGAAGGAATGGACGAAATGGAGTTTACTGAAGCGGAGAGTAATATGAATGATCTGGTTGCAGAATATCAGCAGTATCAGGATGCTACAGTTGATGAAGATGTTGAATATGAAGATGAAGATGTAGGCGTCGAGAACTGAAGGTGTTCGACGAATTTGCTGCTGAGAATGTTCCAAGCAGTAATTAGACAGTACTAGATTGAAAGTTTATTTTTGTTTTTGTTTTTCATTTATGAATGAAAATGTTTTTGGAAATTAATGCCGAGTGTCTTGCTTGATTTTTCCTAATGCCTTTGTTAATTTCTAAAGCAAGCTGTATTGCTCTCTAAGATGTTCTGGTAACTTTAAATTGGTTTCTCTTGTCATCGGTGAAGTAATCTGGTTGTTGTCTGCAGTGTACGATGATAAAGCACGTTTGAAATGTCGGGTCATAAATCGTAAAATTTAAATTATTTTCTAATACAACAATATTTTTAAAATAAAATAAACATGTTTGTACACGAGACAAATAAAAAATTCAGAATTTGTAGTACCTTAAGATTACATAAATTTTTAATCCACTCGTGTATAGCTCGAGTGGCTAGAGAAAATAATTCATCGTTGAGGAGTTAGTTCTTCGATTTACTAGGAGTATTTTTCCATAAAATATGTGGATAGTCCTCCCTTTTAAAATTAGAATCAGATATCACCCTATTTAAACAGTTTTCTCTCTTAAAATGAGAGTTAAATATCAATCTGTGTAAATTCAGTAGAAGTATTTTTCACAAAATATGTGAGTAGCCCCCTCTTTTAAAAAGAGAATCAGATATCATCTCGTGTGGGCGAAGATATTAGGATAATATTAAAATAAAACTCTATTAAAATTTTTCACAAATATAAAGACAGTCTCTTCTCTGAAAATGAGGGTTAAATATCACTCTGTGTGAAAAGAGTTATATATAATTTATGAATAGATGAACATATTCAAATAATATTACAATAGAATTTTATTAAGACTTCCAATAGATATCTTATATATTACTAATAACTTGTATATATAATATTAAAAAAAAAAGTGCACATAAATTTTTAATAAAGCATGCAAGTTGTGTCGTAGAATGTACAAAGATGCAGTGGTGCCGTTCAGTGTGGTATTTGGGGGCACTCAGAAATAGATGCGGGGGTTTTATTATGTCTAAGGAAAGCATAAATGCTCTTAGGTCAAAATAACCTGCAGGAGCATTTATAACCATATGTGAGTGCTTTTAGCATGTTTAAAATCGCAATGGTGTGCCGTCAGAATGGTATGTAGATGTATTTAATATCGTTTTGTAGATTGTGTCGTTGTGATCGACATGGGGGATATGGTTGTATTTAGTAAAACCGGTTTGTTGTGAACGTATTGGTGGGAATGCGGATTTAGTCATTGTCGTGTGCCGAGTGCGTTCGAAATTTAATGTGGGTCTATTTAGACTGTTCTAAAACGGTGCAACGAGTGTAGTCAACATAGAATATGGGTGTTTTTAGTATCGCAATGAGTTTTCACCCTCAAGATTTATTAAAATCATAGGCAGAAAGAAAATTTATGAAAATTGATGCAAATCTTGTCTAATTTGATTGTTTATTATCAATAATGACAAAGCGTATATTAAACTTTTTATTTACCTATAATTTTCATAAATCTTAAAGAAGATATATGAAACTATTTTTTAATATTGTTCAATAGAGTACATAAGTGCGATGAGAATAATACATGAGTGTATTTTGTATTCTTTATTGGGGTATGAAGGTATTTAGTGTTAATTAATTTAGTAGGTAGTTTCAATCAGCACGAAATGTAGGCGCATTTAATATTGTCTGTGTGAGTTATGAATGATTTTAGAATGTTTGAGAAAGGGCCAAATGATATTTTAGTAGTGAGCATACTTAAGGCATATTTTGTATTGAGGTGATTTAACTTTGGAGCTACCATTGATGTGAGATGGAAGCATTAGTTGGTAAATAGAAGTTTTTATGTGTGTAGTTAATATTAAATTTTTATAATTAAATTTTAGAATAATAAAAAATTATGACATAATTTTTTAATTTTATGGTTTAGTTTTTGAGACATTATATAGTTAGATTTTATATGGATACATCAAGGGATATTTTAGGTGTACGAAAAATAATTTACTAAATAATTTTAAAATATTTTAAAAGGATAGTAACAACTTGGGTGGTAAGATCTTTACCCAATTAAAGGGTAAGAGTTTAAATTCTGTATTTCTTAAGAATGTGATACTTTTTTTATTATATAATATTCATTGGCAGAACTTTCTTTTTGTGTAAAAATTAAAACTTTATGGATGCAATGCGTCTTTGAAGTGTACCATAAGAATCTCAAACTCTTACTCGTAATAAAATTGCGATGTACATAATATATTATTAGTAGACACCATATAATATTGAAAAAATAATATATAAACTTCTACTCTAGGAAAATTTCAACTATGAGTAATATTAAAAAAATAAAAAAAACAGTAACGTGTGTGGTCAGAATAGTATTTGGTGTGGTTAGTTTTCAGCAATCAATTTGTCTGTGTGTGGGGGCACTTAGAATTGACATAGATGGTTATAAAACGCGCGTAAGTCGTGCATCATAACAGTCGATCGATGGGTGTGCATAGGGGTGTGTGTTTGGATATATGAGAAAATACAAGTTACCCCTTATTTTTGGGTAATTACTAGTTATATCTCTAAAGTTTGAAAAACATCAAAGTTCCCCAAATTGTCAATTTGTATATTGTTTTAACATCTTTACTCCTATAAAATACTGTTTAAATTCAAATCCAAAATTTAAATCCAATCCAATCATTTATCAATTGAAATTAATTTATTTAATCATTTGACATCTAATTTGATTCAGTCTATCTATCTAAATTAGTGGCAAAATAAACTGTGCACATTAAGATTGCAACCCATTAGCCATTTAAATAAAAATAGAACAAAATTATTTATGATTCACATGTAAAATAAAACAAGAAGAGAATCTATTATTATATTTCTTGTGGCTTAGGCACGTGGGTTTGCCAATGTCTGGGGTTTTTGTGGACCGAAGCTTGCTCTCTGTTATTGGATTTGACAGGTCTATCCATTTTTTTAAATATTATTTGGTAATTGCTAAATTTTCTTTTGCATGATAACAAAAGTATCATGATCCTTGTCACTTTCCCACTTCTATGGTTCTTAATTTTCCTCTATTCTCTTCATGTTCATATATTGAAGCAATAATTACGATTTTATTAAAGGGTTGTTAGACATGGCCATGGAGCTAAGCAACTAGCAAAGACAATAATACCAGTTCAGTTTGTAGATTCTGTAAATTCGGCTATGGCTTATAATTATCCAACAAAACTAACTTGGAAGATGGTTAAAAATGACACTACTTCCTCAATTTCAAGCTGCTTTAACACCACTTCCATGTTTTTCTTTGTCTCCAATGTATACAATCAGCACAACAAAAGACTCCATTCTACCACTTTCTCCATTGAAGCCTCTTCTTCTTCTTCTTCTTGTTCTATTTCTCAAGCAAATGCTTTGACGCGTATAACTGACAAGAAGTCTGCAAAGGATGAAAAAAGCAATGGTGGGGTTTTCTCAGTTGTGCAAAGTGACGAGTCCATTGCTCTTGAAAAAAAGGAGAGCGCTGAAGCAAGTTTGAATAGTGTGCAGATTATTAAAAAGGGGCCCTTTTGGACAAGGGTTTTGTTTGCATCCAAGAAGATTAAGAGTATTCTGTTGCTCAATGTTATCACTATTGTCTATGGTACGTCTCTTCATTTCTGACTTCAATTAAATCAAAAATACATGTAACACTTCTTTGTTGTGACTGATTTGATAGAAATGAAAGAATTAATAAGCTTAGAGAGTTCTGTAATGGTTATCTTTTGATGCTACTCTTTTAATAGATTAGAATTATATGAAAATCGATGATATCATAGGATATTGTATCTATTTCAGTTGTGGGGGAAGTACTTAGAGAGGAATAACTCCATCTCCTAAGAACTTGAGTACTGGGTTTCTTTGATGCGACTAATTTGGATAAATTTAGAGAAAATTTTGACGAAAATATGTGAGAAATAGCTTCTTTCTCCTAGAGCAGCAAAGGTATGTTGGCATTTAGCAATTTGATTTTGTGCTTCTCAATTGATTGGTTTATTCACTTTTGATTAAGAGTATCATTTCTGTGATCAATTTGATTTTCATAGTAGTTTCACACATTTCAGATAAAAAATATTCAGAAGCTAAAATATGACAAAATGAGGCTAGTTGGTAATAAAAAATGATGGGTGAAGCAACTATATAAACAGTAACCAATCTCGTATGATTCATTAAGAATTTGGATAGCTTAGTTTGGGAAATTCACATATGAGAACATTCCTGAGCATTAATGGTTCAAATTGCAGCAAGTGACATTCCGGTCCTGAAAGCTGTTGAAGAGATCATGGATCCTGCAGCCTTTTGTGCTGTGAGATTTTGTATGTCAGCCATCCCATTTTTACCATTTGTGTTCCAGGCACAAGATGATGTTAAGATCCGCAATGCTGGTATAGAGCTTGGATTGTGGGTCAGTTTAGGATACTTTGTTGAGGCACTTGGATTGCTTACCTCTGATGCAGGGCGTGCGTCATTTATTTCTTTATTTACGGTAATCTCCATATCTGGCTGATTTACATAAATATATTTCTATTACTGTGTTTAGTAATATGTTTGTTTACCAGAAAAGAATAGTGACCTAGTTGAGAATGATTCCACTTTCATGAACCGTTTCCATTTTCAAGGTTATGCAAGTTTTGATGCTTTTTGGCTGCTAATGTATGTTATTCTCTGAGAATCTAATGAAAATGGCTCACTTTCCTTGTTCAATTTCAAATGGAAAGAGTTGTTATGCTAGATACAGAGAAGGAAAAAATTGATTATAAGTTTGTTTATGCCTCTCACAATGATAAATGTAGGATCATTGATGAAACATCATTGTTTGAATCCTTTTCTTACAAGACTAATATTGGGTATAACCTTTTCTATATGATGCTTAATTAGTAAGCATCCCATCTACTTACATGCTCCCCACCTACATGACTAAAACTCTTCAATATTCTACTCTTCCAATTAAATCATCCAATTTGCTGCAAAAATCATATACAATGTTAAAATGCAAGCTAACTTATGGAAACTTCTTGCTATATCTTGTAGGTAATTGTAGTTCCATTGCTTGATGGCATGTTTGGAGCTATAATACCTGCCCGTACCTGGTTTGGAGTTTTAATGTCTGCCCTGGGGGTTGGTATGCTGGAATGCAGTGGATCTCCTCCAAATGTAAGCAGTGCATGATTTTCTGAAACATTTTTGAATGCTTTTTTGATCTGCCTTATTACTATAGAAGGTGCTGAAATCATCATTGAAGGAAAAAAGAATATGCTTTGCATCATATCATTGTAAACCATTGTGGTTACATGATAGTTCTATCTTAATTTCACGATCTCTATTCATTTTCAGGTTGGAGACCTTTTGAACTTTTTGAGTGCAATATTTTTTGGAATCCACATGCTCCGAACTGAGCATATTTCAAGAAGCACAAAGAAAGAGAAGTTCTTAGCCCTTCTTGGGTACGAGGTTGTTTGCCTCACTGTGAATGGAACTACCTTCAATTCAATTCACGCAGCTTGTTTAGATATATGAAATATCAACTTCTCAATTTTGCATGTTGAATAATTCTGTGATTTCCTCCAGGTTTGTGTTGTTGCTCTGTTATCTACAATCTGGGTTCTAGTTGGAGGATGGTTTGATGGCAATCAAGATTTTAATCAATCATCATGGACATGGACTGTGCTGTGGGACTGGATGGTTGCATTTCCTTGGGTACCTGCACTTTACACTGGTGTATTCTCAACTGGGATATGCTTGTGGATAGAGGTAAGCTAAATTCAGCCAATACCTTGTAACCAAAATTGAAATTTTTTCAAAAGCAGCAAACTGCATTTTTCTAACACCAGGTAACATTAATTGAATGTGGTTCTAGATGTACCAATTCTTTTGGAGACCTGTTTTCAATTCTATAGAATCATTTGAGATGAGCAGTACTTGATTTAAGTTTAGTTTCCAACACAGATTATGTTTGTCGTTACAGATTGCTGCAATGAGAGATGTTTCAGCAACGGAAACGGCTATAATCTATGGGACGGAGCCACTATGGGGTGCTGGTTTTGCATGGTTTCTCCTTGGTGAAAGATGGGGTACAGCCGGATGGATTGGAGCAGCTCTCGTGCTTGGTAAATGCTCTATCTATCTTTGGGATTGAAATGGTGTGAATTTGAAGTTACAATTATTTGTACAATGAAATCTAAAGTCAAATATAACTGGAAAAAAGTGATTCTGACTAAAAGCTAGTGTTTAATTACCAAACACTTTAGTTGCTATTATATCAAAGCACAGAGAAAGCATAGCAATACCAAACTAAACCTCATTTCTGTATCAAAATATCTTTCATTGCTTTGTATATTATAGACAATGTTGGACTTTTATGGCAGGTGGAAGCTTACTGGTCCAAATGCATGGATCCTCCTCCGCCAATAAGGCTGAAGAACATAATCGGAAAGGCAACCTACCGCTGATTCCCGAACTAGATAAGCAAAAACTGCAAAATAAGCTTTCTACTTCGCTGGTTGTGGTCAGATCCACAAAGGATATCACAAATATATTGAAGTGACTCCTTTCTCTTCTATTTGCAAGTACTTGTAGACTTATACCTCATAAATGCTGTACATAAGTTAACAATACAAGTTCTTGATAATGAAAATTTGGTTCAATATCAATAAATTTAGGGGAATGAGTGGGAAGCTATATAGATTTCCTTGCTTCAGGCTTGATTAAGGAATTCTATTCACCCAGTTATAGAGTATCAGTTGATGTTGATTTTGCATTCTAATATTTGAGAAAATTATTGTCTTATCTTTTGATGTATTTCTTAAATAATTTTACTTTAAATTTAAGCTTTTAAGTTAAATTCAAAGTAGTATATAGTCTTGTGTTAAACCCGTAAATAACAAAAATTAAATAATAAATATTTTAAATACACGTGTTAAACTCTTACTTTCAAATGTAAACTTTTAAATTAATTATTTTTTATTTTTTATATTTAACACGTGATTTTGTTTTTATTACGTGCGAAAATTCCTAAGGTGCCGTTTGTGGAATTCTAATAATAATATTTAGACGCGATTACTTCTTAGTTGCAGGGACTCGAACTTGTTCTCTATTCGAAGACAGAAAGAAGATAAACACTTCGGTAATTGGGCGTCGTTTAAGATGTGATATGAAAACAGAGTAACTCGATAAAAAAACAATAACTTCCTCATAGCGTGCGGTGTCTCCATTGCAACTTCTTATATTTTCAGAGTGATCGACGAAGAGAACTTATCCTCTGCTGCTCTGCAAGTACAAGCGATAAGGGTTTTTTTTTTTTTTTTTTTGTTTTAAAGTTTTTAAAATGATTAAACTAACAAATGCACCCAGTTATATCTTCCTTAGAACATCACCTGATCATTACTATTCAAAAGTTCAGTTTTTTAATTAAAACCAAAGAAATCTAAAACTCGTTTGCTTGAGTTGTGTTAAGGTAGTCACTTTTGCTAATTATTGATTATTCTTATAGTTTCACTGTGATTATTGTTGTTGCTTTTGATATTTTATAGTCCACATTTTGTTAATTAATTATTAGATTAAATGATTTAGTATGTTTATTTATTTTTCATCGGCTAAATATGGATGCTATGGGTGATGATGTTGTGAATGATTGGATTAATCAACTTCCGGATGAAATTCTTGTTGGTATTATTAGTCGGTTAACTGTTGTGGAAGCTGCAAGAACTAGTGTCCTTTCTACTAGATGGAAATATTTGTGGACTTTTACTATTTCCCTTGACTTTCATCCTCCAAGAGGAATGAGGAAGGTTCTAGACAAACTAGAAGAAAACGAAAAATTGGCAAAATGGACGTGGGGGGCTGTATACAGACGACATGATAACGAGACAGTGATGAAAAAGGCTAAGTATATCTACTGGGTGAATAAAGTTCTAGAATTGCATAGAGGCTCGAACATAGATGAGTTGAAAGTTTCCTATGAATTGTATGATTCTCATGAAAGAACCATTGCTAGTTGGATTCGTGCAGCAATATCAAAAGGCGTTCAAAAGCTTGAGTTGAATTTGGGGGGCAGCGTGGGGGAGTCGACAATATACATTTCCAAAAGAGTTATCCAGTATCAGCTCCTTAAAGTCTCTTTCTTTAAGTGGTGTGAATGTTACCTCAGAGATTATCGAGTCTCTTGTGTACAATTGTCCTCTTCTTGAGAGATTATGTGTGGCAAATTCACGACCTTGGTTATGCTTAAAGGTTGTTATTTCATCAATCCGATTAAAGCATCTAGTAATTGAGGGTTGCTTTTCAAATGAAGAATTTGAAATTTCCACCCCAAGTCTTTTGTCATTTAAATATCATGGAACAGGGCATATCAAGTTAAATGTGCAGAATGTTCCCCAGCTTGTTGATGTGCACATTGCTGGGTATAACCTAAGGAATCTGATTTGACCATTTATAAACTATCTCACTCAGCTGGAGACTCTTGAATTGCACTTCCATTTGTGTGAGGTAGTACTTCATATTTTATGGTTGTGTGTGTTCTAATATAACTTTTCACTCTAAAAGTTGTGGGGATTTCTGTTGTTTCTTTTAGGATAACACTCAGATCACCATTTTGTGAACTGCCTAAACTAAGGTACTTGACATTAAGCATTTCTGCACCTGGTGCTGGAAGCCTTTTTGTTTTGACTTGCATTATAAGGGCATGCCCGTTTCTGCTGAAGTTTACACTGAAGGTAAAACTTTTTAATGCATCACTCACAAATTATATGGTCATAACAATAGAAGCAGTGAGATTATATCTTTTTCATTTGAATGTATAATTGGCTACAATAATTGTCATGACATGTTCTAACTTAATCATGGATAGTGCTCTGGTTGAGCAAAAATGAATCACCTCCTTTTAGGGGAGCGCTAAAGTCATACTAGTAGTAAGTTTGCATCGTGTTCATGTATGAATGCTTGGCCTTTGGTTTAACAGCAGTCATGTATGCAAACACTCAAATCTTTCCACATATTATCATATTTGAGCATATGTATCTTTCTGCTTGCAGTTTATATCCTTGAGAGTGTTGTTATGGATAATTCCAGGATTTTGTCTGAATATTTTCCTTGAAATTGACTGCGAAGTTAGTTGTAGGTGAAACATAATAGCTATTGTCTTTGCTTAAGTTTAGGCTAGTTTCTTAACTATTGTCAAGTGTTGTTGCAAATTAGTCTGTTTCTTCTCTGAGCAAACTAATTGTGTTTACGAGTAAGCATCAGTTGATATTTCTTCATGAATGTTGCCTTGTTTTCCATTGCTGCAGTTTCAACTTGTTGAACCCCACACAGAAAGAGAAATGCAGCAGTTTCCTAAATGCACTCATGAACATCTCAAGATGGTGGAATTTATTTGGTTTGTTGGCCATTCGATTGATCTTGAACTTGCATTCTATTTACTAGAAAATTCCATCTCGCTTAAGAAAATGATCATTGATCCTACAAGCCCATTTTCACGAGGAACCTATTGGGATTTTGAGCATTGCGAGGAAAAAAAAGAGGAAAAAATAGCCGCTAGAATGCGTGCCAGGAAGTTAGAGGAAAAGGCACCTCAAGGGGTTGAACTTGTAATCTGTTAAAATTTCCTCAGCGTTTTACTTTTCATTTTAAACTCTGAAATCTTTGCTGAAGCCTAATGCATTTTGTCTCACTAGTCACTTTTATCTCAATGTCATGTTATTTTTGGTGTTTATGTAGAATCAATAAAGGCATTTTTTTCCTGTGTCAGCAACTACATCTGTTTTGGCCAAAATAATCTTATTAAGTATATGCCAGACATCAGAATCATTATGATCTCGTAATGTAAAACCATCTGCCTTGGAGATTGGTAATGAGCCGTATAATAACCTGCTAATTTAAGCTTCCAAATTCTGAAGTAAACTTTATCAGTTTCACTTTGGATAGATTAGATAATATCATAAATAGAAGCAGCATCTAAATCATCTTTCATCATTCATTAATAAGAAAGGAAGAAATAACTGTAATATTAAAGAAGGAACACGATAATTTAGATCAAGTGAGCAAGGATAATTTTAGTTCAGACATCAGTTCACTGGAAACATACGATTACCACAAGCTTTCGTGTAAGATAGACAGGAAAAGGGTAGATGAATAGAGATAAAATCTCATAACAAGAATGAAATATTACTTCTTGGCAATGAACAGGCCCCATCTCTGCTCACCAGATGAACTCCTGATCAGCTTTGCCTTCCATCCACCAACTATTTCATTGTAATCTTCCTGGATATTGATTAATAAAAAAGAATGAATACTCGAAAGCAAAGAAACAATCAACCAAATAAGTGATGCAAGGTAAACGACAGATTCACATACTTCAGAAAAGTCTTGGATGAATGCATCCTTCTCCTTCTCAACAGCATTTAGTTCCCGTTGCAGAACTTGTATGAACTGCATCATAAGCAGAAAAACTTGTTAGATTGCCAAACCAGAACAATTTATGTTTTACGCTAATGTACATGCAAATGCAACATTGAGATTTATTTGAACCTGATCAGTGCGATCCTCTGCAACGACATCAAAAAAACCAACGTCTCTAAGCATCTGCAGATGGTATGAAACCAAACAAATAGCTTGCTATGTCAGAAAATGTAAACAACATAAGACAGGAAAAATTGCAAATACAAAATGCACCTGTCCATATGCTTGTAAATCATGGAGATCATATCCTCTCTGCCTGATATACGCGGCAAATTCTGAGGATGGAGTTCCAGAACTTCTGCAGTAATCACTAATAAGAACTTTACCTCCTGGCTTCAACCATTTGAAAAAAGATCTGAACAAAGCAGGTTTGTCCTGAACAAATATTCAAGATAGATTCATTATATGAAACATATTTATATAACACGAAGAGGTCAAAGCATTCCATACAAGTCTCATGCAGTTGTTTCAAATGTAAGCGCTATGTGATTTTGAAGATAAAGAAGCTAGCAGAAGTCAAATAATTAGTGCTGATTCAATCAAAATAGGATCTTGTGAGGATGTTTCAGATTTGGTCCTACAGACTACAGTTTTAATATTCTTATTTTTGGCATAAAGCCACCAATAAGAACTAAATTGGAAAAATGTGCTTATTAGTCCCCTCTTAAAGAAGCTAACAGAGTGCAACAAATATCTACTCAGCAAATTGTTAATGAACTGAGGAATTGCGCATGACTTAGATGTAGTTCAACCTATCCCGCAATTTTGTCCAAGAGAATACTTAAAAACAAATAGGAAGAGGATGCTTGAACATTCCAAGTGAAAGAATGAGCTTTTTAACTACAGATGCTATATCTTACTTGAATGTGTAGAATTGTGTCGCGGCTGTAGATCACATCAAATGTGTTGTCAGGATATGCTTTCTTGGTGTAATCAGCCACTTCAAACTCAACTGAGCATTTGAGTCCAATAGATCGTTCAAGAGCAAAAGAAATCATATTCACGGAGAGATCAATTCCAACAACATGGACATTGAACTTATTGGCCATGTAAAAATCACCTCCACCAATGCCACAGCCAACATCTAGGACTTTCTGGCCAGGCTTGAGATACAGCTTTTCCACAAATTCTTTCGTTGTCTCTGCTCAGAAAAAGATTTACTTATACATCGAGAAGAACATTTACTTATTTTCTTTTATCTTTTTAACAAATCCCTTATCTTTTTAGTACAGAGAAACTTATGTAATGTTTAGGTACGATGGGCATACCAATTCCTCCCGGGCTCACAAAAACCTTGTCCAAAGACTCTTTCATAGCGTAAAATGCCATTGAGTTTATACTGGACATTATCCAATAACTGACTTTTTGCCAGATCCAACAAATCTGAATTAGACAAAAATTGAATGCAGAACTTATCAAACAATCATTCTAAATTAGACCCAGAAAACAGAACTGAAAGTCATTCGTTCCAATTTATTGCCTGATTTCGGTTCTTGTCTTTCACATACGCTCCAATGCTTTTGCAGCCAACCAAAGAGAGCTCAAAGTAGTTTCCTGAACCGTCATGTGCATAACATTGTTTAAAGACCTGCAGTACAGTGGAAATTAGCACAAAATATATACATAAAACTGAACAAACTATAGGAGGTAGATACCTGCATGGAAGTGGCAGGAGCAAACAATGACTAGGCAAGACATAATATATAGGATTAGATATCTACTAGACAGGGATCATTCAGAATTGTATTTATTATTGAAGAATTTGATTAGATAAATTCCAATTTAGTCTAATTCCTACAACAAGATCAGAATTGCATGTAGAGACTTAAAGAAGAGACCAGACAATTTCAATTAAATTTCGTGAGAGAATGAAATCACACTCAAAGCAGTAATGGGAAACCTTTGTATAAAATCTGGGTTCACGGTAATGGGCTGGATTGTATTTTTGCTTGCTGTCTTCAGATTGATGAACACAGGACTCACTGAAAAATATGCAACCACCGACCTTTAACCATTTAACCATCTTTTCTGCCAAATTTTCTACCTGATTTCATGTACAAAATTTTTAGTATGAAACATTACTGATACTTTAGAAGTAGGGAAAGAAATAAAAAAGAAGAAGAGTATTAAATGATTCCAAACTCAACAGCTATGCTTACCAGAAACGAAAATTAAAGAAAAATTCTTTTTTCACATGATATAACTGGGAGAAAGAAACATTGAAAATTAAAGTGAAGAAAACAAGTTGAATAGTGCGTATACAACCATTAAAAACATGAGATAAAGAAAGAAAAAGAAGCAGGATGATGGAGGGTTATTCCATCCATCCCATGAGAATGATTTCCAAATTTTGTTTCTCAGATGATGTGAAATCGAACTTGGTACTATCTATTACTGGACACATTATTACATCATCCATTAGACATGCCAAATCACAAAAACAATAACAAGGAACATAATACCTTCAGAATCATTATACAAATGCGGAACCAAAATTTAGCTTCTACTCTTAACTATAAACTGTCATCACAAGACCTTATTATTGCTTTAATATTTCATTTACACTCAAAACGACAGTCAAGAAGGCATAAAATCCAAATTAAACTAGGGTGTATTATTCTTCATTGCCATGTATGTTAATAGTTTTAACAATGGAAAGGAAAGTTAAGCAATAGAGGATGACCTCTTTATCATCAAGATACATCAGTAGCCAATTTGAGAATATTAAGTCCACTGATCCTTCTGCAAAATTAACATCCGGGGATGTGACATCAGTGCACATGAATTTGACATTCTTGTAATGGCCATTCACTTCCTTGTTCTGCACATAGGAAATTGAAAGAAAAAATTCATACAAGCTCCATATACCAATAACATGTTTTCCTCTGTAATTAAAAATTTATTATCGAGGTAAAGAAGATAAGTCACCTTCTTTATTACACTCTCAATGAAGTCCAGTGCAATAACTTGACGAGCATTCTGAGCTAGTTCACCAGTAAATCGACCAATTCCAGCTCCAAATTCCAGAACTGTCTTTCCCTCACATGATGGAAGTAGAGAAAGCACCTGTATGCACCAGTGAATTAAGTTTCTGCAATACAATATTTGCTATAAAAGCGAAAATACTTGCATCTCAACAGTGATAAAATGAACGAAAAAGAAATTAAGAAGGTAATAAAAAGTGCAACTCAACTCCACTAGCAAAGAAAACTGATAGTACCACTGAAAACAGTAGCAGTTGAGTGCAGAAAACTGTAAGCACGAAATCAAAGGAAAGACAGGACTAAAGCACCCAAAAATAACGACCTAAAGTCAAAGAATAATTTAATTATAGACAGTTCTATTGATTGAACATTACCTTGGGATCTATCAAAATAAACTAAAAAGGGAAAAAGCACCATGTAAAATACAGTGTTACAAATATAATTATTAAATCTAAATTTAAAAAAAACACGCAGATTTCATTCCCACCAATTACTTTTTGCTCCGATATCAGCTTTAGTAGACAACATCAATAATCATACTGTCAACTATTTCTTCAACTAAATAACCATTCAGATTCAATGCGACATTAAGCAGAAAATTACAGAAATCATTCCGCGTACAGCTAATTGTAAGCGATGACCAAAATATATATTAAAACAAGTAGCAGCAATACAACATCATAGAACGAAGTAAATAATAAAGAGAAGAAGAGATTACTTCAGTGCGCTCTTCTTTCTCGAGATCGGAGGCTTCCACCACAGTCAAATTCGCATACTGTTCCATCCACTAATTCTTATGAAGCTCACGTTCAGCTGGTAGCCATTTCCACAACTTTTCAGATCAATTTCTCAAAAACAATGGAACAAGTTAACATCAGTTACTTTATTTGCAAGCATCACCTTGAACATCCATTGCAACAGTCAATTACAAAAATGAAAGGATATTTAATGTTAGAATCCTCCGATTGCTTGCCGAGATCTGGAGAAGCTCCTGGATGGACGGTTATAAACTCTTCTTCTTTGCTGCATGTACGAAGAGAGAACAGAATTGAGCTCTTACTCTTTCTTACTCTTTCTTACTCTTTTCCTGAGGATCTTGTGGCGTTTCTTTATTTATAGCCTTGATTAAGGACGCGGGGAGTTGGTAGGGGAATCTGGGTGATTGGTATCCATGACCCATTCACACTATGCCACGTGGCTTTTACTCGAGTTTTCCAATCATTATGGATGTGATAGTATGGAACACGAGGAAATATTAAAATAAATCACATTTTAAATTTTGAGGATTATAACGTATAGGTCACTCATATTTAGTAATAATAAATAAAAAAACTTTATTTATTCTATTTCTAACAGATGAGTCCCTTATATAATGATGTTAATTGTTATTTAATATCCATTTGGTATGACTTTTTAACTAGTCAAAACAGTTTTTTTAATATCGTTTGGTTATCACACAAAGATTTTTAGAAATTAATATAGTTATTTTATTTCTACTGAAAAATCTTAATTTTTAAGTTTTTTTTTTTGAAATATTACATATATAATTTAACAATATTATATTAAAAATATATTGAGAATTGGGAGTCTTGACTGAATTGAGTCTAATACTTGCCAAACATTTATATTCTAATTAGAAAATGTCTACTCTCACGAAGAAGGATACACGCCTTAACGAAAGAGACGAATTTCTCCATACTCTAATATAATAAAACCTACATTTAATAAGTAGTGGACTCATCTATGGTGGAAATATCACCATGAGAGGAATAACACCCCAACAAAATATAAGGTCGAAGCTAGGATCTCTCATTAAGAGATCCTAGCTTCTGGTCACTTGGGTTAGGCTAGGATCTCTCAATTTTTGGCTTTTAAAGTAAAATTTTTTTCATCTCTTTTAAAAAATTAAATTATATGAAATATTCTTATTTCATTTAAATTTTTTTATTAATATAACTTTAAAAAACTCATTTTTTTTTAAATATTTATGAAATTTTTATAAAAAATTATTTATAATAACTAAACAATTAGTAAATTTTTGTTAAATATCAAATTATAAACTCTATTTGTAAAAAAATTTCTTCACAAAATTATATTCAAAAAGTTATGTTAAACAAATCTTTTATATAAAAGACTTACTATAAAAGGACTAAAGTATATTATTACTTAATATCTCATTAAAACTTAAAAATCTATTTATTAAAATCCTTTCTAATATTGAAAAGATTATAAGAAAAAATACTTATTTCTACGTACCATTTAATTTTTTTAAGTCAAGATTTCATAGAATGACCTTGACTCTAAATATTTTTATTTTTTTAAATGCTTTTAATCCTAACAAAACTATTATTACCAATAGCCAATAACATAATTTTAACTATATCACCTTTTTTTAATCCTTAATATTTTTAACATATGATATTTGTAATAAATTTATAGCAATCAACTTAAATTGAGAATAACAATAAACAAAATTATAAAGAGTAACTTTTCTTTTAACAAGTTCTTGAAGTCTTATTGAATGATTAAATTATTTTTATAATATTTAATTTTTTATTATCACAACCAAAGAGTATAAGATTTAATCCTACAAAATATTATAATTAAGAATTTATTTGATATAAATAAATAAATTATGAACATTGCTTGAGAAATCATAAAACATTAGGGATCCAGATGTTATTAGCGCAACCGATTTCTGGCCTTTGGCTTTTCGAGGATTTTGGCCATTGGTTATATCAGGAAGCTGAGAATGAAAGGGAGGTTCAAATTGGATTTTTATGGCCTTACCTTATAATTTTTTTTCTAGAATATTGGCCTTACCTTACAATTTAATTTCCATAACTTGTAATCATAAACTCTCTTTTTGCGAACTTTTATTTATAATTCCCATTTTGGCCTCGTTTGACTCAGAATCTCTCGGGGCCCTCGCATTATAAATTGTTGATTTTAAGATCACGTGGTGCTTAAAATACTACTTTTCGGATAATAACACTTGAATCCTTCTAATTTTTAATTATTTATATCAAATTCCTACCCATCCAAAACCTTTTTAAAATTAAAAAAAAAAACTATTTATCTCAAATAAATTTTAATACAGTAATTTTCGCAAATTTGACCAATTACTCTAAGGAAAAATCGTCTATAAAAACAACACTAAAAGATTATAGAATAAAATTATGTTTTATATTATAATGTTTTATTTCATATGTTCTTAAAATGATCATGGCTAATAATTTCAAAGTGAATGTACACCTAATATTATTTTATTAAATGTTCTCGTAAATGATGTAATCGGGATGTTCAAAATATAACGCATTTTTTGTGACCTCATTATATAAATTATAATAGTTTACATTATTGAATGGGCTCTGATTAAATTTTTCAATTTTTTTTTATTAGTTTGTCAACAGAATCAGATTCTCCTACCTAAGCCTTCTAATATTGTAATGTTGTTGATAATGTGTGGTGATAATTATTAAAACAATAATTAATGGTGGAGGGCAGAGTTTACATAATTAAGGTGCATATTCAATTGATATTTAAAATAAGCTTCATTTAATCATTGCAATCAAGCTCCTTTTAAATGATTTGCTGTCACAGCATTCTTGAATTTAATGTTGGTTTGGTATTTATATAACTTAAAAGATAATCACCTTCAATTATGAGCAAAAGTAAATTATATTTTGATTCAAATTTCGAAGTTGAATGTAATGATAAAATAAAATATCTTTTTTTTTTCCTATTAAAAGTAATAATTTATTCTTACATTGCATTAAAGAAGAACGAGGGATCCAAGATTTAATATAAATATTATCGACCATCATTAGAACAAATAATTTTGATCCAACTACTAACCTGGGAGATACACGTAACATGTGAGGATAAATGACTTAAATAATGCATAGTAACTATATTATAGTTAGATAACAAAATAATTTAATTATGAAATCAAATTTTAGTTCTACTCTTTCAAAAAAATACTTTCACATTCATTATCTTTATTGCTCTTAATCTAGGGATGCCCCACAATACTTTATTAGACAAATTTACATGATATTAATATATCATTGTCTACTGTTATTTTTTTTAATTTAACCATACATTATTTTTTATGCCGTTTTAATTTGTTATGATATTTTGTATGAGAAATTTATATAGGTAATATTACTATTTTCTGCTTGTTAGGAGGACGTTCATTTAAAATATATGTGCATCATTCTAGATTTAGGACGTGCACTTAATATTTCAGAATTACAAATTTTTATTTGGAGAATTTTCCCATGTCCGAGTAAACAGTAACCGAAAACAATGAGACAAACTAACCTTCATCAATTTCTATTGAAATACCAGCAACAATCAAAATCTGCTTTTATCATTGGAAAGGAACACACAATTTATATTATCAAAGAAGGAAGAGACACCTTTATTCAAACTAGACCAGGATATGAAAATCCCGAGAGTTCATTTAAGATAGAGAAAATAAAAAGGGTACATAAATAGAGATATAAATCTCGTAATGAGAATGAAACGTCACTTTTTCTTGGCGATGAACAGGCCCCATCGCTGCTCACCGGACGAACTCCTAACCAGCTTTGCTTTCCATCCACCAACTATTTCATTGTAGTCTTCCTGGATATTGATTAAAAAGGATTGAGCATTCAAAGTACAGGACAATCGACGAAGTGATAGATAAAATCTAAACAACATAAAAATGCACCTCAGAAAAGTCTTGGATGAATGCATCCTTCCCCTTCTCAACAGCATCTAGCTCCCGTTGCAGAACTTGTATGAACTGGGTCATAAGTAGAGAAACTTGTTAGGTTGCCAAGCCAGAACAATTTATGTTCTATGTACATGCAAATGCAATATGTAAATTTATTAGAACCTGATCAGTACGATCCTCCGCAATGACATCAACAAACCCAGCATCTCTAAGCATCTGCTTGCAGTTTAAAACCAAACAAAGAGCTTGTTACGTCAACAAATGCGAAAAAAGCAAGCTGCAGGAAACATGGCAAATGCAAACTATTTAAATGGAAATGTACCTGTCCATATGCTTGTACATCATGGAGATCATATCCTCTCTGCTTGATATACTCAGCAAATTCTGATGATGGAGTTCCAGAACTTTTGCAGTAATCACTGATGAGAACTTTGCCTCCTGGCTTCAACCATTTGAAGAAAGTTCTGAACAATGCAGGTTTGTCCTGGAAAAATGTTCAAAGTAGCTTGTTATATCAAATCTCTTTTAATAACAAAAAGAGATTGAAGGACTTCATAAAACTTAGTCAAAAGAGAAGCTATCGAAGATATCCTACTTGAATGTGTAGAATTGTGTCACGACTGTAGATCACATCAAATGTGTTGTTAGGGTATGTTTTCTTGGTGCAATCAGCTACTTCAAATTCGACTGAGCATTTGAGTCCAATAGCTCGCTCAAGAGCAAAAGAAATCATATTTATGGATAGATCAATTCCAACAACATCCACATCGAATTTATCAGCCATGTAAAAGTCGCCTCCACCAATGCCACAGCCAACATCTAGGACTTTCTGGCCAGGCTTGAGATCCAGCTTTTCCACAAATTCTTTTGTTGTCTCTGCATAGAATAAGTTTCACTTCGAAATCAAGATAAATACTAACCAAAAATAATAATTAATATATTGATAGCTCATATGTACTTGGAATGATTGTTGCCGTTGGAAAGTTACTGAGCAAAATATAGAGAAACATGAAAGGATTCACAAGCATAGTTATATTGTACGTGACATGTAGAAAAAAGAATCATACATCAACCTCTAAATAACTAATTTAGTTATTTCATTTTTAAAAAGTTTTGAAATACAACTTTGGAAAAAGATTTTCTTTAAATCTTTTTTCCATGTTCCATTTTACTACAGAGAAGCTGAAATAATGTTTTGGTCCAATAGACATACCAATTCCTCCTGTGCTCACAAAACCTTGTCCAAAGACGCGTTCGTAACGTAAAATGCCATTAAGTTTATACTGAACGTTATCCAAGAACTGCTGGAACCCCCTATCATTCTGAGAATTGACTTTTTGCCAGATCCAGCAAATCTGTATTACACAAACATTGAATGCAGAACCTTTCAAAAAAACCATTCTAAATGAGACTCCAGAAAAGGAACAGAAAATCACTAGGTCAGGTTTATTGCCTGATTTTGGTTCTTCTTGTTTCTCACATATGCTCCAATGCATTTGCAGCCAACTAGAGAGAGCTCAAAGGAGTTTCCTGAACCATCACGTACAAAACATTCTTTAAAGACCTGCAAAACAAAGGAAATCAATATCATATATTTGCATAAAACTGAAGAAACTGTTAGACTGCTGCAACAGGACACAAGCCAACAATGGCGAGGCCAAACATTATACAGATTGTACTAGATATCTACTGCATAAAAATCATCCACACAATAGGTTTTTGTTTTAGTTTTTTTTTTTTTTGAAAATTATTATTGAAGAATTTGATTAGATAAATTTCAATTTAGTCTAATTTCTACAACTAAAAATTGCACATAGAGATTTGAAGAATGGATAAACAGAGTTCACTTTAGTTTTGTGACAAACTGAATCACTCTCAAAGCAGTTAAATGGGAAACCTTAGTATAAAATCTGGGTTCACGATAGTGGGTTGGGTTGTATTTTCGCTTGCTGTCTCCAGACTGATGGAAACAAGACTCCCTGAAGAAGATGTACCCGCCAACCTTTAACCATTTAACCATCCTTTCAGCCAAATTTTCCACCTGCATTTTGTGGAGAACAGTTTTCAACATGAATACTGACGATACTTCAAAAGTAGTGAAAGAAATTAAAAGGAATGACTCCAAAGTCAACAGCTATGCTAACAAGAAAATTAAAGAAAAAATCCAAATTTTCACATACTATAATTGGGCAAACTAAAATATAAGAATAATTGAAAACTAAAGCAAACAGATATCAGTTCAATAGGGCATATAAATCCATTGAAAACAGAAAATAGAAAAATAAAAAGAACCACAATGAAGAAGGATAATCCTACTCACCCCAACTAGATTCCTACATTTTGTTTCACAACCATGTGACATCAAACTTTGAACTATCATATCACTAGACACATTATCACATCATCCATTTGACAATGCCAAATCAGTTGCCCTAAAAACTATAAAAAAATACTGATGGATCCAATACCTTCAGACTTATTGTACAAAAGCTGCAGGACTAAAAGTTAGCCTCTACACAACAACAAAACTTTAGAGATCAAATTATCTGAACTTCAATACTGTAAGCTATACAAATGAAATCTGTTTACAGCTTATGCTGTGCAAATACTTCAGAGATCAAATTATTTGATGATACTGTAACTACAAGCTATCTGCATAAGGCATAAAATCCCAATTAAGCCAGGCTATAAGATTCCACATTGCCAACAGTTTAACAAAAACAGGTTAAGCAACAGATGATGACCTCTTGATCATTAAGATACATCAGTAGCCAATTTGAGAATATTAAGTCCACACTTCCCTCTGCAAAATCAACATCCCGGGATGTGACATCAGCACACATGAACTTGATATTCTTGAAGTGCCTGTTCACTTCCTCATTCTGCACGAAGGAAATCGAAAGAAAAAATTCATTCAAGCTCCATACACTGATACAAGTTTTTTTCTGTAATTAAAAATGTGTTACCAAGGTATAGAAGATCACTCACCTTCTTTATTACACTCTCAATGAAGTCCAGGGCAATGACTTGACCAGCCTTCTGAGCAAATTCACCAGTAAATCGACCAATTCCAGCTCCAAATTCCAAAACTGTCTTTCCCTCATATGATGGAAGTAGAGAAAGCACCTGTACACACCAGTGAATTGAGTTTCTACATTCCAGCCTTTACTACAAAACAATATTTGTATCTTGACATCCATAAGATGAATGAGAAACAAATGTAAAAAACATTGCAGTGAAAATGCTGCTCAACTTCACATGCAAAGAGACAAAACACAACATAGAAAAGGTTGCAGAAAATACTTTTCAAGGAACACAAATGAGATTTGACAGTAGCAAAACATTTAACAAGATTCCCCTAACTAAAGCTTAGATATAAGTTATATCAAAGAAAATAACATGGATAGCACTCGTAGAGGAATTGAGTTTGTTAAACGCAAAAAATTTCTGAATATTAACGTTCAAATTAAAATATTTAGTTAATGAACAATCCTAATGGAAGTCATCACAGAAAATTTTCTATTATAGAGAATAGACTAGGGGAATCACATGCAAATTGAGGACCAACAGGAAAAAGAAGATATCAAGATTGAGCTTTCAAGTTCCCCACTCAAAGTAAGTTACAAAATAAATTATTAAATTTTAAAAAAAAAAAAGCGGCAGGTCTCATTTCCGCAAAATGATTTCAGATCTGACATAGGCTTTATTAGAAAACGAATAATTTTCTCGAACAAATAATTATTCAGTTTCAACTTGACACTAAGAATCCATTTAAGAGGATCCCGTATATAACAAATGACACCATACAGCTTATTGTTTACGTCATAAAATATCAATTGAAGTCCTTGCTGTTACTATCAATGCATGACTTCGTAGCAATACGAAGTCAATGTTCACATACTATTTAAATGATAATCATTTGCATAGATTGAAGCAAAAAATGAAGGAGAAATTACTTCAGGACGCTCTTCTTTGTCGAGATCAGAAGCTTTGGAGTCAAGCATCATAGCCTCCACAGTCAAATTCGTAGAGTGTTCCAGCCAGTAGTTCTTCTGAATCTCACGTTCACCTGCCAGCCATTTCCACAACTTTCAGATCCATTTCTGGAAAACAATATAAACAATTAAAAAATAATTAACTAAATTACAAGCATTTCCAGAATCCGTCAATCATTCACCTTGAACAGCCATTGCAACAGTCAATTATAGAAATGAAAGAGCTGCTCTGTTTTTTCAGAATAATGAAGTTTCAGATAAAAAATGTGACAAATCTAAAGCTAAAATCCCTCGATAGCAAGTCGAGATCTAGAAAAGCTCCTTGATCTACGGTTATGAGACCTCCCCCTTTGCTGCATCAGAAAATGACGCAAAACGCAACGAAGAACGAACGAATTGACAGAACGCTCTCTCTCCTTCCCTATCGCTCTTGCTCTTTCTCGGGAACTAGTGGCCTTTTATAGAGTCGGTTAAGAGTTGGTGTATGAATTTGCTTTCTACTCTCGCCAGTCGCGATGCCGCGAAATGCAAGGCGAGTGAATCTGGATTCCGCCACGTGCGCTGTGATTCACACGTCGCAGTAATTATTCATTCATTTTTTTTTTAATTTTTTCTGTTTTTGGTTACTAAAATAAAGCGAGAGATGTGTACGTTGAATCTGATCACATGCGGTGCTTCCTAACCAGAAAGAATATAAGACGACATATATGACACGTTAGATCTAAAGAACCGAATCACGTGTGTGGCCCCCGTGTCATCAGAGAAATATATCAGCGATGCCGCCCAAGTGATCAATAGACAGTACAATGATTGATTCTTTTTAATTTCTGAAAAAAAAAATTTATATAACTTCTGTTATTAATGTATTATTTAATTAATTCTAATGCCCAAGTAGCATGAGCTTGGTTGTAATTTTATTTTTTAGTTGATATTTACCCACATCTAGCTCATGCCCTTGCGCGTAACGACTCATGCTATTTGTGATGACTCGCAACCATATTCAAATGAAGCATAACCTCATAATAACAATATATAAAACTATAAAAGTGACTTAAAATTTCATTGCAAGTCAATTTGTGGGGTGTTTTTCATCTAAGTAACCTGAACAAAAAATGTCAGTATTCAGGAAAAGAAAAATAACAATATTTAATTTCACTAGTTAATATTCGAAAATTCTTAATTAAAATGTGAGAAAAGGAGCTATTAATTAGATAAAATCAGATATAGGTCTCACCATTAGTAGTAGTAGCCATAACTAAGAATGCAAAAAGCTTTTCTAGCAAAGGGAAGGGGAGAAGTTTATTGTAGCGTAAATGTGATGGAGAATATATGGAGAAGAGAGAAGCAAGAGCAAAAACTGATCAAAAGCTAAAAGCCTTCAATAGCAGCTCTTGCTCTTGAGAAACTCCTCGACCTAGAATTGTATTCTCTCCCTCTCTGCTGCATGCACAAAAAGTGCTTTTGAAAAACGTAGAAACAAAAGCAAATGCAAATGTTAATGCTTGATGAATTTTAAGACGCCTGGGTACCTTGATATCGGGTGCTATTTATAGACTGAGAAACTGGCTCGGTGGCTTGATTGGGTGGTGTTGAAAAGCAAAATATTTTTATACTTTATTTTACCAAGAAAATGAACAAATATTTTTAGAAGTAGCTTTCAAGTCTCTACAATTTAATATTTTTACAATAAGAACATGATTTTGTTAGCTGTTTACCTTTATTCCCAACATAAGTGACCAACTAGTAGAAAACTTATGCACTTACTTGAAGATAGTAACGATAGCAATTTTGAGTCTATATTATGATTTAGCATTTCTTAGAAACTGATGATTATTAATAAAGAAAATTAAGATTTGGGACTTTCGTGATATAAATGAATAAACTATTTCTATTTTGAGTAATCATAAAAATTGGGGACCTAGATGTTAATTAATACAATTGATTTCCGGCTTTTGGCATTTTAAGTGGGAAGCAGCGAACGGAGGGTGAAATTGGAATCAAATAATCCAATGGCCCCTTGCCACGTTGTAATGGGCCCCAGATCCAATAATTTGATTGCAATATTGTCCCCATACAGCAACTTTTGTCGGGACATTAACAATAATGCCCACGTCGCCCTACGTTTGATTCAGAATCTCTGCGTGGCCCTGCCGACTCGCAGATATTATCAATTTGATCGGTGCAGAATATCATCGTAGTACCAAAAATTCAATTAATTATTCATGTGTTTGTGAATTTTATAATCAAGGGATATTCAGTAACTATTGGCATAGCAATACTCAAGTCAGTGAGTTTTTATGTTTTCCAAACTAAGAATGTAACTTTTTCACTTGTATCAAATACATCCCCAGCCTTGATTGAATCGGCTAAGAGCATTTGTGGAATTGTTGGTTTCCATAAAATTTTGATAGCATATTATAAATTTTCACTATTATTTCTCCTTAAAATATTCACCATTCACTAATGTTAAGATCAATGCATATGGGATATAATTTTAAGATGATCAATCCCGTAGATGAAGACATAGTGATGAGGTATTCATATAAAACTTACTTTTTTTCCTTCTAAAATTTTATTTGAATTATCACAATGCATCATTAGATAATTTAACTTTAAAAATGTGGGTTAGGAGGAGGGATTCATTCGATAAATAGACAACTTATATCTTTATTTCAAATATGATTCCTACACTGCTACCGTGGTATTTTTTTTCCCAATTTTTTATTATTATTTTGTCAAGGGAATAAGATTCTTGTACCTAAGCCTTCTAATATTGTAATGTTGTTGATGTATGGTGATGATGATTAGAACAATAATCAATGGTGGAGGGCAAAGTTCACATAATTAACGGTGCATATTCAACTGATATTAAAATAATCTTCATTTAATCATTGCAATCTAGCTACTTTTAAGTGATTTGCTGTCACAGCATTCTTAAATCTAAAGTTGGTTTGGTATTGTTATTACTTAAAAAAAAAATCGCATTCAATTATGAGGAATAAATATGAGATATTAACAAATGGGTCCCTAATTTATAATAAAATAATAAAAAGGGACTTACTATGGTAATTTATAACAAATAGGTACCTGGCGTGGGATCTGAATCCAACGAAGAAATAATGATATTATTTTTTTTTTTTAACACTACAAGGAATAGATATCTGTTAAATTTTTTACATTATCATTTTAATAGCACACATGAAAGTTCACTCACGTACACGACGAGATGTTTGTCTTTATAGTTGGAAGAAATTCAACCTACATAAAGTGAAAAGTCCCACTAATTAGAAATTGGTGGAATTTAAATAGCATAAGGTCATTCACAGCAAATACTGATATTACTTTAATAAAATAATATAATGGAATATTTGTGAATTTGAAAATTGCAAATGGCACTTGGGTCCAACAAGAAATTTTAGTCTTCGCCGCATCAATTAAAGCCAACGAAGCTTCGTTGGAGTTCGATGGTCCTCCGCACGAGGGTATTTAAAGTAATTTAATGGTTATAAAATAAAGTAATAAATATTGGGATTAATTCTAAAATTTTATACATATATTTATCCTTATTTATACACCGTTAAACTTATATATTTTTAATAATTAAAATTAAATATAATATATACATTAATTATAATCTATTAATTATAAATTCATTACATGTATTAGATTTAATCTCAACTGTTAAAAATATATAGATTCAACGATTTAAAAATAATGTAAACATATGTATAAAAATAAGGGCCGTCAATTTGTCCTCATAAATATAATTTTAAAATAGATGGGTCTATTTATACCCTAAAATCTATCCTGCCATTTTTTTACTCACCCACGTATTTAAAAAAAATTAAAAAATTAATATTTATTTTGCATACTCTTATAAATATCTAAATAATCTTTAATTAAATTTTTTTAATTATGTATCTTAATTTTTTTTTTATACACTCACAAAAATTTTGATAACATTTGAATATTTTAATTAAAATTAAAATAACACTACTTAGTAAAAAAGAAGTTTTTTAATATTTTTATGTGATATATAGGTTTCTACAAAACAATTAAAATTCTTTCTTTTTATAATATATAGCTTTCTACATACTATAGTTTTATGGGATTTTAGGTTTGATTCATGAGACCTTTGTAAAGTATAACTTAATACTTATTATAGAAAACTTCTTGATTTTACATTGATTTCTTTCATGTCAATAAATGTAAAAAATAATGACGAAATAATTAACTTTAATACTAAATAAAACAAAAGCTTAGGATGGAAGTAGTGCCTGTTGGATAGATACAAAGAATAATAATACTTTATTTAATTAGGTTAATTGTCTATCATACTAAATTCAAGTAGCTATTTATGTAATAATTTGTTTTATTAAATTATGGGTGCTCAGAATAAATTTTAAGGCGTAAATAAATTTATATTTTTAAAATAAGTCTCTCAAATAAATGCAATAAATTTATAAAAAAAATTTAAAAATTCACTAGAATTCGTTTATACTATTTAATAAATGATATTTTAATCATCTAAATATGTTTTGTTTTATTATATGGTTTTAATCTTAATAATAATTTGATTTATGACATTTTAGTAATATATTATTGTAAATTTATTTTGTAGATTATTAGACTCATACATTTTAATGATTTGAAATTAATTTTAATATAATTAATATATTATAATTAAAAAGATATATTTTTTTGAATTACTTTGATAATCTAAAAAACAAAATAAAGGTATTTAAACTGACTCTGGATGAACAGATGATTTTGTTTTTGTATTTTAACATTAATTTAAAAAAAATTATCATTAATAAATATTATCTTCTCTTGATTCAAATGTTGAAGTGCGATCTCGATAACAAAAATATAACATTTTTTAAAAATATTTTTGGAAGTCATAATTTATTTTGCACCACAATTGATGAAGGATGATGCAACCAAGATTTGATTAAAATATTATCCACCATCGTTGAAAGAAATAATTCTAAATTTAAAAAGGCCAAAACATGCTCTTGTGCCCCTCCTAATACATGTTATTACATACGAGGACAAAACACTTAGCACACTAAAGTCTTTCTCATTTTCTCCCTTTCAAAAAGTGTTCAAAGTAATTTGAATATTATACGATAAATATAATATTAATTTAGTCTAAAATAAAAGATTAAGTAAAAAGAATATATTATATATTAAATTGATAATGATATTAAAATTAATTATAATTAAAAAAATAGTAAAATATGTACGTTTAATATTTTTTTTATTCTTTTTAAGGTTTGGTATAAGATTAGGAGGTGAAATAATGGCCCTTAATATCAGAAGGTCATAAATGACTTTTGGGTAATGGAAAGGGGCGCTACAAAATATAGCTAAAGTCGCGGGATATGGATGCTATCCTCAATCTTGTTTTATTGAAAGTATAAATAACATAATAATAACACAAAACAATGTCGTTTTGTCTACTAGTGTCACGTGTGCGAAGGGTTTTGGTAGCACAGATCCAAACATATTTTGTGAAAATGTGGTTGCAAATTATTGATATTGTCAGCAGGTTCTGTTGCATTTCATGCGGCGACTGACAAGTTTCGGTTACGTGTATTTCTCTGGTTGGACGGCTCCGCCACGTGTCGGCATATTCTTCACGGTTCCGAGACCTTTCATTTACTAACTTCACGTTGTGATTCTCGACCGGTTAATAACCATTCTCAAAAGCAGCAACAAATTAAAAACAAAAAAATTTCTTCTCCTTCGTTTGAGTTAGGGTTATTATTAAATTACTCTCCATATCAATTAGATAAAAAAATTAAGAATCTATCATTTTTATCTTTTATCATTATATTAGACCGTTAGTTGATCATTATATGAAAGGTTAAAAAAATAATTTATTATAATATTTCATACCATTTATTATCGAAAAAATTTAGCCTCCAATTATGTTAATCTTGAAAAAATGGAAGTTGCGAGCGATGCCTTCCCCTACTCCATTTTTCTCTGCTGCTTTAAGCTCTGCGAGAGAAGACGAGAGAGGGAATATGAAGTTTAAGTCTAGATTGAATTTTTCTATCTTTGTGTATATTTTTCTTGCTAGATTTACAATAATATTTATGTACCCTAATGCTCCAAGATTTTCAAAATTTTTTATTTATTTTTTAGTTTTCTGTATAGTTTGGTTCTTGCAACTTTTCAAAATTATCCTTAATTTATTATTTATTTATAAAATATTAATTGACTAATTTTATTTTTTAAACATTTTAACTCTCAATTATTCAATTTTGACTCTTCTTTTATTTGAAAATGTTGACTTATTGGAAATTGTATGTAAATGTTATTTAACTACTACTACTTCACAATGAAGATTTCATTTTGTTTCCTCTCGGTATCTTGCTTCTCTTTGCCATGATTTCACTCTTGCATGGTCAATATAATGGGTAAAGTTTGGAACGAAAAAATACTAATTTCATCCCTAATATATTTCGATGTTGCCACTTATATTTCTACTGTTTTAAAATTATACCTTTAATCCCTGCTATTATAACATAGTTATTAAATGTTAGTATATTTTTTCATTTGACACATTTGCTCTTAATTAAATTAAATTTGTATTGGGTTTAAACTAAAGCAAAAAAAATATATAAAAATAAACTTATTTTTATTTTTAATTTGTTAATTTTTATTTTAACAAATAATTATTGAATAATATTCTCTTGGGTTATAAAAATTTACAGTAAAAATATTCAAAATCAGGCTTTATAAAACATTTTTTCATAAACGGCTTTTTACAAGAAATTTAAGTTTTATTATTTTATTTTGAGTTAATTTTATTGTAAAAATTTAAAAAATCAAAAGAAATAAACTTATTCAGATTTTATTATTTTTATTTTTATAACAGTTTATTATTTTTTATTTGATCTTGTTGTAAAAATTTAAAAATAAGAAGAAATAAACTAATTTATATTTCATTTTCCATATTTCTATTTGATTTTATTGTAAAAATTTTTAAAAAATAAAAATAAATAAATTTATTACATTATGAATTTAATTTTTTATTCTTAGTAATTTTTTAATTTTTTAATTTATTACATTACACTCACCATAGTGGGCTTGGGTCCATTATGATAACTCTCACGAGAACGCTTATGATAACTCTACTGCTCGCTAATTTCTAAATTTTCTCGTGTTGTTTAGGTACATCCACTGATGTGGGTCGGCTAATTCAATGAGGGTACTTTTAAGTGAGTGTGGGTTCATTTAGTTCATTTAGTAATGAAATACCATTCTCGTTTTGAAGAAAATGAATCTTCCCTATTAAAAGCACCCCACTAATAAATAGGGCGGTTAGTCTCACAAAATCCACTAATGCAAGAGCACCAAGAAAACATTTCAAATCGGATGGCCTACAAACCTGTCTGACAACAAATTAAATAATTTTTCACTCACGTTAAGACGGTCATATTCAACAATAACAGAAAGGTTATTTTATAAATTTATTTGTACAAAATGTAACGTTCAAATGACAAATAATAAAAGATGGGAGAGATTAGATGCATATATGTATATATATATATAATTGGTGGGCAAAGCTGCTTCCTAAATGGGTGTCAATTCGTTGAAAATAGAAAAGGCAATTTACATATGCACCTCTTTGTTTCATTTCTAATCGAAATGACAATTTATACATGCTTAATCATAGTGATGTGCTATCATCATCATCATCATCATCATCATAGTTGATCAAATTATTAATTTAGTTTAAACGTTAAAGTGTGTGTGCGTGTGTGTGCGTGTGTGTGTGTGTGTGTGTGTGAGAGAGAGAGAGAGAGAGAGAGAGAGAGAGAGAGAGAGAGAGAGAGAGAGAGGACAATGCAATAACAGTTGTAAATGAATGATAAAAAAGAGAATAAATAGAGGGTGAGAGCATGCAAAATGAGATAACGACAATGAATGAAAAGAGATAAGAGAGAAATAGAATGCATCCAAATGCATAATGGTTACATATTTTTGTGATTCTCAAGAAGATTTCTCTCCCACTTGATGTGAAAGTCGGTTCCTATGTATTTTTGCATTTTGTTTGTATTCATTTTTTATCAATTCAATATTTTCATTTGTTTAATAGTCGGCAGTTATTTTTTCTCTCTCTCACTTTTTTTTTTCTTTTTATTTTAATAATTGTTATAATAATAAAATTAAGATATAAAATTTATATCGTAATAATAAAAAACGTAATAATATTACAAAGTATTATGTAAATTAAAATAAAATTAACATTTAAAAAGGTTGATAAATGGTTTCAGACCTTTAAAGATGTTTCGAACTATCAGAATTGCGTCAAAATAAGAAAATATTTTAATTGATTTAATCTCTTAATATAAATAATTAATAGATTAATCTCGAAGGAAAATTTTTTTTAATTTTAGTTTAAGCATCGGGTGGGGGTAGAGTTTGGAATGAATAGAAAAAAGCCAGAAAGAATTTGACTGGCTGACTAATAACAATATCAATATTTACACTGTTATAAATTAAAAATACGATAAGAATTTGATTACAACTTAGATTGGCTTTGATTTAGAAAACCCTAACCTAACCATTAATTAGGTTACATGCAATGCATTGTGGGAAAAAGTTATTTTAAAAAGGGAGAAAATTAAAGCAGCTTTGTGAGTAAAACTCGGCTGATAAAAATGCTTTTGAGCAAAGTGCTTCTCCCGGGTAGTGGAAGATTTTGAGGCTAGCTAATCCAATTAGACTTAGCACTACTTTGATTAATAACTTTGAATGCACTCCATAAGATTTTATAATTAATAATCAATATTAATAATGAAGGGGCAAGGCAACAAAACTCTTCATCAATATCGATTCTTGCTCATTATTATTGATTCCCACTATTAAAAATTTAAAATCACTCTCAAAAGCCATTGCAATGACATGACATAAATAGTAATAAATCAATGATTGCATTACATTAATTTTATAAAAATTAAACATAATATAAAATATAGAATGGGTTTAACTTTTTAAAGTTCAACAGGCAGCATGTATCACATTTAACATTTTTGTAATATGTCTTTTAGTATCGTATAATCTTTTAACTCTTTTATTATATATTATTTTTTTAATTTTCATTATTGTTTTTTAAATTTCTAAATGTAATCCATAAATTAAAAAGAAAATTACAATAAAAGAGTCGATAATTACAAAACTATATAAGAACTGAAAAATGGACGATAAGACTAAATGTACCCTAAACCTTAGGGCTATATCCCTATTTATTGGTATACTATTTTCTGTATTTTAGTTAATGTGTGGGTATGACTGCTAATTAAGGATGTAAAAGGCTGTGGGATTAGTTGGGATAACAACTAGAACTAGCTAGAAATTTGTTTTTGAATTGGGAATTTTAATAAAAATTTGATGCTTTAATTAATTAATTAATTAATTAGGAGAATCCAAGACGTCATTAAAGTTAAAACAAAAAGAAAGGAAGGTTAATTAATTCAAATCATTTCACTTTTCACGTGCAATTGACACTTTTATTACCACATATATATTATAATATATGGAGAGAGCGAGAAAAGAGAGGAAAGCATGCACACAAAGGTTGGTGAAAGAGTTGAAGAAACAAACAAAGAAAAAACATTAATTATTAAATTAAATTAATATTGCAAATCTTCACATTCTCTATGTCTTAAAATTGCAATAAAAATCCACAACTCTTCGAATAAAACAAACCACACAACACATATCCCACACTTCAAAATCAAATATAAATTCGTGGGTGAGTAATAATAAATGTTAATTTTTATATCATATTAATTAATAAACGAATATTGTTTTTTTAAAATAGAAAAAAATAGAATAATATATATATATTTATATATAAAAAATAAAAGTAAAGAGAGAATAGAGAAGGTGACAAAAGGCACAAAGGGATTGTCGAGGGAAGGGCCGACCCAACAAAAGATAGTGGGAGACAATACATTACATGAAAGATAAAAAGGAAAATGAATTAATGAATATGTGTAAAGGCAACAACAACAACAACAACAACAAGAAGAGGATTCTTTCTCATTCTTCACTCTTCATTTTTCATTGATTAAGACTACTCTGACGTTGCATTCCAAAATCTTTCTGCTTTTGTTCTCTCTCTTTTTCTTTTTCTTTTTTTTTTTTTTAAGCTTAATCCCATTATTTTTGATACTAAGATTATATTACAGTTATTATATTTGAGTTCACTAATGGAGAAGTTCTATTAACGTAGATTCGAATTCATTTCCCCATTTTAATATTATAATATATATATATATATATATATGTAGGAAAGCATGATGCATGCGTTAGAAAGGAAACTGGAGGCTTCTCTCAACTCATCCAAGTGCGTGCATGGTTTAAATTCTTGTGGTTCATCATGATGCTGATCATGATCACGATCTGATCATTTGTAAAGAAAAAGTTGGATCTTTTCAAGATAAGATAAATCAAAGAAAATTGGTCGATATATGGTAGGTTTTAATTAATTACGCATACTCACGAATCACTAGCTATGTAATTATCATACAATTATATTTATATATATTATATTAATTAGGAAAAATTAAGGAAAAGATATGGTATTAAGCCAAATTAACTTTTTAATTATTTGGAATTTTAGACTAATTAAGGGCTATTAGTTTTCTTCTAATTAGACCTAAAAAATAAGGCAATATATATACAATAAAATTAATAAGCCTTTTAATTTTCTTGCATAAATAATTATTATAGTTAGATATTGGACACACATGAAATAAAAAAAGCAGCTTATAATATTAAAGGTAAGTGCGATCTTTCGTTGATATATCCAGGGATTATATGAAGTTAATTGTCTCCCATGATTAATGCAACCTTCGTTATAAATCCATATTGTGTATCATATCCACGTTGAAATAATTTATATTCTACTAACAAAAATTAATTTCCCATTAACATTTTTCTAGTCTTACTTTATTGATTTTCCTAGATTTCATACGCTTGTATCGATTATATGATGTGACTCTAGTGGTGGTATTAATATAAACATGAGCAATTCATTTTTCCATTTTGGATTTTCAATTTTGTTATAATTAATAATTCTTAGTGTAGTCTCGTTGAGATATTGCTAGCATTCATAGGCATTAGGAATTTGTTGTTTAAATTTAATTTATTTGTAATGTTATCTTCAACATATGCTTGCTATCACATTCAAATTGTTTAGTTTGATTTTTTTTTTATCATAATTATTATTTTAGAAAGTAAGACTCGTTGCATCTCTTAATTTTTTTAAAAAAAAATTATAAAACTCGTATATTAATTAGAAATATTAAATTAATTAATTATTTAAATAAAATGAAAATGGGAGTGACATCATATCATATTGATAGTGGCTACTAGGCCACTACTAAACTTGTAACAAAGTCATAGTGGGTTCCCTTCCCCATTAAACTTTTTTTCATGAATAATGGAGTAAATTAAAAAGCCAAAAAATAATAATAAAATATAAATTCAAAAGCTAGCTATCTCTTTAATGAACTTATCGAGTTTAGTTATTTGTATATTAGTTAGTGATACGATGGATGTGATTTAAGTTATAAAGTCTTCACATTTAAATAATAAACAATTTAAGAACTCATATCTTTCAACTAATTTTAATGCCACACATTAATGACCCGTATATAATTAAACCAATTAAATAAAATTTTCCTCTTATTTGCCACTAATTTAATTTAATAAATAAACATTAATGATCATATTTATTAGGTCTATATATGTAATTTCATTAGTTTAGGAATTTTTTTTTAACTTTTGACTTGTTTAATTATTTGATAATTACTTTAATGTTTTTATATAATAATTCCATTTGATTCTTAATTATTTCGATAATTCTTAAAACCCCGAAGTTAATTAAGTTCGAGAGAAATTAATAAACTTAGACTTGCCTAAATTTTATCCTAATTTTATCAATAATTAAGCAACTTTGTGATACATTAAAAAAACAACTTAAATGTGAAATTAACATTAGAAAAAAGGGCCATTCAAATGTAAGTATTGTCAATTTGTACATGAATATTCCTATTTGCTATATAGTATTATTTGTCACAAGTAATCATAGAAAGATAGAATCTTATCTATGATTTAAAATTATCAAATAAAAATTGATGTCGGCTAAAGTCTCAATATTGACACTCATACAAGCAACAAAAAATCAAGAAATATCTTAAAAAGTTTAGACAATGGTCAATTTCTTAACCCTACAAATGAAAATGAAAATTAATTTCTAATTCAATTTCAAGTTTTATTCTGCAAGCGCCATGGAGGGGCATCTTGACCTTCACCATTGAAAATGCTAGTTATAATTTTATATATATATATATATATATATCATAAATATGCTTTTAGATTTGTGAAAGGAAAGTCTAAACCAATGGCCATACAAATTATGTACTGACAATATTCCATAATGTAAGGTGGCATTTTGTTCAATCTTCTTCCTCTTGTTGTGATGTATTGTCTTGAGATATATTGGTTGTCAGGTCACAGGTCACACACACACACACACACACTAATACTATAATTTCATAATTTATTGATATTTGTATTAAATATCCAATAAGGTTTAATTATGACAGTTACAGTACATTTCAAACACCTCCGTATAATGTATGCGATATTTACCCTCAAATTTGAGGGATATTTGTCTACATATGATGAAAATCTGTCATATAAAAAATTATGTTTTATGTTCTAATGTGTATAATGAGAATAGATCTCATCCTTTGTACATATAAAAAAAATTTAGACTATAATATAACAAAATTTTGTTAAACTTAAAATTTTAATAAATACTTAATTAATTAATAGTGTTAAATTAAAATAAAAAAGAAGAAAGAAAGAAAGAAAGAAAATCATCAAATCTCACGAAGAGTATTTCATCTTATTGAAAAATATGCTTAATGCTAAGCAATGCTTTTAGCACATCCCATGTTTCATGTTAAAAGCATATTATATAGGAATGAATATTGTGACTATTTAAGGGCAGTAATTTGGATTCAATACTACAAATTGATCATTGATCACTCTAGATTTAAATTCTAATTAATGAAAAATCTTCTTAATTTGTTAATATCACTCATAACTTTAAAAATTATTAAATTTCATCCAAAATTTTATATTATTAACAGTTAATAAAAAAGTACAAGAAATTTAATTTATATTTATGTAGTTTTAAAAACGTATTTTCTATTAATTAAAATCTTCACACTTACAAGTTCAGATTTTATACGCAATAATCTAAGATACATAATTAGTTAGACAATTAGACAGCAAAATATAATTTTTTTCTTCTTGTAATTTTCTTTTTGGAACTTTAAGATGTGACTCTGAATTTGTTTTTCACTCTTAACACTACATCAATTTTGAGTTAAAATCCAAGAGCAATCAAACATTAATTAATTATGGAGAGAGGGGCCAAACTAATTTTGTTGTCTCCCCTTTTAATTATACTTTTTTCAAAAATATAATGTATTATATTTTAATTAAATATTCTCTAAATTATTGTAATTTTTTCTTCTCTCCTTTAATTAGTTAGACTTCTTACCATGAAAGTAAACTATAACTTTGAAAAGGGATTAATTTAATATTTGATAATGGTAAGGGTAAAATAAGAATCAAACATATGACATATGATAACATAAAAAAAAAAAAATGAGTATAATTATCTTTAAACTTTATCATAATCCATTCTAACAATAAGATAATACAACAAAGTAATGGTCCCTAACACCAAATTAGAAAATACATAAAGTGAAAAAGAGAATAGTGGGAATAGAGAATGAATGAATGAATGAATTGGGATGGGATGCTCTTTTAGGCAGCCTTTTAAATTAAGTCCTAAGGGTAGCATATGAAATGTTTATTTTGAAAAAGTAAGATGTTATACAAAGCACCAAACATATACCAAAGAGTGAAAAGGAAAGGTGTGAAGAAAAGGCAAAATGTGTAAACTAAAAAGAATAAGGAGAAATGAAAGAAAAAGAAAAAAAGTAGAAGAAACTTTGGGATGTGACTATTGTCTCCCAATATTCCAAAGAGGTCTAAATCAAATCAAAACCCCCCATCTTGTAATGGGGGGACCCTCTTTGCACTATCTTTTATACATATATATATATATATATATATATATACATACATAAACATTTACGTTCTCCTCTAAACCCATACTCCCTCAAAAAGTGTACATGTATGTAATTATCATATATATATTTTCCCATTTCAATTGTCATTAATTATATATTCAACTTTTACTATTTGGGTAAATGTTGTATAATATTGTTGACCAAATCCATTATGCATACATACTATAATTTATAATAATTATCATATTTAAATACAAACTTTTTCGTATATATTATAAATTTAGTATTGAGTTGAGGCAATTCAACATTGAGTAACTATAAATTATAAAAAAATGAACGTAATAATATGTAGAAAGATTGAGATTGCATTACATCATAGGATTCCAAGTTAATTTTGATGTTACGTTTACTATAAAACATTATCACCAAACAAGTTGGGGAAATTAAATAGGAGACGTAATTAACATCAATTGACTCACTTTGTTACTTTAAGCTAAACATGGAATCTTGAAATCTAAATGAAGAGATAGTTATAATTAGCTACAGAAATACTTTTTTTATAAATGAACTACAACCATGATTTTACAATTTTACTAGGCAAAAAGGAAAAACGAAAAAAAAAAAAAAAGAAAATTAAGAAAAAAAAACATTTCATAAGAAATTAATTGATATTCCAAGTTGGTCATTCTCTGTCTCTATCATTTGAATCTCGACCGTTGGATTGATCAGCTACTGGCCCTAATAGCAGGATCATCATCAGTGATGTCTTCTTCATCAGTTGCGAATTCATAGCCCCAACAAGATGTAGTAGACAAGAGTTATTGGCAACGCAATTAGCATCCCAAATATCACACTGTAAAAGCAAAAAGGATGCAGCATAAGAATAAATACAAGAAAATTAAATTAAAAAGAAATGCAGAATAAAAATGTAATAATGTTTATCATACTCACGCTGTGCTGAGAATATCAGGATGTACGTTGTATTCCTTGGCAAAGACAAAGGGGACAATTCCTTGCGGTAGAGCTGCCTGTTTTTTATTTTTTGTTTTTCACGTTACAGAGATGAGATTAAATTAATAAACCTTTAAATTAATTAATTGTAAACAGTGAAAGAATAATTAAGTTAATGCATTGTGAGGTTATAAATTTGATGTGTATGATCTGCAACTCCAAGGGAGATTCAATGTCTTTGTACTTAAAGACTGTTGCAGGGATGTTGTTGTGATCATATGATGCACATCAGGATGTCATAATTCAGACAAAAACTGAAATGGGGTTTCGAGAAAAAAAAGAAATAAAATATGTTATCTGAGAGATTGGAAAATACTTTTAAAAAGCAAATGTTTTGGAGGTTATGTAGTTAAGTTGGATTGGTTGTGTCAGAAGGAAGCAGAAGAGAGAGATGATGATATTTGTTTGTAAGAAAGTAAGTAAAAAAAGTGAACCTGAACAATGGCAACGTGTAAGAGAACGCCTCTCAGGCCAACAGCAATGGAAGCAGCTGCCATTACAGCTGGACCTGTAAGGAATCTCACAGCCATAGCAAAAGCTGCAATGGAATTTCCACATGCTATTATCCTTGGTTGCAAAGCCATGAACAAACCTGTCATCACATCACATCACATCAATAATTAAAAAGCAAACCAAAAAAAAAAAAAAAAAATGAAGCATGCCCACTCCTCCCATTTTCATTTGTCAGACAATTTTTTCTTTCTTTTGAGAGAATTAAAGTTTCATTATCATCATCACTACCACTACTAAACCCATTACCAACAATTATATCATAACTTGGAAAAAAGTGGAAGATTTTATTTATGGAGTTAATTAATAAAGATATAAAGAAACCCCAACACACGATCATGACCATACTGTTTTCTCTTATTCCTTTGCTTTTTTTCAAGTTTTGCTATTGCTTTCTTGCAACATTTAATTATTATGATAAAGTGTGAGAGAATCAGACAAGATTTAATTTTATTTTTCAAAAGAAATAAATAAAATAAAAAAGAGCAGAGAAAGAATTTCTTTGATAATATTTGTATTCACTGACCAAGACTGAACATGGCCATGCCGAGTCCTGCATCTGACAGAATGGAAATGGACTTTGCTATAATTGCAGGCATTTCTACATGCCACCTACAACAAGCAACAAATCCCACAAGCTTATCAGGCAATCATAATTACCCAGATACGCAAACTGATTAAAGCAAGCACTCAGGATTTAATTAATGATGATGATCAGCTGAAAATGACAGATGAACCAAGTTATGTCTTGAATGTTGTTTACCTGAATGAAACTAATGACCAAGTAAGACCGATTAAGCTGGAATATGTGTTGGGATTTCTGATGAGTTTCCTCCAAACCATAATCAGAATAAGCCTTGTCATAACACTTGTTGGAGGCATGCTTTTAGGTTTTCCATCACCAACTTTTTCTCCTTCATTGTTGTTCATCTCTCTCTCTAATCCTCTGTTGCCAAAGCTGAAATCTTCTCTTTCCATGTACTCTTCGTGATTGTCTCTGTGACCCTCCACTGAAACAAACAAGGAAAAAGGAAATAAAACAAAATATTGTGTGAACATAACTCTTGAAGTCTGCAGATTCATAGCTTATACCGAGGGAAATAATTAATCCAGTAAATTAAATCAGACAAAACTAGCTATAATTATACCTTTTCCTGGAGAAACAGCTAATCTGACTTCTTTCTGGTCATTAGCATTATAATCATGGCCTCCAAATACATCAGAGACAGGTGAAGCGCTAGAACTCCATACAAACATATGAAGATCTCTGCCACCCTCTTCTGGTTTCTGTTGAGCTTGACCATTTGGCTTCTTCGCACTAGCATTTGCTGCAGCAACACCTTTAGACCCAGTTGGCGAAAACATGCCCGGATTCGGTGCCGGATAATGAGTTGCGCCGCCGGGTCCGTAGTGATGGAACCTTGACTTACCTGTACCTGAACCATCTTCTTCATAATTGGACGGCCTTGGCGTTGGTCCACGGGACGCTGATAAGCCATAAACGTCGGCGGCACCGAAGTTTGAATTGCGTCCGCCAGCCATCATGGAGTAAAAATCAGTGTGGTTGAAGCTTGAACCTCTCGGCGTCGGGTTTCTCGACGATTGCAAAGAGTATATCTCTGCATTGGTTAGGTTTGATGGGCGTGGAGTTGTTGACGATAAACCCTGAGACCTTCTGGAGAAAATATCTGATCTTGAAGCATTGGATTTTCTTACAGTGACATGAAGTTTTCCATCTTCTTTGATCTCAGCATCTGTTTCAAGAGGTTGTCTTCCATCAAGTGACATGATATCAGAATCAACATGGATTGAAACAATGGAGCCAGCAGTGTCTGGAAATTGTTCAGAGATTAGCATTCTGGCACCTCTATATTCAAACATGAATAACATCAGAGTGTACCAAATAATGCATTGAAGAACAACTATTTGCACCATCAAACTGCCTGAGAATTCACCATACATTCCTTTCAGCAAAGGAATGCCCATAACCAAAGTGTTTGGTAAAGTTGACAGTGAAAATAGTGTAATAGTCCATTCTAAGCAACCCCTTTTGCTCAACTTGGTCCAAATTGCTAGCACAACGAGAACTATAACTTTCTGAAGAGTGTCTGCAGCAATGAATCGGAAGTTCATGGAGTAGGGATCGTTGGTAGAGATAAAATGGAAAGAGAGAAGAGGAACAGCAAAAAGAGCAACAAAACGATTGATGCCTGAACACTGATCAGGAGTGAAGATCTTCCACCATTTGACGGAGCCATAAGCTAAAATCATGGCCACGTAAAGTGGCACCATTGCAGTCATAACATGGTAGAAATCTGAGAGGGTGATCATTTTTGTTTACTTGGAAGAAATAGCCAGTAACTCAGCTAAGACAAAGTGTATGCAAAGAGCAAGGAACAAGCAGAAGATGGATAAAAAAGCGAAGAAAAGGGAGAGGGAGAAGAAGAAGGTAGTATTGGTGGAAGTGATGATGAAGAGGAGAGGAAAGAAGAGGGGAAGAGAAGAGCATGTGTTTATGGGGTTTTGGAGTAGTTGGTAATAAACAGAACAGAGGAATTTTTTTTCACCATACAGCTTTGAGAGCTGTGAGCAAGCTTGCACTTGCAGTCCCCAAAGCAGAGAGTTTTTTGCTTTTTTATTTTTTTCTTTGTATTTTTGCTTTTTGTTTTGAGATGTGTTTGGATTTGAGACTAAAGAAAGAGAGAGAGAGAGAGAGAGAGAGAGAGAGAGAGAGAGAGAGAGCGAGCGAGCTTTGGTAAAAACTTTTGTATATTGGGGAGGTGTGCTGGTGCTGGTGCTGGGTGCTGGTGCTGGTGCTGGTGCTGGTGAAGGGCTCTATCTTCAATGGACTAATGCTTCTTGTTTGTACAGAGTATACAGTAGAAAAAGCATTTTGTTTGGAAGTGGGTGTGTCTCCAAGTACTTGTTTTGAGAGCCCTTTCAAGCTTTCTAAAGAGCCTGTTCCCCCTCACCTTTTTTCTATTTTTCCCAATTTCTTTTTCTCTCTTTCTGCATGGAATCACCTACTTTTTTATCTTGTGGCTTGTGTATGCTTTTTCTTAATTATTATTATTATTATTATTATTATAGAAATATGTGAGAAATATTTGTGTATATTATATTATATATATATATATACAATATAAATAAAATAAAATAAAATCTTCAAGTACTAGTGCATTATATATTCTTGAAAAATTTTGCATATTCCTAATTAATTGGGAAAAATAAAATAAAAAATTATATCATTTTTGCGAGAAGTGAAGTGGATGGCACCACGCGCTTTGACATGAGGGGCGCTAAAATTGGAGTGGAAAAGGACAAATATGTAAATAATCAAAGTTTGTGAATTGTGATACCCTTCACGTGGACCCTGTATTGTCCAATTCCTATACCATTTCTAATTACCTGCCTTCGTTCGCCAACTAAATCAAATTGTTTTATGAGATTAATTAATTAACGTTATACTACAGGACTAATTTTAGGGTTTTCAATGAAAAACCCAATTTGATATTTTAACAGTTTAATTGTTGAGTGGTAGATTATTCTTTACATTCAATTAATAGGTAAAATGTTTATCTATTACTTAACGTAGTAGTTACTTACTCATATTTTTTTTATTTGTACAAGAATTTAAATATTCACGTAATAATTAGAATAAATTTTTTAAATAAAAATTAAAAAAAAAAGATTGGAGTGGCGCATGATTATTGAACTAAATTTCTTAAATTTATGTGAGAAGCGTCGTCACTATAATTTTTAAAAAAAAAGTTAAAAGTTTCAAAACTATTTTTTTTTAAAAGTAATGTTTATTTTTTTGTTTGAAGTTTAAATATGACTAAAATTTAGAATCTGATTAACTGAATATAAATATTAAATTGTTTGTTTTTATAAAAATAAAAAATTTAAAATTGATATTTTGACATATATACATTAAAAAAAATTAAAGTAGTATATTAAATTGTTAACATATGTAAATGTTAAGAAATAAATTAGGAATATTTTTGACAAATAAAATTATTTAAACATTTATCCATTCAAATTTAAGTTAAAATTTTTAACTTAATTATATTTAAACGTTTTTAATAAATATTCAGATATAAATTAAAAAATAAATGATACTTAAATATCTAAATAATTATATTTAAATTTTAGGTAGAAAAACAAATAAGCCCTAAACTTCAAACCCCTTCCCCTTCAACTCTTTTAATGCATAAATTTGTATATAATTAGGTATGTTTTTAATTTATCTTAAATTGTGTAATCTTTTAAACAGGATAAGTATATCTTATCATCTATAAATATGTTCAATAAAATCTAAAATGAAAATTTGTTTTGAAACAAATCATTCACGATAAATATTATAATAGTGAGAATTTTAAACATATCGAATAATTGTATTAACTAATATTATTAATAAAATAATTTTATCTCTCTTTCACAAAGATATTCATATGTTTAATATTTGTTAAATAGCAGTAGATATTTTAAGCTATTATATATTATTATAAGTAGATATTTTCCTTTCAATGAGTTTTACAATACCAGTTGTTTTCTAATAGATATGATGGTGTACATACATATATATATATATATAATATATTCCATCATATCTTTATTAATAATATTATTAACTTTTTATCAACTTTCTATTAAAATTCTAGGAGTAGCACCATAATTTCTAAAATGCTATAACATTCAAATTAACAAAATTAAAAAAAAAATGATTAATTAGTTAATTACTTTTCAATATAAAATTATATAAAATTAATCTATTTTAAAAAAATTATATATAGAAGATGACATGGCAACAAATGATTGGTTTTTGGGATAATAAAATGTAAATAAATAAATAAAACTTGGGAACTTAGCTCAATGAGATTACATATATATATATATATATATATATCAAATCATTATTAATTTCAACGCATGCTTGTTTGCTTCAAAACTTACATACATACATATATATATATATATATATATATATATAGAGAATGAAAGCAATTTCTTTTTGTTAATTTAATTTTACATTGAAATTCATTAAAACTTCAAACACCACACATGGGTATAACATTGTTTTATGTTTTCTAAGAAAAGACTATGAATTGATGAAGAATGCATTCCCATTTGCTTTCATTAATTATTAATTAATTACTTTAATTATTATTATTGTTCTTAATTGTGTTCTGCTATATATCTCCTGCCTACTAACTTGGATTTCTAGCTGCCTAATTAAACAAACAATTGATCATGCCTATGGTTTAACAAAAGCATTGCTAATAATTTTTTTTTAAAAAAAAAATTGAGAGTTATTTATCTTATGGTGAAAATACCGTTTATGTGAGTACATATAAAAAGACTAAATCATCCCTCGTAAATGAGAAATTTACAAGTCAAATCTTATTTATGTTAAAATTGGTATGACATATAATATTTTAGAATGATACAAAAAATTTAGAGTTAAATTTCATTTTTACTGATATTAAAAAGAGATTTTGTTTACATTTGTATGTTATTTTAATTTTTTAAAAATAATTTAAAGATATGTTAGGTAAAATAAATAAATTTTAATTTTAATGAATTAAAGGTATATTTTAACTTAAAATGTTGTAACTTTTGATTCTTATCAAATATAATATAATCACTAACTTATCAAAATCTAAGTGAATAAGATGTCGATAAATATTAACTACAAAATAAAAGTGAAATATTTATTAAACAATTTAAGTATTGTAATATTAAAATTAATACAAATATCGGAATTGCATATATATACATTAAATTAATTGCCAAAAAATATATTTACAATATTTTTTTTTAAATTTTTAAAAAAACACCAAACCATTACCCCCTTTATCATTACTCGAATTTAGAATGGACTTAAAATGCCAAGTATGTCTCAAAGTACTTAAAAATTACGCCCAAGAGTAATATATATATATATATATATCATTTTTTTTTTACTTATATCAATTCTTTTAAAACATACCCTACTAAATATGTTTGAAACATGATCATTCTGATTCCCGTATTCAAAATTTTCTTTGAATAATTAATTGACTAAATAGTAAAATTTATAATGAGGTCAACAAGTCAAAGAATATTGAATGCACATAACAAACAAAGTAATAATCTTAATCTTATATATATATATATATATATATATTGCATGCAATCAATTTGGACCCCAAATAATTAAATTTCAATGACATTGTCTCTGAATGCCTGCACCATCCCAAATTAATGTAATTAAATATGTTTCTTCTATCCTCTACATGCACACATATACATATATGGTGAAATTTTGAACAATTCAAGTCAATTTTGAGTGAATTTTTTTGTACTATATATTACTATTCACGTAAAAACATGGTGAAAAAAAAAACATTATCATTATTATCCATATTATGATCTATATTAATGATGATAGCACTTGCGTTTAAAATGCTTGAGTGGTCAACAAAGTTATGTCTTTTTTTGAAAAAAAAAAAAAAAAAACTTGCAAATAGCATCCAATCCTTGGTCCAACTCATATCACATTGAATTTAATTTTTGACTTGAATTTAAGTCCTAAAGTAAATAGGACCTGCTAATTTGTGTTAAATTATGTCAAATTATAACCTTCCTAACAATGTTGATACTAATTATAAGATTATGTTTGTAATTAAAGTATTGTAAGATAAAATCACTAATTATTATATCTAAACAAGATAAACGAGAGAACAAATAAAGATACTTTTAGTTTCTGAACAAATTTATTTTAATTTTTGATATGATGTTGAACTTAACCTTATCTTATTAGGGATCCTTTTTCAATATATTTTATATGTAATGTGATAAATATGGAGTTTGAATAATTTCGATATTAGTATGCATAATAATAATTTGTATGTAAAATCAATTGCTTCTTTTCTTTTTATGCAATTCGTGATACAAAATTTAAATTATAACGCTCAATAGTAAGGCTATGAGATGACAATATGACAGGGTTTCGTATGGTCTAATTAGTAACAATTATTGAATTATATAAGTAATTTTTTTAAAACAATATAAGAATGTAAAATGTAAATTTACCCATTGAATTACTTTTTAACATCACAATATATATTTAATTGATTCTCAAATTTGTTTGCATTACTAGTTAAATAATTATTAATATATGTAGTATACTGCCGACAAAAATAATAGAAACTATAAAAAATATTAAGATTTAGAAATAATAATTAGATGATTGTAGACATTAGAGGGACAAAGAGGGCAAAAATTCATCTCATTTAGTGGACTGCACAAAATCTGAAGACACGTTCTCTACTTGAATGAGTTCCCCATGTGGTTGTACAATGATATCATTTATATTTTATAATATTGTATTTAAAAAAATTAGAATATTATTTTTTTTTTTTTCAAAATAAATCACATAACATTTATCAAATTTAATTATTGTAATAAAAAATAACCATAATAAAATTAATTGTTACCTCTCATATATAATTATTGTTATAGATATGTGTCACTTGGCTTTCAATATAAATAATTGGTTTAAATATAAGTAAAGTGGATATAATTTTTATTTTCGAACATAAATTTTGGTATCTTAATTTTATAAAAAATTCAAAAAATTTAAGCTATTGAAAATTTAAGCATTTTTGTATCTTTATTTACGATTCCAATAAAAATTTGATATAATATTTATAAGCTATTGAAAATAAAAAGTTATAAATAGAATAATATTGATATTTAAATTAATTGATGAAATAAATAGGAAAGCTCGTCAAAAAATGAGGCATAAAAGGGGTTCATAAAGTTGCTTGAATGTAAGCAAAGGAAGGAGTTTTCTTATAAAAGTGGTTTGCTTTATCGAAGAATGAGAATTATAATTTTAATTAATTAATTAATTTTTGTGGGCGTGGATTGAATTCACATTGAATTTCACAAACATCCATCCAAAATTGACTTTTGCTTAGGAATTATAAAGAGATAATTTAAATTAATATGGTATTAAAGGTTAAAAAAATATATTTATCATCGTTTGGAAAATGGTATCCAGGTGTTCAGCTTCACGCCCACACGTGTTTTTAATTAAGTGGTTTATTAAAATTTTTTAAAAAAAGAATTCCTCAAATTATGGAATTAATTAAAGTAAGAAAGGAAACTTATCCTTAAAATCCTTTTGAAACTTGGGATAATATGCTACCAATTAATTCAATTTCCAAAGAAACGCATGGGAAAGGAAGAATCGTACTGCTTAATAATGGATTAATAAGCATTAATTAAGATATTTAATTTGTTTCAAACTACATTTTTTAACTTCTATTTCAATCTTGTTAAGTTAATAAATCTTTATGAATAATTAGATAATTTAAATTAAAAAAATTCCTAAAAAATAATGTCTCGTTTTAAGTCAAATGTAAAAATTAACGTAAAGCATGTTTGTGAAAAAAAAATTGAAAAAAAAAAATGAAAAGACAAAAGGAATGTTGATGGATGCAGTATACAGAGTCAAGGAGACACAAATTTTGGAAGACATATTTATTGTTTGATGAGTGTAGACATGAAAGTTTTACTCGATGGAATCGAGAGATACGCATCTCGTTGTGCTTGCCAACTTACTGAAATTATGATTTGCTTTGGATTTTAGTGGGCTTTCTTGAAAGCCCATTTATAAATAGACTTGAACTTTAGCCTCTGTTTTCAATACCATAGCATAGGTAGGAGATTCATTTTCATCCTAGCCCTTTGCCCCCAATGCGTAATTTTCATTTAGACCCCTTCGGTGGTGTTGGTGCTTTCTTTTTATTGAACAGCTAATGATTTTATTTCAGTCATTATGGTTTAAAAATCGCAACACAACAACCATACTAAATGAAACAGAAGCAACATGTGGATTGTTAAACTGGAAAAGAACAAATCTTAATTTCTTTCTGAAAGTGCTTTATCAATGGATATATGTGTTAAAAGTACCTACTTACAAGAAGGCTTTTGGCATTCACTAGCATCACGCAAATGACAGAGTTCACTCAACAAATTAAAGTGATAGCATGAACCAAAACTTATTCCATCCTATATAATGTGTAACAACCTGATACACACAAGCAGATATAGATACAATCAAAGTCAGTTTGTAATACATATCAATGACTTAACTGACACTACCTTGAATCTCACAGGAAGCCAGGTGAGGTTGCCGGCGGTGGAAGCTCTGAAGCCAGTCATAACTATGTATGTGAAAGCATAGATATAAAAGCTCGTTCACAAACTTTACAAACCCTTGGAACCGGGAAGGTCAATCCACTGTAGTTGAATCTCCACTTCACCACATTCCACATTCCTCAATCTGAGACACAGGTCTTGAACAACCTTGCCATCTCTCCACACTACACAGCTCTCTTCAGAGATGCAGTTGTGCCTGCTCGGCATTACTCTTGAGATTATGGTGCCAGATGGGAGGCCTTGCAAATTCATCTTTAATGCTTCTATGTATGTTTTAATGTCAAACTCGGCATCTCCCATTTTGTCATCTTTGCTAAATGTGTCATGGTCATACACAGTCTGCAATCACACAAAAGGGATAACCATTATCATACTAATACCAGAAAATGAAAACCTAGGCCATAAATAAATGGCAAAAGAACCAAAAAAAAGAGGGGGTGGGGGGGGAAAGAAAATGTAAACCAAGAGCATGCTCTCAATTCAAAACCTTCTGCAAGTTAAAATAATTTGGTCTAGCCTTATATATTTAATTTATTAAATATGCATACAGAAACTATGAGCTATTAAAGCTATAAATTCTTTTCTGCCTTCTAATTTTGATGTCAAACTAACACACTCCATTAGAAAAGATTCTCTTTATGCAATTCTACCAAGCAGTAGCAAGTCTCATGCAAAAATGCAGAGATTTTGAACACAATAAACGAGGAGTACTATAAAGTTACTACAAACACTGAGTATGTGCAATGCAAAAGATTCAAAATTTAAGATTGTTGCACAATGGTGGCATAATCATCAAATTGATAATAACATTTAAAACAATAGATGTTTCTATTTGCCTGGTCTGAAAGGAATGGGAATGAGAATTTCATTCTCATAACCTCTGTTCCCATTTTGTGGTTTTTATTCCCATTACTATGTTTGAGGTTGACATGTTATCCAAAAAAGAAAGCTCGCAATAAACAGGAATAAAATAAATATGGAATCAGAATTTAATACACACACTTTATGTCTTTTAATCTCAATTATATTTATCTTTTTGAAATTTACATTGACAGCCAACACTTGATCATTTGATTTAATATTTAATATAACAAACAAATAATATTGGGGAAGATTCATTGCACTGGGAAAAGGTAGAAAGAGGTCAATCTTAGCCTGAGGTCTGGAATCTTTTTCAAGTTTCCGAAGATATTTTGCTCAAACTATCAAAATGATCAGAGACCTCTACAGATTACAAAAAATTATTTGCGATCTAATTTAAAGAAACTTCACATTACAATTATAAATGAATCATTTTCAATTTTTTTTTTATAGTGTTGCAGTGGCTATGACCATGAAATAAAGAAAAGATAAAGAATGGTAGAAAGGATGGTGCTACTAATGTTGAATCTGGTCAAGTGGTGTTAGTGATATGGTATCAAAGGTGTGGTGGTGGAGGAAAAGATGGAAAAAGGCAAAGGTTATTAAAATATAAAATAATAGACCAATAAATATTTTTATTATCAGTACCAATGAAATGTTAAAAAAGTAGTGCCTCCTTTTAAAAAATGGGAGTATATAATTATGGATCAATGAGATTTTGGAACCAATTGGAATGTCGATTTAATTCCACAGCATCTGAGGGATTAAAGGCATAATGAGAGTGAGATTCCAATTTCTTCACTCTCATTTTTAGGTCCAACAAAAACAGCCTATATGGGTGGCTTACCATTCAAGGATGTTGCTTAAAGTAAATTCAATAAGACATCATGTGTATTATCAAAGACTTGAACAAGTTTCATAATCAATCCACACAGGACAAATAGTGGATTTGGACACGAGCCTTTTTTCAATGCAGAAGAAAACGACAAAACAGAGGGCATGGTAATGCATGTGCTTAATACTAATCATATTCTACAAAATACTTTTCATCAGCCAGTCCACAAATTGTATGCAGATGGACGGCATAACTCCCTTAACATCGGCACAGCTTTTGAGTTAAGGCAATGCAGTGCAGGTCAACATTTGTAAAAATTCGAAACAATTGTTGGAAATGTATGGACCAGTTAATTTCTCACCGATTTCCATAATAAACAAGTATTCTACTTCAAATCACAAAGTTCAAACAAGATAATGCAAATTTTACCGATGAAAATTACTTTTTTATAACAAAACTTCACAAGAAAACAAAACGCTTACCAGCTTGATAGGAGTATTAGCATCTGTAATCGAAAGAGTTAGATCCTCATTCCACTCCGGATTAACATCCTTTTTAATCACACGAGTCTTCAATTTCTGCTTTAAATACACTCAAAATCACTATAATTTTCAAAAATCCACAAATCCAAAATCAAAATTGTTATAAAATTCATGGAAAAATGAAACCTGTCGGCCCATTTTGACGACGACGTAAGGATCGCTACTACGAACATCACGAACAGCGAGATTAACGCCGCGTTTAATACGAATCCTGAGAAGACCCAAGAGATTCTCCATGAGAGACGTCTTTCTCGAATTCGCTGGTGTTTTTAGTGAATCAACCATCAATGGTTTATGATCTCCTTTCGGTTTTTTAAAAAAGAATCGCATAAAATCCAATTTTTATATTGCCCTCTCCTCCTCCAATCCCTTTCTCTGCAATTTGACAATTTCATCGAATTATAAAACTATTTTATAAACAAAAATGTACAAACACAAATCAATCATATGCTGACACGTTGCTATTAGGGTCCCACCAGAATTCCGTTCCTCTTCCCTCCTCGCCGCTGATTCCTACTGATGCTGATAACAAAATCGCCCCCCTGCTGCCGGCTTCCAGATATATATATATATATATATATAAAAATAATAATTTAACTTAATTAATTAATTTTGTTTTTTAATATTATTTTCCTGACTTTTTTTAAATTTTAATTAATTATTATGGGAAGAAGGGAGAACCGGTTAGGAGATGGTCGTTTAGGCGGGAGGAGTAAGTAAATATTGGGGAGTGGTGACCGGAAGAGTCGGTAAACAATTGGAGAGGAATTGTTCGTGGTGTACGTGTGGAGGTTGACTACGCTACCAACGCGTATTATACGGTTTTGTCTGTTTCTTTCTTTTTTTATTCTTTGTCGGAGGATAAGCGTATGCATGTTTACTGTATACATAAATACATACGACGTGCATGTCATGCCCTGTGTTTGGTTGGTAGCTTAGGTTTGATCTTTTTTAGTTTCTAGACTCTTCTTGTTTCATTTATTAGATAATAACATTTTCATCCCTAACTTTGAACAAATAACAAATGATGACATAATTTTTTTAATTTTAACAATTTAATCTATAATCTTTGTTCCCTAACCTTTCTTCAAACAACATAATGATAATAATAAAGGTAACAATTTAAATCACAACATGAATTTAATACAAATAAATATTTTACTTAAAAATGATATTAATAATAATAATATCATATTAATTCATTATAACACTAATTCATTTAAAATTTGTTTAAAAATATTTATATTATTATATTAAAAATATAGAGATATGAATGCTGCTCATATAAAATCTTAAATTTCTAATAAATAAATTGTACATGTATTTAAATAATTTAATCATACCGTGTCACTTGTTTCATTAATAATTATATAGTCTTTAAATTTTTATTATGGTTAATAAATAGATTAGATTTGTGATAATTTAAAATTTTATTATGCTTATGAATAGTACAACACAATAACATGAATTATATCATTTTGAACATGTAAAGGATTAAAAATGTTTGAAATTGAAAAAATTATCTCATAATTTATTATTTTATTAAAGTTTAAGGGTAAAAATGTTATTTCCTCCTCTATTGAGGGTAGGTGCATCGCTTTGCGACGTAGTTTTGGATGATAGAATTATGAAGAGAACAATAAACATTGAATTAACTTGCAATTTTCATATTTCTAGAAGCTCCTTAATTAAGGCTTACTTATGCCAATGGCAACTTTTCTAGAAACTCGTTATCGACATTTCAACTAAGTAAATACTAACGAAGAAAGTTATGTCATCAATGTATTTATTTAGAACATCTACTCTTATAATTCCAATATAGGCAATGTTTATTTTTAACTATCTGAAATGTAAATATAGATAAAATTTAAATTTAATTAATATATTTTTTTTTTTTTTACTTTAAATATTTAAATATAAATATTAAATTACTTATTTTTATAAAAATAAAAAATATGAAAGTAATATTTACATATGTATTTTAAAAAATTTAAAATTAATATGTTAAGTTTTTTAATATAGAAATATTAAATAATAAACTAAAAATATTATTGACAAATAAAATATTTAATTTATTCAAACATTTAGTTATTAGATTAAAGATAAAATTTTAAACTTTTAAATAATTTTATTTAGACTCCAAATTAAAAAAATATGTACTTAAAAAATATATGTATTTTTTTTAGAATGGACCATTTTAAAATCTCAAAAAAATTTGTATTTTTTTGTATGCAAATTATAATATTTGTAAATTTTTCCAAATGCATTAAAAAGTTTTATTGAAATTTTTTTAAAAAAAATTTGTTTCAAATATGTGTTATATGTTGATTTTTTTTTTTCATATAATAGATGTTTGAATCAATATACTCATAATACATTAATCAATGTGTGTTAGATACAATACACTTTTCAATGATTTAAGTTCTAATCTTTCATATGATAGTGCATTTCATTCTTTATTATTGAACAATTATGTAATGGCTTATTATATTATATAGTAATTATCATATATAGAGTAAAACATTGTGGGGATACAAATGGGGTTAGACCTTCTTTTCATATAAGGAATATATGATCTCTATCTATTAATTGGATCATAAAATCAACCCTAAAGTTAACAATTGAAACAAATTAAAAATAAGGGATATAATCAAATAAATAATTATAATCAAAGATATGGTCAAATAGAATATAATTGTCAACAATTAATTATGATTATGATCGCATTGTAATAAAGTACATATTTTTAAAATTAAGATATTCACAACATATATCCCACGTCTCATCAATTCGAATTAAACTTTTATATTTTGAATTTGTAAGGTATTATATTTGTTATGAGAAAAAATAAGCTAGACACATGGCAGTATGTAAGCTTATGTTGTTTAGCCGGTACCTATGAGATGATTTGTTTATATTGAAACCCATCTCACAAAAGATTCTAATAAGACGGAAAATAATTCAAATAGTTTAAAAGATGTTTACATGAAAAGTGTCACATGATCTATATCCAATAGTTTACAAAAAAAAAAAAAAGGAGTAGATCTCACTCTGAAATAATCCTAAAAGTAAAGAGATTTAATTTCTAAAAATACGAAAAAAGTTTTTTATATTTTCAGGTCACTTAGGGGAACACCTGACATTGCTTAAAATAGCCAACTAACCTGAGAGACAGTTCAACTTCTAAAGGCTAAAAATGGACCCCACTTGACGTTGTTAGTGTTTGAGGACCACAAATAAGAGCAAATAAGTTTTTGCCACATGATTTTAAAGGATAAAGTAATCTCTTACTCGAATTAAATCGTATCATGTGACATGTAATTTTAGATAAAGTTATGAAAATTAATCTTAACTCATTACATGTCTTTAGTTTTGACTTCAAAATAAGGTTTCGAATAGTAAAAACATGGGAAGACAAAAATATAAAAAAGTAGGGCAACATTTTCTCACCAATTACAAGCCAAAAAAGGTGAGATATATAAAAGCATTTATCTTAAGGTAAAAAAGGGTCTTCTCTTAAGTTTTGACTCATTTTTTCCCTCTCTCACTAGAAATATAAGTTTCTTCTCACTTTCTCATTCTAGAGAATAAGAAGAAAACTTTATTTATTTGTAAGTTTCTTTCAAAACAACCATAAAACACTTATTGCAGGTGCTCTTTTGAAATTTATTTAATCTTCTTATCTTATAATATGCCACATATACTCCACATTTATGTCTCTCATGTGCATTTTAGTTGATTTTTCCTTTTCTACATGAACTTTTTTTGTGTACGCCATTTTATACTACTTAAGTCGATCCTTAAATTCACTCTCTCAAGGTACTGACTTGAGCGTCAGAGTGGGCTCGCCTAAAAATCTCTAGTGTCCCCTTCTTTGACTGTGTTCTCGTTGTAGGAAAATTTGACCCTTTTGGAACTAAGGTCAATAAGGATACAAAGTAAAGATGACTCGTAAAAGTTTGTATTGCGACTAAAAGATGCATGAAAAACCAATTTAGAAGGACTTCTCAGGCTCAAACGAAGTTAGAACAGGTGGAAAAAGTTAAGATTAGACTGTTGACTGGGCATTTGTCTCTATCCCGAATATTAACTCACCTAATATCCCACCTCATAAAGATTGATATTTTTCTGCATTAACCATATTGATATATATATATATTATTTTAGAAAAGAAAGTATATTCTTCTATTTTGGGTTAAACTAAAAAGTCAACGAACATATTGTATTGCACATCCGTTCGCTTTTCCGTGTTACTTTAGTAATTTCGTTCAAAAATAAAAGGGCTAGTTTTCAAAATTTCAGAAGTTTCAGTATAGTTTTCAGAACGCCTTAGGTTTTGGTTCAACTCGACCGCCAAAGCAAAACTAGAAAAAATTTTAACTGACAAAATCAAAAGCTTCCCTCCCAACGCACAACAATGGAGCCATGGGAAGTTCTAGACCTTGAACTCGAAGACTCTCTTCTTCTTCCTTGCAAGCGTAAAGATTCACTCTCACCCACCAAAATTAACAAAATCTCCAAACCCAACAACCCATTTCTTGGCGCTTGCTCTGTAAAATCCCAATCCCATTTTCATTCCAATTCCGCGCGTTTCATTCCCGGCCCTGCCGGAACGGTGCTATCGGCAATGCAGCGTAGGAACTTGGTGGGTGTTGGGGAAGAGCCAATTTCGACCCAAGAGTACATTAGGAGAGCTGTCGAGGATCCGAGTATTGAAGACGATGATTTCTCCCGCGGTCCCTGGCTGTTCGCTGTTGATTTTGTTCGCCGTCAAGGTAGCTTGTTTTTGGAAATGTGTTTGATGGTGTTTTATTATTTTTGATTTCTTGTTTTCTTTTGTGTACTGATAGGTTGGGTGGGTAGTGACGGTGTAGCGATTGGAACGCCGTTGAGTGAGATCAAGAATGGGATTAACAGTAATAAGGTGTCTCAGGTGAGGAAAGTTTGCATAGTAATTGTTTGAGTACTTGTCTATTAGAAATTGATTCCGTTTAGGCTTTAGCTTTTGTTTGGAAGCTTACCGCAAGAGAAGTTTCTGAAAATTTTTATCAGATTTTATTCGCGAATGTGCTGCTATTAAGAATACTCAGCAAATTTTTTTTAGTGATTATGTTGGTTGATTACAGTAGTAATGAAGCAATTTAGAGATTTTCTTGCGTTTTTGAGAGTGTAATATTATGCTTTGTTTATTGTTTACCCATGATTAGATTGTTGCCATTGTCAAATCTACTACTCCAAATGGCCTTGGAGATTTGATAGTGACTCTGAAGGTAAACTAAATTGTTTTAATGAATTTCTTTGATTTTCCTTCAGCTTTAATGAATATATCAAATATTACTGATTTGACTCAACGTTTGATTTCAGGATCCTACAGGTAAAATTGATGCTAGCATCCATCGCAGAGTCTTTACTGAGGGGGAATCTGGCAAAGACATATCTGTTGGAGCAGTATTAATACTCCAGAAGGTTTATCATCATTCCTTCTGCTTTTATTTTTGTTTCTCCTTGCCGTGAATGTACATGTTAAATATGCTTTTATGTTAACATGTTAAACATGAAAAAGGAAATTCATCATACTTTGTCTCAAATTAGGGCATAAGATTTATCAGCATTGAAATATTAACAGAAACATGATCTTTCAGGTTGCTGTTTTTTCTCCTTCTCGCTCTGCACGCTATCTTAATATAACACTTAGCAATATGATCAAGGTATGTTTAGTTTCTGTTGTTAACATAAGCCAAATTATCCGTTGGTTGGAGGCTTCTTTGACAGCTCACAATTGAGGGCTATTCATTTGCAAGTATCAATCACTTTTCTATTCCCCTTTTCTGTCTTCAACTGAAAAAATCTAAAATCTTTGGCCTTCTGCTGCTTATGAATTTACAAGAAGTTCCTTTCTTCATTTATTTGGATTAGCATGCTTTTTATTGTTGGTGTTACTTCTTTGTTCTGTTCTCTCTGTTTTCTTTATGCCATGCTCTAATAATTAATGTGTACTTTGTACAGGTCATTTCAAAGGACACTGAGACTTCATTAAAACAAAATTATCCTGCATTGACGGTGAAACATGCTGTTTCTGATGGAGGTAGGTGTATCTATAGACCCTTTTTGTTCTTATTTTGCAGTAAGTGTTGGGTGCGTTTTGCAATTTCAAAGTTCCTGTATCAATATGGAGATGACTTTCTTTATATTCTATTACTTGGTGTAACTATGTTCCTAAATTTCCTTTTATTATAACAGAAAGAAGTGAGAAGTCCCGGATGCCAGCTAAGCCATTGTCACTGTCACAAGGAAAAATAGAAGGAATCATGAATGTTATCAGACAAAATGCTAATATAAGGATTATACAGAATACTAAACAAACAGAGAAAGTAAATTTGTCACCTCCAAGTGGCTTTTCTGGCTCCGGAGGCAGCAACAGCCAGAATTTTGTTGTAGAGAAGGAGTCATTAGTTGTGAGACAACGTGGAATGAAAGAAGTAATTGTTGGCCCAGGCACCAATGATAATGACTTTGGGATTTTTTTGGATGAACAGCCGAACCCTTCAAACCTGGCGGCAAGAGCAGAAGGAATTATGAATCATCTCAGGCAAAATGCTGGGGCAAGTGGGAGTGTACAGAATTCTACACGAACTGAAAAAGAAAATTTAGGACCTCCTAGCATCTTCTGTGATGGAGGCAGCAGAAGCCAGAACTCTGTAATAGAGATGGAAGTGCTTGTGAACACAAAAGATGTTGATAGTACAAAAGAATTATCGGTTGGTATGGGGAACAATGGTACTGCAGAAGGCAATTCATTGAGTGAGCAGTTCAAGCCTTCCAGTCAGGCAGCAAGAGTCAATCTATACGAAGAAATCCAATGCCGCAGTGCTGCAGCAAATTTTATTCAGGCCCCTAAAAACGAAAATGGGAATTTCACTGGAGTCAAGAAGCAGAGGCAGCTGCTAGTGTCAAGGAGTGTGTCACAATGGACAGATGAACAGCTGGATGAGCTTTTATCGTTTGATTGAGTTGCTGATTTGCCTTCTATGCCCTACTAAACCATTTTCATTCTGCTACGTTCAGAATCCTTTATAGAGAGACAAGGTGGAAGGAATTGATGTCTGAGAAAGTGTAGATATGACCAGTAAACAGAAGGCAATCTTTTAATATGTGGGTATAAGAAATTCTTATCCAACTACAGTTGCATAACCAGCATTACATACAATTTTGTTAGACTAAGACAGCAACATTTACGAGAACTAATTAGCTGTTAATTGCAATCTTTAGTGTGTTGTTCATCCTTATTACGTCAACCCAATCTTTACATTTTTTACATTGATCATCGATTTGCAAATTGCAGTTTATACCTCACTAAATTAATATCCAGCCACCGCTCAAAATTTTCGTAGATTCTTATGCTGATGCAGCAACAATTGCATGCATCTAGAACCTTTGGTTTATGTGAGCTTTAATATATCAGAAGTTTACCCTTGAAGCAGTATCAGTATCATTATCAGAATTTCTAATGATAATTCCAGCTCATCAGAATGCAGGCTGGTGTTCTGGCAAACCACAAAAACTGCTCAATGTTTCAATGTCAAACAAAAATTGCTGGCACTGCTGTTCAAGAAATAAAGATAACCTCCCTCCACCTGCTTCAACCATCTTAACTGTCTATGACTCAAATCTAAAATGCAGAAATAGAAGTGTCCGCTGCCAGAAGAAAATGGTAAAAGCTATACTCTAATATCATTGCATTGGCCTAAATGGCTGAAGCTTCCCCTCTCAGCAGATAGAATTACAACCCAGATATAAATTATTTAAGAAAATGAAACAAAATTGGACTATACTTACACATGTTGATAATAACTACTACACTGAAAATGATGGTTCTGAAACGCCTTCGAGGAAAAGATTCTTCTTCGTCAATAAGGACAAAGGAAAGAATTTTTCATTGTGGAACTCTCAAGTGTATGGTAATGGTTGTTTAATCGGTCCTCGGACAAAGAAATGGCATGGCTGTGCGAGATTGTGACGTTGAACCTCTAGAAAACTGATTATGCTTCAATCATCTACATAAACACCTTCCTTAATCTGTCAGCAGAAATGGATGCTCTTTTATTGGTTGGCTCCAGCACCAGCGCATACTGAAAGTCTGCAGGAAACGGAGTGCCATTGAGCAAACTGACTTCAATCAACAAGACAATAAATATACTAAATAAACAAGATGCACTGTACAAACACTTTGAGGTCAAAACAATTTCGGTAATCCTCAGGGTTGCTGTCACTTATTATTTATTTCTTAAAGTATGCAATTTTCAATTCCCAGCAGAACAAAATCATTTTAAACCCATAGCACAGTGATTGTCCTGTTAATTGCCAAATCCAGAAGCATTGTGCTCTCTGCTCAGTCTATACAAACCCCTACATACTACCTAATGAAGACGAGGAGTAATAACTGACCTTCAATTGCCTCCTTATAATATCCTAGCATCTCTCTTGCTGTGCCTCTGCGCAAATAAGCCTTCACATTCTGATGAGTCAAAAAAACAAAACGGGAATGTTATAATCCACTTGAGGCAGATCAAGATGCAGAAAGAATTATTTCCATTAACTTCAGAATAAACCTGCATGTTTCAAAACCACAGATTCAACATCTGAAGATGCAAGCATTATGTCATTCTTATGACTGCACCATTATCTCTTACTACAAGTTTCCTTCTTCACATGCACTGAGCTCAAAGTAATTAAGGAGTTACATCTTAAGGACATTTGAATAATATATAACCTCAACTAAATTACTCGAGGCCAGTGCTATTGAGATAGTTTAAAGGAGGTGCCAAAAATTTCTGTGGCAGTCGAGCACAACAGATTGCAAAAGCTACGTATGCCATAACACAAATATTTAACAGTCCATGAAAATTTGATCACTGAAATTTTTGAACGGACTGTGGTTCAATAGAAAATATGTAACTTCCCTGACCAATATTGAATTATTTTAAAAAAAAGGGAAATTGCGCGGATACAAGCTGTTACTGCACAATTTCATGTTTTTATCTGCGTTGCCATTATTGGAGTAACAATACACAAACAAACAACATTATTTATGGCAGCTAAACTTATCCATCATTGCCGAAATAATATTCACAATGTAAGACTTCTCTGGAAGCTATCTGACACTTGACCATCTATGCCTTGCCTAAATAAATAGAATAACAAAGTTCCACAACCAAAATAGTATATATTAAGAAAATCTCACCTTTTTATCAAGGTTGATTGCCTTTGTACAATCTGCCTCTGCTTGAAGGAAGCTGGATGGACAGAAAGAAATGTATCAAGCACATATTGCAAGACAATAATTAGGTATTTCTTTAAAAAACATACAATACCTGCCAAGTTCCAGATAAGCTGCAGCCCTATTACTGTAATATGTTGCATTATTTGCATTAAGTTTGATAGCTTCTGTATAGAAGCCAATAGCCCTCTGCAACTGCTTATCTTTATATGCTTGGTTTCCCTAAATCAAACATTTAGAGAGCATATGAGATTGATTTGTGGAGTGAAAAATGCAAACAAAAAAAATGGTTACCAGTCGTTTTTTTTCCCGCTTAGTTGCTTAAGATTATTGTAGAAACACACCTTAAGCTTGGCTCAGCTGGTAATGCAATCTACTAGAGTTGGGTCAATCTAAAGTTTATTTCGCTCCAAAATTTAACAAATATAGCATAAATACACAATAGCATAAGGCGAACTTTAGATTGGAAAAGGGGAAAAAAAGGTTCTGAACGGGGACAACAAACTCCCATCCAATGATTTCTAACATGGCTAAACTCTATTATCAATCGAGCTACTTTATGCCCCACCGTCACCACGAAGAGAAATAAAGGAGAGAGAGGCTAAAATACTTTAACTTGATTGATGCGGGTACAAGGTAATGACCTTACCTAGATTGATAATAAAATATGACAAAAGTAATTCCACCTCGCTGTTTATTCATATTTAACTAAACTAAAGTTGAATAGATTCCAAGATTATAAAATATGTGGGAGGATGCAGAACCATATGACAATCAATCTACTGATTGACTTAATAAGACCCCTGACAATAAGGCAATAATAAGGCTGAAGACTCGGGTACTTGAAGCTTTTACCAAGCCAAAGGTGGTATGAAAATTTTTTAAAGCTACAATGGCTTTAAGAACATAAAAAACTATAACTGGTAGATCCTTTCACATAAACAACTGCCATCGATTTTGTATAATTTGAGAGTCATCAATATTTATCTGTACTCTGAAGCAGAAACAGTTGAACAAGTTTGAGAGAAAAAAAAAATCATAAAAGGAAGGAAAGTTTCTAAACAATTTTGTTTACAAATATAGAAAGTGAATAAAGATGAAATCTGCAAAAGTGAATTCTAAATATCTCAGGGAATTAGATTCAGGAAACCCCAACTATTTTGGCAAAGCCAAGTTACACTAAGCAGAACATTTAGCTGGTCACAGTTTCAACAGGCTGTAAACTTCAGTAACAAGAAAACTAAGAACACAGTACAGAAAGATAATAAGAATCAACCTTTTCCTTAGCAATCTCTGCAGATTGTTCCTGGCTGACAGTATTAGTTGACAATTTAGATTTCGAAGCAATATCAGCCTGCTCTTGTAGAGATGAGTACATATTCTGAACAAGATCCAGCAAAAAGCGATCACCCCCATGCCTGGCTATGAATGACACTGAAATAGGACACTTGTCATGATATCCAAGTGGTACAGTGACCTGAAAAATTTAGACAACATAGCAAAATTAAAATTCTGTTATTTCTATCATTACATGAGAAAGATTTAAGACAACCATGGAACTTGTTTCTATTTGACTGTCCAAGCCATAGGAAAGTGTTAAGTCATTCAAGAAAGAGAATAGTTCACCTGACAGCAACCTGATAAGCTAGCAATACTCAGTAGACTGTATGCACAATTCTGATAATCCTCTGAAAACATCTCTTTTGCACCAAGTTTTGGAGGCAAATGCGCAGTTGTAGGAATCACAAGTACACCGTCATCCTAAATAAAATACCATACACAAACAAGCATAGTCAACATAACAGTTTTAGACAATACCATCTTTTCTGTTGACTGGAAAAGAGAAGGAAAATAAGATATTTCAACTAAGAGCCTCAACAATGGGTACTGAAGCATATGCCAAAATGTTTCTTCTTTTTGTCAGTTAAGAAAACTAAAATTAACATGGAAGCCAAAGGTGCAAAAGAAGTAATGATAAGACAAAGAATGAAGAAGTGCAAAAGAAGATCCCACAAGAAATTAGTATATGTAAACTTGAAAATTAAAAAGGCTTAACATGAAAATGGCAAAACAGCCAAATGAGAACTGAGAACTAATGTATGCCTGGTGGCATCATTAATTGTTCTCTGCAGAGAACAATCAATAAAAAACCTAGCTCAAAAGGGGTAATTATTCCCAGAAGAACCATGACATAGTGCACATACGAAACTTATGTATCAAAATACCAAAGGTCTTGTCCGAGCATGATGCAGTAGAGGACAAGTATGTATCGCCACTTTAACAAAATGAATAAGATTTTGAAATTTGTGCAACAAGTCAAAATGACTCATTGTGATCAATGACTAGGTACTCTACCGAGTAATTTGATTCTTTGACAACCACCCTTCCACTTAAATTTTATTCTTTAATTATTGTTGGTCTGATGATTTTCTTTAGGCAAATGCTGAAAAGAGACTTGGATTTATTCTCCCAGTATTTGTTTTTTAGTATTTTGTTCCTTTGATACAACAACACACCCCTCCCAGAGTATGAATAGATACAGAAAACCAGCTCCATTCAGCACCATGTGCATGATAAAAAAAATACTAAGAAGTGATCATTCTTAATAATTGCAGAATGTGAATAACAGTAAGCTAAAAATATTACCTTCAAAAGAGAATTAATTGCTGAACGCATTTCATTTCGAATGGATTTGCAGTTCTCTATATCTGTTTCCACCCCTTCTTGTATTTCTGTAGAGATAGCTGATTCTAGAATGGGTTTTACTGATTCAATCCACTCCTTATGATTACTTTTGAACTCATGTCTGTGTTTAAAAAGAAAAGTCAATTAAATCATTATCTGGTGACGAAAAGCAAAGAAAATGAACAAAATAAAGCATCTGGACTGAATAGAATACTAAAGCCTAATCTTAATGTTAACAGAATCTATCGACTCAGTAAGTCAATCTGTTACATGTGTCATATTAAAATCTGTGCTCCAAAATACTAACAGTAAGTCTGTCATAATATGACAGGTTCATGCCAGTGCAAGACCTTCCCCACAATATAACTTCAACTATATACTTCTTTTAGTTTCTAACTACTACAGCCCCCCTCAGAAAACCTTCATTTCAATAATATATATGTTATACAAATTAACTATAAAACTATCAGAGACAAACAGAGGTAACAAAAATGTAGGAGTGAACCTAAAGAATAAATTACATAGTTTAAAATAAACTGTTGTCAATGACATAATTGCCACATCAGTTAGTCGTACGTAAAAGCTTATATAATTACTTTGTATTAGTAGTATTATGCTTATCGGTCAACCTCACTTCTAAACTACTTTTTCCTTTTGACCATCCAGATATTTAGTGAGTATTTCCTGGCATGGGGACACCAAACCAGACCTTCCCACCACATCCACACTTGGTAATCAGATTGTACTCCAGTGGCCAAGCACTGGAACATGCATGCACCATTGACATCCAACTTCAGCATATATGAAAAAATAAAATAATAGTAAATTAAACATGCTAGCCAAATGATAGACATATTTTCAGTTATTTCACAATCAAGTCACACAAAGAAGTTACGGGATATGAAGAAAAAGTTACATAGCCAGATTGTATTGTCTCAAAATCACATAATGACAGGCAGTAATATGCACACATACATGAGCATCACACAGACTATGAGCCTTCAAAGAAAATAACTTAGAACAGTCAAGTCTTTGCCACGATAAAAATTATGCAGATTCTTAACATTTTTATATCGTAAAGAAGTGAGCTCACCGCTGAAGTAACCGCATAACATTTGCAAGCACCCTTATTGAAGAATTTTTTAGTTCACCATTTGTTTTATGAAACCCTTTCAAGCTTGGAAGTTTAGAATCAAAATAACCTCCGAGACTTTCATGCTTCAACACTTGTCCTGAAAAAGCTTATTGATAGACAATCAGAGAAATACCAAGATAAAAAACTAAAACCTTGAGTAAGTAATGTTAGAAAGGATTTCCCATGAAAAAATCTTAGGGTTAAGAGGCGCATAAGACGAAGAACTCACTTCCAAAAAGCTTCTCAGTTGACTTAGTGACCACCTGAACAACCCTGTCAACAGGAACCTTCAAGAGCTCAAAACAATCATCAGCTATTATGATTTGCCTAGGACTACGTTGAACTGCAAATGGAAGTTGTAGCACCACATGGCCAACACGACGCAGAATACTAGGATCCCTAGCAAACCAACCTGCAGAAGGGTTTTGTGTGTCATCAAATGGTGATCACATTTTAATAAGGGCATAGGATGTAAATAAAAATGCACAAAGCCAACTAATGTCTATAAATGGTGCAAAAGATGGTTATCAACTCCAGATCAAAAGTTGGTCATATACAAATAATTCATGGATTTGCAAAAGAAATGCCAACATTATAAGGTTTATGTCTGAGTTGAATTTTGAGATAGTTATTCCAGTCAGTCCTGCATTATCACAAATGTACACAAAATTCTTGATCATCTATCAAAGTCAACAAATCCAAGCCATATATTAATGGGCACTTCATCTGCTACAGTTAACTGTACATATTGCCAACAAGCAACAAATAGCTGACTAAAAATACACCCATGTAATCTGAAGATGTAAAATCACATTATGCAGAAATCTATAATGAATCATTTTTGTATATTTTTTACTCAATTATGTTTCTCCGATCTGCAAGCCCTTAAAATCATCCAATTAAACATAACAACCAATAATTTAAAATCATTTACATCAATTCTGATTATGCTGTTTCTCACTTCCAATTTGTTGGGCTATAAACTAACATCAAAGTAGTATAATGCAGTTGTCAATTGCATAAAATTTCTCCACCACAGAACACACAATTTCTCCTCTACATTTCCCCTTTTTCTCTTCCCATAACTTGCACATGATGATATCATTTCTGGATTAAGAAAGCACAGGAATTTCAGTTATGCATACCGACAGTATCAAGACTCGTTGAAATAGGTATAATTCCCATATGAGAAACAGCCCCATAAGATGGCCGGAATCCTAAGATTCCACAAAATGCAGAAGGCACTCTCACACCACCAACAGTATCAATACCTGCCAGAAATGCACGTGATTACATTATCCTCAATTCTATAAGACTAGCTTAATTTACTAAATAACATAAACAATATACATAGATTAAACAAAGAAAAGCACACCTAAATATAGAAGCAGTTCCAATATTTAGTACCGTGATGTAAATTAGTAAACCATGTAGCACTAGGAATGATAAAGCCATGTTCATACATTTAACAAGTTTGGACCAGTCTTCATTCACAAGTTTATGTTAGATATTTATACCTTTAAGAGATGCAGAAAAATGGTACATTTAAATAAATATTGATAAAACTTATCATTTCAGTTAAAGATGAGACTTGGATGACATTTATTGTATATAATAAATAGTCCACCAATATTAGAAGAATATGAACTTGCTACTTGTGATAGTCATGAATTGAATTATAATAAAATTTGTTTTATGTCGACTACCAATGTCAATAATTGATGATTCTATAATCCGAACAGTTTTGACCTTCCATCATAGAAAAAAATGGGCAAACCTCTTAATTTCCAATTAATAATGTTCAGTTTTGGCATATTTGGTATAGAGGAATAATGTCTTTTCTTTTTTTGCTTGGTCAATAACCACAAAGCGGAACTACTGATTGGATATGAGAAGTACAACTTAATTTGCATTGAAAGTCTATTAATATATAGATAATTTTTGTGAACTCATGAACAATTACCCAGTTGGTCCTATAAATGTGACCAGCTATCAGGAAAAGGATTTTTTTGGCTAAATGAATGTGCGGAATATCAGTCAGCCATAAACCCCCACTTACTGGATCAAATCCTCCACGAAAAGAAAGAAATTCTCTATATTTTGACCAATTCAAGGTAAAAATTGTTCAAGTAATAAGAAACTTCATTGCACACAAAGTTTAAGCCAACAAAGAATTCAGAGGCCTTAATTTATTGATATCAAATAAAATTGCTCCAGCCCTCATGGAAATCCTTCACTCTGATTCACAGCGTCAGTAATCTACTGACATAGGACAAGTTAGCTTATTTAGAGTTGTATTCAGCCAAACTGCAGAAATACAGTACTAATGATTGGGAAGCAAAAAACTCACCCAAGGAGAAATCTATAAGATTAGCAGCTACAGCAACAGCAGCACCACTTGAAGAACCACCTGGTACCCGTGCAGGTGCTGCAGGATTAGTCGGCGTACCATAATGCTTATTTGTTCCATTGATGCTGAAAATGAAGCATGCAAAAAATAACTGATGCCCAGTAATCCTAAAAAAAAAAAAACTTCACTAATTGAAGTAGTTTAGTTTTTCTATAACCTTCAGGGTGCTTCCAGCAAAATTTTATCATGATTTTCAGAATTTCGAAGTCCAAAAAAGAAAAAAACACTTTTTTCCGATGATAATTAACACCCAAAACATAGGACTTTCCATCATCAGACATTAATGTTTACAGTAATTATACTATAATGGCACCAAAATACAAACCTGTAGCCGAGTTCATCGACCACAGTTTTGCCAACGCAAGTAGCGCCTCCATCAACAAGAGTCGAAATCACAGTAGACGTTCGAGAAGCTGCATCATGCGTCCTTGCCCAATCCGGATGCCCAAAACCACTCACATATCCTTCGATGTCGAATCTGTCAAAACACAACCCAGAATCCAAAGAAGAAACTTTTTTACAATTTTCACAAACTACAAACATATAACAAATAGAATGAAACAAGAACGGGAGATAGCTTACAGGTCGGAGACGGCGAAAGTAAGAGCCGTGAGAGGATGAGGCGCCTTGGGAGGAGCAGGCTGAGGAGGAGGAAGAAGTTGAAGCTTCTCGATAAACGCGCCGAAGTCTTCTTTGATGTTCTTTTTGAGCTTTTTAGTCATTAACAGAATTCCGGCCAAACCGAGACCGAGTAAAACCCATAGATTGGCAGCGTGAGAAGCCATGGCTAAACCTAAAACTGAAATTCAGAGAAGGAATAATTTTTGAAAATAAATAATAAGTTTGCGTTGGGAAGCAGCACCAGCAGCACTGCTACCGAAACCTAGAAGAGCTTGATGAAGGTGAGTCTGTTGGATTACTCTCTTCTAATACGACGCTTGTTTCGAGTTATAACAAATAGCTAATTATCTTTAGCCTCCCTCTATTCTCATCTAATATCACTAAGCCGCTATATTTTTCTTAATATCATCAATATGCCTCCATCTGTTCTGTAATACCATCAGACACCCTAATTTTTTGTCCTGTTTCTATTGCTGTATATTGTAAATAGTATTTTTCTTCTGTCATTTTTCGTCAATATGTTATTTTACGTTTCTTATTCATGTAAATTTTATTTAAATAGAAAAAATAATTTATATTGATAAAACAAAAATTGATTCCTAAGTATATAAAGGACATAATTTGTTAAACATAATTTTTGCTTTTATATAAGACAAGCTTTTTGCTCAGTATTATTGCTTGTGTGAACTTAAATTTATGTAATTACTTTAAAAAATAAGAATTAAGGGTACAGGCCATCCCACCTTCAATCGGATGGTAAGAACACCCACCTTTCAATAAAAGGGTGGGCTTTCGAGTCTTATCTTAACATGACTTCCTACTAATATGTAAGTAAATTTAATTTTTCTTCAGTGACGATTACAACTACTTAGTAATTATTAGTAGTTATTATAACTATATAATTATTATATTATACAATTATATACTAATATTATATCTCGTGTTTACACAATAAACACACACATAACAAAACTTTATTGAGTTGTTAAACGAATAATGTCCTAACACGATAACATAGGACTTAATATAGGCTTTTCTTTGCATTCACAAAAGAAACATTTTGACAAGGAGAGAAACAGATGTGATTTTACGTCTTTTGTTTTTAAGATCTCCCAATGAAAGCAAATGCACAAAAAATCATCAGTCGAAGTTGCAAGACGAGGACGCGCACTCAAACAATAGTAACTCAAATATTAGTAACCATTTATTGGACTGAAAAAATATTAACACCCAGCATTTGTTGAAATTATTATACAATTTGAAGTCGGGATTTTTTTTCTCCCATTGAGTTGCCTTATAAATATTACCCACGACTAGCAGCTTCAGACAATGAATTGTTATAGCAAAATTTTGCATAAATTTATAATCAATTATCCCAACAAGGGAAGGACCAAAAATGTTGTGAAAATCTGTCTGTCTTACTTTCTGTAAAGATAGTATTGCCAAATACTTAATGCTCCGGAAAGAATGGTTGGAAATTTCAGTCTAGGCCTTGATCCTTGAAGAATCTCCGACAACTCTCTCCATTCTTGTATACCAGTCTCCTATTCGAGTATGCTCCACCATGTCTCTACCTGATCTTAGGTAACGGATTGGTCTTAATACTCCAAAGACAGCAAGGTCAGCTAAATTAGGCTTTGAACCCCCTGAAAGAACAAAAGAAAATGAAGAATGCATTAAATCTTTTTTCCAAAAAGGGAAACGCATTATTAAGTTGTCAATTTATATGAATTAAGAATGGTCTTCAGATCTATTAGGTACAACTTTGGATCTCAGAATGCATTTACGCTTATGCTACGCGAGGAATACATGATCATCAATTAAGTAAATTCAGTATGCATGCCCAAATTTTGTATAAGATCATTACAAGTTGAAGGAAGAAGACCATTTAAAGGACATACCAAGAAACTCCCGACCATTTAGAGCATCCACCCATGTTTCTGCAGCTTCATATAGTGCAGCACGTTCGTCAGTAATATTATATTTCTTTTTCAGTTTTTTGGACACGAAGTACATTGCTGCAGCTCCAGCATATTTCACTGTAATTTTTTCTGTGAAGCTGAAATTGCCTGCAATTAAAAGAGAGGTTTACAAAATAAAAAAGTACAAACAATATTAAAACTGCAGTACAAGTAACATTCACTGATCAATAACTACAACCTCAGGCAACAAATGTGAATCAATTAGCATGTTGAAATTTCACTGACTAAGATTTGAAGCAATTGATCGAAATACTAACATATAACAACACTAGAAGAGCATTTACCAGATGCATATGCAACTTAAGGAGAATATCCATGGCATTGTTCAAAATTTTTAATGAAAGAGAAGTACAACAATGCTGGTAGGACTGTTTGAAACACAAAACCATGTGCCTTCAGCTTTTCGCTGGACTCTAGCAAAACATATTAGAAAACTTCCAATAACTTCAGGTTTAAACAGAATATTCTTGTTTTGAGCAGTTAATTATTTTATCAAACAGACCATCATTCCACTGTCAAACTCAGAAACAACACACATCTATGACATACAGGTGTTGTATAATTAATATAGCAATAATATAATTGTACCAAAATTTTGCTTTTCCCATTCACTAATATCAGATAAGGCTACTATTTTGACAAATTTTGAAAAACTGATTCCTCTAGCCTCTCTTGATGTGCATGAAAAACACAATGACAAAAATAACTACGTCAATAAGCATCAATAAAGAAAACTGTTGTACTGCGGCTCCAAATATCACACATTGCCTCATTAACAATACTATCAGTACCCTTGAAGACTAACACAAGAGCCCATTAACAACTCACCAAATGTCAAATCAATCTATGTAAAAAAATTTGTAGTGAAAGGGGCTTTGGCTTACTTCTTCCTCTGCCATCAAACTCTATTTATTGACTCTGTCTGAAAGTCCACTATAATCTTCACTTTAGCAATATTTACAAAAGATGCTTTGGGTCCCCACTAACTTCATTCAAGTAACTTGTGCTATCCTCTTAATCATTTGACTTTATGAATAGAGATGCTATAAAAGCATATCCAGGCATGCATGCACACAAAAATGACAAACCTAAATAATCCTCCAAAAAATATCAGAACTAGAATCCTATCTTGATGCATGCATGGCTACACAAATATACATACTAAGAGAATAACATCCCATATCACATAGGAAATAGGTACGAGAAAGAATACTTTTTCCCCATTGCTTTCATTCAAATTAAAATTTCAAAGTATTATATTAATGTCCTATCTGCTAATATGTAGATAATGTATCTCCAGAAATAATCTTACCTTGGCTTGTGATATAGTCAAATGACTCAAGAGCCTCAGAAGTATTTCTGTATATATTAGGGGATAAGACATGCACCAAGTGACTATCAACCCATCTGCAGCATTTAGGCATATATACATTACGAAGTTAGAAATTGTAGATAAGCTTCACGATCAAGAATATAAACTAATGGTCCTACAATATATAGTGACAAAAAGTGTATCACTTAGAAGAACATTAAAGCATTTTGTTGATCACAAAGCAAAGTAATTAACTAAATTAATCCATTACCAACATTTAAAGTCACTAAGACACCTAAGAAAATTTTCTACATTTGAGATCTAACACCAAGATGAACTATTTTTTTTTCTTAGGATAGGAAACATTAATATTTATTATTTATTAAATTGAAAAAGTACAAAACTGGACTAGGTGTCCAAAAAAAGTAGCAAAACAGCCCCGACAAATGTGCATACATCTATAATGTGAATGCTATTTACCCTAGTCATTCTACCAAAGTACTAATCATTTGGATGTTATACATGTTACATGGTTTCTCATTTACTTATTCTAATAAAATAATTTGAAGTTTAGTGTCTTGACTCTACTTAACGTTGTATTTTCTTTTGCAATAGAAGCCTATTGAGAATCATCAGCTAGGAGCTCTGACTGAGGCACATTTGGCTAGGTTTTTATGGCTCTTGTCGAATCCAACTTCCACTTGTTATTCTGTTGATTCTATTCTTCATATTTCTCTAATGATCTCCTGCTTAGCTAACCTTTTTTTTCTTTCAATATTTTTCAGGATTTCCAGAATCATCTGAATCAAGCATACAATCTAATAAATCAGAGTAGGCTTCAACATCTTATCGCAATTTCCCGACCTTGAACTAACTTTCCTTCTTCATAGCCACTTTCATATCATATAATCCTACAATTTCCCACCCTTAGAACACCAGTTGTTCATCAATTTTTTTTCTAAAGTTTCAGCAACTGATCTCCAGAAATTCTTCTATTGTCTAGTATTCACACCTTCACCAATTTGGACACTATTCCATCCATAAACCTTGGTAATATGATACATGCCAAAAACATACTTCCTTGAATCTACTTGAACCCACACCCCAGAACAGTGCAAAAAATAACCAAATACACCCACCCAGGTATCCTACTTCAACTACTCATAGAGTAAGTTATAGAATATATGCCATACCCACGCCACTTTTTCTCTTCATCATCATCTGAGGCTGAATTGACCTTTTTTCTGGGAACTATCTTGTTGCCCAACTTATCAATTATAGCTGCACGTAGAACATTCCACATGAATAAATAACAAAAGCAATGAATTAATAGTTTAACTGATGCCCAGAAAAAACTTTGTATATGCTAAAAAAAATTTAACCAATAATTTAACAAAATCGACAATCATGACAACAATAACCTGATGAGTCCACCAGTTGTTCACCGTCCACCATCAATATAGGCACCTTCTTATACTCGGACCACTTGATCTCTTTCTTACTAAGCGGATTGACTTCCACAACTTTGTATGGTATATCATAGTAGTCCAGGAATGCTGAGACAGAGGAAAAATTCCAGTCATGATCAACAACTAAAACCCAAAAAGTAAACCAACAATTACATATAAACATAGCTAAGCACAAATTTTAATCAGCAAAATTTTTTGTATTGAGAAATTCAGCAGATCAAGGAAAAAAAAACATACCAGCCTTCACTAGTTTTCATGCTTCTGCATGAATTAGAGGATTTAATTAAGCCTGATACTTAAAAAAGGAAAAACATTGACAAATAAAACTACGGAATTTATCCAACACTCCCTAAACTGAAACTGAAGTTTGGTTTATGAGGAAATGCATGAAAATAAAATAAACAAACGATTCAAGATCTAATTTAAACCTACTCAGCAGAGTTTCTAATTTCTCGAATAACTAAATATTCAAAGGACACAAGAAGATTCTTAACCAATATATCATGAAACATACTAGTAGAGAATCCAATAATAGAAAAACAAAACAAGCGATGCGATGCGAAGCGATCTACCTTTAACTTTATTGCAGAAAGGACAGGCTTCATACTGATAAAGAACGACTTCCTTAGGAACAAGGTCCGCTGGCAACGGTTCCTTGGCGTAGACGCCTTGAGGAGACAGCGAGGCGACTGCAGCGACTGAAGCGAAAGCTCCGGCGACGCCGAGAGAGACGGTTTGAGCTGACCCGGTGGAGAACCAACGCCGTCCACTGTACGACGTGGAACTAGTGGAGGTGGTGGTGAGGAGCCGGTCGTGGACGGTGGCGGTGGCAAGGGTTCTGGAGAGCAGGAAGGAAGTTATCGTGGTTGCTCTTCTCATTGTGACGGACGTGGCGGAGAGAGAAGAGGGAGAGAGGTGTGTGGAAAGTTTCGAAAGGGTTTATGCTGGGTTTGGGATTTTTTTATGAATATGAATAGAGCTGTAGTTTTGGACTTGCGGGCAGTTGACAACTAATTAATGACGTGTTTGGAAGTCTTCCATTGTTTTAATAACATTCTCACCCTTATTTATTACATATTTTTAAAATAAAAAATAACATATTTATTTGCCGTATATAATTCTCTAATTTTTATTCAAATGAAAAAAAAATTATTCTTGTAACATTGAATTTATACTAATCAAATATAATTTAATTGTTAATGTTAATAGAGAAGGTAGTAATTTCTTGTGTCTACTTAATGGTTATGGGTTGGTTTCATTTTCAAATTATAATATTTTATCTTTTCTATTATAAAAATATATAGTCCAGATCCTTCAAATTTAAGTCACTCTTTCTTTGAATTAAGTTCGTATTGTACTATTTTTATTTATTTTTTTAAATAATAATTTTTTAATTATTAATTAAAAAAAATAATATATAATTAAAAATTTTTAAAAATTATTTTATACAATTAATATATTATAATACAATCTTGTACCAAACATAATATTATATTAAATTTTATTTAGTACAATCTACTATAATCTAATTTAATCCAATTCATTACAATTCAATACAGTCTAATATATCCTACCAGACGCACTATTTAAGTAAATTTTTTTCAAATTATATTTAAAAAATTATCGATGAAAGTCACAATAATTGTCTAAACAAAATCCTATAAATTTTTTTATTGTTCGTTTTAAAAATGGCGAATTACAAGCATGTGTCATAAGTTTGGAATTGTGTTTTTGATAATTTATTTTTTGGGTGGCTTTTATCAATGATTACGAGAAGAAATAGTAAATGAAATGGTAGGAACTAATAGTAAAGGAAAAAACCCTTTGAAACCAAAATAAGAGATTTTGTTGATGCATTTTCTGAAAAATGGTAAGAGAAATTTGTGTATTTTTGGGACAAAAAATAATAAGAGAAGTGTGCTTTTTTTAAATGTTTTATTAAATGCAGTGAAATTATGTTTTTTTTAATGTTAGAGAGAAAAAGTAAATTATGTTATAAAAATTTTTAATAAATAATGATAAATGTAATAGTACTATAATAGGGACTAAAATATTATAATTAGTTAAAATATGTTAAAATTTATTATTTTATCAAAATTTAGAGACTAAAACTATATTATATTTTTTTATTTTTAATTAAACATAATAATAAAATAATTATTTTGTTATTACTAAGGATAGAGCGATGATTTTTAATAAGTAAAATTTCATTTTATAAATAAATATCTAGGAAATATCATACACAATATCAAAAACATTATTTGTATTTTATAAGCTATTTCCAAAAATATTATCTAAAAACATAATTTTAAAACTTGGGACCTTTTTATTTAATATTTAATTAATTTAATTTTATTAAATTAAGTAATTAAGTATATTTCAACTTTAAAATATTTTTTATTAAAAGAATTCAAAATTTTTTTAATTTTTTTTTTACTAATCTCAGAGTCTGGAATATTTAATACTTGCTTAAATTTCACACATATATATATATCATTTCATATTTAAAAATATTTATTTCAAAATTTTCAACTTTCTTTTAAAAAAAACAAAGGTTACCAAAAGGCAAAAGCAGTCAATTTGTTATATTTCCACAAAACCCCAACAAAACCCTATCGTTTTCTGGTTTGCTCTGGTTCACAGTACTCTCCATTTTCCTTCACCTTCTGAAAAATCCTCTCAATGAACTCATAGACCCATTAATTCTCCAAATTTCATTTCCGAAAACGACATGTTGGCAGCCTCAAAACTCTTCCTCTTCAGCGCCTTCCCTCTTCGTGCTCAGAAACCCGCTCTAATCCCTGCGCGTCTCTTTACCAATCAATTTCCTTTCTCTTGCCTCCCGCTCCGGCGCAACTGTTCCTCCGCCGCGGTTGATACTGTCACCGGATGTGATACGGATTCCCCGAACATCTCTGCTCACCACCCTTGGCCTGAATGGGTCAGTTTTGTCGACCGATTGAAGGCCAAAGGTTACTTTGAGGGCCAGAATGTTTCAGAGGATGTCGCTGTTAAAGACGATGATAGCGTTCGTGTTTATATGGATATGAATTTGGTGAAGGATGCTTGCCTGAGCTTTGCTCGCGACCGCTACGATGTCTTCAAGTAATTTTTCTTAAAAGAATTTATTGGCTAGTTTTGCAAAAGTTTTTGTTATATTTACTGCAATATTCTCATTTTAACATTTGTATTGTGGGGCTGAATTGATGGGAAAAAATATGTGACCAGGAAACGTTTGTTCTTTGAATTTATGCTATTAAATATTGGCACACCAGGGATGCTTTAGTTTTGCAAATGAGGGGAGGCTTCCGGCAAAGTTTTAAAACTTTGAGGGAAATTTTTGGATAATGTAGGTGAGTGTTTAGATGAATTTTAGAATTTAATAGGGGGTTCATAATCGATTGTGGAAATACAAGAAGGGTTTGCTTGTATTTTCGCTGAATCTTGTGGCAGGTTAATAGATTAACATAAGGCTGAAATGAAGAGCATTTCTTTTAGAGGAAAGTAAAATTACTCATGCAATTGAAATTTCAAATGGAGCCAAATTAAAATGTTGGACTAGTTAATGGTTGTTAATTTTCGATGATTTTTATATCACACTGTAAAATGTACTACCCCTAGACAGCTGCACATGTGTTGCTAAGTATGAATATTTTATCAGAATATTTGATTTGTGTGAATAGGGAAGCTTTATTAGCATTAATTTGTTTTAACATTCTTGTCATAAATGCACAGAAAAGGGACTGTTGATGAATCTGAATGAAAATGCGTTCTATTTGCTTGAGCATATATTTTCATATTTAAAACATGCCTTGGCCTTTTAGTTTACAGCATTGGTTTATTCTTTTTGGAGCATATAACAGTTGCAAGTATTGAATCATGTTTGCTTTCAATTTATTCTTGTTTTTATAATAATGCAGATCGTTATCTGTGGAAGATATTAAAACAGTGGTGGAGTGTGGATGTCCTAATCTTTTACGCAAAGCTGTGAACTCAGCAAAAAGGTTGAGAGCCTATGTGTGGCTGGACGAAGGGGATGTATGTTATTTTGTTTTTGTATGTTCATTTAATACATTAGAATATTAATACTAGAAAGGTGAAAAATGAAAAATGCATTTCAAAAAGGAAAAAAGGGAAACTCAACATACTGTAGCTTCTGAAGTCTTAATTCCTTTAGAACTTCTAGCCTGAGTAAAATGCTTCCCTGCAGGTTTGCGGTGTTTGCAATCTGCGAGGTTCTTGTGATAGAGCATATGTGATGCTAAAGGAATCAGAAGTGGCTGCTCGTACTGTAGACATAGTGCGTATACTATTGTTCTATGCACTAGATCCACTTGTAATTACTGGAGGCGATACACCTCCTGGTAGAGAGCTTGTCAATGCGTCCACAAGGAAACTGCTTTCTGAGTTGATTAAATTGAGTGAAACATCCCCTGATCCATCACTTCCAAAGCCTGCTTCAAAATCACCCCAGCAAAAGGTGCAAGCTGCCAAACTCATCGATGATGACCCAAAGCAGGATTTTGAAATGAAAAGAGGAGGATGGATGTGTCCCAAGTAAGTTAGATATTGAAAGTTTGTTACTCTCCTCATCTCCTATTGAAGTTGAGATCCCAAAATGTTGCTCTATGATTTTTATGGTGGCTATGTCCTTTAGAAGTGGTCAAACACATGACGTAATGGAGTCCTCGAGTGGGCCATTCTATGTTTAGGAGTCACTTTTAGAATGTGGCAAGAAAGGGAAATTTCCAGAGATGCATTAAGATAAATACCGGTTATTGTCAATAATGCAATTTTTACCTGTCTTTGGGTCTAATTCTGTCTCACTGACTGGACACATTCTTAAAGTTTTCTTCTGAAAATATTAATGATGGATCAAACTATCACTTTTTTGGAGACTCTTGTTGTTGGAGTAGATTCATCAGTAAATCCATATCTTGTATTGTAGGCTTTTAGCCGGATATATGTGGCTTTTATAAATTGATTATGCACTTTTATCATTTTGACTGGTTCGATCTTAAGTTTTGGGCAGATGAGAATTTTGGTTCTTCTTGTTTTAGAATTGTGGGGGCTGTTTCGTTGCACAAAACCTTTGGCTGCCAAGCAGTAGTTTATAGGTTTGGATATTGACAGCTGGCAATTCATGCAAAAATGTTGAAAGTTTTGGTATCTTGCGTTCATCTTTTCCAACTCCATATGTTGGGACCAGTCTTAATGTTGTTATTGTATGATTTTGGGTCTATATTACTCGACATTTTGTTTACTTAATGTTTTTTCTGTTTGAATTTGTTTTGGCATCTGAGATAACAAAATCATGTAAATAGACAAACTTTGATTAGGGGTACTGTCTGCAACAAATAATTGATTAAACTAATTTGACTTGATATTTTTTAAACTTTACAGTTAGCAATTCGTGCAAAAATCCATGTTAACTTTTTTGTGCCCTTAATTTAAAAGAAAAAAAGAGAATCAACAATAGGTTGAGGCCCAAATGAAAATTCTTTTGTGTAGACTTAACTTTTGAGATTCTATGCTGTCATTTTGGCAAAATTTTTTGGAGAGGAACTAATACATTTCTACATATTAATGTTTTTCACTTGTGGCTGCAGATGCAATTTCATGAACTTCTCTAGAAATACACAATGCCTAAAGTGCAAGGAAGATGGTCCTAAAAAGGTTGGTGCTGCTGAAATTGAAATGAAGAAAGGAGATTGGATCTGTCCACAGTAAGTTGGAATAATCTAACTATCCCAGTCTTACAATCAGCCTTCTCAACTATACTGCTATATCCAAATTACTATTATATGAGGGAGCAATAATCTATTTAACTAAATTCAATTGACGAACATTTCCTAATATTCAGGTCTATGTTTTTTGTTGGACTGTCAATGAATTGTATATTTCCCCTTAGTTCAGATACAGATTTATTTAGTAACAGTAAACGAATGGAGGAGTTGTTTTCATTAATTGAATTTGTTGTCTGTATTCTTATATTTTCCTTCCCGAATGAGGTTTTAAAGTAGTATCTTCTCTTCAAGGTGCAGTTGTTTTCAGTTTACATGTCTCAATATTCCTGTATACAATTGAGTTGGTTTTGGTGATTTCCTTTTGGCAAGCAATTGTTTCCATTGGCACTTTCAGTTGATTTCAAAAGTAGCTCTAGGTGATTTCACTTTGCCACCTCTCCCTAATAGTGCTGACATATATAACTCTGTGTATGCTTTCTTATTTTATAATTTTGGGTGCATGTTTTTAATGCGCTTTTTCAAATGTTTATTTCAGTGTAATGATTATCATAGATGAGAAGAATTGATACTCTAAATTCCACAGATAATGAACTAGATAACTCTGATCACCTCTTCTTTTATAAATGTTTTAATAAACTACTTGTACTCAATTTTGTCACACCTTTTTCCTTGTTTTTAATTAGAAATTCTTTGTTTGGCAGATGCAATTTCATGAATTTTTCTAGAAATATAAGGTGTCTGGAGTGTAAAGCAGAGGGGCCGAAGAGGGTTTCTGTGGAAGAGGTTGAAATGAAGAAAGGAGATTGGAACTGCCCTGAGTGAGTTCTTTTTCTGTTATTTCCTTGGCCAAACTACCTGTCTTGTAATAGTTGCATTACCTTCATCATCATCATCATGGCAGGGAAGCTGCAAAATCTAGTCATTCTAGGGGTGGGGGGGCGGGGAAGGGGAAAATCACATCTAGTCACTCTCAAGGATTCTCGACTTGGCTGCAAAAATTTATCTTTCTTCTTAATATTTGCTTAATTTATTTGTCATCTTAAACTTGATCTACTCTTAATAATTGGCATTTGTTTGCAGGTGTGGGTTCATGAATTTTGCTAGCAATAGAAAATGTTTTCGATGCCGTGGGATACGACCAAAGAGACAGCTTCTCCCTGGAGAGTGGGAATGCCCCTCGTGAGTCTCCTTCTCCTCTCTGTTCCTCTATCTCATGGTTGAAGATCGATCTCAATGTTCATTCATAAAAAATTTCATTGACAAAGTTTCCTTTCTGGTTTGCTAGGTGTGATTTCCTCAATTACAGGCGAAATAAAGTCTGCCTAAAGTGCGATGCTGAACGCCCAATAAGAGCGACAACATGGGATGAAGAGCATATATGGAGGAGCCCACATTAAAAGATGCATTCGCAAGCACAAAACTCAATGCACGACAATGATTATGGGATGGTCACGGCCCACTATGATTTCAAAAACCAGTAATCTATAATGGGCTGATTTTTTCTGTCTAATTTGGTACTGTACAAAGAAAAAGTTTTGGAAGTGATCCCATATGAGGAGTTTCACAGGGGTTTCCACAAAATTTTGGGTTTCTCTTAAGAATGCTTTTTCTTGTCTTCATCTCTTTGGAAAACTTGTTGGGTGCTGAATAGTATACACTGTACCTGCAAATGGTAGCCGATCATATGAATAACATAACGCTTTGCGGGGAACAAACCAATCCAGAATGTTTTGTCTTCAATCTTGTTATTGATTGTATCTTATTAGTTGATTTTTGTTAGTTATTTGAAATATATACTTAGAGGGATGTGGTAAATTGTTTGTTTTTTTTTTTTTCTTGTTACTCGTTAATTCTATGTAATTTATTGTTTAAAAATTAAAAATTGCTAATAATAATTTAATAGTACATTGTAAGTTGAGTTGACGTTGCTTGAAAGGAGATTGAGATGCGGATTATTTGAACAATTTATTGATGTTGTAACACGATGTCGTTTACAAAAGTATTATATATATTAAAAAGTGAAAACAAGGTTAATGGTAGTAAATGGTATGCGTATATAAATGTGCATCATTAGTTATTCTTGAGAGGAGAAAGATAATTAAACACGCGTAACTTACTAAGTTTTATTAACTTTTTGGGAAGAATATTTTATTAAAGATTAAATATTTACTGAAATGATGACATAAATTCTGTGTTTTCTAAATAAAATTAGAAATAAAATTTATTCTCAACAATCAATGAGACACGTAAGTAGTACCACCCCATTTTTGTTTACTTACTTTCCAAGGACTAATAGGTAATTCCAACGTTTTAAAATGGCGCACACGTGTGACGGGTGCTAAATCTTTGTTTTGTGTTTCGGTCGTTAAAGCCTCTGCAAAACCCTAGAACACGGTAGGAATTGAGATTCGATTGGACAGATGGAGGACAGAGACGACTACAGATTTCTAAAAATAAGAGACGCGATTCTCTCAATAAACCAAAAAGTAAACATAATCGGCGTTATTGTCGAGATCGGTACCCCTAAGCAAACCAAGGGCTCTGGTAATTGTAACCTCTAAAATTCCTTCTCTTTTGGAGTACAAATCAAACATTTGATTCATTGATCATCCAATGATCAATGAATGAATAATCTTAAAATTAATATTTTGACTGGCAGTGATGACAAAAAGGCCGGACTTACGGCTGCTACTAATTGGTTGGTAGTAGAATGATTATTGTTTTCGTAAGGTGTATTTGCTGAGCCAGATGCTTTATGTCTTGTTGCATTTTCAAAACAATTTTAAGAAGTTGCCTATTCTTTGTACCTTGTAAATCCAGCTCGTATTATTTTGTTGCAGTAGCTAAATCTGGGACTTGATGATAGTTTTGAGTATGTTGAGCTGTTTGAGCTGTCTTTTCTTCTTTATTTTTATACTGTTAATTTGAATTTCCACTTTTGCTGGAATTTATATTTGGAGGAAGTAGGAGTTTTGTTTGGTATATGATTTTGGTAATTTTGGAAGCAACCGTTGTTTCTTTCTGTTTCTATTGTGGTTCCGGTGGAACTTACAATTTATTTTATGTTAGTTTCTTTTTGCTAAGTACATATGTTTTGTTTGCAGATAGCTTTTGTTCACCAAAAATAATTGATGAATCACATACGAAAGATGGGATTTCTGTTAATATTTTTGCTGACAGTATGGAGAAGCTTCCTCATATCGCATCAGTTGGGGACATAATTCTGCTTTCTCATGTTGTGGTATAAAGTGATACTGGATTGCTTTGCTATTTGATTTCCTTAGTGCTTTCTAGGATTGCTTTTATTTTTTTAATTTTATTGTTCCTCTTTTAAATCTATAGATAATTATGGAACATCCTTTATATGTTGTGAGTTTAATTAATCCTTTATAAAGGATTGTTTCCAAGAGTTTTTGTCTTTTGGACGATGAATGAAGAGAAAAGGTTTGGGACACTAAAGAGATGAAAAGAGGTTCTCTTTGTCCTTCCCCTCTTCAGTCATCTAGAACTTGTAGCTAAATAAAGGTGATAATCAATGAACACACATTGTCATACGTACCCATTTTTTACACCCCCCAAAAAATTAAATTACTAATTTTGTTAATTTGGATATAATAGGAAAGAGAATAAAAATACATGGCTTTATCACTTATATAAGTTGGTAGGATAATTTTTGTATTTTTCTTTACATCCTCTTTCAGAGATAGAAATCATCGGTGCATTCTGAATTTTATACTGTAGTGGCATGTTGCAGGTGTCACTGTCCATGCATATGGCAAATTTTGTGATTTTTCTAATGAATTTTAAGAAGGCATAAAATTGGGAGCTATGCTTGTGCAGATGAAAACTCATGACATGCAGCCATATGCTCTTTTCAACAAAAAGTTTTGTTCCTTTGCTTTGTATGAAGGGAAAGATGGTAAAGACTTCATTCCTTACCAAGTTTCTTCAAGATTTTCTCCTAGAGAGCAGGACAAGAGGTTCATAGCAGGGCTGAGAAAATGGTTGCACAATTTTCAGCTTAATGAAGGTATGCTGGACAATGTGTTATATCAACAAACAAGAATTACTCAAAAAGTTAGAATGAAAAAATAGCTTGTATAGAAGTTTGTTTTACCGGTTACATTGTATTCATGTGTTAAATTTCAGATCGTTCTTCTAATTCTTATAAAATGCTTTGAACATTATGTGCGCTTGGTAGATTCAAAAAAATTCTTGCTGTTAAGAGAAATCAAGGAAGGGCAGCACATTAATTTGGCTTGCAAGGTAATTCAATTATATTTCTGTATACTTTTATATATACGAGAAGCAAAAGAAATTCCTTTTCTAGATCTGCTTATAGTCTTATGTAATTAATAGAAACTACTGATCAGTTTTCAACATTTCAATGTTTTACCACTTCAAGATACTTCATATTTGTGAAGTTGCTAAAAGTGAGTGGATGGCCTTTGTTTGGGATGGAACTGATACTCCACCAGTCCAGATTGATAAAAAGTGAGTCAATATAAGTTGCTTTTTCATTCCTAATTTTAATTGATTCTCTAATTTTTGTGCACATGAATTCAAGTTGATGTTTCAGTAGTGTATACTTATTCTTCAAGTGTAGCAAAAAAAAGTGTGGGCGGATGGGGTGCGTGTTGGGTTTGGGGTGTCTTGAAGTTTTCTGTTGATTATTTTCGTAACAGTTGACTAAATAATCCAGATAACAGGGTGTCCCCCCCAGAAAAAAAAAAAAATCAATCAACAGAAAATTCTTAAAATCCAACTTGCAAATGGCAAAGAGAAAACAAGCAATTTATGAAAGAATAGTTCCCCTTGAAGTGGATAATGAAAGAAAAAAAAAGAAGACTTTTTGAATTTGGACAAAATGTCTATGAAGTCACCTAATATCAAACTTTACTTGGCAGTATGTCAACCTCCTTGGAAGAATTAAAAAGAAAAAAAGTTAAAAAATGAATACCATCCACGTAATTCTCATCAGTAATTTGATATATTAATCGTGGTTCTTAGATTTTTCTGGGCATTGTTGTGTTACAGCATAAGTTGTCATCTTTCATAAGCTGTGCCTGTATGCTACTTTCTTAACGACAAATATGTACGTTCAAAATTTTAGTTATGTTATAATCTAATCTGAATGTCTGGATTAAAGTTCTGATAATCACTAAAATAATTGTCTTATATTGTTAATTATGAATGACAGGCTCGAAGATGAAATGGAGCATGAGCTTCCTTTGCAATTGGAACCCCGGCCTTTATCAAGAGATATATTATGTTCATTTCCTGTTGTTGGAAGTATCTCGAGAGTGATCATAGAAAAAGGCATTGAAAAGCATATCATCCATCTGCTAAATCCTGGTAAATGGGTGAAACTTCTAAATGTACTCTGTCAAGTGAAAGCGGGATTATGGTGTGGTGTGTTGTCACACTTCACAAAGCTACGCTATATGCCAAATGATGACAGTCTCACAATGGAGCGCCAAAGGTTATTGATACTGTCAATTGACTCTTTCACTTAATAAATATACTTATGACTGCCATGAAATGCATGTTTTGTGCTTCCAGTTTGATGTACTAATTATTGTTATACATTTAGTATAAACTTATATAACTCAGGTCATATGAAGAGCGATTGTCACTGAAACTTGGCCGTATGCCTTATTGGTGCTTTCCTTGGACTTCACGAATTACAGGTTTACCTTTTTGGTTTGTTGATGATGAGTTTCTGTTGTCTATTTGAACTTTTTGCTTGTTTTTTGTCTGATACAGTCTCCTGCAACACCTTTTATGTTCCTAGAACCTCTGAACATGATGATTTATTTACCTATAATTTTTTATTGTTCCATCAGAGGTTGATTATGATGACAACGTGCCATTTGTTACATTGATGGATGTTCTCACCCATGCACAGGTATCCCATCTTAGATGAACCTTTTGTTCTTGATCTTTTCAGTACTAATGCCCACAATATTTTCGGTACTTTGATTTCCTTTATTGTCATATCGGTTTTTTTTTTCCCCTTTTTTTTCTCCATTTCATTTTAAACCTTTGTTGGAGCAAATATTGATATCCATCATGAGCCTAACAACACTAACATTGTAGACATCAAAAAGCTTTTTTCCAGCAAGAGAATGTCCTTCACATAAAGCTTAGTGGCACTTTATGCATGATTGCAGGTAACTGCTAAATTCAAGTGTGCGGTTCGAGTTGTAGCCGCACTCCCATGGCGTGCTGAGGACTTCTGCTCTCCTCGGGGGCAATACAGAATCAGGCTGACCCTGGAGGATCCCACTGCAAGAATCCATGTGTTTGTGCACGGTGAAGATGGGGTGAGCATAAGTTTTTGATCTTTATGGATTATGCCTAAATCCTTTAATTATGCGAAAAAACTTCCGTTGGAAGATTCTTTGCACAATATATTTGCCTGCCTTGCATCAGTATCATGCTTTTGAAAACAAGGTTGCTAACTTGATTTTGAAAAATTCAACGTCCACTGCTTTCATGCTTTAAAAGATTGAGAAAGAATCATTTCCCAAACCAACTACTAGGGATCCCATACACGTCCTTTTTTAACTTACCTTTATTCCCAAGTGATATCTTCCAGTGAAATTGCTTGGGATTCATCTGTGCATTAAAATAAAAAATGTCACTAACTGGTTTTGATATTCTATTTTTGTGAATTCTCCTTGATTTCATGATTTTCATCCATGATAGGAGAAACTATTTGATGGCCATCCCTCTGTTGATATAATGAAAAGAAAGATAAACAAATTGCTTGGAGTGGCTGTAAGTGATGATGGAAAGGAAATCAAAGACGCTCCCAGAAATCCAGCATGGGTGCAATGTTGCCTAAAATCATACTACCTTGATAAAAATGACATTTGGGGAAGCAGGCACTATAGAATCTTCGATACCAAGATTGCAGGTTAAGAAATTCAACATCATCTATATATATATATAAATATATATATGAATCTTGTAATCTTTGCTATTTTGGATCAGTGGTAGACAGACGGTCTCTGAACCCAGGCTATTCTATGTGTGTGTATATATTTATATGTGCGTGTATGTGTGAGTGTTGAGCTACCTTTTAATCTGTGTAAATGTTGTCAGAGCGTAGCATAATTCATGTTTCTTTTTCAATTTTCTAAGTATCTACTCGTTGTCTACATGTTTGTTTCGGTAAATTATGATTTTAAAAGTATTTTGGCGAGTTACTGGGCAAAAAAATTGAAGAACAAGTCTCTTTCATTTCGTTTTATTTTATTGCTTGCCAACCCTACCTTGTGTTGCAGAATTTTATTTCTGCACAATGTTAAAATAAAAATCTTTACCTTTGAATTGAATCAGTGAAAAGTAAAATTGACCTATGCTCTCGTTTGAACAGGGGTACAGGACATTTTCTTAATTATTGCCAAACTGTCAAGCACTTAATTTGCTATTATTTTTAACTTTGGTAAATAATTGTGCTTTTAATTATATGCTTTATTGCATATTTTGAAGAAATCACCAATCGTCACCATCTTTACACCTATGAACTAAAAAGGAAAAAGAAAAGGAAGAAAAGAATAAAACTACAAAGGAAAAAAAAAGAGAAGAAAAAAATAAACATGGTTACGTTTTTTACATTCAGATTTACGTTTTTTTTTTTTACCCTTAAAAGGACTAATTTCTCAAAACAAACTGATATAACTAGCAATTTTACAGTACCCAACTAGTCATCATCTTAACAAATTCTATTGAACATTCTGGCTCACTGTTGAGAAATTGTTTGAAACATGACCTGTACACAATGACATAAAAAACTTCATATATGAGAATTACCAAAAAAAAAAAAATGGAAGCAATTATGCGAGAATTTATACAATCAGTTCTGAATCAAAAAGACATTCTTATTTCTACAGGGGTATGCTTGAAACTGTTGTATTTCTACACAGAAAATACAACTAAAATCTTTCGTATAACTCCTGACTTTTCAGCTATAATCATCCACCCATTTATATTTTGCAATTCTATTCCATAACAGCTATGGATTAAAAGTGACAATATCTCAATCGCAAAAACATATCCTGAATTTCTCTATTGTACAATGTAAGAACCTTTTATCATCTAAATCTACAAAAGAGAAGCTGTCTGTACATCATATTGCCATAGGAATCTGTGCATTGTCATAGTTAATAAGGCAAAAACCAACCTTGTAGCTTTCAAACACCATCATCGCCACCAATTAATTTAGTGCAGGAGCAGCATGCTCATTAAGCTGGTTTGGCAAGGCCACATCACCAGCGTGTTGAACTGCATGCCTCCGCTGTCGATCACGAAGATAGAGGACTGTAAGGAGACAGGCAACGAGAGTCAATATCGTTGCATTTCCTTCCTCCATGAGAACATTCTCCACCCATGCTTCCACTTTTGGATAGACTTCAGGCAGTGAATCAATCAAGTGGAGCTGATAAATAAAATAGCAGCAACAAGATCAGTTGAAGTCTATAATAAAAAATCACCGAATTTCTTCCCTTTCTGTCCCCTTATATAGTTTTAAAAGATTTAAAATATGAATTATAAGGAACACTGAAAATGGAGAACTTAAGCATTTTGTTAATGAAATCTCAAAAAATTAAGAACAAATTTAAGCTCAATGAATTTCACACAAACAATTCTAAAAAGTGTACCAGCTAAGAATAAACTCAATGATGTTTTTTCCTCGGTTTTCTCAGCTAGAAGACAAAGACAAAAGAAAAAGCATTTTTAGCATCTTGAATGTTGTCAAGTATAAGTCAAGCATATAGACAGAAAAGGATAATCACCAGGAAGCTGTTGGCGTAGTTCCTTCGTATCCACAAGCTTGTGAGTGCAAGTGTAACAGGTAACTTTGCTGCAGGATCAGCCTCCAGCGCCTGATCATAGTAACGTTTGGCAAGATGAAGATCAAGTGGAAGTCCTTGGCCATGCTCATGCATGTAACCAAGGTTGAACATGGCTTGCGCATTGGATTGGGATCTAGCATGCATGTAAGCCTCGGCTGCACGCTCATAATCCTTCTGAGTACCCTGGAAAAAAGGAAAAATGAAAAGAAGATTTATGTAAACCTTAGGATTAAGACAGGACACTGCACCTGAAAAAAGAATAATAGATCCCAAACTTGGAGAATGTCCTTTATCTAGTAGACACTTACCCGACCATAATAATATGCATCCCCAATCAGCAAAGCAGCATGTTCATTACCCTGTTCAGAAGCTTGCCACCACAAAGAGTGTGCACGTTGATGCCTTTCTGCATCAGTGCAGAAACCAGATTCACCCATGCACATGCTTCTTTCTCCATATTTGTCAAGGATCCATGCAGCGTTACTTTGTGCGATTTCATACCCTAGCTCAGCCATCCTTGAATACAAAAGGAATGCTTTACCAACATCACCTTTTAAGTATGATTCAAGTGCCCACCTTGACAAGGAAGTCCATGGTCCTCGTTCTGCAACTAGTTTGTACAATGCAGTAGCCTGAAAACAAGTAAAGCTCAAATGTGTTGATGTATTGATGTGCATGAATTTCTTAATATACTAGGTTTAGCAGTATAGCATCAATATGCCCATGTAACACACTTTCTCCCGGCCTTTCTGATTTCTTTTATTTTTTGTTCTTTTTTACTGTTCGCTCCTCACCTCTGTTTCCTTAAATTTTATCACAAAACTCCAAATTCTAAATTTATCCATTTTCCATTTCAAACTATAGCACAAATAGGAGTGTAATATTCATCATATTTCATTAACTCCATATTATCACGATACTACAAACAATAAACAGGAATTCATGTTTTGATAAAACTATTACTCAACACTTTTACCGTATAAATTAAGTCAGTGATTCAAGTGATTGCCAAGGCATTAAAGTGTTCCAATAGCAGTCAGCAGGAATATAATCAAACTGTGCCAGAAAGGTCAAGCAATGGCAGAAAGACAAGAATTGGGTTCACATTCATATTGTGTATGAAATAAAGTTCATGTAAAAACAACTCCAACCAAAACTAAAAGCATAATAGAAAAATACTTACCATTGGGAGATTCTTCTTCAGTCCAACACCAGTATGGAACATCCTTGCCAGCTGGTAAAATGCCTTCTGGTGGCCTGCATTGGCAGCCACCAAAAAATATTTGCATGCTAGCTTCACATCCCTCTTTACCCCAATTCCTTTATAATACATTACTCCAAGGTTATAATGCCCACCAGCCTCCTCATTATCTGCGGCCTTCTCAAAGAACTCTTTTGCCTGTCATAAAACGTACTATTTTTCAGAACATACAGTTAAAAGTAACTTATTAACAGATCTCAAAGAACTTAGCTACAAGCAGGTAAAAGGCGAAAGGAAAGTTAATGATCAAGCAAGGAAAACCAAAATTGTTGCCCACACATCAGAATACTATTTGTTAATTCCTTCTAAACTCAACCTAGTAGGCAGCTCAAGCACAAATATCTGCGGTATCAGATGAAATGGGTAGAAAGTCCAAAACCTGCAACTTGCATTAACAAATTCACCAAGAAGATACTAAATTAGAAACAATTTAACTATGTGCTCAGCTTGATCAAGCCCCAAACACGTATTATAGGGTTGGTAATGCAATAACTCATAAATAGAAAATGTCAATCGCATAATTGTGAACAGTAAAAAATTTTTGGGGATCCTAGTAGCTAGTCCAACTTGCCCAAAATACTAGATGTCTCCAACATCCATTCAATATTGTCTTAATAATGCTAACATTACTTTTAGCACCTGAGTACCTAAACATGAAACTTTTTCACCTATGTCAATTCCAAATTGATCATGAACATATGCATATCAGCCTCCAACTGACTGGAAACCCATTCATGTCAGCCTATGACCATAAAATCTAAAGTAGCCATTAATTTAAGATCCTGAGCAGCAAAATGTTCTGCACCAGATCAATCGTCTAATTCCAATAAAAGAAAGTATAATAATATACAACTTTCAAAGAATACACCCATTTTTAACTGGATAAAAGTTATCCAGAATCACTGCTAATAGAACAGTATTTAAGTGGGAATTTTTCTTATGGGCAGCAGAACGGTAATGACCAAAAAAAAAAAAAACTAATTTGTGCAGCGAAAACCAACTTGTTGCAAAATCTTTTTAGTGTTTAACTTAGATTAAAATATATAGTTAAAAGGAAGATTTCCTAATAAAAATAACTTCTGATGATAAAAAGAAACCACCAATAAGCAACAGCATGAAAAAGAAAAAGCAACCTCGCAACCTACAATTTACATATCACAATCCACAAAAACAGAACCAAATGAACTTACTTTTGTGTAGTTCTTCTTTTCCACTCCATAGCCCTTGACATATAAATATCCTATTCCATTGTAAGCTGAATAAAGTTGCTGTCTAGCAGCAAGTGTAAGCCATTCAAGTGCCTTCGTGTAGTTCCTTTCAACGCCTGCTCCTCTTGCGAATATTTCACCAAGAAGTTCCATTGACAGCGGCTCGCCCTTGTCAGCTGCCTTTGAAAACCACATTAATGCCTTGGCACGATCACGCCTCAATCCTCTCAAACCAAAGTAATAAAATATCCCAATCTTGTACATGGCTCCTGCATTCCCCTTCTGCGCCTGATACTCCAAAATCTGGAATGCCTCGTCATCCTCCCCCCTCAACTTCCTCAAAGCTCCCTTATTCTCTTCAGCTCCATTGTGGATTCTAATTGGTTCAACTACAGGTGAATCCTTTGAAATTAAGAAACTATTAACCGCTATATCTGCTAATTCAGCATATAATTTTACCGCTTTCTCATGCATCTGCCACCAAAAGGAAAAATAATAAAATAAAATCTTCAGCACTTAGCATATATTCCTTGTTGTTTCTAAAGCTAGGCTTTCCAATTATCATCAAGGCACTAAGTTTCTCACTTCCTAAATGTAGAATGGGTAAGAATTTGAAATTTTTTTTAAAGAAAATTACTCACATCTTGGCGCAAATACGTGTAAGCTAGAGCCATTTTGGACTGAATATTACCACCTTCACCTGCAAAATGATGATACAAAAAAGCCTTAGCTTTATTCCTCTCTCGCATCAATCCCATCCCGTACAAAAACCCCAAAACCGACCGCGCGTGCGGATCTCCTTCCTTCGCGGCCGCTTCAATCTCCGAAGCAGCCTCCTCCATCACTCTCACGTCACCGTTGCTCATCGCCGACATCATCTTCGAAACTGTGACGTAGTAGCTTCCGTTAATCGCATCGGGATCTATACTAGGTTCAAAAATGGGGCTCCACGAGCCCGGATCCAGAATCTCCTCCGGCATCGTCTCCGACTCGCCGAAGTCGTCCCAGTCGGCGGCCGAGTCATCGTCCGAGGACGTCGGCGTGTCCTTAATGTCGTCTTGGGAGACGACAAGAATGAACGGGCGAGCGTGGAGAGATAAAGGATAGAGGGAGAGGACGAGGAGAGAGATTATCAGTTTCTCTGTTGAAAGTTGACGCATTTTTTTGGCTGAAACAAAAAATTAAGCATCCGAGAGTCCGAGACAGCAGCAAGAGCAACCTGTAATTTGGGGATCTTGGGGAAGAAGACGTACGGGTAGGGGTAGCTTTGGGATTTCAGTATATACATTCGCTCGCCACGTCGGGTTTTATCATCTGCCCAATTATATTTTGCCACGTAAGATTTTGGTTCTTTCTTTTGACCTTTTTTATTTTTTATTTTTTATTTTTTAGTCTTGAATGATTGATAACAGGGTCCGAAATTTCGGTAATGGCGATGAAGCACATCAGTAACTAACAGTCCTCCTGGTTGAGTATACTGCTTCTTCTTCGGTTCTTCCTGTTTTTGTCTTCAACATGTCAACCGTAGATCTGAAGCTTTCCCGATCAAACCGTATATATCGCCCCTCTGTACGTATTTTCTCTCTTTCTCTGTGTATTCATTCTCTCAAAAAAACGATGAAGCTGATAAGAACGATGACGGTTGTCGGAATATCAGGAACTCCTTCAAGGGAAAATCATAATAAAGTCTTCTTCTTCCATTTCTCACTACGGAATTCACCTCACAGTTAACGGATCCGTCAATTTGCAGGTTTTTTGATTTATTTGTCGTAATTTCCTTTCCAGCTACTTTACTTTTTCTCAGAAACCAAACAGCGCCTAAGCTAATTATAAAATACGATACCGTTTTAAGGTTCGTGGAGGATCAGCAGGTGTTATCGAGTCTCTTTATGGTGTTATCAAGCCGATTAAAATCCTGTAGGTCTTCTGTTCTTTTTGTTGTTTCTCTTGTGCTATTTTCATTAGTTCTTCGTAAAGGTGCCAGTGATAGAACCATAGAAATAAAAATTTAGTGATGTTTGAGAATTAAAGAAGTGACGTTAGTAGTCTACAGTTAATTGTTTACTGGTGTCAAGAGTTCCAGCTTGGAACTCTTGTAGGAGTGAGCATGGAACAAAACTGAAGCTTTCCTACGTCTAGTAGCATGCTTGCAGTTGTGAAAAAAATGAGCATTTGTTTTACATTGTGTTGCCAGATATGGGCTGGGTTTTGGCTGATTCGAACTCTAAAAAATAGAGTGATGCCCACATGTGTACTGTCATGTGTTGTTGGCCCATTCTGGTTAGCGTTTATAAGTAAAAAAAATTGGAGTATGCTGAATGGTGTTAGTAATGGATATATGGTAGTAATGATTATTATTGTTCAAATTTTTTCAGCTTTGTATTTGTGTATTAGAATTTATTTATTTTTTCTTTTTATTTTCAATAGATACTTCTTCTTTATGTTGGGTTTATATAGATATCTGAATAAGTAATTAACTTTTTTGTAACATGGGAGCAGAAAGAAGAGCATTGAGATCAGAGCTTCTGGCAAGATTGGTTCAGGTACAACTGAGGTAGTGCTTTATTTTGGATAATCTGGATGTAATGGTGTTTTGGACATTGATACTGTCTTATTATTGCGTACTGATTTGAATAGTGCAACAACTCTGATGAAATATCTGATGTTTTAAAACTACCTCTAGTTCCCCATGGCAGTTGTCTTTCTCATTTATTGTGTTAAAAATCACTCTGTTTTCTTGTCTATACAAAGTGGCTTTATCATTAGTATTAGTAATATTTTACTTGAAACAAAATTTGATTGTTTTCCCTGTGATCTGTTTTCTTAGCATCTGGATTTTGAGATTTTTCACCTCATTTTCAGTCCTCTCTGTGGTTGTTATTTGAATTTTTTTATACTTTAATAGTACTTGTTTTCTGCAGGATAGTCAATTTTGCTTCTTTTTTTTAATATATATCAACTACAAATATCTATTGCTTTATTTAGAATTTATGCAATTTTCTCTCATCATGCAGATACCGTTTTCTGTGACACTGAGGCAGCCTGGAGAAGATAATTTAGAAAGATGTTATGAGACCTTCCATGGAGCAAATATTAGCATCCAGGTAAGGACACTTAGATGGAAATTCTTCATTTGTTGACCTCTGTTGTGAGTTGTTGGCCTCCTTGCTTTCCCCTCATCTAGTGCCTTGTTAATGTTTTATCAAATATGTGATGATTAATCAAGCCTGTAATAGTATTTGGCAACTGTAGATATAATGAGAGGATACCTGCATAAATCATTATCTGCGACGGTGGAATTCATTGTTGAAACTGATAAAGGTATGATTTGAATTTTATGTTATTGTGTAAATTTAATTCCATTATTTATTTGTTTGACCTTTTGAGATAACTTCTCTATATTTTAACATGCCACTTTCATCTTCTTGTCAAATTTTCAGCTGATTGTCTTGAGCAACCAGTTTCTCCTGAGATGGTTATCTTTTATATTACTCAGGATACTCAGAGACATCCTTTACTTCCTGAACTAAAATCAGGTTTGTCTCTGTTCCCATTTCTTTCAGTCATTGTTTCTGGTGACATTTAATTTAATTGTAAATCTTGGAGTGATCTTCTGAGTCATTAAGTGTAAATACGGTATTTAAATATCATCTGAAAAATTTATGGAAGAGTGTTTGATTTAGAATCCTGGCTGCTCATTTTAATGTCTTTTGAATCTGTGAAGCTAGCAGATGTAGTTATGATATGATTCTAGAACTGACAAGATGTTTTGTTTTTCATAAAGGGGGCTTCAAGGTGACTGGAAAGGTGTCTACTCAATGTTCTCTGTTCGATCCTATCAGTGGAGAGCTAACAGTAGAAGCATCTGCAGTTCCTATTAGGTCTATTGACATTCACTTGCTCCAGGTGGAGTCAATTCTTTTAGGAGAAAAAATTGTAACCGAAACCTCTTTGATTCAGACAACTCAGGTATGCCAAATTCCGCATGGTGTTCAAATATTTTACTTCTTGGAATGTTTGATTTGACATCGTTTCTTTTCCCATCATATACTAGATAGCGGATGGAGATGTCTGTCGTAATATGACTCTGCCTATCTATGTGATACTCCCCCGGCTTCTGACTTGTCCGACTGTCTTAGCTGGGTGAGTTGCCAACTAGACATTGATATTCAAATGGTCTTTTAGCACACTTACAAATTTTTCTGAGATGTTTCTCGTTGTCAAATGCTCGTGTTTTCATTAATGTTTTGGCATTTCTTGGCAGTCCGTTTTCAATTGAGTTCAAACTTTCCATAGTCATCACCTTTCAGTCGGAGCTGTCCAAATTGCATAAGAAATCCGATCCAACAACTCCAAGGCTCTGGGTAAGCAATCTTTTAAAGTTGTACTATAATACAAAATCTATTTGTTGTATCTGAAACTTTTCAAATTTCAGCTGGCAATGGAAACTCTACCACTTGAACTTGTTCGAACGAATTGATATTGTCTGCGCAAGGCAACTATTGATCAAGAATCGTGAAATCTGTTGGTATTGAGGGTAGCAAGTCTGGGACTGATTGAAGGGACAGAACCCCACAACTTATAATTAGAAGCAGGAATTTGCCCCTTTTTGTACACGTACAAGGGTGTGATGTGAATCCATATCCTACGTGCATCTTGCAACTTGTGTATTACATGAACGCTGAATCGATGTAGAAACTTTTATGGGCTTTATGTATCCAAAATACAGATATAGAATTTATTGGTAATGGATATGGAAATACAATATGATGAAGGAGAAGGAAAAAATTCAAATTTCCAGTGAAAATATTTTGGGTTTCAAATTAAATTAAATACTTTAAGAAAGAATATTAATTTTAGTAGCTTTGACATGAGAAAAATTGTCTACATGAATTTATGAACATCCAACGCAAGAACGTAGAAACTAAATTAAGTGGGAAAATAAAATATTATTTTTGATCAAAGTGGGATATCAATTAATTTCAAGATACGGGATGCTGACACTGTTTAAAATCTGACGCTGTCTTCTAAGTTCTTCAACCTTTTCCTTTAAGCGAATGAGACGATAGGCAATTTCTTCGCGCAATATCTCCAAAACTAAGTCCTCATTCATCCATTTGTTCAATACACCTTAAATTGGAAGCACTAAAATGATCTTCAACTTTAAAATAATTCTCTACATCGACTTTACTGTAATTGATTTCACATTTTTAACAAGCTGACCTGAAATGGTTCAATAAAATATCAAACTCATAAGACCATCTTCACATTGAATTAAGGTTTCCTCACACTCCTTTATAATCCTGAGTTCGGTGGAGTAATTCTCTCTTGTAGAAGCCACACAAACCCACTTATCATTCAAAACTTGTTCTATAATATGCATAATCAATACTGTTTTCCAATGATGACCAAAATTATAAATTTTACATTGTGATCTTTGTCTTCAATCTGCAAACCGCAAGCTGGAAGTGCTTTATCATATTTCTGATTGCAAAATCATCTGCATCGACATATTACACATTCTGGTTCAGAAAATTGGTTAATGACATTCAGTTTTTTTTTTTTTTGTTTTTTGATTTTGGCAGTATTAAATGGCGTATTTTCTTTTTTCCAGATTCATCCTAGTGCCTTTAAGTAGGGAGGAATTCCACTGGTTAGATGCTGTGTCTCAGCTGTGACCATAACAGTAGACAATGGATCTGGTAGCAATGTAAAAATTTATGCTTTTGAGCTATACTACGCATATTTATCAATAATTGCTCTTAGATTCGAAATTTTGAATACATAGTCTCACGGCTGGTGGCATTTCAAGTACAATAAATTAATAGTTTCCACTTTTCATGCATTGGAATTTATTTCCATTGAAATTTTGAATTCATTCACTTGTACAGATAGATCATCAATATTGAAAATTGAATAATGATCATTGGGGTGTAACAATAATGATGTGCAAATAAAGAATACAGACTATGGAAACCATAGATTTAACTAGTTTAACTTACTGTTGTCAGTAGTGAGAAGCCATGATGATATCATGTTCCACGGATGAAAGAAACTTCTCTTTTGAGCATTTTAATAGAATTTTCACTTGTGGGTTCGATTAAATTAAATGCATGATCCTCTCCTTTAAACTCCAAAATCTCAACTTTTCCTTTCCACCCACTTTCTTTCAACTTCTCAACATAGTAGACTCCTCTAGCTTTTAGCAAATCAACGTCAGCCACAACAACCAACACCCTTTTGCACCCTAGGCTCGACAGTTTCGGATCAGCCGCGGGATTAATCAACGGATCATCCGAACCAGTTGTGTTCGGGGAAGCAATTCGCCATAAATCCGCAACGCGGGCTCTCTTTTTTGCTTCGGTTGTCTCACCAGCAACAGGTTTTGTGCCCCAGAAATATGGAAAATGCAAGCTAATACCGTCAATGTTAAAACCATCGAGCTTTTCTTGGCCTTGTTTTATGCCCATATGGTGTGCTATAGTGGCACCAGCACTGTCTCCTGATAAAATCACTTTCTGAAAATCAGCATAAGTGTTCAGCAGTTTCTCAGGGCCATTTCCCTTAGCATGGGAAGCAATCCATTTGAGTGCAGTCCAAGAGTCCTCAAACGCGCGAGGGATAGGATTTTCCGGGGCTCTTCTGTATTGAACCGAGACTGCAATAATCTTAGCTTCGGAGACTAAAGTGTTGAGGTAATTGTGGTAGCCATGGGAGACAGGGTTTTCGAAGATAAAGCCACCACCATGGAAATAAACTAGAAGTGGAAGTTTTTGTTTGGTGGTGGTATTGGACTTGGAGATGTAAATCCTGGAAGAGAGATTGTATTGAGGTGAATATACAACGTCTTTGGATTCAACATTTGTTTCAGGATCAAGAGATGGAGGAATGATATCATTGCCGACGAGCCTTTTTATGCTCCCGTCTTTGTATAAAATGAAGAAAGGTTTGGAAGTATGAGCTATTTCTGGATTGCCAGAAGCCATAGACAGGAAGAAGGAGAGCACGAAAAAAAATAGAGCCATTTGCTTGCTGTAAAGGAGAAAGCAAGGTGGATTTTGTAGTGAATTGTAACATGTTTCTATGTATATATAAGATTGCAAGAGAAAGAAAGTTGCAATGTAATCTCAACAATTCTAACTAAAACAGAGGAGACTGTCTTAACTTGCTCGAGTTGAAAGATGTATAGATGAAGGCAAAGCGTTATGCAAGCATATATATAGATACTAATTTCGTCTTCACAGAATTCTGAAAGAGTGAGTTTGGTAAGATTATATGAGCCATGATAACAAACTTAGAGCCGTCCTCCATTATTATATGGTAGTTTTAACAACTTAAATTCGAAGTACTTAACTGATCTTCAACTTAAACAATTATCCAAATTGATATTTTTGTTATTAAATATAGTCAATAACTTGTTCCCACTCCTAATTGCTGATTTGAAATAGTTTTACAGGTCAAACCGGTAAAAATTATTGATTTTGGAGTTTTTTATGTATGTATAGCTAAAATTTATTTTTATTATATTATTAAAATTTATTAATTACTTATTTTTTAAAAATAACGTAATGTAAAATATTAAAGGAAACTAATATTTAACGATATAAGAAAAATAAAGCGAAATTAGCTAACCCAAAAGCAAACCCTCGGACTTGATCATATAGTATGAAGTTCCAGTTCAAGTTTATTCTTTTATTTTGCATTTTCAATTGTTTAAATATGAAATTCAAGTTTATTCTTTATATTAAGCAACAATGGTTTCTCCAAGTGTGAATAATAATAGAAATGATAACTTAATAAAAAAAAAAGCCTGCATAGAAATGAATGGGAAGCGTTCACAAAATTTGTAAGAGCATAATTAATCTCGTTAAAGCATATGACTCTGTTATACATGTAATTTTATACAAGTAGTGGACACTTATACCAACGGGTTGCATAATCCAAGCACCATAGAATCATGTCTAAGGTTCAAATCCTCTTGACGAACATAATAATCCTAAGTCCTAACCCCGATTAATCACTCAAATTTGCAGATAAAGGAATTTTGAAAAGCATTTAGTAACCAAAGACGAGCCACAAGGGATGACATAAAGAACAACCCAAGAATAAGTGAGTATCCCACATGCATCTATGCATAGGTGTGTCCCAAAATATGATTATTTAGAGGTTTCTCACAATCCATAGTCTCATAATTCAGCAGCCAACTCAAAAAAAACCTTATTTCAATATCTACTCCTCAAAAGACTAATATAGTTCACTCGACTGAAAACTCATACAACATTGTGTGTTGGTACTTCTTGCCAGGTCGAACCACAATAGAGGGGAAGTTGGGTTGGTTGATGGCATTAGGAAATCCTTGTGTCTCCAAGCAGACACCTGAGTGCTTCCCGTAAACTGCACCTCCTTTTCCAACAACTCCATTGACATAGTTGCCGGTGTAAAACTGCATACCAGGGGCATTGGTCCACAAGCTAAGGACCCTTGCAGTTGATGGGTCCTTCAGTTTTGCAGCACGTTTCAACCCTGATTTCTCTTCACCACAGTCAAGAGCATAGTTGTGGTCATACCCTAAACCAGGTACTTCATGGATTGACTGACCAATCTTTTTCTCAGTGGTGAAATCAAACGGGGTGCCTTTGACTGGCATAATTTCACCAGTTGGGACTGTATTCTCATCTACAGGTGTAATGTGTGATCCCCATATCTGAATTGAGTGGTCAAGTATGTTCCCAGAGTTGTTGCCTCCTAAGTTCCAGTAGGTGTGTTGAGCTAAGCTGATTGGGGTTGGCTTGTTCTCCGGAACCGCTTCCATGTCAAGTCTCATGGTTGTGCTTGAACTAAGTGTATAGGTTGCTGTCACGGAAACATCCCCAGGGTAACCTATTACCAGGACAAGCAGAAAAATTAGAAAAAGAGAAATGTAAGAGTTTGCACATCTGTGTGGGAAGAGAAGACAGAGAGAACCTTCCTCTCCATCACGGCTACGATATTTAAAAGTGATGGACGGGTTTTCGCCTTTCTTGTATTCTGCTACCTCCCATATCACTTTATCAAAACCCTTGAATCCACCTGAAGAAAAGAGAAGAACAGATGAATTTCCCTGGAAACAAACTTTACTAGGATTCAGTTGCCTGTTATAGCTGTCATAGAGGAGAAAAATGCTGCACGGCACCAAGAAGAAAAGAGCAGAATAATTCATCTCTGACATACTAATTGACAAAACTACATTTAATCCGAACATCAGAAAATTGTCAGAATTTCCAGCCTATCCATGGACACCAGAAGTATTATGTTATTTTACAATAATCTGCCAGCCGATTGCCAATGTCTACAAGGGAAAACAATGAATAAAAAATTCCGTCTCGGCATATATATAAATGTGTGTGTCTGGTACCAAATGAGAAGCGCATAAATATTAAGTTGTAGAAAAATTGATACATGTACAGCAGAAGAAAAATCAGGATGTCTTCATCAAGCTGATTAGCAGGATAATTCTTCATCATATTGAGAAGCAAACTGTACCCAGGCTTGAGGCAGCCAAAAGCTACCATATTAATGCCACCATGAAACATGGAAGAGACTTTAACTTCATTAGTTTTTTATCGAGCCTCACTTAATAAGTGGCAGTGTTCCGATCAAAGAACTCTAATTGAATACAAATGATGTTTTACTTGTAATATAATCTCGTTGTCTTCTACAAAATTTTAGAATTTTGTTTGCATGTTACATGTAGAATAATTGAGATAAATAAACAACAGCAGTGAAAACACACATCTTGATCATATTATTAGAAACAAGCTCCACATAAAATGTTTCTTCCATGACAACAAGAATTTTTTTTTTTTTAATAAAGACATGAGGGCAGAGATATGTCTTGGCTGCTTAAGAGAGATGATTCTGGTGAAAAAACCAAAAACGGAAAAATGTCATGCAAACTAGAATAGATCAAGGATTTGGCTATCCCATACCATGGAGACTGTTTGGGGGCTTGTTGATTGGCAAACTGTATTCAACACCATCAAGAGAAAATTTTCCTTCTTTAATTCTGTTTGCAACCCTACCCACGATGCACCCGAAAAAAGGTGCAGCTCCTTTCTGATAAAACAAACATCACGAAGCAAATGAGAAATAGATTAAACACAAGTAATCACAGGCATAATGCACCTCCAAATTCCTCAAAACTTCTTAGTCATGGCCCAAAAAAGAATAAGAAAATCGTCATTTTGTTCATAGTTCTCCCAAAGTTTCTTTCAATAACATTATTGATGAAAATACAATACATCACTTTGCTACCTGTATAAGAAACTGATATTCTAAGAATCAATTTATTCAAGAACATACCATGAAAAAGAGAAAATATCAAATCGCTACACAGGCAAAGTTGATAAAACTTACATCAATCCAAATCTCAGAATTCAAATGGGTCAGAATGCTTAGTCAAAGTACCCAGAATCAAAATTTCCATCAGATCACAAACACATTATCCAAATCAAACAGGATCAACAGAACTGAACTCACCACATATGGTTCAACAGAGTCAAATCCCAGAACAACATCAGCCAGTTTTCCTTTCAAAGGAAAAAATTTCAATCATCAGCACTACTTTCAACAACAAAAAGAGAACTGATTGAAATTAAAACTGAACAGACAAGTGTAGTCTTAAGGCGTCACCATTTTTGTCGGGTACCGACAGCGAAGTGATAGTGGCGCCATAATTGGTGATTTTGACTTGCATGGTTCCATTGTTCAGTTCGAAGAGCTCCGGTTTCTCACTCTGATCCGCCATTGAAAAAGAAAATTCTCTCCCTTCGGCGATGAAAGACTCCGCTGAGAAATTCAGTAGTTATAGAAAGAAGCGGCTGGATTAGGATTCTGTTTGAACATGGCACTGACGTCATGTATATCCGTATCTTTAAAGTTCTCTTCACTCAGTTTGCTGACTCATCTGCCTACTCAGCATTTCCCAATATTGGACACTTAACTTGGGGTGGGCGCAGAAATGCAGTCCAGTTCGTGTCTTGTGTTAACGGTTTGCATAAATTTTAAGAAATAAAAAAATAATTTTAATTATTCACATTCAGAGTTTCTAAACTTTGTCCCCAAGGAAAGAAACAAAAGTAATATACATATAGTATTCAAAGTCACTTGCATTCCAAGTATATATGTATATACGTGATCATTTTGACTGTTTCAACATATATTTTAATTCAATAAAATTATTTTTTAAAAAAAAAAACACAGAAGCACTCCAATTTAATTAATTTCTGTCGGATTAATTTTTCTTTTAGACTTAATGCTTATTTGTTTTAGTGCAAATTTAAAATCTAAAATACCTTATACCAAAATAATGACACACGAAACATCTATAAAATAACACGTACAAGATTGCTTTTATATCACGTAAATTAAATTAATATGCTAATTTTAGGAGAAATTTTCCTGCCTAGTTAGCTAGCTTGCTTGAGCTATATAAATAACCCTGTATACGCATGCATGCATGCATGCTAAGAAGAATCTGCGAGACAATAAAAATGGTGTCATTAAAGCTGCAGAAGAGGCTGGCTGCTAGCATTCTCAAGTGTGGTAAGGGGAGAGTGTGGTTTGATCCCAACGAGACCAGTGATATCTCTACCTCTATTTCTAGTACGTTTTATTTATTAATTATTCTACTATTTTGCCTTCTTTTATTTGTTTATTTATTTGATTTGTTGTAATTATTGGTATGGAAAATGGTAGGAATGAACGTAAGAAAGCTTGTAAAAGAGGGAATCATTGTTAAAAAGCCGAGCAAGATTCACTCAAAATATAGGAGGGGGCAAGCCCTTGATGCAAAGATGAAAGGAAGGCGATCGGGTTACGGAAAAAGGAAGGGGACAAGAGAAGCAAGACTGCCATCAAAGCTTTTGTGGATGAGAAGAATGAGAGTGTTGCGGAGACTGCTTCGAAAGTACAGGGATTCAAGAAAGATTGATAAGCACTTGTACCATCAGTTCTACATGAGGGTGAAGGGAAGTGCTTTCAAGAACAAGCGTGTGCTTTTGGAGAATATTCACAAATTTAAGAATGAAAATGCTAGAGACAATAAAGCACTTTTTGATCAGTTGGTCGTGGCCAAGAAAATCAAAAGCAAAACCCGTTGTGATTTCAAAGCTGATGAAAGCTTTTCTTTGATAAATCTAAGATTAGGCCAAGCAATAAATTTAGTGTATTGAATAAAGCTTTCTTAAGTTATTTAATTTGCTTGTGTAATATGATTATTTTAAGTGGTTTACAGCAATGTTACCGAAACAATTTTTAAATTCTTTTTCATTATCTAGTAAGGTTGGATATCTAATTTTCTGCTTGAAGGAGAAAAAAGAGGTTGAAAAAGTTTAAGATAAGGTAACCAGTCCAAATCAATCTTTGTAATCTTTTCAGTGTTGAAAAGATGATAAGTCTTCAAAAATTGATAACACAAAAGGTTTTTGACGATGTTTTGAAGGGATTTATCCAGAAAAAATACATTGTACACTTTACAAATCCCCTTCTATTTATGACAAAGTAAATAGAAAGCAATGGAAAAAAAAAAAATAGATCAATTTTATTTGAAAAAGTTTATTTTACAGTCATTGTAGAAATACAATGAAGATGATCAAACAACAAACATTATCAGTATGCTTTACTTGTCATAAGCATGTTTAAAACATCATGCTTTTCCAGATGAACCGAATAGACGCATCTTTTCTGCAACAACGGATTTCATGGCTTCTTTCGCAGATGCCATAACGTGGATCAGATCCTTCTTCTGGCTGCCGAGAGAGTCCACATAAGCCTTTCGTACTTCCGTGTTCACATTGAATTTCCTCACCCCTCTCTCTATACATCCCTATTTAATGATGTAGAGAAGATTGATTGTGTTAACTGTTAAATAAATTTAAATCTGTATTGTATTTTGTAAATCAGTTACCAACAATATCAGGATGAATAGATTTACCTTAACGAGTTCCATTGACAAACCAGAGGCTCCATGAAGGACCAGGAAAACACCTTTCTTTGAGCTCAAGGCATGCAGATCCTAAACACGGAAGAAAACATGGAATGAACAACCGTGATACAGAGGCTAAAGCTAGGGCTAACAGTAGTTAAAGTATTATGATATCTATACTGCATTCTGGGAAACAATCAGGAGGCATCTGGAAAACGGAATTCAAGACCAGAAAATCAGAAGTCTTTCAGCAACTGCTATTCTTCAAGGTTTTCCAGGTTACCAGACTTGGATTCATGTCCAGACGGAAACTGAATTATTTTACTAGACTCTAGACGGCATTGGTAGAGTGCAAATAAGTCTGCCATTAAAGCACTAAATCTTAATGCAATAAATCCAGTTGGAGAATGTATGGCATGTATACTTACTTTTAGCAAATCAAGTCTAAGATTGGGGCCGCTTGAAGGGTATTTTCCATGTACGTTTCCAATGCACACAGCCAAAGCATCTATGCCAGTCTCATCAATGAACTCTTCAGCCTGAAATTAGCAATATTGATTGTGATGATATTGCAAAAGTAGACCATTAGAAAAATTTTTTCTAACAATTAAATTGCAACATAACCTGATTAACATCTGTCAGCTTCGCTTCATAATCGTCAACGGTCAAGTCATCCTCTGTTCCAGACAATCTTCCTAGTTCAGCTTCCACAAGCAAACCTTCGGAGTGGGCCAAGGAAGATATGTACTTTGTGTACGAAATATTATCCTTGAAGGAAAGATGTGAACCATCTACCATCACTGAATCAAATCCCTGGGATTGTCCGATGCATAAATGAAATATCAGAGTTAAATGAGCACTATTCTGATATAAAAGGAGTACCCGGGCATTGCTAACACTTGACCATTTTGTAAAGAAAAGGGGAGCTCGTAATATGTGTTTGATGGACAGAAAGCTAACTTACTGACTCAATAGCTTCCATAAGTTCTAGCTTCGAAGTTCCATGATCAAAGTGAACAGTGATGGGAACCTGCAATACAAGCATATGTATATTACCTCCTATACCCATACGTGAAACAGTATGAGAAAAACTTCTCTGATATCAACATTTATCTTTCAAATGCAGGTGCAATAAGATTTGTACAATGATAAATTTGATATAAAAGTCGATCATTTTTAATATCACCTACAATTAATGGGTACAGTGTAAACGCATGTAATAATGCCCAAAGTAAAACTTTCCACATAGACACAAACATTGGAAGTTGCACATCAGAAGAATTGCAACTGATAAGGATCATCCTAGCAAAAGAATTGATGGAGTTTGGTACATCAAATTATTTTAATAAAAAGCCAGAGGCCTTGCAGTTGAACACTAGCTTTGCAAATAATTTACACAATTGAATATCAGAACATTTGGCCTCGAACACTAGCTGGTGAGCACAATGGCTCGTTGTTTATTATTGGGTCCGTCTAATTGGAATTATTGCCAGATATGCATAGCACAGCTCAAAAGCATAAATTTTACATTTCTACCAAAACCATGGTCTACTGTTATTGTCATTTATATATTTTTTCCAGGTTCATATATATATATATATATATATATATATATAATGCCACTTACACTGGACTGTTCAGCAGCAGAGACACAGCATGCAACCAATGGAATTCCTCCCTCCTTAAAGGCGCTAGGATGAATCTTTAGACGAAAATACATAATTTAGAACTTTGCCGAAATCAAGATCTAAAAGAACTGTCATTAATCAATTGTCTGAACCAGAATGCATAATACGTGAATACAGTTTCAATGTCATTGACAAATGAAGGTGAATAGACTGATAATGATTCAAAATCTTAGAGAAACAAAAGAACTATTCATTCACCTACATAGCAGTATTTAGGTTCAGATGACTTTGCAATCAGAAATATCATAAAGCACTTCCAGCCTAGGGTTTGCAATTTAAAGACAGATCATTATGTAAATTTATAATTTTGGTCACCAGTGGACAACAGTATTGATTATGCACATTATAAAGTAAAGTTTTTGACGTGGCACGGTCCCATTTACATTATGGTTATGCTTAAACTACATTTGAGTACTAGGTTATGCCAAATTGTTTATTGGACTTTAGAACAAGTGCTTCTGACCTGTAAAATGGCAGGGCTACGTTCTTCCTCAGCAGCAGCAACAACTGCCTCTACTCCTTCCATGTTATAGACATTGAATGCTCCAACAGCATATTCTCCTTTTTCTGCATTCTTTATATGGAATAATATTGTCAGTATCAGAGGATGAAAATAACAGTAAAATCTTTGGAGATGATCCTTACTAGAAGCAGATCCCTTGTTGATGAAAGTCTGACTGGGCTAGCCCAAGACCTAACTACTTGGGCAAGTGCATAACTGTCACCAACATTACCTACAGAAAATTTCAAAGTCTAAGACTCAAATTCAATATCTTAAGAGATAGTGCACAAACAATTGAAGAAAGAATCAAATTTACCGGGGAACACAATATATGGAACTCCTGGATGTTTACTTTCAGGACCTAGCTCCCACAAGGGAACACCAGCTAGAGCTTGTCCAACTACTTTGGCACGTTTCGCTTCCAGAGCTTTCGTGGCGGTGTCTGATGAGGTAATTCCACCCTGAAAGAAGGGTAGTAATGAGTATATACATAAAGTTTATTGCCTGCAACCTAGAAAAATAGAATTCCACTCTTTTATAACAATGATTGAAATGGAAAAATGTGACGTATCAAAACCATAGGAAAAGGAAATTGTAAACAATGACAGCGTATCATTATCTCGGTTTCAAAAGAAACAAACAAAAAAACTCAAATAATCAATAGAAGAATTACAGAAATTTATTATAGGTAGCTAAAGAAAATCAGATAATGTTGCTCATAAATATATTAAAGCTCAAATTTTCTGATTCTAATGAATTCAACTTCCAAGGCCTGTAAGCTATCCTCCTCCTATCAACTTGCCAATCGTTAATTAGTTAACTTTATCGAAATCTGCCTTGAGATCTCAGAAAGGGGTCACCGAATAAGTGATACAAATCGCAAAAATTTTCTGAGCAGTTACATTCCCCTAGAGTTTTGACATATAGGCAAATATGCAGAACTAGTCACAATGCATAACCAATTTCCGAAAATTGTTTCAAATATTGTACCAGAGAACTACTCAGTTAGTTAAGAACTTAGAATACCTTTGCAAGAATGTAACGAGGTCTTGTAGTTATCCTCCTAACTATTTCCACCAGTGCGGAGCTCACCTTGAAATTGATTTCCAAACTCTCAGAAGGAGCTGCCAAAATGACAAAAATAACACATCATTCAAGGGAAAAATCTTATCTTTGCCATTTGAGGAAGGAAAAGAAACTCTTTTCTATCCTAGGAACAACTTAACCTATTATCTGTATCTTTTAAAGACATGGCACTTTTAGATGAACAACATAATAAACAATCAAACATTGGAGACTAGGTAGAGGGAACAAACTTTTTCCAGTTATGAGTTCTCGGCTTGTCACTAGTAGAGTATCTTTCCGAGCCCGAAGGAAAACATCTGCCATCTCAGCTGTCCTATTGATTTCCTCCTCTCTTTCTTGTAAGGACTTCATGGCAACTTTATCAACAGAAACCTATTCATCAGAAAGAATGGAGATGAATTCCTTATGCTAACAACAATATTTTACAGGCATGAAAAGTGTTCAAACTGTAAATGGAAGGCAGATGATTTTCATATTCTTTCATTAAAAGAATCAAAATTGATAATTAAAAAATACGAACAGACATTTCTGCTAGCTCACCTCAATACTTCTTATGATCTGTCCACACTGCAATTTAAGCTGTGCAACCTGTGGAGTGGGAAAAATATCATCCCTGAACCATATAAAAGAATAAAGATCAAGGTGGAATTCAGAATAAGAAGTCAACCTGTTTCGTTGTTTTTGGAACGTAAGACCCCACAACTATGAGTCCACCATTTCTATTTATCTTATTTCCTAGATCCTTTGGCAAAATAGGAGCTTTCGCAATAATTCCAATACGTGCAGAAACAAAGCTAGCAGCAGTGCGGCACAAGAAAGACTTTCCCTTTAATTCTGCCTGTCAATTGATCATAGCATTAGAAAAGAACCTTACAATGCTTTCAGCAGGTCTCACCAAAGAATATCTAGGATAACGCAAACAGTATAAGAATAGCTGGGTATCTTGCCTGGATCATCCCAGCAGCAAAGACAGCCATATCTCTTTCACTAGTAGCATTAACTATGCAAGTGGCTCCCTGTTTCACCAAATAAATTAGAAACATGGTGAACAGTTCAATGTCTGAATTGTTGAATTTCTCGTGATATCATAAATAAACTTATGGTATTAACTTTTCAAGAGTTTGAACCACATGTAATTTATCAAATAAAATGTATAAATAATAAATTCAGACATTGTTGGAGATTTTCTCGATAAATCCAGTATGATATATTCACATAGAAGCCACCCTACAATCATATGGTGCAGTACCAAGCCCTAAAACAAACTTTTACAAAAAGGTTAGGGATAAAGGAAAAAGAAAAGACAGTTTCATTATTAATCCCACTGTCTTAGTCACAACTGAAGCACTGTATTTTTAACTCAACTCCATACTAATAAAAACTTGTAGACATTGTTCAAATTTGTATTCACATACAACAATGAAAATACACCTGACACGCTAATAGACTACATTAGGTAGTTTATCGCCTTCATTCATTTGGTATATGAGAACCAGCTCAACTATAATTTGACTTGAGCAGAACTGAAGCTATAGTGAAAATCAATTTTCAACTACCATTACTGAGCTATTGGAAATTTCTTTGAAGATGTGTATAGTTGACAAAATTTAGTTTCTTTCTTTGCTTTTCTTATATTTTTTTGGTTTCTAGGGTGATAAATGATATTTTCTTTTACATTTTGACATTTCATCAGCATTTCTCCAAAAATGAAAGAAAAGCTTAGCAGAATAACTGCATAAATGCACTCGTGGCTTAGTTGTAGCATGCAAGTGCTCAGATTGAATCCTAATTATCAAATTTTCTTAAGTGGAATGAAATCATCATCAATAAATATGGGTCTTTGAGTGGGTTTAGGCACCAGTTAATAGTTTGAAAGTTCTCATTTTGAGTTGGTTTGATCATTTTTCAAATATGGTTAAGGTTTTGACACGAGACAGTACAGAGACTATGTGGAGCATTGCCTAAGCCATTTTAGATGGTCCGGTTCAACTGGCCATCTTGATCCATGTTTCAAAGCCATGATATCAATCTAACTTATTCATTTACATCTTTTAAACAAAGTTTTATGATGGGAAACAATGACGCCCTGTATCTTTGGCCCAAAATGTAACAGATAGAAACCCACATCAACAACTAGCATGTACCTTCTGCAGACTGCAAAGATGCTTACAAACTGCCTCTGGTCCTCCTTTCCTCAGAAGCTGGATAGAGATAGAAGCAACACTGTTGGCAGGAATGCGCCCAGCTGTTTTCTCTTCTACCCACTAAATTTGGAAAAGATTAAAAATACAATCAAATCTCAATAACTAGTGATGAATTGGTGTGCATTTCAAGTAGAAAATGAATTTATCTAGACCTCCCGTAGGTTTGAGGACTTAAAGCCAAAAGCAGCATCTTTAGCAAATTCTGTGTCTCCTGCAGGAACAAGCCTGCAAACAACATCATTTAAACCAAGTTAACATCAGCAAATCCAATCTCTTTCTCTGAGTATAAGTTTTAGGGAAGAAACAGTAGTAATGTATACCGATCGTGATCAGCAACATAATGTACATCTTCAATAGTATAACGGCCTCCTTGAAGAAAAAAGGGGCAAATTATCCATGCATCCATCTCACCCAGTACTGAAACAGCAGCATCTGGTTCCTATAGAAATCAGACAGTCTTATGTCATGTGTGCAATGAAAAGTCTAAGTAGTAACATTATTGAGAATATATTTTCATTACAATTAAAAGTAACCGTCCTTGCCTCTGGAAAATGACCACGTAATGTTGAATCACCTCTCAAAACTACTGTAAATTCTGTATTCTCAACTGAATTAGTTGCAGTACGGAGGTTTCTGCAGATATCTTTAATTAATTCACTGGCCTGTAAAAGTTATTCCTCCACTCAGAAATACAAGTCTCAAAGTGGGCGGGAAACAAGAACCATTTTTTAATGGTAGCAAGAAATGAGCATTAGGAATTAAATACCATCCACATTTAGAGAAAGCAAGTTACCTTTTCAGGGCTTAGTGCTCTAGAGTTTGTCAAAATGAAAAAGCACAAAGTCTTTTTCCTGAATTGCTCAACAAGTGACTCAACACTCCTGTAGAGAATAATCCACATGTAAAGAAACTGGAAGAGCAACATTCAGAAGGCTTGGGTAAAATTATATCTTGTACCTGGTTTCTAGTTACGAAATCGAGTAAAATTCTAAAATCTAAAATGTTACGATTTAAATAAGTATGAAAACAAAATGCATCACTCGTGGTTTTGAAACAATATCTGCCATAATTCTATCCATAATGTCTAAAAATCAAGCTAATAATTAGTAAAACAAAAGCACAATCTTAAACAGTGCAAAAGATTCACCATTCTGTTAAAACTTCAATATCATGAACAGTTTGGGTCCCCGTTGGATCATCATCTAAAACAACCAGAGTCTTTGCATTCTTTTTTATTAGTCCTTTTATATCATTAATGGGATCCAGTGGCCACTCAGCTGGAAGAGTTTGCAAGACAACTTCTTTCTTAGGAACAGGAAGCGTTCCTTCAACTTTAATGCCAGAAAGCGTCTCGTAGACCTATAGAGATTAACAAATAGTAGTTAAAACTCACAACCAGTCAATTACAATCATAGACGGTGTTGTCAAATACAAAAACTTGTACTGCATTTATGTCATATGCATGTATGTATAAGAAAGAACAACAGTTTTATTCCTCAAATTCAAAACCCATTTGTGTGAAAATCTGAATAAAACCTACAAATTTTAACTGGAAGGGAAACCGTCATGACATGACATTTCAACATTAACCATATCTAATTGAGCCTCATTCAACAGAAACTTATATTCTGACAGATTTAAATGAATATAACAATATGTTTGATAATTAACAACACTTTCCATAATCAATACTTCGGAAATACATTAATACAACTGCATGTTTGATAATCAACAGCACTTTGCATGATCAATACTTGCACTCAAATTAACAGAGGGTAAAGCACAGTTAGCTTTTCCATCAAGCATAAAATGCAATAAACAATTTCGTTTTCCTACTTTGAGGAATAAGCATTATCCCATGAACTGACAATACATCTGCATACCTTAACCACACCAGCATCATCCTGACGACCCCAGCCAGCAGCAGAGCCTGATCAATTGTAACAGCAGGAGTATTTAACATATGCTAACTCGCATATATGTCACAAATAGAACATCATATACAACAAATACTAAATGCGAAAGAACTTCCCTTCCTATATACAATCGCATTTTAAAGATTTACTGCTGGTTTTCAAATATACATACTGATGCTAAATATACTTTTCTGCTATCAGAAAAATTCTTTGGAAGCCCATGATAGAAATATCAAAAAGATTTTACCTTAATAAAATTTACAGATGATACCGAAATAGGGAAATAGGGAAAGAAGGGAAGACGCAGCATGGAAGGGATTCTCACCCCCAATCTCTTCCTAAAAATACAAAATTTGTATTACATATTAAAATTTAGGCTGATGAAAATAAACAATTCCTTTTTCCCCTTTGATTAACTGTAATTAGAATTAAAGTAAAATAGCAGAGGAACTAAAATACCATGAAACGGTTTACTCCCCCTAATATAAGGTTGAATGCCTTAGTAAAGTATGCTTCATCCTTCTAGACCGTTTACAATAATTAGAAATAAATTGAAAATCGGAAAGCATATAAAATTTATATAGCAAGTATATTCAGTGTAGCATGAAACGTGAGCACAACCAGTATACTACATATGAAGCAGAAAACACTGCACCTGCAAGGAACAGTTGGTGTGCGACAGTAGAAATATGCAGTGGAACTCTTTTAGAAGAGCATTCACGAGCAACAATACCCTGCAGACATTTTTAAAAGGTTAAGAAAGAAAGCAAAATATTGCTAATGAGTAGTTGAAATAATTATTTCTATTCAATAAATTGGAGGAGCCAGTAATCTAACTGACCAGATCCTTCACAAAGATATCAAGTGCAGAGTAAGGTGTATAGTCATTGTCCAACATATGTGGAACACGATTCTCAAACATCCTGCAAAAGAAGTAAATTTCTAAGGACTATTTTATAATTTGTAGCAAAGACACTAATTTAATCTCATTAAAAAAGCGGGGAGTGGGGGAGTGTGTGGAGAATTTAAGTGATACTACAAACTACAAATTTGCTAAAATTTAGTTATTGGTGTACTTAGAATTATAGTGTCAAGTATTTTGTTGGGTTCAAATAGGCTCACCCAAATGAGAAATGTCAAAAGAATTAAATTTATCTAAAGCATCAACAAAGATGCAAGGCTAATCAAACACTTGTAGATAAGCATAACAAGGAGAAAGAATAGTTGGTGAAAATCAAATACAACTCAAATCTTGAAGTTCAAATCAGCACAATTTACAAAAAAAACATTTAAATAAATAAAAGCATACTCTTACAAAAATAAAATTACTTCAGTTCTCTTTGCCTGAGGCATACCAAGAAGTTCCCCCGCTGTTAGTGATGACATTGAACAACAGTCTGGTATTAAGACCTAATCGAGCTCCAAAGGCCATAGCCTCGGCTGCTGATGCTATATGGACTCCAGCAAGCAACTGATTAACCATCTTTACACCACTGGAGAATATTATATAAGAGAAAAGGTATTACAAAATTCCATTCCCCAGCAGATCAAAAATTTTCATTGCATGACATACCTTCCGGCACCACAGCCCCCTTTAATGATATAAAGCTTCTCACTTAATACTGTTAATGGCAAACAACCAAGGATCAGTTGATGTGAATTTAGATATCTTTCTGCAGAAAAATATACATTATATTACATGTTCTTCACCTGAAAGGACTGAACCAGCACTTTTAAGTGCTTCGTCTGAGCCAGAAGCCATTATCTGATAAACAAAAAGTATAATGTAAAAGCAATTTCAGCCAAGAAATGTTTTTCTTAACACTAAAGGCTCAGTTTTGCACACCGTCAGTTCTCCCATGGACGCCCTTTTAACACCACCAGAAACAGGAGCATCTACCAATTTCAAGTCCTTCCCTTCATCTATGACATTTGCAGATAAAATAATATTAGTGAAAGCCACAAAATGAAACTGAGGGAAAATAATACAGAATGCAACAATCACATATAAAATACCATTGAACTCTTGAAACTAAATTAAAAAGTAGAATTTCTTCCAAGTTGAAGGTCATTTTCCATTTAAAATATGTGTTCATTGAAACTTAGAAATGTAGTTTAGTTGGAAAATACTCACGCATAAATCCAACGTTTTCTTTTGCCTATTCAAAGCAAAGGGATTCTTAATAGAGAATGAAACACTAGTTCCGGAACAACCCAAGAAATTCTAGTTTCCTTGAAGAGCTCTAACCACAGACTTAAAAGTTGAGTAATGAAAAGATACAGATGGCCGCTACTTTCTCATTCTTTTCACATATTGCATACATCAGGAGACAACCTCTTAAAAACTGTAGTGAAAGATGAAGATATAAGGTAGGATAACATAACATTCATATTTTCACTGACTATTATAAAATATGTCAATGAACTTAATAAACCCATCATGAATTGGGATTGCAATTTGAATAGCAAAAGATTATATATGCATATGGCATCTAGGTACGTGAACATTATAGTGAAATTATCATAAATATCCTACAAAATTTGCTTCTACATGCTTTGCACATCAGCTTACTTACCGCATAATATAGTCATTGGTTCCTCACCTATAAACTTAAGCTTTTGGCATGAGGTGCAACTTAACACCCTTTTAGAGAGGTGACTTTTAAGAATGAGAATTGCAATTTGAATAATAAAACACATATCCAAAAGCTGGAATTGTGGTTTACATAATAAACAATTGATAATTTTATCAAATAAAGGACATACATTGCAAGCGTCGTTCTAGCTGGCTCACAAATCCAGGAGAGACAGTGGATGAAAGGATTATTGAAGCTCCAGATCGAAGAACTACAAGAAACAACAAAATGCTGTTAGTGCTGCTCAACACGCATAGGCAATATACTGACAATGACCTGAGCATTACCTGGAACTGCACCAAGATCTCCATATAAAACAGACTCAGCTTGGGCTTCATTTGTGACCATGATCACAAGCACATCAACATCTGAAATGGAGAACGTGTTAAGAAAGAATATTCTTGCTCTGTGAAAAAAATTATTTAAAAAAATTGCATTCTGTGAGTGTCATGTTCCACATGTATTTTGAGCACTTAAGACAGCATTTAATTCAACAGTAGGATTAGCAATAAATGAATCCTACAAAAGTTCTTTTGTTTTCTCTCTCTCTCTCTCTGTCTATCTAAATATATGCTTTTATTGCATTTTGTATCTTTGGAATAAAATATTAGAGCCTAAGTGATAGTAGGAAATGAACATCAAATAAATATTGAGACACAAACAAAGAAATTAAAACGAAATAAATTAATCAAAAAGAAGATGTTACAGCAAGGGAAAACCACATCACTTAGTGGTAGCTAGCACATCAAAGTTTTCCAAGAATGTTCGGACAGCCATAATGGGGTAATGTCCTCATTTCAGTCTGCATCATGCTTCTGCTAAATTTTCTCATTGCAGACTGAAACAAATCTCATTGTGAAGATAGACACTGGCGAGACAAACGGTACCAACATCCATTCTTTTGCACCTTCATTATTCATCCATACAACTTAATTCCTTATTTCCAAAGCATTCCTAACAAGAAATGAAAATGCCAACATTTTCTTGAGCTCCCAAAATGAGTTAAACTATTTAGAAGAAATTGGTTTAAATATAAATTATTCATCTTAGCCCCCATATTCAGCGCAGGGAAAAGGCTCCATTTCAAGCACAAGGTAATAACTGAATATGAGATTAAGACAGCTCCATGCCTTAGGTAGCAAGCCTTAGCTTGCTTAAGCCCCAGAATCACTCTGTTATGTGCTCTGAAAGCCTTGCATTAAGATGACCCTCATCACAATAATCATAATTATAATTTCAATCACAAAGCCATCAATGATTCTATTGTTATTTATTTACTAGCTTATGGATCTAGATTAGTTAGACCTTTAAACATGCCTCAGATTACCTTTAGATGCTTCTGCTGGAGAGTTTGCAGTCAGGCCACCAGCATTTTCAAATTTAACGAGAGCTGGTTGATACACCTGTCACCAAAGGAAAGATGCAAACATATTTACTTTCAAAGACACTAAATGATTTATTTAACATCCCAAGCAATATGCACATATAAACACACAAGTTTATGCATGACAAATGGAAGACCTTTGGCATAAAGTGGAGACAAACTATTACTATATCGAGCTGTTTAACCGAAAAATTGACAATTTCAGTGCATAGAAGCACAGAAATTCAATTTCAAACGGTGGAAACAGGACAGAAAATTACCACAATATCAAACAGTTTCATGCAAAGAATTGACTGTCTTAATGGAGATAGAAGTGAGGGATTACATCATAACCAACAACAGAGAACTTAGATTTGATCAGATGAGTTGCCATGCCAAATCCCATTGCTCCAAGACCAATGAAACCAACTCGATGCACAGTATTTGAATCAGCAGTAATTTGCTTTGCTATTTGCTCTGGGTTGTAGAGTTCTGAATTGGCTGCAGCTGTGATATTCACTCCCATTACTTTCTCCCAAACCTGTGGATAATAGTCCAGTTAATATATCAATATGATCAAATCAATGCTGAAATATAAAAGAGAATTATTTTTCCTTTTGTTTTTCCTTTGTTTTGGGGGAACGGAGATATCTATTAAAAAGCATAGAAATTTTACTTTCCAACATAGCTTTCCTGAAAACAAGATTTAAAAAAACAGTACAAAAATAACCTTGACCAGTGGGGTGCTATCATCATTGCCACGAGCATGAGAAAATCCTGAAATGGAAATGTATAAACAATGTGAGAACAAACCAGGTTGCTTCTAAATACTAAGCAATCAATACAATTGATTTCCTGATTCAAAATTAAATAACGGATTGAGGTCACTACCAAGAATTAATTGTTGATGAGCAACTGCCAGAATTGGAAGGAGAAAAGGAAGCATCTTGGCTGTGTCTAAAATAGCACCCTTGAATATGAAAGTTTCAATCAGTCTCATGTCATATCAATATATACATCACAAAAGGGATCAACAAGATGATAATTATGCTCATAGTCAATAATTAGAAAGCAAAATTTTTCCTTTTCCTTCCAACATAAACTTATGACATTAAAATAGAAAAACTCAAAGTACATTGATAAAATACATGTAAGAGATATTTAATTAACAACAAATCATCAAACATCAGAAAAGCAATAACTAATAACTTTCAATTATTAATTTTTCCAGAATTTTTGATACTTATATCTCAAGATAGTTTTATTTTAAAAGCTTCAGAGAGTTGATACAATAAAATTTCAAAACCTATGTTGAACAAATGCTGTCTCCCTAGCATACTGAAGAAACATACTTGAAAATTTACATTTTCTTTCAAAGTCTCCAACTGTACAGAAAATTTATGAAATTTTCACAGGCCTTACAGGTATTTCAACCTATTGAAGGACACTATTAAGGTCAAAAGCTTAAAATGACATGAAAATGCATAACAGTTGCTTAAAACCTAATACACCGCCTTACACGCACAACTGCACCTAGTTTCTAGAGTTGTCACATAGCTTGTGAAACATGGCCCCAACCAAATCAATGTCAGAACTTCAAGTAATATATTAAGGACATTGTAAGGATTCAAATGCATGACTCCGGGTGAATCTAACTCTGCCTACCTATTAGGTTATAGCATAAAAAATAATCACAAAAGATTAAACTAACAGGGAAAGTGAAACAGCAGTAATTAAGCTCCAACACAATCCAGCAACACATAACACAAATGCTTTTCATCTAAAATCGAATACTAATTTTAAAAACATACTCAGCTGATTACTTTTTCAAAGTTAGGATGCTCCTACAACTCCTCCACGGGAATTGACATTGAATCTCTTTCATTTATTAGTTTTAACTTCTATGTTTGAGATTATATATATTTCATTCCTTGCACTACTGAAAGGATTAGCAACTTGAAGCAGAGAATTAAAACAGCTTAACCCTTTACCAAAACTCTTTTCCTAGAAAGCCCATAGGATATAGGCATTGTTCAAAACTCAAAGGCTCCATATTGTGAAATTTCCTGCATTTCTAAATTCTCATATAGAATAAAATTGAGGGGCAGAAATAGAGAAGAAAATAGTGAAATAGCAAATTTCTTTAACAACGCATCAAAATGATCTCTTCAAGATAATGCCAAATAAAAGGGAAAAGGAAAAAGGGCATCCCTAGTAAGGGACTGAACGGAACAACGTGTATGAACCTGTGGTTCTTACCAAATTCTGAATAAATGCATTCAGGAAAGGAAGTTTGGCGTTACCCCGCAATAAGTCAGGAACATGATTCTTGAAAATCCTGCACACATGAAATGAGTTTAAATTGGTTGACCTTAGTTATTAAAAGTTTAAAGGATGTATTTGACAAAATCATTCTTCACTGTCACATTGCTTTGCAATAATGGTATAAACTTTCCTCAGTTTCTAAGTTGAAAAGGGTAATTCCGACTTATTGTGTATCATTGCTTATAGACAACCATTTGTGTTTCCAATGGAGGTAGTAAAGTTGGGGTATTAATAGGCTATTTTGTTAAGGTATTGTTTGGGTCATCTGGCTTGATAGAAATAGAAAAAACTGTGAAAATTGAAGAGGGTAGTTCAGGTCTAATTGGAGGAAGTGTGTTCATATACTTATTTCAGTTAGATTTAGTTGTCCCTGTAATTGTTGGAGTAGGTTCTATTTTCATAATGTAGATAGATTTCTTTTCCTCTCTTGTCTGGGATTATGGCCTCTATAAATAGTACATTATTTTCAGTTTTTAAGCAGAGTTTTGAAAGATTATTCCCAGTGTTTCTTCTTCATCATATTAGTGATGCGATTGTAGCTACCAAAATTAAAATTTTCTTTTATCATTCCTTTATCTATAGAAAAAAAAAGATAGAGAGAGAAGGAAAAGATTCAAGAAAGTACTCATAATTTTCAAACTCTCATCTTGGGTTGAAACCATGTCTGCAGAACGCAAGCAAACTTTACAACTGAAGCATTTATGTCAATGTCCCACCACGTTAAAAGTTAACATGATATCCTAATCTAAAATTGTCAGACACAGAAATAAGAGTCCAAAACCCTTATGTTTTCCAAGCTGTTGTATTACCAACAAAAAGACTAAAATGCATAAACTAAACATCATCCTAACCACTGAGCCAGCTATTGTATCTTAAAGAGTATTTGATTACTAAATTTTTTCCAAAATCATATTTCTGTTTTCTGAACTTTGAATGTCATGAAACTGTCATCAGGCCAAAAAGAAAAGAAAACACAACTGGTAGCAACAAACCATGAATTTCCAGCGGCGTTGGAAATGATATCATAGATAATCCATGGATGAATCCCAGATTGAACACCAAGAGAAATAGCTTCAACAGAAGCAATAAGATGAATGCCCTCAAGCAGCTCATTGACCATTTTGACTTTGCTGCAATGAAAAGGGAATCAGAATTGACAGCCAAATTCTAGAATATTTAATACCAAAAAATGCAATATAAATTTTCCAAATAACATGATCATTTTGAGAAACATATGAGTAAACAATTGCAATGCCATCAAACTTGGCAAATCAAGTGTGTATAACACATTTATATCAAGATAGGTCTTTTAGAAGACAGAGAAGAATAGCATACCTCCCAGCACCAATTTCACCCTCAAAAACATATAGCTTTTCACACATTGCTGTCAGCAAAACAGAATAATTTGACTTAGAGATGAAGATAGATTCATTATAAACTATAGATCCAGAAAAAGAGATCCCCATAGAAACAATTTTAGATGACACAAATAGATTTTACCAGAGAGAAAGGGCCGTGCCCTCACAATGGCATTTGACCTTCCTGAGGATGTAATCTTAACATAGAAGTATAAAAAAATTCAGTCAAACACCACAGACAACAAGAACTATTACAAGCTTACAAAAAGTCAAAAAGAAAATATCATGTATTATATTATGTTACCATGAGTTTTCCGTTGGAAATCTCAGACATTCCCCTAGAGACATATGCATCAACGACATAAGCTGTCTCATCATCCTCTGCAAGAGAAATGAAAAAGGTTGATGTCGGCCCAATCTGTCAAAATTCTTGCAACTTGTACAAGTGTTGAAGTTCCAATCGCTAATATTACTATACATAACACTTATGGACATGTTTATACTTTTTAGTTGTGGAGTTCTTGCTATGCATTTTTAATATGGTCGATGGAGTAAAACTTTGACATGTTTTATAAAATTATTTTGATGGCTTTATCATGGCAAAGTTCATCAAAATTAATTATATATCTTCTTGAATTCACTCTTGGTAGTTCCGACTCAATATTACAATCTAAATCAATGACCATAAACCTATCCAACTATCTGTTACTAAAGTATATGTTCATAACATGAAGATGAAAAAACTCAATATAAAGCATAGTATTCTAGCAAAAGTTCCCATGGAAAAAGAGAGAGAGAGAGAGAGAGAGAGAGAGAGAGAGAGAGAAGAGTTTCAGCTTGTTAAGCACGATTATTTTACAAGCCAACTAGGAACAATCAAATTGTTACACGCAATACTTTTTAACTACACTATATCTCTCAGTTACAAAAGCTATTTCACTAATTTATAAGATTCTCAATGTAGTAATACACGTGATTCTGGAAGGAAAGTTGTCCATAATGCACCATCTTCATTATTCTTTTAGCATAAAATGACTATAATTTTAGCTAAATGGTACTTGATGCATCATTGAAGGTAAAATGAAGATTATCTGTAAAAATTTTAATAGTAAATAAAAACTATATCCAACTTCTTGCTAAAATCACACATTTACTAAAATACTAGATTAGAGTTTATAGTTGTGTCCTTCAAGCAGCCTACAGAGTATAAAACTTTTAATACTTAAATAGGGTTCAAATAAAAAAAAATTAAATTGCCTGTTAGAGTCGTCTCCAGTTTCTGGATATGCGATGGCAATATAGCTGAACGAAGAATTATGACTGTGCCTTTTTGCAATCCTGCAAACTCATAAATTTATAAAATCTGTGAAATCAAAGAAATGGTAACATTTATATTAGCAATAGCATGTAGAAGCTAAGTAACAACCTTTAGATGCACCCTCATGACCAAACAATATCTCCTCAATTTGATCTGCATGAGAGATTACCACAACCAGAGCTGCAACATCTGCAAATGAAAACAAACAACAGTAGCATCAAAGAGACAATCATAAAAAATTGAACATACTGAAAACTGTTAAGGCACAACTTCCATACAGAACAAAATGTACAAAACAAAATGGATCAAATAAATAAGTGCTAATTTCATTTATTTATCCTGAGGTTCTGCCAGATCACAGGTGAAATCTAGTGCTTGCTCTTTTTCCCCTCTTACATCATTCGCATCCAACCCCTGAAGTTAACCCATAACCAATATAAATGTAATTTTTCAGAACTCCTAAAAATAAAAGTTGAAAAACACATGTAATCTTACACCTCTAGGTCCTTAATCTGGCCTTATCCGATCCCTTTATTGGAATGCATTTATGCAAACTACGGAGTTCTAGGTAATGTGCAGTTCACTGTGGTAACTACACGCACCAAGGAATGGTTTTGGCACTAGCTTATATTTTGTGGAGACAAAAACAGAAGTTCAAGGAAAAAGAGAAAAGGAAGAGAGAAGAATCTGACCAGATAATAGCCAGATGGAGAATACCTTTCCCTGCCTCCACAGGGCTTGCACATTTGTTTCCCCCTAGCTTCAGAAACTTATCTACCAAATCCTGAGATATCTACACATGGAAAAGAGCATTTTAAACAGGATCAGCACTTTTAAGAAAACATGTTGGGCTCATTGAATTATACCCAGAAGAGGTTACAAGGTTGATAGAAGTAATGGATGGATATATATGCATTGTTTGCAAGAATAGCAATCGACATAGAATTCATTTTAGTCTTTTTATGAGTTCTGGAAGAATTATATTAACAGCAAGAAGATACGAAGAAGATATTTGAGATAGTAAAGCAATTTAATGTCGTAATATTTATAAGATATTACTGAATATTTGTCAAGAAACTCAAAATACTCATATAAGATTCAGAAAACATCTATAATATTTAATTTTGCACATGGTATATAAAAGACCTTTCGGTAATTGTTCACAACCCCTATTTCAAAGTTTTCTCAAAAAGTTAATAGGTGCTCTAGGCATTCAAGGAATTTGACTCCTTGTAAATTCTATTGTTCCACATTTTCAGAGGGACTGAAAACAAAATTTTCATTTTTGATATTTTTTCCTTGAATTCAAAATATAATATGAGATAAACTAGCACTGTATACAGCAATCCTCAAGATAAACTCATCTTATCCTGACATTAATAGCCTCCTCAAATACATTGAACACTATGCCAAGATAATCAAGAAATATGCTCAAAATGCATTGCATTTGATCCTCCAAGAACATATGTTTGACTAATTACAGTGAGAGAAATAATCACAGAAATCCAAGCTTTATACTCTGCAATTCATGCGAATAACTTATACATGTAAGATTAATGAAAGAATTGAGTGCTTTTGGTTAGTTGCAAAAGGTACTGAGAAATTTATGTCAGCTTGGTTTCATAATGGTGGAAATCCCACCTTGGCTAAAGCCATTATAAGCGCAATCAACTTACAACTAGTGCTAGAACCGTTTTCTTTTGAAGAACACAAATTTTGTAATGCTCATTGGTGGATTATGAGTGCATACCAAGTAAGTCAACAAAATTCAAACTTCCATCAAAACTGATGTAGTTTTGAAATTCAAATCTTATGAAGATAGTTAACAAAGGAATTAGAATTAACCGAAAGTATAGCCAAAAGCATCAGACCCATATACTTAATTTACAAATAATGGACATTACTCCATAATCAAAACTGTAAACTAACTCATAGAACTGTGTGGACTTCACAGCCACCAGCATCCCCTCTAAAGTCTAACCCCCGTACTGTATAGCTACAAACAGCAAAGTTGTTAAAGTTATAAAAAGTGACAGATAATCCCAAAAATCCAGAAAGTTTCCAGTCTAGTAAGCAGTAAACAAACATCATAATCCTCCAACCTTCAGCATTCAGACTTGACTATATTACATCCAATTTAATGTTACAGCCAGAACTCAAAATCTGAAACCTCTAATATAAAAGTTGAAATTATAAAATAAAAATTATTAACACAAAAAAGTAGAAGCACGAAGCTGAAAAATCTGACACAAAACTTAAAATCTTGCGTGCATATAATGAACCCATCGTCAGTTCAATCTATGACAAGCAAAGCCATTGATATATGCATATAGCATGCATGTAAATACGTCTATACATAATGCATAAACATAATTCATACATACAAATGACAGAATTTTCAGTTTTCCATTATTCTCCAGTGACTTAAGCAATAAACAAGAAAAACGTATCAACAAGAGAAGATAATAGACGGAGAAATAGATTATAGAACCTCAAATGCTTTGACTTTGTAGCCAGAACGAAGAAGCAAAGCAGCCATGTCCAAGCTCAAGTCATCCAACCCCACAAATCCAATAGCAACTCCATCAACTTTAGCAGAAGCCATTGCAATGGCAGAGAGTTTTTTCTTTTTCTTATTCTTTTGCTTTGTGTGATTTATTTATTTATTTACTAGTCCTAATACATGAAAATCGTCAAACACAATGGTGCTTCTGTGAAAGGTTCCGGATAGGCTTTATATATACATATATATATATATATATACACACCTGCATATGCAGTAGACGCCTGTTCTGTTGGATTTCCACGTTTCAGTTGAAGGGATGTTATCAGCTATATCCACTTCTTTAGTTACTGATAAGCATTTTTTTTCAATTAAGGCAAAAAAATATTTTAAAGAAATAATTATTGTACAAAAATATTTACAAATGACTAATTAAAATAGAATTTAAAAAAAAAACTGGGATTAAAATAATATTATTAAGAGTAATTTTCTTTTTTCTTAGTTAAAATTTATCTATATGACAAGACCGAATACACATGAGGAAAATTACTTTTCTACGTATTAAATAAAGGTGTTAATTTATTACTAAAAATATGAAAAAGGAAAAATCATTTTTCTGATAAAAAATTCTGATAAAAAGAATAATTTTAACATATGGACAGCTAAGCCAAGATCTAAAATCTATTATAATAATAATAACATCTGCTTTACAACTCATTATGTTCCCTGGTTTATAAATTTAACCAGAAGTGTAAAAGAATTATTTTTTTTATGAAAACAATTCTTTTATAAACCTTGTCTGCAATCTAAAAAAAAATTACTATTTATAAAAAAATTTACCACTAAGTAAGTAAAAATCTTTAATATATATATATATATACATATAACACTAAATAATATTAAATTTGATCAATTAAATTGTAAAATTCCATCCATCAAATGTTGAGAAAATATGGAATTTTACAATTCAATCAACTGAATTTTGAAAAAAAAAATTAATGAAAATTGAGAATCGAATAAGCTTCCACTAGAGCACGGCTTTGCACTGTCAGATACTGATTGTCGGGTCCACCAAATTTGGAAGTTGCGGAGTGCTCCTCCATTGGGTCTAGAGTAGGAATTTGGAAAGATAAGGAAGCACTTTTCTGCAGAAAGCGCTTTTTCCTTCGTGGCAATGACGTGGATACTTCCAAAACTCATTATTATAGAATAGAATGAAACCTTGGCCAACGGATGTAGACACACTTATTAACGTGCAGGACGAAGACGATAAGTTTTCAACAGAAGTCCTGATTTGTTATTTAGCTGAAGCTGAGGGACTAAAATGTTGTTATCCTATTTTCGTCCAATTATTTTGTAAAATGTCATCATTACCCTTACAATTTTCCCAAATATCAAATTAAATGTCCCCTCATCATTTTGTGTTTTCTTGCCAATAAAATTAAAAATTAGTTTAATCTAATTAGTAATTACATTCTAACAGTATTTGTTATTTTATGTTTAGACAATCAACTAATGTATTAAATTATTTATAAATTATTTTATATACACATGTAAGGTTATAAAAGCTAAAAATTAAAAAAATGAAAACTTTAGCACTAACTTAAACGCAAGAGTTACAAAATTATTAAAAAAATTATAATAATATTTTCTATTCTTGAGTTTTTGAAAATTAATTATTTTATTCAATTGATTTTGCTCACAATAATATTATAATTATAAAATTATAATCTCAATTTTGTTATTGTGGCAAATTAAAAAAGGAAAATTAAAGAGGAAAATCATTAAAAATTGAACTAATAGATATTTAAATTTTAGAAACACATATAAATGTGCAATGTAGTGCTTGTGAAGATTTTTATATTAATTTTTTTCACAATATTAAATAAATGTAATTATTGCAATGCATGCATGATGCATGTGATTTTTTTTTAAAAGTTTGTGTTTAATATATATTTTTTTGGGAGATTTTTAATAGTAACTAATTTAGGAATTCAATTTTTAAAAATAACTACTATTCAAAAATTGTATAAAAAATGAATTGATTGAATTAAAATATCCTCAGAAAAAAATTTTTAAAATATCGACATTTTTTTTAATAGGAATATTTTCATAAAAAAATTTAAGTGGTTATTTTTATAACAAATTTTGAATAATAAATATTGTTGAAAATTTATCCTAAATTTGAGGTATTTTGGTTAAGTTATATTTTTCTTTTGTACTTTTGGTCCCACAATTCTCATTAGGACATGTGCTAGAAAGGGAAACAATTATGACTTATCACATTTCTCTTCTTTCTTTTTCCTCATTTTTTACAAGTCTAGTCTATTTCGAATGAAAAAATGGTCCATAATTTAAATTTTAAGTTTCTCAATTTATGTCTTTCTTTTTAATGATTAAAATTACATTATAAATCAACAACTAATTTTTAATATCGTATTATTACGAGATAGCCCAAGATTTAACGTTTGACCCATATTTTTATTACTTCAACAAATAATTGAAGAGAAATATGTAAGTCTAAAATTATACATTAATTTTTTTTAAAAATGAATTTTTTGAGAGATTTTAAAAATGAATTTTTTGAGAGATCTTAAAAATTTTGTCAAGGCTTCGTATATTACCCAATTTGAGAGTCTACCATAAATAATGATAATAAAAGTGACAATAAAAAGTGTATGCTATTATTAAAGCAAAAGTCACATCACGTATATATAAATAGATTTAAATCCCCAATCTCATAAATAAAGTAGAAAGGTGACAACAATTGATTATGAAAAATCTAAAATTTTTGTTTTAAAATATAAAGACAACAATTAATAACACAAATTTATTCGTACAAATTAAAAAAATAACAAATAATTTATATAAACGACGTTGATGTGTAATTATATGGTAGGAGGCAGAAAACAAGCTTGGAAGATTCGTGGTAGTTTCAAAAATTAAGAAAAAAATATATTAAAAAGATGATTCATTAATTTGATTTGAGAAAGGACATGACATTTCGTAATTGTATATTTGAAGACAAATTTGGGAAACTTCATAATCACATAAAATAAGCAGTGAAAAAGGCTGTTAGAATTTATCCATCATATTGCAAACTTCATCAAAATTAATCCATAAAATTTAAAAAAAAAAATTAAAAATTTCTCGAGTTGTAAAGCATTTGTTAATTATAAAATTATATAATTTTATTAAAAAAAAAAAGCAAACTTAAATCAATGATGAAAATTTGCTGGGGTGTGTGGTGTTTTTGCACATTGAGGGCTTTTGTTTAGCCGTGTGAGGCACTCAAAACTCAAATATTGTTCAATTTTTTGTGTCGTTTTGACTAGTTTTACAATTTCATTGAACAGTTAGTTTTATAAGAATAATCCCGTGTGAAATCCTTTTTCTTGTTTGAGGGGCGGGGGAGGTTGAAAGGCCTAAGATCTCCATCTAGAAAATAATAGCACAAACAGATCACGTAATCCACAAAGGCCATCTCATTGTCAAGCTTTTTTTGTATTACACTAACACGACACCTCCACCTAATCGTTTATATCTCTGAATCAGCATCATTTACAAGACTATTCAATAAAATTAGATTTTGTTCAAAAGGAATAAGTCCTCTAATTTTATGAGTTTTTCTAAAATACTGAAATTATTTTTCAAAACATCCATGAAAGTTGGCTTAGTAAGCCATTCGATTCCATATAACATAAATTTATTAAACAACAGCGATTTTGGGCTGGGCTTGGGCTTGGGCTTGGGCTTTGATTTCCATCACATTTTTAATTTTACTTGCCTTTTTTATTAACAATAGCCGTTTCTCTCTCCACTCAGAAATACTAACTACATTTTCATAACCGTCAAGCAAATCAACGTTCAGCATTTAGGAAGAGAAATGGAACAGAAGCAAAATAACAGATCAGCAGATCTTACCTCAATTTCTCCAGAGAAACACAGCCTGGAACAATATTGCATACTGGACAAGATTTAATTCCTCATCAGAAACTCGAAGTTAATTGCTAATTATTGAATTAACCTAAATTCATAATGTTAATCATAATAGCTATAGATTGAAAGACTAAGAACAAGTGAATTGTGTACAAGAGAAAGGAAGAAAGGAAAAAGGCAACGGTGGAGGGAAAGTGGCCCTGCCTATACTATTATTATACCTTAAGAAATTAATTAATTAGATCAGAGGGGCCTAGGTCCATACACAGACACGTGCTTTTGTTTATAACTTGGGCTAGGACTGGAAATTAGGCAACAAAAAGAGCTAAAACTTTATTCAATGTCCCCATAGTTATCAGTATTGTTCCCCCCGTTTTTCTCATCTTAATTCTTCTTTCGGATAAGCATGAACTTGAGTTTGCCATGCGATTGAGATTTGAGATTCGTGTATGCATTCACCTATCTGTACTTTACTTTAGTGTTGATGACGTGAATACTAACCTCATTTTTATTCAGAGGATAATGTGGAAAGCTATTCTGGTTTGAGCTTTGCATTTTCTGTTTTGGGAAACTTCCCAGCAGAGTTTCGTTGTTGTTCATCAATAATTCCCTTTCTTCTAAATTTAATTGCTGGATTCTGAGAATTGATCAACTAAACTTCGGGACTGATTAAAATATAATTAACAGAATAAAGCAACAGCAGGTAAAAACAACACACAATTTTAAGGTACCACAACCCTTCCTGCTACGTACGGCTTATGCATGTACAAAAGGTTTATCCCCTTCAAATACCAAGAACCCTGCGGAGAGCAAACCATTTAAGAAAAAATTTTTACAGTCACACATGCACATATATTTGATAAAAAAATACGCTATATGTACTAGGGCCATTTCAGGTAAAGGATTTTACCGCAGAAGACGTGGTTACCAGACTTGATAGGAGGCCAACAATGATAGCACTGTTGTATGTGGTTGGTTCTGCTTGCATGGAGTTGTTTCGAGAATCAATTTATGCTTCATTTAGGAAAGGCCCTCCCAAAAGTCCTCCAATAGCTACATTCGGCTTGGGTTGGGTTGGGTTGAGTCAAGCCACTTGAAGCCATCTGTACAGCCAGTGGTCGCATCAGCTGGGATTGAAGCACCCCCACCTATGGTCCACATATTGTGGGAATTTCTTTCCGGAGCCCACAAGAAAGCTCATCTTCACGGGATTGTTACCCAGAATATGATCCACGTGGAAAAAGAAAAAATTTACATGATCAGTTTTGGAAGGACTGAAGGAATGTTACTTCTTAACAAGTCATTTATCACATCTTAGCATTTGTTGCACCTCTGCGACCTACACCTCATAGAGAATAGATAGCATACCTGATTTTTGGCAAAGGCCTGAAGATCTTTTGGTTTGAAAGAATGTCATCACAAGTTAGCTCCGCAGTTTGTGATGTAAGCATGTAATCACTGTACAGAGCAGCCAAAAATGCTGAAGTAACAGGATGCCGCTGAGAGTTCCATTGACCGACCCATGTAAGACCACCTGCATCTAAGAAAATATGAGAATAAACAAAAGCGAATAATTAAGCGATCCTAAGAATAAAGTAGAATGACAGAACTATTTAGTTACTTTAAGTTTCCATAAAAGCATATTGTCACGTGCCGCCAATTCGGAAGCGGAACCGCCGAAAGCGCAAGAGCACGAGAGCGCGCTCCTCGCAGAACAAGCACGCCCAAGTTCCAGAGTCGCCTACCCTCTCGACGGAGAGCCTACGCTCGCGGGTAAACAGTGTGCTGGTGAACAGTACCCCCGCGAGCAGACACAAGGTTTCAAGAGCAGTTCGGGGGAGAGCGGAGCGGAACGGGAGCATTCCCGACATCTTACCATGTCAACCGAGGCTAGGCAAGTCAGTGGGCCTTGGAAGCAACCACCTCAAGCATCCTTAAAAGCACCATTTGGGCTGAGCAGCAAGACACATCAAAAGGGGGCAAACTGGACAGCATGGCTTGGTTTCCTTAGAATGTGATCCATTAGGCCCAATTTTAGGTGTAATGGTGGTAGGTAGGATCTTTTCTTATTTTCATGTAAATTTTGTAAATGGAATAATCTTGGCCATTGAAAGTGCTTGTATAGAGTGAATCATGGCATCCATTTGTACATATATATTGTATAGTGAAATGTAATGAAAAAAAAGACCATTTTCTCTTCCCAAATTGCTTCTTATGTTAGTTCTTCTTCTTCTCCATTTTGCTCCCAAATTTGAGCACCAAATTGACATTGCTCACTGCTATCCTTGCAACACACACACAAAAATTGATCTTGAGAGAATTAAAGGCTTACTTGGACAGTGCCAATCAGCTGGTTCAAGTGCCGCATGTGCTAGAATTTCCGCCTTAGTTTCCAGCGCGTGACAATATGCCATCCTGCATAGGATAGTGAAGTACCCTAATTTCTGGCAATAAAAAACATAACATCCAGATCAAGAGATATTCATATACAATATCTCTGCCTAAATGGGAAAAGGTGGTTTGCAATTTTGGAATGGAAGTGCAGGGTATAAGTTATATGATGTATACAGTGATCGATGAAAATAGTAACCCAGAAAGTTATAAAAGAAAATAAGTATTTTACTTACTGTCTGTTCAGCTGGTTGTGGTTGACAGACATTTTGGTACAAGATTGCACATAACAACCTCAGCTGTTTTTATATACATCTGAAGGCCAGAGTTGCTAGAGGTGTCCTTACCACCAAAGAAGCTTAGCCTGGATGACAAAACCTGATGCAAATTGCAAAATTGATTGATGAAGTTCAGAAGTAGAATAACAACTTTATCATGATCTAAATTTTGATACCTCTAACAAAATGACCCATCAAATACATGTATTTTACAAAGTCAAAATGGAACATAGCGAGAAACAACGATTGCACAACAATTTCGATGCCATGAAAGAAATTTATATTGCTTGTACGATTAGCAGAAGAAAAGTTCCAAAGAGTAAACAAAGTAAAACTTAGCACCAATAAGTAAATGAAACTGGGAAGGAATAAAAATTTCAAGGTTTAAGTTACATAAATTAATATAACATAAGTTAAGTCTGAAAGCAAAAACATATAATGAACAATAATAGTACGGAAACAAAATTGAGATAAAAGATAAAACATCTAATCTAACAAAACAATCTTTCTCATTAAAAGAGAATTTGGTCAGCGAACAAGAAAACACAAGCACATGGCCACAGAATCTTTTATCTGTAACTGAAAGAACCAAAAGCATGGGGCTCTTTTTAGTTACCAAATTTAGGCCTAACATGGGGTACCAGAGATTTTTACCATTTCTAAAATTTATCTTAGGCTGGAAATGTTTGGAATATGAGCAACTTAATCATACTAGTGACCATAAACCACTAAACATCACCAACAAACAAAAATGTCCCTTCCAAAAGAAATAGTGTAGCAATTTCCACCATGGCCCAATGTTCTGGTTCATAAAATTATATCAGATAAAAATGGAAGAGCCCAAATAGAAAATGTTGACAGATTTCATGAACAATAACAAGGCAAAGAACTCACCATCAAAATTAACAAAAACTCAAGAACAACATCAATAATGTAATGCTTAAGAGTTAATTTATGCAATCTGATGTGACCAAAATATCCCCTATTTTCAAATACTGACCAATGATAAAGCCACTCGTGTTGGTGAAAGAGGAGAGGCAGAGAAAGAGGTCACAGTTGGAGGATTATAGGTGCATGAGAGGCCATGGAAATATGCAGAGTAATTTGAATTGACCACACAATCATGAAATGTCACAAGCATAGACACAAGGTTCTCTCAACAGAGAAGTTACTAAAAGCAGGATTTTACACCTTCATACGGTCAAACACGAACTGGATAATGCATTATCAGCTCATCTCTAACAATACTATCAGCTAACATGATAGTAACAGAAAAAAGGAAAAAGAAATTAAAAGGAATCTGAAATCGGATATGACCAAACTTAAGTCCTGCAAAAGTAATAGAGGGGAGCTACATAGCAAGTATAGATAAGCTCTAGCATACCTGCTGAAATAACATCCAGAGTGCCCAAAATGTTAAGATTTGACACAAGAACACTCACAGCCACTGCAAGCAATACACGAAAATATGTTTTGTGCAACTTATGCTCCAACACAAATAATTCCAGTGCCTGAGCTTTCTTAAATAAAAAACAGATTGCCCCAACCTCTAAACTAAGGTAAAGAGATTCTGTTCGCAGTCCAAACAAGAAGGAAAACTGCTGACAAAATCCTTCCACAAAAACCTCAAGAATAATTCCATTAGAACAATATGTCTGAAAGAAATGAGAAATTATTTGGCATGGAGATCTTCTGATAAATGACATAAATTAAATCAACTACTGTTTATATGAAAAATGAGAAATAAGAAATTATTAGGCATGGAGACCTTCTGATAAATGACACAAAGTTAAATCAACTACTGTTTATATGAAAAGTGAAAGTAGAAACATTTTTCTTACTACAGCATAATCTCATGGCATCATGAAAATATGGGAAAGTTTACATTTATAGATCCAAGAAAAATAATAAGAACAGGGAAAAATCTACTCCTTTCATACAAATCTTTATATCATTCATCGGATAGGAATTTTCACAATAAGAGAAGACAGATCATGGACTTCAGAATGACACAATTCAAATATAATGCTACATGTGGAAGCAAATGTTCTACAGCAACTAGGCAAGTTTGCATATATCCTCGTAGTCTATGGCCTTAAGCATTCTCCCATCATATACACCCTTTTCTATCTTCACCTGGGCACAAAAGTTATCAGTATCCACTCCCAGCAATCTTGCATTTGAACCCCTGTAGGCACCATTCACTATCCTCACCAAACCCCCAATTTGTGGAATGACGGTCTCCAACTCATCCTGATCAACTCTCAACTTGTGCTTGTTATCAAGCATCTCAATTTCCCCAACATACTTGTCAATGACCTTCTTCACGACACCCTTCTGCTTATAGTATCCTTTGTCAGCCAAGGCCTTGCTCATTACTTTGACAATAATTCCCTCACACAACCAATAATCTTTCCTATTCATTTTCTCCTTCACCTTCTCTTCCTCTCTCATCAACTCATCCAATGCCGAATTCCCACTAGGTTTGCTGTTTTTGTCAATCTTTCCATTATTGGCATTATTATCAAGCTCTTCAAAAACCAATCTACTACTACCAGCAGTATTAGTACCATTCTCTTTATTTGATAATGCCGAAGACCCAAGAGAAAACCCAATCTTACCGGCAACCTCCAAGGTCAATTCCCTTTTCAAGTCATCCTCTGAACTCGAATTGGGTATTGTTGCAGCTGCAATTTCAATCTGCTTCTTTATCTCTTTCTCTTGCCTCTCTTCCTCAGCCATATCCAACTTAATCCTCTTGTTTTTCATCTTCTCCTTGAAAAGTGTCTCCGAATCTCTATCAATATAAGTAATAAACCATCCCTTTGGTGTCTCTTCCACTTTACACTTCCCAGTACGCCCTAAATACTTAACAAACTCAGTCAAAGTTGCCCATTTCGTGGAATTCATATGAACGTGGTGTCGGTCGTGAATGTACTCATTGTAAACGACGGTGGCGGCGATACGACTGAAACGATGGCTGCGTTTCATGAGCTCGAGAAAACCCGACTCGAATTCTTCCGAATAACCTTCGACGATTCGATCAGGGTTTTGGCCGAAGATTTGCATCTGACGCTGGTGGCTTTCGCTCATGCAATGGCATTTGAAACCGTTCTCGTCTCTGCATTGCTTCTGACACATCTGACAATACCATCTCAGCTTCTGCAATCCTTTCGCCTTGATTCTATTGGCGATTGCCTTCGGCGTTAAAAACTCGTTCTTCCCCATTATTTGATTCCCCCAACAAAATCCTAAACCGAAATCTTAAACAAAAATCCCCAATTCAATAATTAAACCCAAAAGAAGTTCCTTGGGTTTAACAAAATCGTACAATTTTTCCGAGCTCGAGGGGATAGAACTTACTAGTTTTGGGAAAAAGACTTCAAGTTGTCGAGTGCAGACGTTTTTTTTTTTTTTTTTTTTTTTTTGGGCTTGCGATCAATCTAGTGAGCACTTTCAAGCCGGCTTTAGGTTTAGACTGATATCTTACTCTTTCCGGGCGTTAGTCAAGGGAGGAGAGCGAAGCGACCAAAAGAGGAGGGCCCGTAGGCTAAACAGGTATCAAGAGCTTGAGAATCGAATAGGCAGACAGAAATACGACTCACTGTATCTCACATGGTAATGAGATCCGGGTCGGATCTGAGAGTTTTTATGTTCACACAAATTATGACAGTTTTTTTATTTTATCAAATAGGTCCCCAATAACTAAGAAGTAATAATAAATAATAATTTGAAATTTCTATAAGACAACTAAAATACCTTTTAGTGTTAAGCTCACGTGTGCTTATACCTTCCTCGTTAAAGTTTAATATTGTAATAGTAATTAATCATTATCATATATATGTTTTTATTTATATTTTTTATTACTAATAATGTGATCAATGTATTCTATTAATTGAATACTATATTAATTATTTACTTGCATATAATTTCATATGATAAAATTTAAACCGTAATTTTGTTTTATACGAACTTTTAAGTTTTAAGGAATGAAAAGAGATTTATTAAAAAATAAATAAAAAATAGAACATTTAATTAGAGAGAACTAGCCAATCTTACTTTTTGAAAAACATAAAAGACTTATAAACAAAATTAAAAAAAAAAATTACTTAAATAAAATTAAAAATAAAATAAATTAATAGAATTAATATGTAGAGAAATCATTGATATCTTTAGATAAAAAAGGGCACAATAACACGAATAAAATTCCACGAGATAAAAAGGTTTGAACCGAACCCAAATTAGCCAAAGCATTCAAAATACCGTTACATTTTTTTAATAAAAAAAGAAAAAGAAAAAAGGTGAATGGTCATCAAAGACATAAGAGTAAAACAATTATTCCAACAAAATTCAAATCATGATAAATTTTTTTTTTCATGTATTTATTTTACGAAGTTACAAGTATTCATTAAAAAATTTTAAGCATAATGTTCACATTCTAAACTATAAGAAAAAAATTTAGGCAATAAAAAATCAAAGTAAACTTCTATAATAGCATAATGATAATTGTTTCAAGTAATGTATCGTTTATTGTAAAAAAAATTATTATTTTATATATTTAGAACGAAATTGGATTATCAAATATCTTATACTGCTACAAAAATTTTATTAATTGAACGTATTAATATTTATAAAAATTTCATAAATAATATTGTTTTATATAAAAATGTGAAGTTACTTGAATAAAATTCTTAAATAAGTATCATGTGGGGTTAAAAGATGAAAAGCAATTAATGGTATGAAATACTTTCCTTGAAAATGAAGAAATATTTGGTTAAAAATTATAAGCATATTAAATACTTTCCTTAGTAAGAAACATTATAACAAAAACTATGGGTAATGAGAAATTTACAACAAATACTCCATAAATGACTACTTTCAACAAATTTTAGAAATTTCTTATTATTTGTCACGTAAAATGCATAAAGCATAGTTGGAAAATATATGAACAACCTACCATCCATGAATCTCAATTTTAGGAAAAAAATGTTCAATATAGCATTATCAAACCTCAATAAAAAGAATATTTACATAAACAAAATAAGAGTATACATTTTTTTTTTCAAATAAAAATTTAGACTATTTGTTCAATTTGTGCCTATTAAAAAAATTTAGTAACTATAGTGTTACAATTACAGTGTGCCTTCATTTATCATATCGATTTGTATATTTCTACTTTTCTAACTCTTTCATATTCTACTTAATTTCTATATAATAATTTGTGTAACTAATATTAAAGAAATTTTTGGACAATTAAGTCGTGTCACATCACATGCACATTCATCAAATAAAATCTTACTTAATATGCATATATATATATGTATTAAAATTGATCAAACATAATTATTATAATAATAATAAGTAAAAGAAAAGATTAAATTATATGACATGATTTTATTGAATGATTGAATTGAGATGGTAAAATCGTTGTAGTTGATTTTTTTTTTTAATTTTTGACATTATTATGATTTATGAGATTAAAAAAATGGGCTTCTTTTTTGGGCCTTCTTGAAAGAGAGTTAAAAGTCCTAATCCTAATTAACACACCGCAATTGCATTAGCAATTAATTAACAAATAGCATAAATATATATAAACGAGGGAGTGATGAAAAACCCTCCAAACTCTGACCAACGCGTGTTAGAGCAAATTCTCAGAAGTCAGAACGTTACAACATTCTTCTCTTCTTCGTTTCTTCATCCACTATTTGATCGAAAAACCCTAGCTGAATCAAACATTTTCCTCACTTGAACTGAAGGAGATACGCTTCTTTTCCACAGCACAGCAAAAGGAATTTCTCAGGTAATTTTGGCTGGGAAAATGCTTAGAAATGTGAATATTCGTTTGGAACTTGTAGCTGCAGTGTGAATATTACTTCATTGGTAATTGAATTGGCGCGATTGAGGTGTCTAATGATTCAGTTTCAGATTGTGTTTTGTGAGTGTAGTGTAATGGTTTAGTGAGTGTGGATTGTGTTGATAATTTACCATTTTATGTTTGTGTTTGATGCCGATATTGAGGTTAAAGAACAACCCAGAACCCATTTCATTTCCTAAATGAATGTTGTGGATTGTCCTGATTTACGGTGTTTGTTTTCAGGATTTAACGATTTTATAATATCCTGGTTAGTATCTCACTTTCTGTGTTCTGTTTATTGCAGAATCGCTATATGGCATATCTGTAACCTGTATTTCTGATGCCAAGATCATCGGAGTCTAGTTTTTGGATTTGATGAATAATTTTAGGAGTTTCTTACAAATTGATTGATATGACAGTATGGCTAGATTTAACAAATTAGGTTGTTATTATTATTATGATACATTTCAGGAGTGGGGTGCTCTCACTTTTAAGATGTTGCTGTCCTGTGAATATATTTGAAAGGGTGAGTGGTAAAGATTAACCACTAAGTAGAAATAGGTATTTACTGAACATATTAGTTCTTGTACTTTCAAAATTAAAAGGAAGCATGACAGTCCTGGAGAACTCGAAATAATAAATTAGTGAAGCTATAGCTATCATCTGAATATCAAATAGTTAATTGTTAATTGACTTTTTGAATTTTCTTTTCAGTCTTTGAAAGCGTACAAGTTTTTAACATTTAGTTGCAAAATTAAGCATTCATCCATCAAATTGGTGCCTAGACGAATGTTGATTATTATTTTCTTAATTAATGCTCTTGTGCTATATTTGAACTTTCCTTTTAAACTCTCATAGTGTAACATCCACACATCGGTGCTGCCTCAGTGTGAAAGACCCTGATAACATATCTGGAAAGTAAGTTTTTTCCCACTTTCTCCCAGGGAAAATACACGTGCACACTGGGACTTGCTCACTATTTACAAAACTTGTTCTAGTGAGTAATGATCTTATAGTAGCTTAGAAATGAGTGTAAACTTAATGACTATGTTCTAGGAAAACAAGGGAATGGTCAGTTTTCATTCAGGTCAGTTGCTAATGGCTTTATTGTTTTCTGTTTAAAAAGAACTCACGCAAAATGATGTCATTTGTTTATCATAGAGCTATTTACTGGTGTTCACTTAATCCCCTTCCCTCCCCCACCCCACCCCACTCCAATACATCCCCAACTGTATTTTGATTAAAACATTGGACTTTGCACTTCTAACGAGTGAAGCAATATTACTTTCCTATTTTTACGTATTATTGCAAGTCTTTAGTGGATTGATTACACTTTTGTAGATGGCCAGTAGTTAGCTGACTATTGCCAATACCATTACTGGAAAGCTTTTATAAGAGGCATTGCTACTCATCTGGTTGTTTCTTTTGTCATGTAGTGGTCTTGTCTATTTAATCAGAAAGTATTTTATCCCTGAACAGGAAAATTTAGATTTCTACAGAGTACCTTTGTTGGTTGTTTCATGTTGGCATTTACCGTTGAATAAGTTATGCTGATTGACCTATAGCTTGGTCAATGACCTGAACTGTGAAGGAATTGCTGTTAGCTCTCATGACTTGTTCATTTTGTCTTAATGCCTTTCAGAGGTTCTACTAACTGTTTTTCACCATTTTCATTTATATACGAGACTGCACCACCTTTGGTGGTTGTTTCTCACGTGTCTTCTTATGGCTGGCCACATGTTAAAAATTTTGTTAAATGTGTTCTGGAGCTTGTAAGAGTTGGAAAGCTTTTCTTATTTTGGGTGTAAATGCTGATGTTGGACTCTTGAAGCTTGCATTTCTACTCATAGCCATGGGCAGTGAAGGACACAGCCTTAACAGAAACAGGCTTTTCATTCCTGCTTCCATTTTGTTACTTTTCAAGCCAGGAATTTTGTGACCAGATTTTGCCACTTCTGTGAGCCTGGAATGGGTTAAATATATATAAATATACATTGCTTTTGCTTATTCCCTTTTTATCTCTGCAATTATTCATTGTCATCCTGTAGTCAGTTTGTCTATTTGCCAAGCACAGTACATTCTTTTTTTATTTTTCTGATAAATAAGTCATATTGTTGAGTGCAGAGGCTAGTTTTGTCATGGATAGCTCAGATGATGAAAAGGATGGAGCCTATGGGAATTATTTACCCAAAGATCTGGGTCACAATCTGGCATCCAATGGAATGAAATTCGTAGACGAGGTACTAAATGGTCAAAGTGAACGTTGTTTGGAAAATTTTCGCATGGATAAGAAGGTATTCTACAAATTGTGTGATATTCTGCAATCCAAAGGCTTATTACGTCACACAAATCGAATCAAGATTGAAGAGCAATTAGCTATATTCATGTTCATTGTGGGTCATAATCTACGGACTCGAGCTGTTCAAGAGTTATTTCGATATTCAGGAGAAACCATTAGTCGCCATTTCAACAATGTTTTAAATGCCATTATGGCAATTTCATTGGATTTTTTTCAGCCTCCAGGATCTGATGTTCCACCAGAAATATTTGAGGATCCTAGACTTTATCCATATTTTAAGGTAATCCTGCAGTAACTAGTAAATTTTGATCAGCGTGTATACTAAACATTGTATCACTTGTTGGGTGAACAATCTAAATTATTTAACATGAATAATCTTCTGCCAGGATTGTGTTGGAGCTGTTGATGGTATACACATTCCGGTTATGGTTGGTGTAGACGAGCAAGGACCCTTTCGGAACAAAAGTGGATTACTTTCACAAAATGTGCTTGCAGCTTGCTCATTTGATTTGAAGTTTCATTATGTCCTTGCTGGCTGGGAAGGCTCAGCGTCAGATTTGCGAGTTCTAAATTCAGCGCTCACAAGGCGTAACAAATTGCAGGTCCCTGAAGGTATTGTGTACTGTTACATTATGACTCCCTAAAGTTGTTCTGCCAACCAAAGTAACTTCATACAAAAATGGAATTTGAGAAGATCTAGGATGAAATAATTATAATCATCTTTTTGTTTTAAAAATGGAAAAGGAAATAATATGTTTTTGCGATTCAACTGTCTTGAGCTCTTATTAGCTAAAAATCTTCAATGATTCAGGAAAGTATTACCTTGTGGATAACAAGTATGCAAATATGCCAGGCTTCATTGCCCCTTACCAAGGTGTTCCCTATCACTCAAACCAAATTCCCAGTGGTTATCATCCACAAGATGCCAAAGAGCTATTCAATCAACGGCATTCATTATTACGAAATGCCACTGATCGTATTTTTGGGGCCTTAAAGGAGCGGTTCCCCATTTTGATGTCAGCTCCTCCATACCCATTACAAACACAGGTGAAGTTGGTTGTAGCTGCCTGTGCATTACACAACTACATCCGTAGGGAGAAGCCAGATGATTGGCTTTTCAGAATGTATGAACAGGACACTTTATTACCGATGGATGAATCCTTGCCCCCACCGGATGCAGAACAGCCAATGGGACATGTTGACACCCGGGCTCTGGACGTTGGTTTTGAAACAGAACAAGTAGAACTCGCCTCACATTTCCGCGACAGCATTGCAACTGAAATGTGGGATGATTACATCCAGAGTTTAGCGTCCATGTAGATTGATTCTTTAGAATTACTTTCAGCTTAGGTTTGAAATATATCAAGGCCAAAAACAGCATAAAAGTTTCTTGTGATTTAGGTCTTGATCTAGATAGTGTACATTGGGATTTTGTCCATAGAAAAAAGAAATATATTGGTAAATCATAGTTTTCTTTTCTTTTCTCTCTTATTTTCAAATGTTTGTACTTGCAATGGTTGCAAGTGTCTGTGTAGTTTTTATAAGCAGCCATATTCATAGGGGTGTAAACTGTCTGGTTCAACGGCAGTAATTCATTTATGCTCTGCTTCATTTTCATTTTCCCTATTGATGATGTTTACTTTGCCCATGGATTGCTAAGTTCCTCAAACCAAATAATTGTAGTAATTGTTAAGGTTTATTTATTTCCGTCATCATATTCATCAAAAGGTATTTCAAAACTATGCGATATGATATTTATCAACCGAGGTGATGAACTTTCACAAATTTTGAAGTGTGTTTTGAGTTTATGAACTGCGTTAGACCTATTATTTAAGAAGTTTTTTTTTGAATATTTATTATTAAAGAGGTTGGTACAACACGAATCCAACATCAATTAATTTAAGTTCATGGGCGGTATTTTAAAAATTAAATAAAAATGATGTGTAATTACAAACATACCCTTACTTTAATTGAGATATTAAAAAAAAATAAGATAAACCACGAATAATAAAAAGTGCAAGAAGAAAAGGATAGTCCAGCTTTAAAAATTAAAAACAAGAAAACAAAATCAAAAGTGCTTTGATGTTCCACCTAAAGAGAAACAGTACAGTAACGATAATCATAATATCATACACAAATCCAAAACTACAAAAATTCCATTTCCTATTGCTATTTCACCGTAAACAACAAATCCTAAATCCCTTCAATCTTTCCCCTCCTCCCTCTCTCTATCTCTTTACAATCAAACCCAAATAAAAAAAAAATGCTAGATCCAGCCAACGATTTGCTACCGCCACCCGCTTCCCCCAGCATTTCCTCCATCTCCTCCTCCGATCTCGACACCGAGGTAATTTTTTATCATTTCGACCCCAGCCCAATTCAAATTTCACATTTTCTAACATTCCCATTTGGTAATTTTTATTGTTTCGCAGTCTACAGGATCATTTTTCCACGACAGAAGCACGACTTTAGGTACGTTAATGGGCGTCAGTTTTCCTGCCGTTACATTCAGAGCTCCGTCTCAGCACCGTGATATCCACGTCACTGCCGCTGCGGCCGCCGCTTCAGGTGCCGGAACAAGGTCGAGGAAGGGTAAGAAGAAAAGGGTTTCCCCCGCTTTTCCGGTGGGGCCGGCGGGGACGAAGAGGCGTTGGTGGTGGATTTGTGGCGACGACGACGCGAAGCCGGCTTCGTTGGGTGAGTTTCTGGAGGTGGAGCGGAGATTCGGTGATACGGCGTATTATGATGCGGCAGCGGCGGAGCTTGAAGGTGTAATGGTGAGTCAGCAGGAACGGCAGGAGGGGCCTAGAAATGGACGGCTGTTGTTTGCGGATGGAAGAGTCTTGCCTCCGGCTGATGATCGTGATGACACATCATCAACGGCTGAGGTTCTTTGTAGGTTTCCGGTTTCAATTACTGGCATCTGTAGATAATATTTTTCAAATTTATTTCTCGATTTAACATATAATTTTGATTTTGTTCATTCACGTTGACCATTTGTGATTGTAATTACGGTTGTTCCAGAATTGGGTGGTGTTGTGTTTGGTTAAGAAAACATTACATGTCTAGTAGAAGTGCTTTACAGAAAAGCACTTGAGTATGTTTCTAACTAAAGCACTTCTTTGTAATTTTAAAAGCACCTGGCTCAGTCGAAGCACGCAACGCAAGCTGAAAATGTTTGGCAAATAAATTTTACAAAATTTTTAACTTTAAAACATTTAATTTAATCGTTAAAAAATTAAAATTAAATATTAAAATTGTATATGAATTAAATGACATAAATCTAAAATAATGTTCAGATAAGATTGCACACTTTTATTATTTTTTTATTTCGTATATTTGAAAATATTAAAATTAAGACATTTTAAAATAAAAAAACAACTAAATATTAACTATTATATTATAACGATATTAATAAATTAAATTATTCTTTAAAATATTTTTACTGGATTTAGAATACAATTAAAAAAAAAATGTTATATCAAAATGAGTGGGGCAGCCTTATATTCTTTCTTTGTGGAACAAAAGTATTTTTTAAGTTACATGGCTTCCTCCACATTCTCCACTAACCCTAAAAAATTTGAAATTTTGATTAATTGCTTTAGAAATTTTGATTATGAAAGAATTAAATGCATGTAATTTAATATCTAAAATACTCTACAAAATAATTTAAACTATACTCCAAATTTTATAAAATAATTTAATTTACCAATTATAATTCTATTTGCATAACCTATTAAATATTTACTTCTCTTTTAATTGACGGAAAGGGGTTACAATTTTTATGTAATTATGAGAATAAATTTTTTTCGTCATATAAAATAAAAATTGTTGGTTATAGAAATATATTTTTTTAATATTACAAGCCCATATTTTAATTATAATTTACCTTCAAATTATGGAAAATTTACTGATATTAAAGAAAAGGTATGACATTATTATAATACACTCAAATTCCAAAAACTACTCTTCATAGAAGAGTTATATACCCACACATAGTGGAAAACCGTCCAGCAACAGCTGGTGGAGCTGGTTCGAACTCAGTTATAGAGATATTTGGCGACACTATAATGGTTAATACATGGGTGAATGCTCATTAATCTCTTGATTTTTTAACTAATTTTTCATTATCTCCCTATATTTTTTGTAATATCTCGTTACTCTCCTGAATTTTGATTTTGCCCTTTAGTATTAATATTTTTAATTTTATCATTTATAAATTAATTGAATTGATGGATAAAATTGAAAAAAATAAAAATTAGGGGGTGATAAATATTAAACAAAATATAGAAAAGTAATAAGGCATTACCTGAAAAAGAAGGGAGTAATAAACATTCTCTCTTAATACATTTTTAAACTTAAAATTTGTCCAACACTAAAATAAAAACCGATTATAATGCATCACAATCATAGGGAAAATGATGCTTTTATTTTTGCAGACATTGCCTAACATTTGGTTATGTTTGTCCATCTGTTTCTGACCCACTAAATTGAGTTATTTCAAAGCAAATTAATTTTATGACCCCAACAAGATTTATATATCAGAACAGTACTGCCCAATTATTTCATATACCAAGATTTTATTAATTAGCATATGATCCACCAATTATATATACATATATATATATATATATATGATTTTGATACTTATCATGAACCTATATATTAATGTACTAATAATCATCATGCTTTTGTTTTGGATTATTTTTAAATAAATCATTTGAAATTTTGGCAAAATTTTCAGAATATTTGCGAGTTGCCTATTTTTTGCTACATATAAATTTATCTCAAACCCAACCCTTTTTTGTATTTTTAAAAAATGTGAAATTTGAATCTTAAATTTTTTTAATAATATTTTTAAAAAAACTTATTAATAATTGCAAAATAATATAATTTTTAATATTGATGATATGATTATAATAACTCTGTGTTAAATTTTTAAATGGTAATAATATAATAACACTGACTAAATGCAAATGGGTGATATGATTATTTCATAAACAGATTAAAGGCTTTTTCTTTATTTATTTAATGCAAAATAAATAACATGTGGTTGTTGTTTGAGAGTTACAAATTTTAATAATTATACCTTGTAACTTTAAATTGTAGTTAGAAGTTTACCTAAAATTTATTCGGATATATATTCATCATTGTTGATATTAAATTTGACTTAAAATGAATTTAATCAAAATAAAAGAATTTATAATCTAATCACAAAATTAATCTGAAGATTAAATAAAAATCAGTCGACCTTAATTCATCTAAAAAATGCAATCTTCTACTACTACGCATTATTATTCTCAAATAAATTAGAAAAAAGAATAAAAACTATACAAAATTACAAATGGAGACTTTCAACTTTCAACAATGGTTTCCAACGCAGGCCTCCACGATCTCTGCTTGGAATACTTCTCCACCGGCTCAGCCGCATCATCATCACCTTCCGGTGGCGGAGAAGAACACAACGCCGTCGCCGTCGTCTTCACCGTCTCTGAGGGAAACATACAGAACTCACTGAGTACAGGAAAAATTCTTCCGAAATTGTTAGAATTTGCCTGCTTATTGTTATTCTTCAATGCCCTGGAAGCCTTATCAACAAGCGTGCTCATTTCTTCATCTGTGAGCACAGAATATAGCAGTTCCATCGGAAGAAGAAAGTAGACCTGCCGCAGCTCCAAGTCTTCATCGGCCGATAATCCGAGAATCCTTTGGCCGACTTTCAGGCTGTAAGATTGGCATACGAATTGGCCTGGATTCTCCAGCATAAGCTCTCCGGCTTTGACAGGTTTTGTGTAGACTTGTAGACTTCCATCCGAGAATAAAACCTTAGCTACTCCGGTGCCGGAGATAATTGAAGGTGCACAGGATGCTGCGTTGCCCATGCTAATTTTCAGAGACAGATCTATGGAAGGAAGAATATTGAAGAGGAAGAAGCATAAAGTGAAGGGAAATTTGTGTTTGGATGCTGAGAAAGTTGAGGAATTTAATGGAATAATTTGTGCATGGACATATACGCATGATGGTAGTTAGTATTGGTAGAGAGGAGAAGAGAGGAAGTCCATTATCATTTTGTCTTTATGTCTCTTTTGTTTTTTTCTTTTTATTTTCTATATATATATATATATATATATATATATATATATACGTTGGTTGTATGGAAAATAGATGCATGCATGAGTAACTATAATATAATGGGTACTTCTACAGGAAATTAATTATCATTTGGAGAAAATACATATAACTCCAATGATTTGATCATATAGACAAATACGCCCTCGTGCTGGAGACAAACTATTCGCTGAGGACAAATTTTATAAAACCCTTTAAGTTTTGAAATTAATGTTGATAGCCCATAATAATTTAATGAAGTAAATGATGGTAGTAATTAGTTTATGAAGTTAAGCACATGGGGAGGGGATGGAGGGAGACTGGTTGAATGTGGAAGAAAAGAGTAGTCACTTAACGACATCGATCACCAAACTAAATCATTGGACATGGTACAACTACATCAATTGGCTTTCGATATTATTCCATTTTAAGCTGTTGTTCACCTAACTTCATTATTATTTACGCACATACTGTATCAAATCTATATATATCTATATTGTCTTGTCATCAGATATGAAGGAATATATTTATAATTATAATGGACTAATAACATCTAGGTTCTTCAATTTTTTAGTCTTCTTAAATTGGGTTATAATTTGTTCATTTTTATACTTTATTAAATAAAGTATCATTTTCTAAAAAAGTGAAAAAAAAATTGTCACATTTTGAAATAAAATTCTATGAAGACTAGTTAGATCAAGTTGATTATTTATAATTTAATTCAAAGATCTATTTTAATAAGGACAGGCTATGTAATTCTAGTATTTATCCGATTACCGATATGTATCAAGAATTCAAATATATATGGATATCTATGTAATAGAAATAGATGAATAATGCCTACATTTAAAAAATCATAAAAGATAGGGACCCGGATGTTATATGTAAGATCTTTGCATGCCTAATATTTCGTAGCCGATCGAATGGGTGCATATATCCATTTTTGTCATATTGTATAATAAGTTGTGACCAATTAATTGATGATTGGTGATACAGCTTCCAGTCTGTCAAATTAGAATGGAACCACACACTTTATTGTTGGCACTTGAAATTGAATCAATTTTTTTAATTAGGATTAATTTGCATGGTTATGCAAATTTGGAGGTATATATACATATGTTTGTCTTTAATTTAATTAATTAATTAATTAATTAAACGACAACTTAATTAAGAATCAATCCCAACTTTAACTTATGTATGGACAAATTAATTAATTATATATAATATATATGGTGGTCAAATTAACCCAACCACTACACAGGATTGCTGGAATCGACGTGTGCGGCCTAAATTGTGCTCAATTAAACTAGTCTACTGCTTTCTTTACTTAATTAATTTTCAGAACATAATCAACTCTCCATGTCAAATGATTAATTTAGATAATATTTAATAAATTAAATTAAAAAATTAAAAGTGAAATATATATAAACTTTTTATTCAAGATTGTAATTATGATGACATGTTCACAATCATCAACGTTATAAATAGTTGATTCTATGAGTATGGTCAATGTCAAACCTCTCTAATGGGGAATATGATTAAAGGAAAAAATAGTTAAGAAATAGAGTTCATAATATAATATAAGTTATAATATTTCTAGTAATATTGGTGATCATCATAATTATGAAAAATTCATGATTGCTCCTTTTTTAAATAGTATACTGTGGATTTTGTGATCACATTAATTCTTTTGATCATTCAATTATTGAAGGATGAAATGAATGGGAAATCAAATGAGAAAATTAGTTTCATCAATATTTCTTTCAAATGAAGGAACATTTTGATTTAATTGGCAATCATCTCTCCCTTATACGTAATCGTTATTATTATTATTATTATTTATTAATTGACTATTAGACTTTTATTTATTTATATATTTAGTATTAAATCTAATTTAATTAAATATTTGAAATATTTATATAAAATATTTATATGTATTAATTTATTTATAATATGTTTAGCCTACTGAAAATTTATTTAATATGTTTAAAGATTTCTTCTTTACGATTAAACAATTATTTCTCACGATTGAAAATTTTTTTCTAATGACTGAAGAATTATTTTTACGTCTGAAAATCTCTCTATACGACTGAAAATCTTTTTAATGCCCTTGAAAACCTTAACAACATGGCGGAAAATGTCTTCAATACGACTTGCTGAAAATTTATTCAATATGACTGAAGATTTTTTCCTGATGATAAAATAATTTTTCATCACGACTGAACATTTCTTCTTAACGATTGAAAAATTATTCTTATACCAAAAAATCTCTTTACACGAATGAAAATCTTAACAATACGGTTGAAAACATCATTAATATGACTGAAAATATTTGCAATATCATTTACTGAAATTTTATTCAATGTGTTTGAAGATTTCTTCTTTATGACTAAACAATTTTTCATCACGACTAAACATTTTTTTTAACGACTGAAAAATTAATCTTCCACCTGAAAATCTCTTCAATACAGCTGAAAACTTCATCAACATGGTTGAAACTATTTTTAATACGGTATAATAAAAATTTATTCAATATGAGTGAAAACTTTTTTCCTTATGATTAAACAATTCTTATTTACGACTAATGATTTCTTCTTAACGACCGAAAAATTATTTTTACGGCTGAAAATCACTCTATATGACTAAAAACATCTTCAATACGGCTGAAAACCTTATCAACATGGTTGAAAATGTCATCAATACGGCTTATTAAAAATTTATTCAATATAACTGAAAATTTTTTCCTTACGATTAAACAATTCTTTCTTACGACTTAAGATTTCTTCCTAACGACTGAAGAATTATTCTTATGCTTGAAAATCTCTCTATACGACTAAAAATCTCATCCATATGCTTGAAAATGTCTTCAACATGGCCTACTAAAAATTTATTCAATATGAGTGAAGATTTTATCCTTACGACTAAAAAATTCTTTTTCATCATTAAAAATTTCTTCTTAATGACTGAAAAATTAATTTTACGCTTGAAAATCACTCTATACGACTCAAAATTTTTTTAATACGGCTAAAAATATCATCAATAAGGTTGAAAATGTTTTCAACACGGCTTATTGAAAATTTATTCAATATGACTGAAAATTTTTTTCTTACGACTAAACAATTCTTCCTCACAACTGAAAATTTCTTCCTAAGGACTGAAGAATTATTTTTACGTCTAAAAATCACTCTACACGATTAAAAATTTCTTCAATATAACTGAAAACATCATCAATAAGGTAGAAAATATTTTCAACACGGCCTATTGAAATTTATTAAAAATGAGTAAAGATTTCTTACTTACAACTAAACAGTTCTTCCTCAAGACTGAAGTTTTCTTCCTAACGACTGAAAAATTATTTTTACGTCTGAAAATTACTTTATACGATTGAAAATCTCTTTAATACGATTGAAATATCATTAATGAGGCGGAAAATGTCTTCAACACGGTCTACTGAAAATTTATTAAAAATGAGTAAAGATTTATTTTTTACGACTAAATAATTCTTCCTCATGACTGAAATTTTCTACCTAACGATTGAAGAATTATTCTTACGCCTGAAAATCTCTCCACACAACTGAAAATCTCTTCAGTATGAATGAAAATCTCATCAACACGGCTAAAAATGTGCGTTTGAAAATTTATTCAAAACTGTTGAAAACATCATCAACATAACTAAAAATGTCTTCCACCCGACCTACTTAAAATTTATTCAATATGACTGAACAATTCTTTCTCATGACTGAAGATTTCTTCTTAACGACCGAAAAAATTTTTCACGATTGAAAATCCCTCTAAATGACTGAAAATCTCTTCAATACGGCTAGAAACTTCATCAACATAGTTGAAAATGGCTTCAATACGGCTTACTGAAAATTTATTCAATATGACTGAAGATTTCTTTCTTACGACTAAACAATTTTTTCTCATCACTGAAAATTTCTTCCTGACAATTGAAAAATTATTTTTACGCATTAAAAATCTCTCTATACGACTGAAAATTTCTTCAAAACGGCTGAAAACATCATCAACATGGCTGAAAATATTTTCAACCCAAATTACTTAAAATTTATTTAATATGACTGAAGATTTCTTCTTTACAACTAAACAATTTTTCCTCACAACTGAAGATTTTTTCCTAATGACTAAAGAATTATTCTTACGTCTGAAAATTTCTCTACACATTTGAAAATCACTTCAATACCCATAAAATTCTCATCAACATGGCTAGAAATGTCTTCAACATGGCCTACTAAAATTTTATTCAATATGACTGAAAATTTCTTTTTTACGATTAAATAATTATTCATCACGATTGAATATTTTTTTCTAATAACTAAAGAATTTTTTTTACACCTGAAAATTTCTCCACATAACTGAAAATCTCTTTAATACGACTGAAAATATCATCAACATGTCTAAAAATATCTTTAATACAGTCTACTGAAAATTTATTCAATATGACTGAAAATTTTTTCCTTACGATTAAACAATTCTTTTTCACGATTGAAGATTTTTTTCTAACGACTAAAGAATTATTTTTACGCTTGAAAATCTCTCTAAATGACTGAAATCTATTCAATACAACTGAAAACCTCATGAACATGGTTGAAAATATTTTCAATACAGTTTTTTGGAAATTTATTCAATATGACTGAAAATTTCTTCTTTATGACTAAACAATTCTTTTTCACGATTAAATATTTCTTTCTAATAACTGAAGAATTATTTTTATGTTTAAAAATCTTTTTACACGACTGAAAATTTATTCAATAAAGATAAAAATCTCATCAACATGACTGAAAATGTTTTCAACATGCTTTTACCGTCCACATGTGACATGACCACATAATTATATAAATATATTTGTTGAAACTTAAAAGTCTTTTTGGACATAAAATTCAATTTTAAAAAAATAGATTGAATATTTACTAAGAGGTAGATGTTGAAAAATGTTAAAATTTGGTGAGATATTTATTAAAAATTAAGAATTAAAATATCTATAAATATAATATAGTTTCATTAATAAAAATAAGAGTTTATGAAAATTTGTATCTAATTTAGAGGAAATCTTTTTCGATTTATAAGTATTTATTATAAAATTAATGTGAAGAATCAAAGTTTTTCGCTCATAAACACTTCTCACTATTATATTACTAATAGATGACCTAATACTTCAATTATAGTTTTTTGAATTTTGTTAACATTAAAATTAGTATATAAAATCTGAATTCATGTTAGTGGCAAACTCAATTCCAATATTAAAAAATCTTATACCAAACCAAAATATCTGGTTGGAACCGACCCGATAGCTATGGATCCCGGTTTTCATGAAAAATAACACTTGGAATGCACGTGTATGACTTCCAGCAATGGGTTAAGAACTTCAGATTACATCCCAAGGCTAACTACCAACCAGTACCATCCACTTCACTGCTCTCTCATCCGGCCCTGGTACTACTCCTAATTTTTTTTTTTAATTAATATTATCTCGTATTTTTTCCTTTTTTTTTTGACCTCTGCTGATTTTGTTTTTCTTTCTGGGTTGTCTATCAAAAGAGTAGTGCAGGGATGGCCTCTCTTCAAAGTTGCAATATTTTTTGCAAATCTGGAACGAATTCTTTTGATGGTGTTTCAGCTCTTCCATTTTTGCTACACATGAGAGGTCAGCTTGATATCTCTTCCATGCTTTTATATATTTTATTTTTGAGTGGCTATAAATTACTGTTTTTAATTTATATTGGGTTGGAATCATACTCAGCTAATTGCCTGTTATCAAATACTTTAAGCTCTGTTTGCTACTTGACTGCTGTGAAATAAAATTACTAGTTCTTAAGCATAATAGTGTAAATGGGTATAAGTCTTAAGTTAATCTTTATCAAACATTTTAGCGAGCACAGCAGTCTCAAACTATGCTCATAGGTTATGTTCTCAGAACTAAATAGAAGCCCGACAGTTACAAACATATACTAAGTTTTATCTTTGTTTGCATATAATGTTTTGTCAAAATTTAGGAACCAAAAAGTTTTGTCATATAACAAGAAACTCTTATTCTGGTTTCCCTTTGTAACTAGTGAACAGATGCAATTTCTTGTCTTAAGTTATAGTATTCACAATGTCTTATTTGTTAAACTTGTAATGGTCAATACACTATGCTCCATAAGACATTGCGAATGCATCTTGGTTACATGATTTTTGTTTGATGAGTATCAACTCCATTCATATGAGTCACAGGAATTTTGGAAAGCTGTATTTCTGCAAAGAAGTAGAGAAATTATAGTGAAACTTTATTGCTGATCATACCAATTTGTATGATGTAAGAAAATATTTAGGTTTTCAGTGGAAACTTCCTGAAGTGTAGTAGAATGGCTTGCATTATATCTCAGAATGAAGATAATTTATCTTTTACATTTGAATGCAATTATCTAATTATGATGCTTTTGGCATTCAATTTTGTAGGAAGAGTTATTTTGAAAAGTTTAAATAGAAAAGAAACTGTCCTTTTTCAAGGATCGAACAAGGTGATGTCAAACAGAGCAAGGTTCATCATCCCCAGAAGTAGTGGTTCCTCAAACTCCAGTGGCAGTAAAGATGAGTCCTCTGATCAAACAAAGGCATGCGCCCAACTTTAAACTCCAACTTTTGCCGAACAAAATATTTTGCTTCTTCTAACTACTTGTTTCATAGCCTCTATTGAAGATAAAGTGGTTACATTGTAGTACTAATCCGCTGGATTGAGTGTTAACTGATACCTTCAACTTATTCGTATCACAGACACCATTTGGATACACAAGGAAGGATGTTTTATTGATTGGAGTTGGTGTTACTGCATTTGGCTATGGCTTAAAAAGTGGATTGGAGGTACATCTAAAACTGTTCTCTTACATTATCTTTTCAACATCCCACTGCCCTTCATATCCCATTCCTTTTAGTTTACACACCGGTTTGTATTCTTGATAAACATCATTTGTCATTTTACAAACATAGAAATTTTTTTAGTAACATACCGAAAAATGCAATAGGCATATTCTATGACCCACGGTAGTTCTCTCTACCTTGATCAAGTTCTGTTTACACCAATGTTTGGGATCTAAGGTGCAACAAAAAAAATGTAATGAATTGGGTACTTGAGTAGTCTCTTCATCTAACTGCTTTTATTAAATGTTGTGCTGTGCAGCTTGTTGGAATTGATCCTTTGCAAGCTGGTAATATTGTTGAAGTAATTATTGTTTTGGGGCTTATGCTTGGATGGGTTTCGACATACATCTTTAGAGTCTCGAACAAGGAAATGACATATGCTCAACAATTACGTGACTATGAAAACAAAGTCATGGAGGTTTAGTCCATCTATCCCTTTCTTTTAACTTAAATTCCAGCCTAATTTATGCTTCTTGCTCGCCAGAAAAACCACATATACATTCTATTAGAAATGACTAATAGAACGAGAAAGGTTATCGATTTCTGCTGTATCCTTAAAGCTGTCTTTCTCGTCGACAGTTGAAAGAACACCAGCAATTCAGTACAAATGCACCATTGCTAGATATTCTTTCCAGTTTTCTACCAAAATGAAAGCTCTGTTTCTTTGTCTTTTGTTCTATTTTAATCAAATTGTTTAGAGTTCATCCTTCTGCCATGCTTTCCTAACAATCATTTTTTGGGCATAATTCTGGTTTTGGCAGAAGCGATTAGAGGGCTTGACAGAAGGAGAGCTGGAAGCATTGCTTGAACAAGTTGAAGAAGAGAAGCGACGTCTAGCAAGTGGTGAGCAAGTTAATTGAACATCACCTTTACCGTTACTGTATCCTGCTTTAAATTAAAAGTTAAACACAGTAATTAAATTAGATTTCTCTATGTACATATTTTACAAATACATTTTGAATTTAGCCTCATTTTTTTGGACTCAAATACTAGAGCATAACGCTGTAATCCTTTTTTTTTTTCTTTTCTTTGTCGTATATTTGATTGCTTTGGAGCAAGAAGCCAGTCAATCACTCAGTCATTAGTGTAACCGAAACCGACCTGACCGAACCAAACCTCTGGTTGGCTCTTGCTTTTATGAAGATAAAAGTTCAAATATAACCAGTGAAATTATAGTAAATCAAGTGGAGCAGGTGAAATTTTTTATCCACGTGGCACTATCTAAGTTGATAATCTCTTCAGATTATAATATCCTTTCAAGTCAATAGTTCGGATCTATTTCCTTTTGATATTTATTTTGGCCATCAAGAAAGGTTCGAAGAATGGCATTATCTGCAAAATCTCGATTTACTTAGCATAATGCTCTCTTCATATTGTTTTTTAGGAAAATTTCATTTAATATATTATTAAATTTTCACCGTGTTTACCTAGGAAGAGAGAAGCAGCCAGTGTGAAATTGACCCTTAATTGTTCACACCACTATGAAGTTGGGTTTGCTTGAAATCTTTCGTGCCCAGCTGAACAACACACCACTATGAAGTTGGGTTTGCTTGAAATCTTTCGTGCCCAGCTGAACAACACGTGCGACACCCTATAAACCCCTGAGTCGAGAGTAAACTCCTATGAATACTTCCAAAGGAAAAGCAAAACCAATCATCTTTACTCAACGATAACAACTTCGTTATGGATTGACCAAATACGCATAGCTCTGGTTTATTATAACCTTGGCTAGCAGAATTTGCATGTAAGACTTGTATATTGGAATTGAATTATCTGAATGGTAAGTTTGGCATTAATTTGACAACCTGCTTATAATATGAATATGAATATATTACATATGTTACTAGTACTGTAGATAATAGATTGTATTATAAACAATAAATACAGACATTTCAACATCTATTTTCTGAATAACAGCAGAGACGGATTGACGGAATATGCGACACTATACCATCTCAATCAACCCAAAGATCAACTGATTCAATCACTATCCACATTACAGGATTCAGTAGACGTTGGTGCACTAACCCTCTTCCGTGTCAACATTTCCACAGTTGGGCACTTTCTTTTCCGTCCACCCCTAGGCCTTGACCTGAATTGCTCATCCGCCTCTGTAAAATCACCCTGATTTCACAGCAATTAAAACACCAACTATGAGTTTTACATTTTCATGCCAGTGTGAAAATGCATCATATGATTATTACAATGCATTTTACATAGAACTTACAAGGAAATAAGTATGGCACCCAGACTTCTCATGGTTGTCTCTCACATGTTTATAGGCAAATCTCATACCACAACCTGGAAGCCCACAAGCAAAAGGTCGGATTTCATGATGCACAGCCTTCACATGCTGCTGGAGATTTGATTTCTGTATAAATGAAATACATGAAAAATAAATTGATGAGAAATTGCTGTAAAAAGATAACAGAATTCAAAATGTCCCAGAAGAAATGCCCTCAGTTTTCAGTTGAAAAATGTGGAGAACATACATACAATTCCAGAATAAGAAATCATATTTAATTAAAAAAATGAAAAGATAACTTACAGTTGAGAATGAGTGGCGGCAACCCTTGAACATGCACTTAATTCTTTCAGGTGAACCACTTGCTTCATGCGTGCGAAGATGCCTCTTGATGTTCTTTCTCAACTGCTTTGTCCCACATATTTCACATTTAATGTGTTGGTGGCAGGACCGAATATGGGCCTCAAGACATTGCTTGTTTGTAAAGTATTTCATACATTTGGGCTCCGAACAAAATGCCTCCACAGAATCCAGCTTAACTGTCATTCAAAAGGTAATCGTGAGAGTTGTTACAAAGATGTTAAACCTCATATCAGAAAATCTTTTAAGAATACTGTGGGTATTCACCGTAAAATAAATTAAACAAGATATTATGGAAAAACTTCAACAGAATGTATTGGTAATTAAAGGAACTTGCCATGAGAATCCTTGTGCTTTAGCAGCTTTGATGGATATTTGAATGTTTTTCCACATCCAATTTCTGAACAGATATACCGCTTCTCATATTTAACATCAGTTGACGCTGAGGCCTCATTATGAAATTCTTTCACATGTCTTTTCATGTTGCCTTGAATTGTAAATTCACGACTGCAGTTCTCAATTGGACATCTAAATAATTTCCCTTGGTGTTGAAGAAGATGGCGAGTCAAGTGATCTTTTCTTCTATAGCTAGCATGGCAATCATCCACTGAACAAATAAATGGCCTCTGCAGCAATATCAAATCCGTTAGAAGTGACAACTTCACAGTTAAAAAACCTGAAAGACAACATATAATTCAAACCTCAGTTTAAGACAGCGCGTGATTGAGGCTTACTTGATGGAGCTTCTCAGGCGGTCTCCCTACCTGATACTGGTCCAATCAAGTTCAAATGCAAAGCCTCTCACATTTTGGAGTTCTTTGTATGGGATCCAATGCTTCACGCTATACATCCATGGTTTTATACCCAGAAAGCAATAACTTCTGCAAAATTGTTAATAATCCATTAATATGGCGACAAGCCAATTCTGAACCATATTGTCATAACCCACCATCATATACAATATATAATTTTGAAATGCCTCACATGATTGTGTAGCTTAAGTAAACTAAAGACAACATGAATGGCAAATGTTGCAATAGAACAACACAACAAAGGAAATAGGCAACAGGCAATCATTAATGAGTACCTCAAGTGAATGGCTCTGCATGTGTTGTTTCAAGTAGGCAGGTTTCTTGAAAGTGGCACCACATTCTTCACAAGTATTAGTTTTTACCCCATCTATTTGCCCATCTCCATCTACGCTTTCCTCATTTACCTTTTCCTAAAAAATGACTGAAAGAATAAGCATACACATTTGCAACAACCTTAGGTATACAATTAAAAAAAAAACAAAAGAGAGAAATAAAAAGCCAAATTAATGAACCTTGTGGTGAGCGAGAATGTGAGAAGTGATAAGAGACTTCTTGGATCTACAAATGCCACAGTAATCACAGAAATAACGCCTTATATCTCTAGGTTTCGGGCTTTCTTTTCCACCTTTTTCTTCCTCCATTTACTTTGGAAAAAAGAGGAACCTTCAGCCAACAGAGTTCTGATATAATATTAACTCCACTACTGCACAATCAACCCAGCTGGTCCAAGAACCTGTACAATGCACAGTCTATGTATTAATATATGAACACAAAATGGTGATGTCAAAACTCCAAAACTAGAAGGCAAGATAATCTGCCGTAAATTTTGGTAATATATATGGTATAAATCCCAAAAAGGATGTGCTTTCAGCTTAAATCAAATAGATTGCATATCATATTCTCGATATAAGAAGATATTAACAGTCACCAAATGAAGGAAACTTCTTTCCTTCAAGATTACTTCAAGCTAGAACTAGTTCATATTCAAAGTTTTATTCAATTTTCACACCAGGGAAGTAAACTACAATCATCGACTAATGAAAAAAAAATCGTAACTCCAAGTACCCAACCCTAAATATTGTACCCTAAAACTCCAAAACAAAAACATAAAACCATGAAATCCTGAACCGTAAGAACAAATGTCAAAACTCATACTTTATAGAAACAGATAGAACATAAATCCAGCACATCAATGATTAATTACTCATAAAAAAAGATACAGATAACATGAACCCTCACCAATTTCAATTCAGGTCACAGCAACGGCTCTAGGGCGACGCTGGGCATACGGCCATAAGCCCGTCGGGATTCAAAGAGAGACTTTTGCGAAGCCCCTATAACTTCCCGCAAGTGTGGAGGAGAAAGCTGCAGGTGGCGGCACCTCTATGGGTATATCCAAATGCGGAACATAGGAATTAGGGCTTTTAAGTATATATCCAAGAGCAATAACTGTATGCGGGCAGGAGCAAGTTAAGGAAACGTAAAACCTACTAACTGTCGACGTCCTTCCTCTAGATCATCGATTCATCGCCCATATCATACAATTTTTTGTTTTTTTTTTTTAATTTGTTGGTGGTTCAATTTACGCAAGTGTCTTATTGCGCTGAATTTTAAGGTTTTCTGATTATTTAGCTTTTTATATAATTATTACAATACTTGAAGTTAATTTATTTCTTATGGTAACTATTGTAAAATTATTAATAAGGCTATTTAATTTTTATATTTTTTAAAAAATTATTCAATATAAAATTAATTAATTATTCAATATTTTGATGTTAGTCATCTAGATTATTTTCTTCAACTGTGAATTTCATTTAAATCTTCAAGCTGGTGTCATATCAATGATCGGAGCTATCTTATACCTCTATTATTAAATTTGTGTCATTTTTCTGGTTGAATTAATGTGTTGTTCTGTATTACAACTTTAATTATAAAATTTTAATATTTAAAATTTTAAGTTGTGTCAATCATACTTTAATTGTGAGTTTGACTAAAATTATTTGTGTTAAATCAACATGATCTAAGATTTTAAGTGATATAACATTCATTTATTTATTGATCATAAATTTTTTTAAGTAATTTATTGCATTCTACTCATCTGTTTTAAACAGTAATATTCAAAATAAATAAATTTGTATTGTAAATGTGGTCAATGTTAGTTCATTCCCTAATAATTTGACAATTTTTATTATGCCTCTAATTTTTTTTAATGTTCAACCCACTCCTTCGCTGTTCGCCAATTATAGAACGGTTGACTACTCTTGACTAACAAAATGACTTTCGTTATCGTATGAGCAAAAACATAAAAATGCTCTATAAAATAAAATATTTTTAAATTAACTACTTTCTATTTTCATTTTTTCTCTTCTTCCAATACCTCTCTCATTTTTTCTATGTCACTTTTTCCATTGAACAAGAGAATTTACTTCATTCACTGTCACAAATCAAAATTAATATAACAAGTCCGGTCTAATAGAAGAGAAAATAAAAGTAGACATAAGAGATAGAAAAAGGAAAGTATTTTTATGATTTATCAACATCAATGATCTCGGAAGCATACGGGCATAGAGTAACAACGCAAGGTAGATTGATGCCTTATAAAACATTTAGGAGTCTGCTAAAGATTGTTAAAATTAAGAGGGGTAAATTGAAATTAACCACAGTAAATAATACAGAAGAGATAAACGACTATCACGGTCCCAAACGTGTTGTGGGGGCCCAGTACTATTTGTATGTATGCCAGGTGTCCCGTTATAATTTTTTTAAAAAATTATTTTATTAAAATATATTTTTCAAAATTTCTTCACGAAACCAAAAAGAAAAAATAAAAAAATTCCAAATTCTAACCCAATCATTAGACCCGATTAAGGAAATTTACAAGTTACAACTCCAATCAGCAATGGCGGTTCTTCTTCTCTTCTCTTCTATCCCTCCCAAGCCTCCCTTTTCAATTAATTAATTAATTAATTTTTTATTTTTTCTAATGGCGATCGTCACGGGAGATCGCTACCTGGAAAAACTGGTGAAATTTGTTGAACAGCAGGCCGGTCCGTTGATAGAAGGATCCATAGTATTGAAACTCAACCCGGCCGGTTTGCATTATGTGCAATCGCGGCTCGAGGCGTTGCACGAGCTCGAGCGGCTGCTAGCCGGCGCGCCGGTTGACTACCTCCGAGCTTATGTTTCAGACCTTGGAGACCACCGCGCGCTGGAGCAATTGCGACGGATTTTGAAGCTGCTTACGTCTTTGAAAGTTGTTTCTGCTCTGCCGCCGCCCGCGCGTGATCCAACGCCGCTTTCTTTGTTGCCTTTTGGGAGATTGAAGGTCTTGGAGCTCAGAGGATGTGACTTGTCTACTTCCGCTGCTAAAGGCTTGCTTGAGTTGAGACATACTTTGGAGAAGATTATCTGTCACAATTCTACTGTCAGTTTGCTCTTTTAATCTTGTGTTTTGCTTTTCTTTTTCTTTCTATTGTTGTTATTCAATTGAAAGAAAAGGGAAATCATTTAAGGGATGCATTTTGTTGTCGTTTTCTAGAACTGAGATCCAAAAACAGATAGAAAACGCCTGCCTAACAGATTGTGAAGAATACATTTCGTTTTTGAATATTAGTGTTAAACTGAAAAAACGAGTAAAACAGAGGACTTAAATTACATATGTCTTTTTTAGTTTCAATCTTCAGTAAATTGATCTCTTTTTTGTATGATTTAGGACGCGCTGCGGCATGTATTTGCGAGTAGGATAGCTGAAATAAAGGACTCTCCACAGTGGAATCGGTTGTCATTTGTATCTTGTGCGTGTAATCGCTTGGTTTTAATGGATGAGTCCTTGCAACTTCTTCCTGCAGTTGAAACGCTTGATTTAAGTAGAAATAGGTTTGCTAAGGTGGATAATCTTCGAAGATGTGTCAAATTGAAGCACTTGGATCTGGGGTTCAATCACCTCAGATCATTAGAAGCTTTCAGTGAGGTACGAATAAAAGGGATGATTACATCATATAGTTAACTTATGGTTATGGCATGATTGTTTTGATGTTCAAGATGATGCATATATTAGTTTGAACAATTTGTTTATCTCTCTTTCAAGCTTATTTTCTTTAGAATTGCTTATTTTGTTATCATGGTATTAATTTACTTCTTGCCAGTTTTATGTTTTTACTTTGAATATGATATCAATTCCATAAAAAAATTTTATTTAGCGTCTAGTCCTAGTTTTTGTACTGTAATTGCCTAAATGTCTGTAGATGATCATAAACACATTGACATAGGTTCAAGTTGTGTTTCTTGATCTTGAGTGCTCAGTCTCACTTTTGCATATGGATTAGTGCTGCAAACGAACAAGCCGTCTCAAAAAATGCTGTGTTGATTTTACAACTCTTTAAGTGGCCATACAAGCCAACCTCTGATGAATTTTGTTATTGTTGGTTAAACTGACTTGAGTTTTGGTGAATTCTCTAGATTAACTTTTAGGTGTAATTAACCCAAACATGCAAAAAGATTGATTCAACAAAGAGAGAGGAAATGTTCATGAATTGGTTCAACTGAGAGAAGATAGAGCAATCATGACTAAGGTTTTGGATGTGCTTCAATTACTTTTATAATTCATCTTATGGAATTGTTTTTTTGAGATCAAATTTTCACTTTCTAGGCTTTGGCTTGCTAGTTCTTGGCCATCTTTTTATTCAAATTTTCTTGTGAGTATACTGGTTTCATTATTTTTCCTCTCTACTGTTTTTCTCTTCCTTATGATTGTGTGCATGTCTTGGGGGGGTTGAAGAAATTTTGATTAAAGTTGAGATTTTGTCAGGGTTTTGCTATTCAATGTCTATAGTTACAAACTGAAATTTGTGATTGTTATCAAGTGCAATAAAGAGGCATGATCAAACTTGGTCTCATGTTAACTCTCCCTGCAATGTAGAGTGATCATAGTGTGTTCTCATTTGCCCCCTGCTGGTCAGTTGAACAAGCCATATGGATACTAGGAATTTAGATAGATGTTCTGTCATGTTATGGTTAGACTACTAAGATAGGGGAAAAGGTTTATGGTATACATCATAACTCATGGATTTGAATTTTAAATTCTTTGTGAGGGAGTTTTTAAAACTGGGGTTCAGTTATTTTTCTATTATTTTGTAAATTTGGTTAATATATATTGATAAAAATGTCAATGCATCCAAACTCTTAATAAATCTGAGGGCAGAAATGTGTTTTCTTCAGTCAAATTAGTTGAAATCAAATGTGGATTAATTTTGACTATCATCAAATTTTCTAAAATTTCTTTTTCATCCTTCACAACCACCTGATCTTATAACAAAATGCTGGCAGTCCCAATGAAATTAATCTGATAATTTTTCTTTTTGGAAATTTATGTATCAATATTTTTCAGACCAATTTACTCAACTTGGTTATCTGTGAAATGCTGTGTTTCATAGTTTGATTCCCAGATATTATCACTTTTGCTGTTATTTTTTGATTTAGGAATTGGCTGCGGATGCATTCACCCATGTTGTGGGATTATGCAGGTCTCCTGCCATCTTGTTAAACTTGTTTTGCGGAATAATGCTCTGACTACATTGCGTGGGATTGAGAATTTGAAGTCTCTTGAAGGCCTTGATATTTGCTACAATATTATTTCCAATTTTTTGGAGCTCGAATTCCTTGCTGGCCTTCCATCTTTACTGAACTTGTGGTTGGAAGGAAATCCATTATGTTGTTCCCGATGGTATCGAGCTCAAGTATTCAGCTATTTTCGTCACCCAGATAAAGTAAGGCACGATGTATGTGCCCTCTGTTTTGGGTCACTGCATTATTCTTGAATGTAGTACTGTTTGGATTGTAAAACATTTTTCCCTGTTTGGATCCGGGTTTTGGTTCAAATTTGTTACAAAACTATATAATATTTGAAGCCTGGATTACATAATGACTCACCCAATTTTATAATGAAGCTAAACTTCTTTTCTTTTTCTTCTGTTGTGTGCCTGACTAGTTAAAGTTAGATGACAAGGAAATCAGCACGAGGGAGCTTTGGAAGAGGCAACTTATAATTGCTAGGAGGCAGAAGCGACCTGCAAGCTTTGGATTCTATTCTCCAGCAAAAGATGATGCTGATGGAGATGGAAGTGGCAACAGAAAAAGGGTAGGTGATTTTAATTGGAAGTTCGCCCTATCAACTTTTGCTTTTATGCTTTTTATATACAAGTATATGCATACATATGAACTTTGTGGTACATGGCTCAATATGCAGCTGGTGGGCTGGATGGTACATGTTAGATGTCTTTGGGAGTTTTTGGAGTAAAGTGAAATTGCCCCAAAGCTTAGGTGTTTAATGTGTAATACGTCTAAATTAAGTTTTGGTGACCTGTTCATATATGTGCCGCCAGAGACGTCACTTTTTCTTTATTGTCCTTATGTAGATGGTTATAAAAATTTAATGGCTTTCCATTTTGCAGAAAAAGGTGTCCCGTCTTGCTTCTATCGAGAGTGAAGAAGAGAGTACATATGTTGGTTCTGACCGCGAGTCTGTGTCATGTGATAATGAGATTCAAAACAAAGAGGAGAATATGGCATCTGACGATGATGCTGAAATAGTTGATTTGATGAATAGGGTTGAGCATATGAAGAAAGAGCGTTCTATTCTATGGTTGCGAGAATTTAAAGAGTGGATGGATCACACTTCTGAGAATTTCGTGGATGGCAGTATTTATAGTGGGGCTACATTGCGTTCTGGGAAAGATAATTATATGAATAACAGGAGTCAGCCACATATAGGCGAAAGTTCAAGATATGTCTTACACTCTGTTCAAGCTTCAGGTAATGAGAATAGCACAAAAATATTAGAATCTGACAATTCTGTTGCAGACATGCCTACTGGTTTGAATGCTCATCAATATTTTGACCATATTGGTTCTCTGGGTATTACTGGTGGCGTTCTTTTACCGGGGATCGGGAGAATGGATCTGAGACAGGAGAATGATAAGCCTTATTTATGTGAAGGAGCTGGTGGCATTGCGATGCAAGCTAAATGCTTACATCATGATACCCTTACCACTCAAGGTCATAGGATGGTTGAAAACATCAGCGAGTCACCATTGACTTCAATAGATGATATAACAGATGCCTATTCATCCTCTGCTTATCCCATTTCTCCACCTCATTATCAAGAGGATATTCTTCATCGCCGCCACAATTTAGTTGAAGAAATTTTGCAGCTATCTGCAGAGTCCTATTCTGTGGCATCATCTGATAGTAACACCAGCTGTAGTGATGATGATTTCTGCAATTATGCTCCATCAATGCTGGAAGTTGATCAAATGCTTGACCATGAATATTTGTGTAGTAGTGCTGAAGGGCATTTTTCATCAAACCTTTTTGAGGATAAATATAGTGACCAACAACAGGAGATTGCTTGTGTAAGAGAAAATGGCAGAAGCAGTGATTTCTCTGCTGGTGATAATGATGGTGAAATTTCTCAATCTGTCAACAAAGAGGCTGATTGGTTGGAAAAGAAAAAAAGAAGGAAACATACGAGAAGAGTTGTTACACTATTGGAGGACCAGAACACAGTTGGTGAGACAGAAGCATCGCAAAAATCAAATGGCGATTTGAATATTAGTGGAATTGACAATAGAAATGAGCAAGGGAAGGGAATATTTGGTTGGAATATTCTTTGCAACAATTCTGATAAGAAACATACCTCGGAGAATGCAGTCATGACATCTTATATTAGTAACACTGGAACTGCAGCTAAATGCTCATCTCCAGTCACAGATGATTTTGTTGAAGATTACTTTAACAAAAATGTTGCTGATTCCAGAAGTCATGAAATGTGTGTGCAGTATGTGTTTTGCTGTATGCTTGAACAAGATTCCATTTACAGAGAAAGGTAATAACTGTAGAAAATCAATTAGGCAGGGAATTTCTTATCATATATGAGGAAATTGAAAAAAAGAATCTCACACTGTTTATCAAAGATTAAAAACTCTCTCATAATGATGATTGGTGTTTGTGATACTAGATTATTAATATTTTCATATAGACTTTTTCATGTGAAGTGATACAGTTCATTGATTTTTCTTCATATTTTATTTAATAGTTCAAACCTTGATGTGGCAGTTTTATTTCCCTTTCGAAATTTTCTGTTATATATTTATACTTATTATATGAGCTATTTGTGTTTGTTCTAGTTTTTATTATAAAGGCTCCTCTAATATGTCATTTTAGGCAAAGAGCAGTAGACTTGGAAATGTGCATTTTAGGTGTTCATGAAACTCTTTGAGTTTTCTATTTTGGTAGCATCTTTGGAATTTTATCTTCCTTTTTCATTTTATCTGTAAGTGAGTTAAGACTTTTTGCCTCCATTTGACAAGTGATCATATCTAATGCATACATTTTGCTTCCCTGTTACAATTGATATGATTATATGTTCAAAACGTTTCACTGATATTGAAGAATCTCTCCTGTTAATTCTTTGCACAAATTGGCATGGCTTCTGAGTCTCCGTGCGATGCCCACTTTTTTGACCCCATTGCTCAGATTCCCAGATCTGCTTGCAGATTTCAATATTCGTATTTGTTAGAAAAAAATAAAATATATTATATTGAGTCTCACTTGAATGTTGAACCAAGTACATAGACATACTTTTATATGCGCTAATAAGAAAGTAACATAAACTAGGAATTCTGAACAAACCAGAAAGAGATTAATACTACTTGAACTATAAATATACTTAATAAAATTAAACCTAGGTAAACTAAATAAGTTTAATTTTAACTCTTAACAATACTGAACTTACTTTTCCTTTTATTACTTGATCATGTCAATTATGAGTTATTTAATTAGTAATATTTGGATTTCTGATGTACTTTTTCAGTGTACTCTATATATTGCTTTCTATGTTTTTGTTAATTTTTTTCAATTTTTTTCCCCATATTTAGAGAAGTGGCTATACTACGTAGCAACAAGAACAAGTTTTATATGCTGCTCTTTGGTGTCAGATTTGATGAATCAGGTTGGTCATGAAGTCATTTTTGAAGGAATATTTTTATTTGAGTTTGTTATTGATGTTGATAAGTTAGGCTTTTAATTATGCTGGTTGTTGAACTTCATCGTGCTGAAGCTGATATCAATCATGTTTGCAGAAACTATCTTAAGTTTGGTTGGTTGCCACAAGATTGAAGATGTTAGAGAGGTTTTGGTTGGTCTAGGACTTCAGGTTGTGAGGTTAGTGATGTCCAGTACTTTCAGCTATTGAAGAAATGATCACTTCTCTGAAACTGTTTCTTTCTTTAACAACGAATTAGGGTGTCTATGGAGACGGGTGAAACATACCTGTTTATGACAAGGAGCATTGAGAAATCGAGGCAACTACTATGTACATTGCAAGTTTTTGATTCATTGTCAACAAACAACAAATGTTCCATAAGAAGGTGATCTATCTAATACCATTACACCACAAACTTTAAGCTCAATGGTGGTGTTATTATTTCTTTAAGAAATAAATGTTGGTATTGTGCATTTAGGTTGAGTTTAATAAATGCCCAACAGTTATACATGGTTTATTTTCTTTGTTATGATAGACTGGGGTTTTGGAAATTTAAATGGCAGTTTGGAGCAGCGTCAGGTTGAGTTCTTTGAGAAACAAATATGTGGAGGCTCAAAAGTGAGCTTATTCCAATATTCCATGGTGCTTTTTTGGTGCAGCAACAATGAAGGTATGCTAAACACAGGTTATGATTTGGTATTTTTAATTGCCTAACGGTTCTAAACATGTCATGACATGGTTTTCTGCTTAATGGGAACCAGATTCTTTTTGCCTGCAGACTTCTGTTAGTTTAGGTGGTGAAGGCTTGTGGTGTTCGCAGTAGGCCCTAGATTAAGATCTTACCGATCAACAAAAAAGAAAAATTACGGAATTCATTTTCTTTTCTTTCTTACTGCAGAGCGATTAACTAATTAAGAGTCAATGCTGTATTAGGCATTTTAGAGAAAAGAGTGTATAGCAGGGTTCTACAATTGGATAATATTAGAAAACTACCGGGCTTGTGATATAGAGACGGGTAGATTGCACTTGGTTTTGAAGTTAATTCTTATGCCCAATGAATTTTGTGGATTTCATGTTTCGCCCTAATTGACTGCTGTATTGGTGCTACCTCATCACCAAATATTATTTTTCAGATATGTTTATTGTTCCATGCTTCCATCCATATATAATTTATATTCTTTTCATTTAGAAGAAAAAAGATTGAAGCTCAGACTTTTATATGCTATATGAAAGGGATTGATCAACTTGATGTTTGGTGTAGTCAGGTGACTTAATTTTTACAGTTGGTTTGACACAATCTATTTTCCATGCTAAGAAGCTGTTGATGCTTGTAATTATTCAACTCTCCTATATCTGGTGCAATGTGTCTTGAGCATGTATGCATGTATTTGCTGGTTCGTGCAGTTTATCAGTGATAAATGTGTGTGCCCATATTTCTCAAGTCTGAGAATTGTGGTTTATGGAAAAACTTGTGGTGTGATTATATTTTTCTGTCCGGTTATAGGGCTGATTTAAATCTCTGCATAAGTGTGCACATTGTCCTAGAAATTGTGCTTTTACAAATATTATTTAGTCTAATCTGTGACCTTATTTTTTTCTTGCTAGACCTTGTTAATATGCTTTAGTCTGCATGTGTTCGGATTGAGCAATTCCTTTTTTGCTCTAGCTTGAGAGAAACAACTATGAGTTCTCTGTATTCCTCATTTTGAATTCACATACATGTAAACTGAACAGGCGGGTCATGGCTATCAAGATCACTGTTTCTGATTGGAGGGCATGTTCTTGTATGCATTGAGGATCTTATGCAGTTTAGCTCGCTTTCAGCGGATGCATCCCCTTCATATTACTTGGTCGATTCGTGCTGCTCCATCAATAACATTTCTGAGATGGTAACTTATTTTCTATCTATGGTTGCAATCATTTAGGTGTTTTATGTACCATGTTCACTCTGATCCAATAGCAAACAAGATCTTTAGTCTTTTTGTACTCTGGTGGTCTAATTTTATTTCCTTCATTTTTGGTTAACATCTTTCATTTTGGATGAAATAACAATATCTTTTTCAAAAAGTAGTAAAATAGGCATCTTGACTATGCTGAGGAGTTCTGAGATTCCTTTTTTCTCCTGATTTGTTACAACTAGGAGGGGGCTTTGGGGGTCAGGTCTAGTAGCTGGCCCAGACCTGTACTGGGGTGAATGTGTGTACTTTGTGTCGTATCTTCTGTTTTCCTCTCTCGGGTCTTTTGCTTTCTTAGTGGAAGTACAATTCTTCTTACAATGAGTGTATATTCTGTTGTGGCCTTAACCACGTGCTAAACTGACCATTTCAGGATCCATTTCTTCACCCATCCATCCCCTTGGTTTCTTTTCATTTGCTTAATTGATAGAACTTATGAAAGGTATGTTGATTCACATATTAATTCCATTCAGGTTGCTGAGACCAAGGAGAGTTGGTGCGTGACCTTAACTGTTAAATGTGCTACATCAAAGTTCTGCCCCTTAGCCAATGAGTGCAAGAAGGTTACAGCAATTGACAAGAAAAAAATATGTGCTGGGTCTCTTACATGGAAGTTTAAGTGGTTCTCTGGGGAAAGTCTATTGAATTTTGTGTCATCGTTGAAGGCAATGCATGAAAGGGTAACTGCATCTCCTCTGCAAGTAAGATATGTATCATGAAGTCATTTTGCTGGCATTCTCTTTTCTTTTTTTCACTTTCTTTCGTTGTTCATATTCATTTCATTCTTTTCAGTTGGGGTTTTAGTTTAGTATTTGTTTGTTTGCTTGCTTGCTTGCTTGCTTGTCTGTCTACTTTAGTGTGGTGAGTTAGCGGGTTTCTTTATGGGCATTCTTTGATTTCTATTCTTTATAGAAGTTGATATTTTTGTCATGTACAAATTGTACAGTGTAGAACATCAAAGGCATTTAACATTTGTTCATGATCTTGTTTTTTCTTTTTTCTTTTTTCTTTTTTCTTTAACCCAAAAAAAAAAAAAAAAAGAATGTAAGATTATGATAGGGTGCTTTAAAAATTTCAGTTAACAGACATTAATATACTCTTCTCACAATTTAATTGAATTTATTTTTGAGTTGTTAGAAAATCCACTGTAAATCAGCATAAATGATTCTAAAATTCGGACAAATTGCTTACGGCTCCGGCTCAAGCTCAAGGGTGCCTGTAAAATAAAAAGAAGATGCAAAATTGAAGAAAGAGGCCCTCATTGAGGAGAGTGGGCGAGAGATAGATGGAGAAAACCGTGATTTGAGGGCGTATCATGTGTGTTCTTTTCCCAATAATTTTTTTGGGCTTACGAAAAAGGGTCGAAAACCCATTAATCACTGATCTTCTGATATCCGCTGAGAGCACTTTCAGGCCGGCCATATTAAGTGTTGTTTGCCAAAGCATTTTTTCGGCCTTTCAGAAATAGAAGAAAAGAGTTGATCCGTAAAAAATTGTTCTCACAAAAGCACTAACCAAAAATTTGGATTATCTTTGCAAGTTCGGCCCCATCGCTGAATAAAGAAAACTAAAACTAGATTTTTGGGATGCTTTTTCATGGCGCCTTTCCTCTCTTTGTTTTTTTTCTTTCTTTCTTTATATTGCTTATTTGCAAAGCAATACTTAGAACAGAAAAAGGCAACCCAAAGATTAAAACTAATACAAGAAATATTCTTGTGATAATTTATCAGAAGATCCCATGTCTTTAGGCAAAATATTTTGCCATAGTCCAGAGATCTACCATTTGTATCAAACCAGTCCCTACAATTAATAATTATTGACAATATATTTTTTAGAACCTGCCCTTCTTTCCCTGATCATGAAAATAAAGAGAATTCTTTCTAGTTTCAAAACGTATCAACCACCTCTCTGAACTTTTCTCTGCACAACTGGGATTCATAAATTTTATATCTGAAAAGAGCAACAAAAGTAGTGAGCTGGGCAAGCCACTACAAAATGACCTCATGTCCCCACAATGACAAGAAAACGCCATTGCTTAAGCTGTTTAAAACACAGCATATGTTTTAACACATAACGGTCGCAACCGCAACATGATCCATTTTTCCTCTGCAAAATAAATATATTTACACAGAATTGTGCCAACTACACATTCACCCACGTCTTTTAAACGTTCATGCCTATCCTACAAACCAATAGTGGGTTCAACAAACAACATAGTCTTATCCATGCATACATTCACCTTTCTTGCAACATTGCGACAGTAATATACATAATCTATGGCAGGCACACATTCAATAACAATGGTAAATCTCTAACCTGTTTGATACAAATTGCAACTCTTTCAAACCCATTTGATCAAATTACAGTCTCTCGGTAGCAGCACAAACTTGTTTGAGATCAAAAACAAACATTTGGACCTGCTGATGTATTTCTAAAACTCAAGTGTAATAATACCCATATCTTTGAGATGTCTTGACAACTAAAGCAATTGAATCTTAGGATACAGATAAGATAGACTAAATTATTGATAAAAGAACAAAGAAAATCTACAAACGTAGGGAAAATGCATCAAACTTTTTCAAGTTACATGAAGTCATAATGTATGCAGTATCAATTTTTACAGGGTTTCAAAACTCAAACTACCTGTCATTCACCTCTGTCTAGGGTCATATTTCTTTCTAAGACAGAATATAAAATATAGACAAAAATAGAACGGTAGAAACAGCTTCCCAAGAAAGTGATATACTATTCAATTTAAACTCAATGTAACCTTATTTTCATGATTTGGATGCCACCATCTGGGCGTTGTATCAGCTTGTCTAAGAAACCAGTTGAAAAAATCAACAGGAAATACTTTCCAGTTCAACAAACATAGCCATGATTAGATCAATGATGTTAACGTACAAAATTTTTTTTCACTTCAAAAAGCAAAAAGCTTAGGGTAACTAAACTGAACTATTCCATATTCTTGTGAATTTAACTTTTGCATGCAATATTGAACAACAAAATCATCAGTAGAGCTAATCCCTTAATGTGAAAACCTGCTACCTCCGACTCTTTTTGGGCTTCAGTCTCTTGTAAGCCATGAATGTAACTGCTGCAGATAAAGAATACCTGCTCAAAATAAAAAGGATCTCACATAAGAAGTTGAATAGCAGATCTCCCAAATTTATTATAATTTGTCAAGTGGAACTTCTCATACTGATGTATTTCGAGACATGCCACTCAAGCTGATACAGTAGTTAATAATTCAAAAGCTCCAGTTTACTGTATTTGCCCTTTCAGGCTTTCACGCTTTCAGTTTCCCACAGTACCCCTGTAACCTAAATTTCATTAATTTACTTTGTTGACACCAGCGTAAATTATAAGGAAATTATTCCGCTTTAAAACTAAAATGCATGAAAAGAAAATTGTGTTAGAATACAGACTCTAAGAAAACAAATTATTACCCCATCATTCATTTAGTTTACAATTAGAGACCCTGACTATTTATTTGAAAAATATATGGAAGCTATTTACTACAATACTTGCATTATGCATCATCAGTCATCACCCAAAAGCAATGCTCAAGGACACAAAAAATGAAACCTTTGCAATAGGACTTTTTTCCAGCAAGTGGATGCATTAGTTTTGACTATTGATAACTTGAGCCTAAGCAAATACAGATTTTTCGAATTCTCAACACTTTATCCTAATCTTTTAATTGACTACACTTCACAAATATCTTTAACCATAATTTTGCAACAGCTTCCAAGCAGACTGAATTCACAATCATAATATCTACTTGGATTAGTCTTCTTTACTAGTAGTTTTCTCACATCTTTACAAAACTGTAAAATTCCGAGGGCTATAGAATTAAATATTTCAGATGCTTGCAGTGACTTTGCGTTATGAGCATCAACATCAAATTGAAATATCAAATTGCCTGATTCTGGTAAGAGTATCTCTCAGAAATCTTTCTCTGGTAATTTCTGAACACAGCTTTTTATTTTAGATTATCATGGCAGAAAAAATTGCTCATTTAAAGATTTAAAAAAGTGACAAGCATACCATGTCAACATATAATTTAGATGGTCCTGCGGCATGACTGAACTGCGGATCAAGGTATTGACATCCTTTGGAACAGGGTAAGGGTCACTTGGATTGACATTTTCGTTGATGTCCTCAATGTAGACTGTATCCTCAGGAAGCCCACAAGCACGAGCAATTGCAGGAACATCAACAAAGAACCACTGGCGGGAGCTTGGATCATTTGCTGGTACAAAGATGCTCGGCTTCTCACTCCAACGAACTACGCCAACAACTTCTACAGGGGCAATAGCAGGGACTTGATCCTGGTAAATTTCAAGAAAAATGAAGATTGGTTCTTCAAACTAATGAATCTGCAATCAAGACATCATGGCATGACAAGAAAGAACCTCAACTACCCTAGGCTTCTTTGACCAAAACCTCCACCAAGAGCTTTGTTCATTTTGTTGGACAGAGGAGGGTGCAATATTTGAAGGTTGTTCACCGTCTCGTGATGCTTCAAAAGACTTGTCCCTCCAACTGCGGGGGACCCATCCTCTGTTGACCAGGACTGGTGACTGCACGCTAAAAGATTATTAATTACATTATCAGCTGAAAGGGCAGAATAGAAAACCTAACCTATCTATTGTTCCTGAGAAAACAAAAAGAAAATCCACCATAGTTCACACAATTAGAAGCCTAGACTGCTTTTCAATATCCAGACACAATGCTTCACCAAGAACTCCATGTTTAGGACACATACATTTTAACACAATTTTCCTAAGAAAAATCCTGGATTTTTTTAGCACCTGAAATGGACTGTTCCATATGAATTCCTAGAAAATTTAAAGTGATGAGCAGAAAATATCGGGATTCAAATATCATCCTGGACTCCAATGGACTCTGGAAATCGTTCTGATATAACACTATCTGATTTGCAAAGTGACTCATGATGTTTAATACAATAAAAATGCTCATTAAGTATAAATGGTTAATGTCTTGTGGCCAACTGAAAACGACACATAAAGGAAAACATTGAAGGTGCTCATACTATGAAGAAAAAGATAGGAATCTGTCTTTGACTTTTTCTGTACAACATAACAGTATATAGCCATTAATAATGGAACAATCCAATTGCTAAAATTTATTGTGCTAGCACTTCAAGCTTGTGTTGGACTAATATCTTCAAATGGAAGATTAATATTTGATAATTTGAAAAATAAACTTAAATTTAAATTTATCCCTCCTGAAGACAAGAAATACTTCATTTTTTTTCCTTCAAACTGAGATGAATTATGGAAAGTACACACATCTTTATTACTATAATGTAAAAATAAAATGATGGATCTTTCGCCAAATGGCAGTGAAGAGTTAACATGCAATTAAAGGCTAGAAAACAGTTCTCACTTCATTTACCTGTCAGGGTTTTTGGGGATTGGCATTAGAGGAGTTACAACATAGTAGCCATTCTCAGTCACTCCAGAAATGCTCCTAGAACGAGGACCGACATAGATTGACCTATCCTCGTCAAAAACTCCTTTGCATATCACCCTTCTAAACTCCAGAGTATCCAAATTTTCTGTTGAAGGAGATATAGTGTTGAACTTCAAAGGTTCCATTTCTAACCTTTTCTGCCTATATTCCAGCATTTGTATCTGCATGTATAATACATTATCAATTATTACAGTTCATTAAAATAAAAACTCCTCACAGTCCATAAGGGTGTAATTAATCAAATACCTTATATAAATATGGTCATGCAACAAAAATGTAGATGTGGCACATCTTGCAGATTTATTGGAAAAATGTTGCATGTAGGTTGTGGTGGAAACAAAAACATTTACAGAATTATTTTCTGTCTACTCAAGGCATAGGCGCCAACACATTAGGTGGGGACTACTACCACATATTAAAAGTATTTGAAGAATTGAACTGAGATTACAAAAAAAAAAGGATATTGAAGGTTCAAATAAAGCTAGAAACTGAAAACTCCATAACTTGAAAACTTATAAGCTAAACACAAACTTGTTACTATATGTTGTAGTTGCCAAAATTCAGAAAAGGAAACACGGAAAATGATCAATTATCCATCTTATTAAATGAAATGCATCATGAGAATATTCAATGCCAAGTATCAAAGCAAGAGACCAAAGCCTAATGAGGCAAGAGTAGAACATTAGAATTTCTTTTTGAGGGCGAAAAACCAAGCCTGCATGAGGCTCAACAGCTTATGGATGTAGACACACATCCTTCTCCTATTGGAACCTTCTGTCTTCATTTGCACTCTTTTACTCATTACCTCATTGTCATTTGTAAAAACATCATACCGATTTATAAGCCTTCATAAAACACAATTCTTTTTCCATTTTCATTGATAATTGCATATTTTGAAAGACTACCTCCAAGAAATTTCCATATCAGATTTGCCAACACCCCGACATAACAATTCAGCTTAGTTCCGTATATACATGACAAAAGAAAATCCATTGCTCTTAACACAAAACTGAAACATTCCTAAATAAAAACAAAGAGAGTCTGAACAGAGATAGTTACGTGAATAAGGAAAATTGACCTTGTCTTGCCGTCGAAAAACTTGCCAAGTTCCAAGTCCAAAAGTGATAACCCCAGGTAAGAAAAGTAACCATTTTGACCATCTTGACCCACCTCCTCTCCCTTTCTCTGCCACTAAACCGGGGACCAAATCATCACAACAAATCCATAGTAATATTTTATCAAGATAATAAATAAATAGATAAAAAGATTTACCTTGATCCTGCGGAGAGAAAGCTGGAGAGGATTGAGGCGCAGCAGAGGATAGTGCGGCGGCGGAGTTAGAGTAGGAAGAAGAGAAAAGTGTTGGGATTCTATGGCTTGAAAGGGAAGAGTAAGGGGGAGTACGGAACTTTGTTAAGCTTCTGGAAATGGAGGCTGCTGCCATTTTCAGTTCCCCTTTCTTTCATTCATTCATTCATCTGATTTCAGAAGCTGAGACTGTTTACTCTGTTATGTAATATTTCCTCCTCATCCTACACACAACAGCCAAGGCCTCGGGCCTTCTACTTTGGAGGTAATTAAAAAAAAAAAGATTATTATAATTACGATTAAAATTTTTTTTTATGATTAAAAAAAAAATCACAGCTTAAGAAAATGAAAATTATAAATAAAAATTTGAAGCCCATAAGAAGATAAAAGGTTGAAGCCCATAATCTGGATACGGATTATGGAAGTAAAAGCCCATTGAAAAGCCCAAAAAGTTGGAAGTTTTAGGGTTTAGGACAGCAACGCCTCTATATATATATATATATATATAACCCACATCGGTAAGTATTTTCCTCCTCTTCTCATGTCTTCGGTCTGCTTCTAACAGTTGTACCCTCTTGTAGTTCTAGTTCGTCTGCTTTGGTTTTGTTTGTTTGTTATGTATTTGTTGTTGGAATGGTTAGGTTAGGTTAGGTTCGGTTAAATTGAAAGAAGAAAGGCAGCGCGTCACTGATGCGCTTTATGGTTAAAAGTAGCGCAATCGGTCCTTTTAGTTGCCGATATTCTGTTTTGAGCAGATATGCTTGCAGTTGCCGCCTTCGCTGTCGGCTTCTGAATTCAGATGCTCGTAAATTTCAATTTATAAAAGTTCTCGCAATCTCCCAAAAATCCATCTGGTTTCCCGGGTTAGTTATTTGTTATTCATATAATAATAATAATAATAATAAAAATATAATAATAATAATAATAATAATAATAATAATAATAATAATAATAATAATAATAATAATAATAATAATAATAATAATAATATATAAAAGAAAAGTCGAATATTTCTTATTATTAGATATAAATGAAAAAATAATTTTGTTGTGAGCATTAAATATTATTTTTTAATCTTAGATTTCAAACATTAGATTGATACATTCAATCTAATATTGAAAATTTGTGTCTTCATTTCAGAGTTAAGGGAACTCCTCCTACATAAATTATGTATCTACACCATAAAATCAAAAACTAAATTTTAGACAAATAAATAAAATATGTGATGTTAGGAAACATATTTAGACGGGTCGAGTTACATTAACTTAAATATTTCAGAAATAAATTTTGACTATTAAATTTCTACAATTTAATTGTAGAAACATAAAGTGAAAAAAAATAATATTTAATATTGACAACTTAATAATTTTATCGATCATTGAATTACATAAATTTAATGGTTGAAAATTTTATGTTAAGGAAATCCACCCCTTCCTCTTTCAAATCTATATATACATATTTATATATATGTATATAAAATATTAAAATCATTTATTTTCAAATTATTTAATGATTGGAGATGAAATTTTTTAAAGCAAAATTTAACAAGGACTTATTCATTGTTGAATTTTGCTTTAAAAATTTTATATCTCAATCATTTAGATGATTTTTAAGTTGTTTGTATATATATGTAGGGTAGTGAGTTTATCTACTGTAATTAATATATAAATAATTGTGTCATATATGTTCAACTATTTAAAAATAACTAATCTAATGAGCTAAACATGAAGTTTATATATACCACTTAACATTGATTTTAGGGTTCGTTTTCTATGAACGGTGGTGAATTTCTTGAAAAATTTACTGAATTATTTGAAACTATGAAAAAATTTTTAAAAATATCTTATAGTAACTTTTAATTTTAAACTACAAAAAAAAATTGACAGTTTTACTTCTTTTCATAAAATCAGTTTCACATTGTCTAATAATGAGATTGAGTCTGGTCGGCACACTACTTGAGACTAAATCTCGCTCACGCACTATTTTGATACAACACTAAACTCTTGCCCACACAATGCTTTGGGTTTAGACTTACGTGGGCAAGAGTCAGTCTCGTTTCAAGGCATTGCGCGGACAATTTTAGGAGAAGGGATATAATTATTTAACTTTCTTTTATTAAATAATTTTAAAATAGGATATAGTACTATATTCTATTGAGTTTTGAGTTGTGAGGGAAAGTCCTTAGATTTTGAGAAAAATAATATATTCTTTTAAATTTTAAAAAAAATTCAGATATTTTTTACGTTACTATTTATATTTTAATTTAACTATTTTATCTTTTTATATTATCTTAATTTTTTTTAAAACCAATAAGCATTTTGCCTCTCTAAAAGTCTAAGAATATGTTGATTTTTTCTAAAACCTAATAAAGTACAATATTCTATTTTGAAATTATTACTGTAAAATTTTTTGAAACTTTTTTTTAATTTTGGACAGTAATAAATTTCCCTATTATTTATGTATAAAATTAAAACATTTGCTGAGGTTCGGTAGAATAAATCAGACTATGTAAGTGAAGATTTGTAGTGTTTTGGATTGGAATCAATCAATCAATCTATTGGACTACGGGTCGAGGCCTGCATTAGCTCACGATCCATAAAAGCGGCACCAGCCCTGCCAAGTCATGCTATGTTGCGTTTGGATTAATGGGCCCACCTCACTAGCAGGCCATTCGGACCTTGGTGGCACAACAAAGTTCTTTAGTTTAGTGTGCTTATTTCTATTATATTATTTACATTCACCTTAATACAAATAATATTCCTTTTTCTATTTTCCTTTTTCTTCTTACAATTATATATTTACAATTCATTAATATCATAAAAAAATATAATTTTATCATAAATTATTTGAAATATGCTTATTATATTTTTTTTTTTTTGAAAAATTTAAGGCTCAAGATTGTCATTCACATATAAAATATTAAACTAATATTATTCTAAATGACGAAATAATAGTAATAGTAATAATAATAATGGATCAACAACGAGTTATCTATCTACCAATTTAATTAATTAATGTTTAAACAAACCAGGAGTTGAATTTAAGTATCATATGAATTTCATATCGAAGAAGGCTGCCTAAATTGATGAAAAAACAAAAGCAACATATAAACCAACGAAACTTAATAATACAGATAATTGAGGGATTCCATTTGCTGCAGCACTTTCTGGAGAACTACTGTTTGAACTGTTGTCCGAGGAACCTGTAACCAACCAAAATTATTAATTAATTAATTAAGATAAAATTAAATTAAAACTATTAACTAGATTATAAGTTAAAATTAAGTAAACATAAACCTTTTTAAGTAACTCACCAACGTTGTTATTATTGGAAGATGAAGATGGTGTAGAGGAAGATGAATTTGTTGGAGAATCGGTTGGTGAGGCTGAAAATAGAGAAAAGGAAACCAAACCCCAGATTGTAATATTAAATACAACATTTCAAATAAAAGAACTAATTAAAATTAAGATTGGAATTTTAGAATTTTTAATTTATATAGGCCCATATATAAAGAAATATATATACCATTTTAATGTTGAATTCTAAGAATTTATTCACTGAGTCACTAACAATCCTTCACAAATGCAATAGAACAAAGAATATTGAAGGAAGTGGGCACTGACTTTTCCAAAAACTATAACTATTACTCAAAGCTATTCTAATCCTAGTGGAATATTATTTTTTTCTAACCTAAATCTTCAATTGAAAATTAAGCACGAAATTAATTATAAGACATACCAGCATCCTTGCATTTAGAAAGATCAATATCTGCACCACAAGCCTTGGGAAGTTGCAGGGCTTCATCCTGGGAAACATTGAATGTTTTCAACAGCTCAGGATTATCAAGAACACTGCACAGACACTGAGAATTATTGGAAGCCATCTCCTTCAAGGGGTCACAGCATGAACTCGGTGGAGAAGACGACTTCAGATAGGCTTTACAGGGAAGAAGATTCTGTATACATGACATTGAACCAGAAGCACCGCCACCAGCACCAAGTCCTGAAGCATTTCCCAGAAGGCCTTCCAGGCCCTGAGAGACATTCCTCATCTCTCCAAGGTCTCCAAAGCTGATGCTAGGCAATTCCTGTTGTTGCTCACCAAGGTTTCTGGAAAACCCCACAAAAAACCAGGAAGAAAATGAGAGAAAAAGACATGCAAACAAGAACCTAGAGGAAGAGGAATCCATTGATAATTTTTTAAAATGCAGGATCAAAATGATGATGAAATTAAGAATGAATTTATGAAGGGATGAAGGAAGTGGGATTGATGTAATTATTATATTGATGAAGGATGTTTCTATATATAGATAAGTTTTACAAGGGAAGAAGTTGGGTTGTTCCTCATATATCTGGATCTGAAAACTGATCATATTCCTTATTTGGAAGTTACAGATTTTCTTCCAAACCTACCTTATTTTGTCACACAGCTAGCTCTGAAGACATTACTACTAGTTTTCAAATAGAACTTCAAAAACCTTCCCTTAGTAATACTTAAAATTCTCTAGTATTATTCTTAATATAATGGAAATATCATATTTAGTTTTGAGTGAGACCGACTAAATCTATCATGTTATCATGCTACTATTTAATATGATAATATAATTGATTGTTGTCACATTTATCGATCACAATTATATGTATAATGTTATTATATGATTTGATGAATTATTTTCTTCTAAACTCAGCTTTCATATAAGCAAATATCATTTGATGATTGATTGTTAATAAGATAGAACACAAGAAATGCATTATCTCCATGATATATGATCAATTTTGTTAACTTCTTTTATGATATATATAATACTATGTATACGATAATTATATAAATGATATTATATAATTCGATGGATCAAATTTTTATACAACCACATATACATGTTCATTATTAATAAAATAAAATACATATAACTAGTGAATAGCTCTTGATTATCCGTGAATATTAATATATACATACCAAAAGAAAATTTAAAATTATATCATGAGAGAATTTTATGTTAATTAATCCACATTCTTTATATATATATATACTATAAGATCCAACAAATTAATATGCATATATGTCAAAAATCAATGAATAATTAATTAAAAAAAATGTTGCCTTAACTGATATATAATGTTTATTTTGCTGCTTAATTAAAAAAATAAATTTGTTAATTGCAGCAGCAGTGTGTAATGTTTTCCAAAACAAAAGAAACAGACAACGTGTTCAAATTATAATTTCAAAAGTTACAAATCCCAGATTGTATTCCTGGATTTCTTCTAGCTAGGGATTTGATTGCGTGAGTTTTTTACTGTTACGTGTATCAAATCTCATTTGATTTGCTATCCAATACTATTTAAAAATTTGCAACCAATACAAAAAATCTAATTTTATCAACAATATATATAAATATTAAAATACTTAAAAAAGGACACTTCATAATATATAATATAATCAGAAGGTCTAAAACAAAATGCATGTTAGAAATAATCCCAGCGGCTTTATTTATTGATCGTTAAAGCTAGCTGAGAGCTTCTTTAACTTGAATAGCTACTAAGGAATAATATTGTTAAGCTAGCTTATTTGATCAATCAATTGATATATTTTTCACTAAAGTCTATCTCAATATCATATTCGACTTCTCTGATATGAAGTATAGATGGTTATTGCTATTTTAAAAAAATAAATAACAATATAAAAGTAGAACTTGGACATTTTGTGAAAAGAAATTGCACGCATAAAAAATTTTTCAAAGCGCATGCAGGCTTAAAGCAGGAGAGAATCAAATTCTTCATATGCCAATCTATATATTAGCATAAAAAAGAAAACATCATTGAATTTGTTGATTTAAACTTCGGAAAGGTAAAAAACAGACTATTAGAGAAGAAATAAATAAATAATGAGGGGGAAAATTGTCTTCAATGGAGAAGGAAACAAAAGTGCAAAACTCGCCGGAAATATCGAAGCAAATTAACGACAAGACCAAAGGGAAAGGAAAGACGAAGACATCTTGTCCTAATTTTCCTTTAGTCTTGCCGTCGCCATTTTTGTCCAAAAATGTTTTCTCCACTTTTCATCTTCTTATAATCAACAATTTTGCAAACCCGAAAACAAGGCCAAGGGAGTACTCACTCATCATAACTGCAATGGCGAGACTAGGCCGGATGGACCCCAGCAAAAACCTGGAGAGTCTTCTAGACATGGACAAATCAATGGCTGCAAGAAATGCAGCGCTGCCATACGCTGCTCCCCGAAAAATGATTCCAGGGCAAGGGCTGGAGTTCAGGAACCTGTCGTACAGTATCATGAAAAAGCAGAAGAAAGACGGGGCGTGGATTACCAGGGAAGCTTATCTTCTTGATGATATCTCTGGCCAAGCTGTGAGGGGGGAAGTCATGGCGATTATGGGGCCTAGTGGTGCCGGGAAATCAACGTTTCTTGATGCATTGGCCGGTAGGATTGCGCGAGGAAGTCTTGAAGGATCAGTTAGAATTGATGGGAAGCCAGTAAGTTCTTCCGAAATTTCTCGTGTATGTCATAAACATTTTATTTAAGAAGTGATGATTGCATGAATTTTTTCCTTTTTTAGGTGACTACAAGTTATATGAAGATGGTGTCATCCTATGTGATGCAAGATGATCAGCTGTTTCCGATGCTGACAGTTTTCGAAACCTTCATGTTTGCAGCAGAAGTGAGGCTTCCTCCTTCCATTTCCAGGGACGAGAAGAAAAACAGAGTCTATGAGCTACTTGATCAACTGGGTTTACAGGTAAAACTCCTTAATTGATTCTGTGTCGGTCTGTTATGGGTTCTTCACTATGCATAAAACTGTTATATTATCTTACAGAGTGCAGCACATACGTATATCGGGGACGAAGGGAGGAGAGGAGTGTCAGGAGGAGAGCGGCGGAGGGTTTCAATCGGAATTGACATTATACATAAGCCATCACTGCTGTTTCTGGATGAACCAACTTCAGGTCTTGATTCTACGAGCGCTTACAGTGTAGTGGAAAAGGTGAAGGACATAGCTAGGAGTGGTAGCATTGTTCTCATGACTATCCACCAGCCTTCTTTCAGAATTCAAATGCTCCTGGATCACATCACCGTTCTAGCAAGGTAACAAATTTTTCAACACTTATTGCTGATAATAAACTATTAAAGATATATTTCATTCAACACGGACATAAGACGAACTTAATAGACTCGTGACTCATGCTGAACAAACTATTTAAGAATTGGGTAAAATATGAAAGACAAGTGAATTTAAATTTTAGGCACCACACAATTTACACCTCTAGCTGTAATCCATATATGATTGACAAATATTAGCTATTAACTAAACGTGTATTATATTCTTGCGGGGTTATGTTTTTAAAATTATGCAGAAATAATGGAGTTACAAACCTACCCTAAATTTTTGATTAATTTTATGAATTACATGCCATGGTGTGTGATTCCATAATATTCCAATAGATTTTGATGATGATAATTTGTCTTTATGTCTATCAAAATTGTTCAACAGGGGAAGACTGATATATATGGGAAGGCCAATAGACCTTCCTGCGCACCTCTCTGGTTTCGCAGGCCAGTTCCTGACGGGGAGAATAGCCTAGAATATTTGCTGGATGTTATCAAAGAATACGATGAATCCAACGTCGGCCTCGAGCCACTTGTGGTTTACCAGCGCGACGGAATCAAACCTGATCAAGTAGCCAGAACACCAGTTCCAAGAACTCCAAAAACTCCCAGGACTCCTTATATGAAGACTCCAGGATCCAAATTTGCCATCAGCCTTCGTAGCCATGCATTTTCTTCAGGAAACAGGACGCCTGGAGCAAACTCTCTGCAATTTGATTACGCTGATGACGACCAGGAGTTTGACAATTCCCTGGAACGGAAGACGGTTGCAACGCCGATGAACATGCGGAGTGGTGTTTATAATCAACGCTTGGCTTCTCACTTTTACAAAGACTTCTCAGTCTGGCTCTATCATGGAGTTGTGGGAACTCCTCGTCGTCCTCCGTCATGGACTCCTGCAAAAACGCCCATTTCCGGCGCAAGAAGTTTTGTCTCTAGCCAGTATTCGACTCCTCAACAGAACCCTTCTCGTCCGAAAACCCCTGTAGTTTTTAGCCCGTCGATAGACCCATATGCAGCTTCTTACGACGAAGAGTTCGAGATTGAAGAAGAAGTTCTGGACGACCCAGACCATGGTCCCAAATTTGCTAACCCATGGCTCAGAGAAGTAGCAGTTCTCTCACGGAGAACAGCTCTGAACGTGATCCGAACTCCTGAGCTATTTCTCTCACGAGAAATTGTCTTAACAGTGATGGCACTCATTCTATCAACACTGTTCGAAAAGCTGGGCCGGAATGACTTCCAAACAATCAACAGGCTTCTCAATTTCTACATCTTTGCCGTATGTCTTGTTTTCTTCTCTTCCAATGATGCAGTCCCAACATTCATCCAGGAGAGATTCATCTTCATTAGAGAAACTTCCCACAATGCTTACCGTGCTTCGTCTTACGTCATCTCTTCCCTGTTGGTTTATCTCCCGTTCTTCGCAATTCAAGGCATAACATTTGCTGCTATAACCAAACTTATGCTTCACCTGCGTAGCAATCTCTTCTACTTCTGGATGATCCTCTACGCTTCCCTCATAACTACAAATGCTTATGTGATGCTTGTTAGTGCGCTTGTCCCAAGTTATATCACGGGTTACGCGGTGGTGATCGCCACAACTGCTCTTTTCTTCCTCACCTGCGGGTTTTTCTTGAAGAGAAGTCATATACCCATCTACTGGAGGTGGCTGCATTATATTTCTGCAATCAAATACCCGTTTGAAGCCTTGCTTACAAACGAGTTCAAAGGCAAAAGATGCTACATTGGAGATCTGAGGGATCTTTCTCCGGGACCTCTGGGAGAGGTTAGGAGGAGCGAGCTGCATAACATAACTACAGAACTCTTGAGACCAGACTGCATTTTGATAGGAGAAGATGTCATATTCTCCATGGACATCGACATGGAAAACATCTGGTATGACATCCTTATCTTGCTAGCTTGGGGCGTTCTTTACCGGCTCTGCTTCTACATGGTTCTCAGATTTTACTCCAAGAATGTCAGAAAATGAAGATCATTCCTATTTTATTCCTCAGTTTCATATTTTAGCAATAATAAAATTCATATACTATGATAGCTTAGTCCAATTAGACATTTTTGTTTCTTACAGTCTACAACACTTGAAAATAATGAAATGGTTAAAATTCAGAGAATTTTTGAACTTCAGATAAACCGTAACTGATGAATACAACTCTTCAGCAAGTTATTTTATTTAAAGCGCAAATGTTCTCAGACATTTCTCACATGACACATGTAATTATAATTTTCAAGACAGGCAGAAGTTATTGTTCCGATACGTTTCCTATAATTAAGGAGAAACTAACTACTGGCCTGCGTGTTGAGCGATCTTCCTTTCAAGGGCACTTTTATCAGCCCCAACTACCTTGTCAACTTCCTTGCCTTGCTTTATGAAGAAGAAGGTCGGAACACTGCTAATATTCCAGCGTGCAGCCACATCTCGAGCCTCATCTATGTCAACTTTCAGGAAAACAACTTTTGTGTACTTCAAGGCTAAGTTTGTGTAAAGAGGAGAAATGAAACGGCAGGGTCCACACCATGTTGCAGTAAAGTACAAAATCACCAGTCGAGACGTTCTTGTGGCAGCATTCAACTTAGTTTCCAGTTCACTAATGGAGTGAATAACCATAACTTGCCCTGTTAACCGCCAAAAAGGCAATAGAATACACAAAAATGAGAAGAATAAATTAAAAGCCCAAATATTAGAAGGTCTGGAAAGCTCTGTCTGTTCTGATATCAGAAAAGTCAGATAAATAATAAAAGACAACTCCTTTCCCTTCCCAGGGAAAATTGTGAATGAATCAAACCATAAGCTCCTCCAAAAACCATAACCACAAGATAAAATAATTGAGGATAGAGAAAGATAAAGTTAATGGCTATTAAAAGCAAAGGTAATAATCATTGGGAAAAATAACAATATATTTACAAATGACACAGACGTCAGCGAGAATTTCAAACAAGAAGGAAAAACTGGTTGGAAATAATGACAAGAAGATTTAACATATCAAGAGTAGAAATTCTTGGCAACTCTGGTTGTTTGAAATGGATAATAAAATAATTCTGAAAATTTTTAAACAAATCTGGCATCAGCCAGCATTCTAAACAGAAACCTCACGTTTGTTGTTATTGGCTTAGCAGCAAAAATTAAAATGAATAAAAATACAAATAAATAAGAAGCAGCAGTGGCAACTGTCAAGTCTAATTCATAAGAATAAAACAATCTTCTACAAGGTGAAGCAAATGTAGTTGTGAGTTCGGAATTGCACTGAAGTTTGCTATTATCATGACATCTCAACCCCAGTTCCATTTTCCAATATAATGTCTTCTAGTAAACTAATAGAGCACAGGAACAAAATATGCATATGTTTTTACTGGTAGTCAGAAAGATGACAAATGTAGCGTTAATTGGAAATGAAAACCAAAACATAAATGTTTGCTAGATATGAATCATCTGTTCAGAGGAATAATCATGCAATCAATCAGTCATCCCCTGATTGATGAAACGAAGGACACATCGTCAAAGCCTTTAAAGAGGCAAGCCATCCTTTTCAAATATTCAAATTAGCCTCAAATTATCAAAATCTCCCATGGAACTTACTTAATCATGAAGATCTATTGTACAACGACCAAAAAAAAAAAAAATCTGAAAAGAATCAGAAGCCATACCATCCTTAAAAGCAGACAATGCTTCTCGATCCTGCATATTAAGATAATTATAAGCACAAAAAATTAATGATCTTATGCTCCTACAAGAGAAAATAATATAGCAATGCAATCAAATTAGGATAGGAAATAATCATCCAATCATTGAGAAATCTGAAACCAAAGCTACCAAACCTGTATCAAAAACAGGAGGTAAAAAGGGATCTCAATAGCTCTGATTTAAGGCCTACAATTCCAGCATCATTAACAATCACGTGCAACTGACAACAAGATAACTAATGGATTTGACCGAAGACTCAACTAGGTAAATGTAAGTTGATCTATAGTCATGATGTCCTACATGAAATGGTCTCTAATCAAAATTACCGACTTTAAGAACATAGAAGAGAAACACAGATGCACAACCTTCCAAGATCAAAACCTCAGCACTATTGTTGAGAAGCAATGAACTAACAGTGCCATACATACTTGATTCTTATTGTTCCAAAAGGATGTTCACTCTACTAAAATGTGTTGATATTGCTCATGGAAACGCCTATGGATAAAATTATGTGATCTTAGTTATTTGATTCAACATGATAATAAGATCACAGGGTTCACTCTACTTACAGCTTCAGCTTGCTGTCGTTGTCTCTCACATTCAACATCTTTTAGCTCCTTTTCTTTCCGTAACCGTTCATATTTTCTTCGATGTTCTAAAATTTTACGAGCATTAGGTTCAACCTGCGTAACAAGATGCATCAGTAAGAAACAGTTTGTATAGCAAGTACTATTTAAACTGGCATCTCACCTTTTTGAGTGCCAAACCAATCTCCTCATCATAATCTAATTTTGATGCCACATGCAGGTCATTTGCAGCTTCCTCCCACTGGCCCAACATGGCCCTTGCCATTCCACGTATTTTATATCCTTTTGCCGAATCAGGGTTAATCTAAAACATGAAGTATAGAACATTATGTAGTCTTGTTCACAACAAGATGAACAGAAATTTAGACAGATGATAACTGATCAGACTGACACTTCTTGTCCAGTCAACAGAAGCATAGATGGCGTAACAAGTACCCCACCTCTAAAGCTGCATTAGCATCACAGATTGCGGCATTTGGTTTGTTTAACTTAACAAAGGCACCAGCTGAAAACAAACATGTCAGGTTATTGGCCAAGCAACAAAGGCAAATTAGCACAAATATAATTTAAACTACACTAGAGATATATAATACCTCGAGCTGCATACAGTATTGCAGAAGTAGGATTCAGCATTATAGCTTCTGTTAGTTGTCCTATGGCTTCATCCAACCTGCCTGAAAAGTTATAGAAGTTCATCAGAAAAGATTAGGGAGGACATATTATTTTAACGATTAAATAATAATAATAATAACAACGATAACAGCAATGAGCTGATTCCATGCCTTGAGAGATTGAATTCATTGCTTTCAGTTTTTCCATATTTGCTGCATCCCGCATTTCTTCTGTAACTTCAACTGATGGGTCTCCCATCTGAATTAAAGATACAGGGGATATTATTCCATATAGAAGCCTGTTGCAGGCTTTTCAACTGAACCAAGAGAAAATGGAAGGCTTTACCTAGATTGCCAGCTAATCTTTCTCAACTCACCTTTTGTGGAGGATCATTGTCGGGCTCCACCACATCAGTATTATCCAACTCAATATCAGACTCAACAATGTCATCACCATCTTCATTTGATGAATTGGACTTTTTGGCATCAAAATATTTCCCGGCGTCTGACATGTCAACACCACTTTTATCCTCTTCCTGCTATCACAGGACACATTATCACAAGATCTAGGGGGGGAAAGAAAACAGTGTCTTAATTAAAAACTTCTGGGAGAAAAATATTGGTCAAGATTTTAGTGATAGTTGTTTGAGCTGACAACGGAAGAGGTCCTAGGATCTTACAGTATGCAAGTCAGGTACCCAGACATGATCGATTAAATTATTTAAACAGCCAGCACACACCACCTAGATACCCTCATAATATGGCCCATTTAAGGATATGAAGGGAACACAATTTCCCATATGCATGAAAATATTTACTACTTATGTATGCATTGTATGTTCGTAGTCATGCATGATCTTAAAATGGTAGATGCTCCAGCCATGGGGAGAGCGTTTTGTTGCTAGTTTCTTTCTCAGTTCTAGTAATTTAACTATACGGCCTACTTACTCCTACACAAAGCAGCCTTCTTTCTAAAAGGAATGTTTCTTGCCTACAATGGTTCATCAATGTAATACACTGTACCCACCTATATTCCATCCAAACATGTAAAAACCATTTTCCCATCTCCAAAAAACCAAACCAATGACATTTTCTGCAGCCTACACACTGACGATTTACAATAACATTATTCTGAGCATCCCAGCATCATCTTATCAATTGTATTAAAATCTTATAGATTATTCTTGCACTTATAATCAAAAACTCACCCAAAATTTATATGAGCAATAATTTTCTCTAGGCTTCAAGACAAAGACATAAAAATGAGTACAATATAACCTATGCTTGATTGAAATCTCATAAAGCAAGGCTCAGATATTTTGAAAACACAGCAGCTGAAGTGTTTACTTTCACTTAGCCGCTAGTACTTATCCCCCAATTCCCAATTCTCACTTGCACTTAGCAGCTAGCGATTCCGCCCCGCAACACATCCATCCCAAACATACCATTACACCTCAACTTCAAGCAAACAACACATTCATAAGCTAATTAAAAGTCCACCATAAGCTTAATCAATACGAAACCGAGCATATTACTGGAAGAAAAAAACATAGTAGACAATGCTCAAACAACTTAAGATGTCGCTAACAATTGGAGTCTCACCGATTCCAAAGCCGTCGGTATTCGAGCGCCCAGACTGCGAAACAAAATACAGAACGCCTTAAAAAAAATAGATTGAGAAAATTAAATATATAAAAAAAATGATGACGAAGTAACGATTACCTATGAAGATAGGATTTGAAGAAAGCAAGTGAAGGATCATGGAGAAGTGAAGGATTCGATTTGCAGAGTTCGATGAATTGCTTTAACTCTGATACTCTTGAAGCATCCATGGATTAATTTTAATTCGTTAATTAACTTGTTAATAGTAATTCGGAAACCGATATAATGGAACTGCGTAGAACGTACCAATGGATAAGGATTGAACTGCTTTCGTTATCACGGTTGGCCCACCGGATGTTGATGAAATCGGACGGTTGGTGAAGGCCAAGAGGCTGCTTACAATAGTACCGACCGCTTATAAAATTCTCCCGGCTCATCAGAATCTCTCGGTTAAAGAAAGCGCGCGGTTTTATTTTCACATTTTTAAATTTAATTTTTCCAATAATTAAGAATCTCTGTAAGGGAACAAATACCTAAATCCTAAAAGTTATATGACTGATATCGTTTTTCTGAAAAAGTAACAGAATATCATATAATAGTAATTTTCTAAAAAAAATTCTAATAATTTTACGAGACAGACAGAGTATTAATAATTATACAATTGAGAAATACATTTGTTATAAAATTGATAGTGATCTCTTTATATTTATTAAAGTAAGATAACATTATCATCAGTGACTTTTAAATACTTGTTGTCTTTTAATAATTTTTTTCAGAATTGCATCATCTTTTTCCTTTTTTTTATTTTTAAAAAAATGGGCACCAACCAGATGTTGGTTTTATCAATTTCTTGAGTAAAATAATTGCAGTCAAGACTAGTGTTATCTTCACTTTTCTATCTTAGAATCAGAACCACATCAACTCAAAGTGTTTTGAGGAGACACCTAAGGAGGAAGGTAAAATCCTGTTTCTTTTTCGGATTTTCTTTTTTTAAAAAAGAAAAAGTTGACAATGAAGAATATACCAAAGAGATAAATAGCGATTGATTGAAATAATAAAAATTGGGAATCAATTGTCATTTTACATCTATGCTTATTCTTCAATTGAAATTTGAATATCGCCCTCAATTAATAGATCAAATCTATTTGTTATTAATTAACAAAAAAAAATATAATATAACAAATGGAAATTATGACCATATATCAACCATAATGTACACGTGTTTGAAATATTCTCGGAACTCGGAAGCTCATGTCAGCTAAAATCTAGAGAAGATCCTAACTTCAAATTAATTAAAATTAAAGCAGCAAGAAAAACAGTTGTTAAAGAGAGTTATTGGATTGTTTGAATATTGATCCGATCATATTAGACATGGCAAAACGGTCATTAGCGGCATCAGAATGGCAAAACGGTCATTAGCGGCATCAGAATGGCAAAACGGTCATTAGTGGCATCAGGATGGCAAAACGGTCATTTCCATTTACTCAGAAAAATACGTCAATAAGACTACACGAATTCGGGGTGATTTCTGCTTCCTCAAATGCTCTTCAAATATATAACACTTGGTACAAGATATTCTTACCATGAAGTATATCCATACATTACAAAAGCACTTTTGCTATGAATGACCTTGTTCTATTGTTGCCTGTTAGAGGCTACATAAAGTAAATACAGAGACACAACAATGGAAGCAAAAATATAATTTCCATGTATGTAAAATACTTTTACAGCATAATGGAAAGGTAACATTTAAGTTACAAGGGGGTTGGTTCATACTGTTATCGGAAAAGAATGATTCCGATTACAAAACAAAGGAACAAACAAAAATATATCATATATCTATGAAACTAAATTTTAATGAGGTTGAAAGAATTGAGCTTACATTTGAGCGAAAATAATGTTGACAAAAGGCTTTTCTCCTTCTTACAAGTGGGGTATGATTTTGTTTTAATCTCTCGTGTCAGAAGCTTGAGTCGTCGGTAACTGCTAATTGGTAGCTGGAAGAAGACAAGAGCCAGAAGAATTCACAGAGATACTTAAACCATCGGATCGAGGGCTACTGCAGTCTGGAGATTTCTTTGTGACATTGTATGGCGAAGTGCTCAACACCCTGAGATTACACAACGTAATTTATGCTAAGTGAGATACTTAACTTTGCATCAGGGTAAATAGTAAATTCAGATGAGTAGATCAATAGTTTTAAACACATTCTCAGCTGTTCGAGAGTTTCAAAAGTGATAATAAGATCCAGATTGTGGTTCAATCTACATGGTCAGAAGGACAAAGAACTCAGAGTTGATGCCATTAATTATAAAAAATTGATCCTAGGTGCAAGAGAACAGATTCATGCCTAATGAAATTGCACATTAAGTGGATTGTTACACATACTATCCACAAGATTTGAAATTATTTATTTGATTTCAATTTTGAAAAAGGCCCCCAGACCTTGATGGGTCCTGCACCAGCAAACTTGACAGAAAAATGGTTCTTGAACATCCAGCAAATTGGTACTCCTCTCTATTGCATGCAATTATAAAGACAAGTAAGGTAATTTTCAACAAATTGAGAGCACTGGTACATACCTTTCCTTGCGCTTCTCCAGGAAACGAGCCAAGGATGCTTTACGAGCCTGAGGCACAGCAACTGCGAATAAGAATTGAATGGTCTTGTTACAGTGACATCAAAAAGTTAAACACGAGAAATGAGCCATTTTAAGAAAAAGATAAGGCTTAATTACAATGCCAATTTGAAAAAAAACTTTTTTGCAAATAAATAAAAAGAGAGAGGGAGAGTAAAAGGGCAATCAATTACCAGCTGGAACCGGAGGTGAAGCTGATCCTGCTGAGCTACCTGCTTTGGCAGGCTCCAGTTGGTTATTAGAAGGTGGTATAACTGATATTGGCTTCACCATTGCTATTTCATTAGAGCAACTAGGTAACCCAGCCAACTGAGAAACAACATGGGAGGTCACAGAAATTGGGCTTTGAAGGCGGGAGCATGGTGGTGTAGTATGGGAATTGTTCCGAACAAATCCCTCACCGACAGAAGGCCTTGGAACTGGTGCCTGCCCCTGGGTGGTTGTCGGAACTGGCTTATTCTGATTTGCAGTGGACCCATTTCCAGCCAATAACATGATAGCCTGAGCCTGGATATACAAATGAACGAAGTAAGAAAAAGAATCACTGTCATGTACTCCAGCAAAAGATATAAACAAGGTAAAGAAACAGCTACGGTGCAGAGACATGTATACCTTCTCAGGAGACACGTCATCATAGACGCAAACAGAACCATTATAGAAGATGGTCAACTGAGCAGGTGCTGCATTAGGTTTGGGACTATTCCTATAAATCAAATTCAATTTCAGCTTAGCAGTCACATTTTCCAATCCAACAGCTTTAACAAAATATCATATAAAATTGCATTTCAAAGAATTTAAAATACCTAAGTTCAGTGGTACCGATGATGGGGCTGCTAGTGGGAAGAACAGAAACAGGGGATATGACTGAAACTGCTCCAAGAGGAGTTGAGTTTATGGGATTACCAGCGACATTCTGTCCAGTGGAGGCAAAGTGGGAGTGCAGCACAGGAGAGTTCATAGGTACAGTAATTGTCTGATTTGGTCTGCTAGAGAGAGGGAACATCCTTACTTCCTGAGGACGATGGGCTTGATTTGCATCAGAGTGTTGCAGAGCATAGGTTGACATTGGATAGGGGTTTCCCACTTGCTTATCAAGAACCATGTTTTTCTACAAATATTAACCAGGACAGTATTAGTTAATAAATTATACTTCAAAGGCATATATATGCATCACAAACAAGTGGCAAATGCTTATAAACCGAGCTTCATTCTGAACTCATTCAGTAATTAAAAAGTGGCAAATGCTTATAGACTGATTCCCACATAGAAGGACAAGCATCAAATGCCCATTAAGCTCAGTTTCAAATTCTTCACATGAAAAAATATAAATTTACATATATATGCGATGTGAGCACTGTAGACAATTTTAACACCATGAACTAAACAGTGGCAAAAAAATACCTGCGCTGCGCCGGAGTAAGGTTTCTGGTTGGAGTCGAAACCATCAGCATTTGATATGGAGATATACCCAGATGAGACAAGAGGGTCATGACCACTCTTTCTTGACCTGTCTTTAGCAGGCTTGAAAGAAAGAAATTGAGGAATTGCAGAAACCTTGTTTGAGAATGACAATTGCATCCCTGAACTCTTTGTTGGTGCTACAAGAACAGACAACAAATGAAAAACAATACCTATTAATTTAGTCCACACAAACAATTCCCTGCTAAACATTAGATCTGACATGAATAAACAAACTTTTAAAAAAATCCAACATTCAGTAATTCTATAACAAATAGATTAATACCTTAAACTAAGAAGTAAATACAAATTTAACAAACTTCAGGTTTAAGAAACAAGTTAGATAGATCTGCAAACAATGTTGATGTTCTTGGTGGTTATGGTATCATTAACAAAAAGTTGGGAACTATTCTCACAACGTTATTCCAATAAAACTGTAGAAGTGGGAGACACAACTTTATCTTCAACGTAAAAGAATCTTAATAAATTCATTAGAAATAACATCATGCTAAAATGAACATTGCCTAATATCTTATTTTAAAGCAGCCAAAAATAACTTGTTTATTATATCATTTCCCAAAGAAAGAAAAAGGTGGAAAATCGATGGCTATAAAATTTCAGCTCCATGGCCTATGATGAGGAGCCGTCAACCCTCTACATTTCTTTAATTAATCATATTATTATTATAATATAATCACATAATTATATTATAATAGAAGTGGGTTGTACCTGTCGAGATGCTACTATTATAAAATTTAAATAAATTATTAGTAATATTAAATTCCATGTGATGTGAGCATTTTTTAATCAGATCGTACCATTTATTTTATTTAATAATTATAATCATTAAAATTAGTCAATAGTTTATAATAAATGTGGTAGCAACTGTCTGGCACTACATCTACTAAATATATTTTATTTTCTTAATTGTTATATTTAAAAATACAACTCAACATCACACGTTAAATTGACACACGAGTTAATTCAAAATCATCTCGTACACATTTTAGTAATAAAGTCGATCCCATCCACTACAACAAAAACTGGAGGGAAACAATATTCTCATCAAAAAGAACTAAAACGACGACGTTTTTCTACAGCCAACAATCTGCAACTGCATAACAAAGTAACAGTTGTACTATGCCTGAAAACTGAACACTCGGAGCGGACGTTAGCATCAAGTCATGTGCTCAATAAAAGAATGTGAAAATCGTGAATATTTTAACTTCAAACAGCAAAACGCTATTAAGTCTACTTTACGCTTTTACCTAAAATAATCTTACGAAACGCTGTGTGGGACTTGTAACTCATGAATCAAGTGTGTTGCATCTTTATATTTTTTATTTTTAATTATTTAGAAAAAGAAAAGTATTGTTCTCGTGGCGTTTCTTGTTTGGGTAGCTTTCCCCGAGCCCCTGTTTGGTTCCTAAGAAAACTGAAGAAAATTAACAGCACGGAGAAAATATGTAGCAAAATCGTGGCGTCGCTCAATTATAACGAGATCAAAACTATTAATCGTTTCGCAACTTGATTTCATCAGAAAACTCAAACACAAACAGTGAAAACACAAAATTGAACTCCCAAAATTTGAGTAACAAACAGAAGATACAAACTTGAACAGAATTCCAGAAAACAGACACTAAAAACCGAAAAATTAAACAAAAGAATTCAAAAAAATAATACCTGAATCCTTACTGCCATCGCAGGATTCCTCTTTCACCGTAATCGGGGTAGCCTTAGTCCTCAAGCCCAAGAAATCTCTTTCCATTTCAAAATACCAAGGAAAATAAAACCACAACAATAGCAGCAGCAGCAGCAACAACAACAACAACAATAGATTCAACAAAAGAAAAAAAAACTTTACTATTGCAAACGAACCGACCGGAAATGATTAGCTTGTGAAGCAGGAGGAAGAAGAGAGAAGAGAAGAGAGAGGATATTTAAAAATGTGAAATAGGGGATATTTTGACTTTCTTATCACATGTAAGAATAAGACGTGGACCGTCGGATTGTGAAGATTCTAAATGACCGGAAGGACCACTGAAGCGACTGGTATTTGCCGGTGAGAGACCACGTGCGTGAGCCAACTTAAAGATTGGCGTGCGTACGTATAAACCCCGGGGATATTAAGTGATTATGGAGCTGACACGTGGCCGGGTGTTCTCCTCTTCTCCTTGTCAGCTGTGATTGTGACTTGCAATCGAGTGAACATTTAACGAGGAAAATTTGCTGGGTTTGTGATTTTTTTATTCTTGAATAGGATAATAACAATTGGATCCCTAATATTTTATGTTTTACAGTTAAAGAGTTTTTTCTTGTATTAAATAGGTGATTGAAATATACTTTAGTGATAAATTGTGCAAGATAAAATAATCCAAATGGGTGGTGTAAAATGGATTGAACACGTAAAATAGCAAATGTCCATAATACTAAAATCCAATTATCCAAATGAATTTAAGTTGAGTTTACATTTTAGACATCAAATTTAATGAAATAAGAGGTAAGTCAATAAGAAAGTACAATTAATTAATTGAATATTTTAAACTAACTTAAAATTTAGATAAAGTCAATAATACTCGAAATATTAATTATCAAGAATTAAATTAAGCCAGTTTTGACAATTAACTAGTGTTGATTAATCTACTTGATAAAATATATATTATATTATAAATTAATGGATCATGTGCAATGGACTTTTTGAAGGTTAGATATGATATAAATATGATAAAAAATATAAATTACTTTATTTTTTAAGTTCGAGTTAGTACTAACATCAGAATTGGCATGTTTTATACTAATTTTTTCTTCTAAATATTACATATTACACACTATTATGGTACACTTCAAAAATCTAAACTCATATAAATGAAAAAGAAATGTACTCTCATGAAAATAAGAAAAAAGTCTATTTTACAAGAAAGATTTTTATCCTTTAATTAAAGGATAAGGGTTTTTTTGTCACCCAAGCTGTGACTTGGGTTACTTTATGCAAGTTAATTTGTTTTTTAATAGAATTGTAGATTTATATGATATAATAAATAAACTAATATAATTTTGTAATAAAGTAAAAGATAAGGAATCTAAATGTTATTAAGCCATTAATAATTGCGAGTTGTACCTGATGGTAATGTAAATGAGTTAAAAGGCAGAAACGAGTTGAAGCACGTGACGGAAGCTCTCTCAGATGTGCGTCTGCAATATATTATTGTGTGCGCGAGCAATTTTAAATTACGAAAAAACCACGACGAGATGATTTTTAATTACAGGGTACACGGTAGAGGTGGGGAGCGTTGAATTTGACTCGAAAGGGGACCTGCTAATCGAGGCATTTAATTAATTTTACCCATTAATAATGGGCATGAGTTATTCTTTTAATAAAACAAAAATTAAATTGGATATCTTCTCAATTTTACCACAAATTAAGATAATCGAATCAGTTAGTTTGACTAAATAATTACACTACTAATGGTTTAATATTTTAATATGCTTTCAATATATTTTTTTTACATTTAACGTAAATTCTCGCATTAAATTGAATTTAAATATAAATGAAGTTAAAAAAACCCAAAATTTTATTAAAATGAAACTTTAATATCATATTAAATAACTCTATAACCTAAGAATTTAAATGAAAAGTATGGATTTACACTAATATTTATATTTAACGATTATTAAACGCCAACAAAAGCAATTTAAGAGAGATGAAAATTCTAATTTACAAATTTTGATTCAATTTATATTTTAATCAACGATGTATAATTGTTTTCACATGTGAAGTTGCCTCGATAACTTAATAAACATTAAAAATAATATTTTTGAAAAATGCCGACTTTCAACTCTAATAAATTAGATAGTAATTTGACCTATAAATTATTCAATTATATAAAAATATATTTTTAGTTTTTAAAATAATTATAAAATATTTTCAACTTGGTAATTATAATACTTAGATGAAAGATGAGAAAATCTTTTTCTAAACACAAAATGGTTACAATCATAAACATGCTCATATACCAATTAAATCTTTGAATTTGAATATAATAGGGAAAATAATCTTAATTAATAATGTAAAAATTTCACTTAAAATTACATAAAAAAATATTTAGGGAGCAAACAAACAAAAAAAAAAAATAAAAACAAATTGTTTTTAGATTTTTGTGAAAATAGAAAAATAAATGAAAATAAGAAGGCATGTGATTGGTCGTGTGCATATAGATAGCATATTTGTCAATTCAATTATGGATTAATAATATTATATCCCTTACCTTTATATAAATACCTAATTGTGTCATGATTTTCTCTATTTTAATGTTCCAGTCCACCATACTTTTTACGTGCTTAGAAAACAAAAGCGGGGACTAAATTGTCATATACTGCAAATTATTTTTCCTTATTTTCTTAAAGCTTAGGGACAAAAAAGTTGTGATCCCATTCAATTATCAACAATCCAATGTTTTCAATGTAAACGGCGTGCCCCATTCTTCGAACTCGGTGGACATGATTTATGGGTCCCACTCTCATAATTAATTAATTAATTATTAATAGATAATATTGGACACTCTTATCATTGTTGTTCATTATTTTATAAGTTTTTATTAAAATATTATATATTTTTACGTATAGAATACGCTTTCATATATTTTATGTTTTAATAAAATTCAAACATCAATATTAATATAATGGCGTTGATAATTAAGTAAATAAAAAATTACTAAATTAAATTAAAAATAATCCAAATTCATATAAAAAAATTATTTTGTTTATTACACCATCCCAATGTATAACAGATGTCATTAAGAGATTTTGCAGACAAAAGGAATCTTAATTTAACATTTATGTATTTTTTTTTATAGTAAGGGCTTTATAATTGTAAGTTATATATCCTTTACGAGGTGCCGTTACTCTTTATTTTTTTAACTAATATTTCATTACCTCTTACATTTTTTTGCAATATTTCATTATCTCCTAAATTTTAATTTTACTCTTTATTATTTTTAATATTTTCAATTTTATTATTTATAAATTAATTAAATTAAAAGATAAAATTAAAAAAATAAGAATCAAGGGTGATAAAATATTAGATAAAATATAAGGAATAATAAAGTATTAATTAAAAAAATAAGAGACAATAGGCATTCTTCTTTCTTTATTCTTTATATTTAATTTAAATAATTTAACAACATAAAAATATTAATTACAGTTATTCATTTAAAATATTCAAACGTTTAGTTAATCTTCTATCATTAATTTTAAAAGTAAATCTAAATAAAACAAGAAAACTTGGTGGAAATATATATTTTTGAGTGTTTTTATTTTACCACTTACAAGGTTTGGAATCAAACTTATTAATTTGGCAATAAAAATTATTTTGAGAAAAATTTAAATTGCTAAGCCTTTAAATTTTATGTTAAAAAATTTTTATTATTTGTAAAGTAATATTATAATAATTAAATTTTATCATAATTTTTTTTTAAAATGTGTATTAAAATTTTCAATTTTTTTTTATATTTACTAATTTTCTATGAAATTAAATAATAACACGATAAGTTAGAATGTAAAATAATTAAAAAATGTGTATGAAAAATATAATAGAAAATTTGGTTGTTGGAATGTCACAATCATCACATTTTTAAAATATGTGATGGTGGAAGGCAATATTTTCAATAGATTTTTTTCTTTTTTTTTTTTCAATAAAATGTTGAATCTTGGATGTGGTTCGTTAATGTTCTACATGAACATGTGGTCCGAATTTAGCTTTCAAAATTCAACATCACTAATTTAGCAACAACTCTAGTGGGGCTTATAATTATTTTTAGGCATATATAAAATTCAGTCAAGCTAGAGTTAAGAATTTTCTGAGATTCATATTTCCAAACTTAATTGTTATATGATATTATATATTGCATTTACAAAGTGTTAAAATTCAAATAATCTTTCCATCCAACCAAAAATTAAAAGTGTCCAATTTGTCATTTGCAAAAAATAAATAAATAAATAAATAAAATTATTTCATATTCAAATTTGGTTGTTCAATTATGAATAATTATTCTATTTAATTGTTGTGTGACATCTTTCTTTATATTTATGATCAAAATATTATTCTTAAAATTTTAAATATTTTTTAAGTGTAATAATATTAGAGATATAAATTGTAATTATATGAATTGATATGATAATGTTATTTTATCTCAATATGTCCTTTGTAATTTATTTTTTTACTCTCGTGCGGGTGTATGACTTGTTATTACAATAAAATAATATACATCCATATACATAAAACAAGACTGCAAACAATTTTGAAAATAACTTGGCGTTGATACCAAATTGAACCTAGGAAGAGTCAGGAAATTAGGAATGAGGAGAAATTTTGAAAATTGTAAGTAAAATATTATTTAAGATATTGAAATTGAAGAACAAAGAAATTTAAAGGATAAGATAATTATTGTAATTTTGAAATAACTAAAGATTTTATTGATGGCAATCTAATTTTACTAAGACTTTTGATTTTCTAATTTGCCTTCTTCTTAAATGGAGAACGAAAAGGAATTTATAATTGAATCGCTAACCTATGAATCCTTAGGATTTTTACAAGTAATTATTATAATTTTTGAATAATTGAATACAACTATTACAACTTTTAACAAAGTAAAATAATTAAATACAATTTGAATAAAGAAGATATTTGCTATTTGTCACGGGTTTGTTTTTACATTGAAAGAAGCTTTGTCTTCTTGTAATCATTGAATAACTTTGTATAATGAATAATTTTGAATAATTGGGAATAATTGTTATAGGGTCCATTAACTTTTACGGTTCAAAAAGGTCTTAATTAAATGGTTCGCTAAAAAGGTCATTCTTTTATTTTAGTGATGATTCTGTGAAAGATTTCTGAGTAGATTCATCATCAATTTTTTGAATAATTTTGAAAGATCTTCTATTTTCTCTATGATGTATAAAAGGAATTACTTATAAACTTTTCTATTTATTCCTGACATATTGATAGTTTTGCAATTACAAAATTTTTCAGAGTTGCTACTATTATCAATAGTTTCAGAATCTTTGGAATTTTGAATAATTAGAGGTTTATATAGGTTGTCTAAAAGAATTAAATTTAAGAAAAATTTGACCACTAAAGTTTTCTTCGATTTAAGTAAATTCTCTATTGGTTAAACTTATTGGAATTTATGGAATGTTACTATGCTATTCTAAAGGAATGTATATTTCATTCCACTTGAGTAATCTTGGAGTATATGATTCTACCAGAGTATCTTGATTTTCTATTTGGATATTCAAAATAAAGATTTCTCCTCTATTATCTTAAAGTAAACATTTAGCGTTAAATTAAGATGTGATTTGTTTGAAATAGATTTGATACAAAAGTATATATTCTTGTCTATGGGCTTGAAATTTGATCTCTGGAATATGAATATTGAGTATTAGAGTATCTAGTATGGTTGAATCATGCAAATTAACTTGGAAATTTTGAGCGCAATTAAAGTATATTGCTCTATTACATAAGTTTGATTAAACTACTCCTAAAAGCGAATCTTGAAATTTGAGTGATGTTTTATCCCTTAATAAAACTAATATTGGAAAATCTAATCCTTTATAAGCTAAGGGTTTAATAGTAATTTGAATAAGTTTAAAAAGTAAATAATTAAAACCTTGATCTCTATATTTACTAAGTGTAGACGTATTGAGTAATTTTATTTCCTCAAAATCATTTTGAAAAGATAAAGTTTCTTCATGCTCTTTGATTGAATATGTAGTTTTAAAATTAAATTTTCCTATATCATAGATAACATAAGTGGAATATTGGGTAATCTATCTTTTACTAAATAATTTTTATATTAGTAATTTTACTCATAACTTCCCTAAAATTGATTGTCCTGGAAGAATCCTTGGTTTTAGGATCAATAATTTCCTAATTGATGATGCCATGATTATGCAGATGCATGTAAACAACAGAGATGCGAATTCTTTTACCTAGAAAGCGCCAATAGTACTTGGATGAGAGACAAACTGCTCTTATGGCCCTAACACCTCAATGAGACTTACTACCGCTGAAACTTTTCGTTCCTTTTTGAAAACTTCCTAAGTTAATCGAATCTCAAGCAATCCTAAGTGCTAACATACATATATATAAAACAAGGCTTCAAACAATTTTGACAATAACTTAGCTCTTATACCAAACTGAACCTAAGAAGAGTAAAGAAATCAAGAATGAGGGAAAATTTTGAAAATTATAAGTGAAATATTATTTAAGATATTGAAATTGAAGAATAAAGAAATTTAAAGTATGAGACAATTAAATTTTGTAATTTTGAAATAAGTAAAGATTTTATTAATGGCAATCTAATCTTATAAAAAGTTTTAATTTTCTAATTTGCCCCTTCCTCAAATAAAGAACAGAAAGGAATTTATAGTTGAGTAGCTAAAAATTCAATTAAATTCTTTTTCAGTAAAAGATGAAGAAGGATTTCAACACGAAAAAAAGTATGAAAACGCTGTAAAAGTTCTTATTCATACCATAACTATACATTCATAAGTAATCATGTAGAAGAATTACAAAGTTCCATATTAGTCTTGACTAATCTTAGGTGTTCAACTTTAGGTGATTTTAGATGGTATAAAGATGTCTTCACAACCCATATATTCCAGTGTTCAGACAATAATGCATCTTTCTGGAAAGAAAGATTCATTTCAAGATTATCGAAAATTTTTATCAATAGAATACTTAAAAAATTAGTAGAATATAATAGTAATAATTCAATCTCGCGGAATAACATTAGCTGTGGTTAATTTTTTGATTTTATGAAAAAAGAAGCTTTAACTTTGTGTAAAGAATTAAAAACAAAAATAATAGTGAAAAGTTTTCTTTTAATTAAACGATAAAAGACTTTTGTAAACAATATAGATATGATAATCTTAAAGCATTATCGTGTAGAAAAGCCATATCTATAACCTATCATAAGAAGTTCAATAAGATAGTCAGACCCACTAAGCCTTACTATAAAAAATCTAAGAAGACTAAAAAACCTAAGCTCAAGAAACAACGTATAGTTTACTAGACTTGTAAGTATTCAGGTCATACTTCTAGGCAATGTAAAGTAAAAACAAAATTAATAAAATACTCAAAGATGAGTCTAAACTTACAGAAAAACTTAACCAACTTCTTCTTAGCAAAGACTCAATTAGTCTTGTAGAAAGTGATTCAAATAGTATTCAACTTTTGAAAAATTCCAATGATTTTGAAACTATTGATAGTAGTAGCAATTACGAAGAAATTTGCAATTACAAAACTATCAATATATTATCAATAAATAAAAAAGTAGATAAACAATTTCTTTTAAACATCATAAACAAAATAGAAGATCTTTCACTTAACAAGAATATTTAGTAAAACTTCGAGAAATTCTTTTAGATGAACAATGTATCAATACTCCAAAACTTTTTAGTTTAACCAAAATCTTAGATAAATATCCTTCTCAAAGTTTATTTAAAAGGTTACTACAAAAGAGCTTCAACAAGAAGTGAAACTTCTTAAAAAGCAGGTTAAAGACTTAAAAAAACTATTAATGATCAACAGGTTAGTCAATTTCATTTAAATGTTAGAATTACTCAATTAGAAAAATTCAAAGGATCAACCAGAGCCCATAAGAGACTCTGATGTTGCATTTATTCAATTAATTAATAAAATTAATTTTAAAAAATGGTATATATGTATTTCCTTACACATAGGTAATAGTTTTTCTTTAGAGAAAATTGCATTAATTGACTTGAGTACAGGTTATAATTGTATTCGAGAAGGCATTATTCTTATTCAATTTTATGAAGAAACATTATTAAAAGATGTTTTTTCTAATTTACCTAATACTTTTTAGAATAGGGAAAAACCATATAGTTCATTTACCTTCTGAAAAAGACTTTAGTGAAAAAAATATTTCCAGTAAAGCACAACCTATTCAAATAAATAATTAACTTCTAAAATACTGTAAAAAAGAAATTAGTGATCTTTTAATTAAAAGACTTATTAGAAAATCTAAATCCCTTTGAAGTTGTAGTGCATTCTCTATTAATAAGATTTCTAGAATAGAACATGGAGTTCCTAAATTAGTAATTAATTATAAACCTTTAAACAAGGTATTCCAATGGATTAGGTATCTAATATCTAAAGCGAGACTTACTCAATAAACTCCATAGCACATCCATATTTAGTAAGTTTGATATGAAATCTAAATTCTAGTAAGTTCAAATAGTGTCCTTAGTGATTTTCAAAATATTATGAATGACATTTTTATTCCATATAGTCATTTCACAATAGTATACATATATATATATATATATATATGTATATATTGTTCTCACTTGCCTTGTTCAATTATCCCTTGCTTTTAAATTCAAAATTTTGAATTAAGAAGAATTTAACATAATATCAATAAAATTTTGGATTAAGTAGCAATTTAACATGATATTGAAAATGTTTGATCGGGTGTTCTCATGTTTAAACTATCACAAACATAAAAAATTAATATTAATGAATTCAAACTATTTTAGAAGCCTATAAAAATCAAAAAATTAAGAAGACATTGTAATTGTTCGTGCAATAAATTTAAATTTAAAATATTTTTTTTTATACTTGACAAATTCCCTTGAAGTCTTTTAAAAAAATCTCAAATAAAAATTTATTTTTGAACTCAAATATAGACCTTTTTTTTCTAGATTTGTTTGTTTTAAAATGTGAATGCTTAATATTTTATCTTTTAATTTATAAATTATTTTTAAATTTTGACTTTGTAAAATTAATATACCTATATTTTGACAACAAATTTTCAATTATAGCTACACCCTCCATTTATCCCTCTTGCATTAATTATCAACTAATGGTTACAATTTTTGACATTATAAATCTATAATTTATATAATGTAAAATTTTGGTAGCTATTATATTATTGATTTAAAACCCTGAATCTTTCGAAAAAGTTCTAAACATGATAGTTTAAGAGTTTCTTTATATTATTATTATTATTATTATTATTATTATTATTATTATTATTTAAAAATAAGAATGACAAAAATATGTGTGATAAAATAAAATATTTTAGAAAAAATGACTCATTAAAGATAAAAATATTACTTTTGCACTTTATAAAAAAAAAATTGAGAACACCAAAGTGTTATTTTATAACTTCTTTTACTTTGCCTTTACGTCGAATATTATACTAAACACGTTTCTTTTTATTCATTTTTAGCTTGTTTGTTTTCAAAAAATAATATCATCTTTTAATTTAAAACATATAATATTAAATGTCTCTTAAATTATTTTTGGCATATTTTCATTATAATCTTAATAGGTTTTTAATTCGAAATGAGAGTGTATCTAATAAATTAATACTAAACAAACAACTGTGTATTATATGTGTTTTATCTATTTTTTTTATTATTTTCTTTCATTTTCAAATTCAAGAATAATACGCGATAAAATAATAGTGTTAAATTATACATCTTTTAACATAAACTATATGCGTTTTATCTAATTTTTTTATTATTTTTCTTTCATTTTCAAATTCAAGAATAATACGCAATAAAATAATCGTGTTAAATTATACATCTAATTTTTTTAACATATACACGTGTAGAAACATCATCAAGTGTACCAAAAATTATTTTAAATATTATAAAAATACTACGCCCAGAAAGGTCGAACATTGCAGTTTTGCGTAACCAACAGTATGCCTAGAAGGGTCGAACATTGTAGTTTCGCACTACCAACAATATGTCCTAAAGAGCCCGACACAGCAGCTACACGTTTCTAACATTATGCCCAGAAGGTCCCGAACACTGCAGTTTCGCGTTGCCAACACTATGCCTAAAAAGGCCCTATATTATAGTTTTTCGCTACTAATACTATGCCTAGAAAGGCCTAACATTGTAGCTCCGTGTTGTCGATACTATGTCCAAAAGGGTCTAATACTGTAGCTCCACACTGTTAAAATTATGCCTATAAAGGCTCAATACTGTAGCTCTACGTTGCCAATATTATACTTAGAAGAACCTAACACTACAAATATGTGCTACCAAAACTATGCCCAGAAATGTCAGACATTGCAGCTTCACGCTGCTAAAATTATAAAGTTCAAAAGGAAAAACACTTGTACCTCCGCGGTACCAACATCTTACACAGAAAAGTCGAACACTATATCTCCGCGCTATCAATACTATTCTCAAAAAGGCCAAAGTCATACACCTTCGCAATGTCAAAATGTAAAGTCCAGATGGACAAAAGTAATATATGTTTGTGGTACTAACATCAAAGCCTAAAAGGATCAACTATTATTTCTTTACTATACCTATTTTAAAAAATTTAGAAGAACAAAAACTACATACTTGTGTAGCATCGACATCTCGACAAAGAGAAAAAAATTACAATGACATACCCAACATCTGGGTAAGAGAAATGAATAACAATAAACAAAAACAAAATTAACAACATAAAATAACGCCAAATCATAAGCAAAATCAATCCCCACTAAAAATACACAATCAGAAACATAATTTTCAAGTAATACTAATTGAAAGGAAAGATAAAAGTGTTTTTTACTTAAATCAATACGGATAAAAAGAGAAAGAGAGTAGAAATCAAAACTTTTTACACAAATTAAGTTTTTCTGTTGCTCTATAAGCAAAGGAAAGCAAAGAAAATAGTAAAATTAAGAAGGGTAAAAGTCGTAGGCAAACTATTTAAAATTTTAAAATGTATTCATTACATTATATTAATCAGGACTTCATTAATTAAAACCTATCATTTATCATTTCTCGAATAATAAAACGTTAAGTATTTCATTTGAAATTCTCATATAAAAGAGATTAAGAGATTTTAGAGAATTCAATAAAAGATATTGAGTTTTCGGGCTTTTCAGTTGTTTCAAATAGTAACTACGTTACTTTCGAAACTGGGGGGACTTATTGTTAAATCATTTTTATAACATTTAAAATTAAGTGGATTTTTTAACTGTATGTTAAGCCAATAAAATAGATATTAGAACCATATTAAATAACAAATGCCTAAAAGATAAAGAATAAAAATGTTAATTCATAAAACTTCAACCAACATTTCTTATTTAAGTCAAAGTTAATGAAGAGACTTTTTGAAAAAATCATATTTCATTTGAATTATAAGTAAGGCAAAATATTAAGCTATTTTTAATTAGAATTCCACTAAATTCTACATTACATCCAATCAGAATCTCATTACAACTAATTTTTTGAATAATCTAACGAATCAATAAACATTTAAGGGAAAGATAGAAGAGAAGAGAGGAGTTTTATTTTTTCCATACAAATGAATTTACTGAGTGATATCAGATGATAAAATATAGTATCAATACATCATATTTTTCAATTATTTTCTTAAAATTTCTCAATTTTTAGCATTACTTACAAAAATTCTTCAATTATTTTCTTAAAATTTCTCAATTTTTAGCATTACTTAAAAAAATTCAACAAGTACAATTAAATGTTTGGCTCTTGCAATTCCCTAATTATCATCTCATTTTTAAATACAAGAAGCCGGTGGAATACAATATTTTCAAGAGATTTTTATGAAATTTTTCTTTTTAAAAATTTGTATTGTTGATGTGTTCCATTAATGTTCCAGACAAACATGTGGTCCAAAATGTGCAACAAATAGAAACTTTTATCACTAATTTTCGCAATTGGCAATACATCTACTTGGACTCCATGTTATATTATCACTTTCTTAAACATTTATAATTCTAAAATCCATTCAAGCTATAGGTAAGAATTTATGTTCCCAAACCTAATTGCAAAAATATTTTTATATGAAATTTACACTTGTTGTAAGTACATATTATGTCTTCAAGAGTAATATTATATATATATATATATAAAATTATAATTTATATTCAAATTAACACGGTCGATAACGTAATACTATTACAAAAAATTACTTCTTAATACACAATATTTACAGAAATTGTTAATATCGCTTCTCAAATTAAACGTTACATTTAAGAAATTTATAAAATATCGGAAAAATTTTAAAAAGTATACAGTACAAATCCACCATACTGTATTACAAAGAACGACAATCTTACTATAGCACGTAATTTTTATTGAAAGAATTGCCTCGTTTTAGTTTAAATCATTTTTTTAAAAAGTAAAATAATAAAAGAATAAAAAAGTAGAAGAAAAAAGATTCTCTTTATTTTGATTTATTATTAAATAAATAATTATTAATGAACAGTATTCATTAAACGCACATTGTTTTGCAAATCCACCAGCTTTACCACCGCCCACGCTAAATGCCAGCTCATCAGTAGATCGATTCTTGCACCTGAAGAAAGATAATATTATTTTATTATCACATACTTGTCACGCATCGTTTTTCTATTTTTTATTTTTTAAAATATTAAATAATTGTATTTTAAAAATATAAAAATCATTTTCAACTGCTGCTGTGCTGTGGTCCAAAAGCTTTATAATAAATTATTTAAAAAAAAAAAAGAAATTATTGAATTGTGGTCCAAAACAAAAGTTGACAAAGCACGAATACCCATCCATGAGCGTGAGCGACACCCTTTGAATATTAATTTAGAAAATATCGCACGTGGGCTGGGGGGCTAAATAAAATTTATCAAATTAGTCCCTATAGTTTGTAGATATGATAAATAGATCTATATTTATTAACCATTTTTCTTAAATTTACGTCTCTCATGCCATCAGGGCTTGTCCTGATGCTCAGAAGGCATGCCCTTTGAGGGTGTGCATTCAACTCCTATCAATTATGATTGGTAGAAATTTTCATATTAGGTGAAAATATTTCACAATTTTTAAGTAAATATTCTTCTTTAATGAGAGTAAATATCTAAGTGTTTAGTATGTCATAATAGATGTTGAACTTCACAATAAAATTTCTAATAGATTTCTGATGTAATATAAATAGAGTTGTAAAATAATAAACTTGTAACATTCAAAAAGAATTTTACATCTCTCATGAGTGTCGTCCAACTCTGTTAATATGATTTTATCGTATAAAAATTAAATAAATTATTACAATTTTGCTATTGTTATAAAATAACCACTTAAATAGTGAAAACTTACACTTATTTTTTAAACTTTAATAAACATGTAATGAAATATTGAGATAATGAAATTAAAATTTCTGACTTTTTGCTTTGATAAATGAATAGTTTTTTTTATATTTAAAATTAAAGAAAAAACTATCTTATGTAAAATTTTACAATACATTATATAAAACTTAATACTAAAACTAAAAAAAAAAATAATATATTATTATTTTTTTAATAAGCATCTTGAATTTATTTATTATAAATTAAAAAATTATATTTTCATTTAAAAAATCACAAAAACTTCGGTGTATCTATATTATCACCCATTGAACAATGGTATTATTATATATATATTTTTTTTGTAATATGATGAGGACGAAAGTGATAAAGTGATACACAGTTTTGTTCCTTTTGCAAACTATAAAGACAAATCCAATAATCGCAGTAGAAGAAAAAGACCAAAAGCAATATCCCATCATTTAAAAAAAAAAAAAAAAAAAAATGCATCGATGGCACGTACAATCAAGATCATAATAATTAATTTTTTTTTTTATTCTATATCAATAGCGACTAAATTAATAATTAATTTATTCTAATTTTTTTCATACGTTGGGGCCCAACATCATCCAAAGATAAGGTCAAAACGCACGTTCTGCATGCCGTATTAAAACCAATTTAATTGTCTATTTGCATTGAGTGCTGCTTTTGCTTTTGGCCTTTTGTCCATGTGAAGAGATTCCCGATGAGTTTCAATCTTCCATCTACCGTTCCTACTTGTAATTTATTTATTTATTTTTAATAATAATTTTTTTTTTTTAAAATGATTTTTGGTACACTTGATGATGTTTATACACGTGTAGGTTATGTTAAAAAAATAGATGTATAATCTAACATTATTATTTTATCGCGTATTAATTTTGAATTTGAAAGTGAAAGAAAAAGAATAAAAAAATTTAGACAAAATACATAATACATCCTTGTTTTTTTAGTATTAATTTATTATACACACTTATTTTGAATTAAAAAACCTATTAGAATTATAAAAAAAATATATAAGAAAAAAAAATTATGAGACATTTAGTATTGTATGTTTTTAAATTAAAAGGTGGTAATATTTTTTTAAAACAAACAATCTAAAAAAACATGTTTAGTATAATATTTGACGTCTAAGGCAAAGGTAAAATAAGTTACAAAATAACATTTTGGTGTTCTCAATTTTTTTTTATAAAGTATAAAAGTATTTTTTTTTTATCTTTCATGAGTAATTTTTTCTAACATGTTTTTGTCATTTTTATAAAAAGGTAATACAAAATTAATTAGTACTCTTCATATTTGTGTGTATATATATATATATATATAATTTTACATTAGACCAAAAATAAGCATTGAAAACTTATAAATGAACATATTATACAATGACGAATATCAAACCTATTATAAATGGTATCATAGCATCTTAAATCTTATTTCACACTCAACAAGATAGTTGTGTGGGTGTCTACTATGAAATATTGATGATCCGTGGCATTACGGATGATAAAGAAGCAAGCATTGAAACCCTAATACATGTAGGTACAAAAATGACCATTATTATTGCTACTTATAAATAATTTTGATCAAACATACATCTTCGATATCATGTTAAATTGCTACTTAATCCAAAAATTTATCGATATTATGTTAAATTGCTACTTAATTCAAAATTTTAAATTTAAAGGTAAAGAGATAGTTGAACAAGGCAGCTGAGAAATATATATATATATATATATATATGTAAAGGCTCTTTTGTTAATGACAAGTTTTCAAGAATCCATAAATGTAGTTGGGCGTGGGCCTCCTTTCAACTTTATTAGCCGAGTGATCAACAACTAATAAAACAAAAGATGTTATCTAATAATGTTTCAAAAAAATAAAAGGTAACATACTAAACTCTAATGCAATTTAAATGTCTATACTTTTTTTTTTTTTAAAGATAATGTTTACTTTTATAATATGTTTTAGACGAATTTTACCTCGTACATGGAAAGGAATAAAATATTTTCTCTCTAAAAGTATTATATAATAGTTATTTAATTATGTCACTTGCTTTGTTTTTAATAATGTCATTCACATACTTTCACAACTAATAATTTTATTATAATTAAAGATATATAAATCACATATGAGAAATATTTAATAAAAATAAATATTTTTTTAATGTAAACTTTACTTTTATATTTTTTCAGAAGAATTTTTACCCTCGTATAATTACACAACCTTTTGTCTCGAAAGAGTAAAATTTTATGATTATTCATGCCCTTTTTTTTAATATACCCATTTATATTTGATAGTTATTAAATAATTTCGTAGTTTTTCAAAAAGGTGGTTTTATTTTTATGGGACGCTCTATTAAATGGGCCTCCTAAAATATCATGATCAGAAAAGGAATACATTAGAAAACGTTGTAGATCTGTATTTAAGTTCATTTAAAATCAGGGTGTTCTTAGTAAATATAAGGATTTCTCTCATTAATCGAAGTCCAAGGCTTGGGCCTTTCAACTCCCAGGTTTATTGAGCCCAATGTAGGGCCTAGGTAAATAAACAATAAAACCCAAGTTGAAAATGGGTAATCTACCTACGTCCAATGGATATCGAACGGAGATATTTTGGATGGCTAAGTTGACCGGAACTGGGCTCCCGGTCTCGAAAACGGGTCTTCCGTTTCTAAACTTGAACGGTAACTTAACGCTGTTTTATAAAAATGCAATTTTACCAAATTTTTTTATTACACATTTTTTTAAAATTTATAAATTAAATTACACCGAAGGATTTGACGTGAATAGTTTTTCCTTAACACATGATATGTATCTAGTATTTATTGGATTTATTTCTATTTTAAATTTCATAAATGGGTTTATTAATAATATAGATTAGATGGTTTTTTCAATATTAAAAGATTTGACTTTCTTTCTATTGACTGAATTTTAAATTAGAGACTACAAATCTTACGCCATCTTAACACAACCAAAACTTAAAAAAAAAAAAAAGGGTAATAGAATATAAAATGTTCTAGTAGGTGACTCCTGTAGATTTTAATTTAGTCCAACATGTGACAATTTTAATAAAATAAAAACTAATTATGAATTCAAAATTAATCATAAATCTCTCTATAAATTCATTATAATATTGAAAAACTTTGCCATGCAGATGCAGGTTTAATATTACATAAAAAACTTATTATATTTTCTAAAAGGTTTTTTAAAAAATTTAACGCAAAAAATCCCAAATTATAATCCAAAAAAATAAAAAATAAGAATTAATCAATTAATTAATAAATAAATAAAAATATTAACCGCGGAGTAATAGTCAGTTAAGGCTGCTGCTTTGAGCAGTATAATTTCAGATTTCCATTTGCGTCGGATCTTCTTCCTTTCCTTCCTTCTTCTTTCCAAATCCGCTTCTTTCTCTTTCTGTCTCAGTCCTCCTACATACTCTCTCTGCTAACAAGCCAATCAAAACCCACTTTCAGATTTCATCGCTCTCCCTTTCTAGAAATTTAGTTTTATTTCCTTTTTCTTCTTCTTCAAATGTTAGCCATAGCAGCCCTGCATCTATGGTAGGGCTGCAGCAACAACGATTCATCCCAATCCTAACCCAATCCAAAACCCTAGATTCATTTCTCCTTCCACAAAATGGTCTTCAAGAACAAACTTTTCTTCTCTTCCAAGAAATCCGACTCTTCCAGTCCCGACGGATCCAGTCCCCGATCTCTCGGATCCAATTCCCCGATCCGATCCGATAAGAAGAAAGCCAAATCAAATTCCAAAGACGAAGCAGCTCAGATCCTTTCCAGCAGTACCAGCTTCAGTGCTGTTACCTGTAAGCAGACCCAAGTCAAAGATGGAGTCAAAAAGAAGGAATCCAAAGGGAAAGAACACATTACTACTCAGATAGCTACTAATTCGGGTAAACCCGGGTTGTCGGGTACTGGGTCGGGTACGAAGTTGAATAAGGAAGTGCCCAGTTCGGTGTCTCCGATACTGGCGTCGTCTTTGGGGCTGAACCGGATAAAGACGCGGTCGGGACCATTGCCTCAGGAGAGTTTTTTTAGTTTTAAAGGCGATAAAGGGTCTGCGGCGAGTAATTTGTCGAGGCCTGGGGGGTATAATGATGGCAATTCTAGTTCTGGTAAATCGGGTGGTGGGGGAAAGAAGAAGGATTTGATGAGTAGATTGGAGGGTGTTGTTGTTGGTGATAATGCGAGTAATTCTGATAGTATGTCTATCGGTAGCGGCGGCCAGTCTAGAGAACAGAGTCCTAATGTGCAGGCCAAGTCGCGTTTGCAGATAGGTGAATCGTCTTCTGAAGCAGGTATTTATTTCTTGGTACTTTAAAGTTTTTCCTTTTTTTGTTCAGATTTTTGTGGAAAATGCATACCGTATCAGCTTAATCATGGAAGTATCATACATGTTCAAAACTCTGGTAGTTAAGAGTGAAATAAATGTGGAGTAACTGGGGATTTGGTGCATCCAATTTTATGTGCCAATTAGGAGGACAATTGCAAAAGAACAAGAATGCCAGTAGATAATGAAAATTTAGTTGCTGTGCCATCTCAACATTTAGGGAATTGTTTGCTGCTATGGTTTTTGTCTTGTGCTGTGGATAGATCGGATGCTGATACGTATGCATTAGGGTGAAGAAACAGTGAAATTTTAGGCCAATTTTCTGTTCATGCCTTCTCAGACTATTTTGGCAGTACTATTAGTAGCTTCTGTGATCATCTTTGCCTCTCATCTTGTGCTCTATTCATTATGCACATACTTGGAGGTTTTTCTTTTCTGAAATGACATCTTTTTGAGTATTCAAAGCAAATAGAAGTTAATGTTTCCTGGCAACCATAATGGATTCTTGAAAGAAGTTTGATAAATAAGAGTTATTGTGCCTGGCACTGGTTGTGTCAACAAATCATACTATGATTAAAAGATTTATAAAGAGAAGACATAGCCTTAGATCTTCTCAAGTTCTTTTGGAATTTTACAAATTCGTCGTTAGTTATGAAGCAGTGAATTAAGGTGGAAATTTGTTTAATTCACTTGTTGGAACTATGTGGAGTATCATTCAGCATTATCAATTTGCTTTCTCTAGGTTTCTGGTTCAGTGAAAAAGCAAAGTTTCTGTAACCTCAAAATGAGAGATAAACTTGTATTCAACCTGTTCTGCTCTGTTGAATTAACAGGGATACTGAAATTTTTTAGAAATGAGATGGGGTTGTCATACGAGTTACATTTTGTTCATGCTGTATGATGAAGTTTGAGAAGGATGACTTAGACATTATGGTCCTTGTATTCAAGCTTTTGGTTGAGTGTAACCTGGCCTCCCTTGCATTGCTTGGTTGGACTAAGCTTATGGTTAATAACTCAGTCTATATTCTCAAGAGTTTCCTTTGTTCATCATGACTGGGAAGTGGTGATGGTCTGGCATGGGAGGAGTGCTATATTTCTTAAGCTTCGCTGTTGGGCTTATAATTTTTTTTTTTTTCAAGCAGAAAGTATACTTTATAAAAAACTCTTTTGGAACCCTTCTCAGTATTTTAGGACAGTTTGTCCTCACTTTGTTGACAACATGTTCACCTTATTGTAATTATTTTTTTTTCATAATAAAATATATCATATTTTGTTTCCTAGCTAAGAAGAGAAAAAGGGAAAAACCCAGGCTAATGCTGAACAGCCCTTTAACCAACCAAGTTGAAAATGAGTATGTCATTCATGTAGTTCTGTAACCTTGTTTGCCCAACCACCTCCAAAAAAAAAAACTTCAAAATTTGTGTGAAATATAAAATGTGTAACCTGAAAAGAGTAGGAGTACGTCTTTCTTGTGGTGTCATCACCGGTTTTGTCCAAATTAAAGAATCAATTTGCAGTTGTAATTTTGTTTACATGAAAATATGTCAACGTTGCTTCAGCCATCCCTGATCTGCATCTTGCAATTGTCTTTAAGGTGAAAATTTTACCTTGATGTCATTTTAGCACTCATTCATCTTTGCTTCTTTTTTCATTTTTATCTCTATTTATTCATTTCAGTTATGTTTAAATCATTGCTGTAACATATTTAATACTTTGCAGTGAACTGCAAATTTGATAAGATAAAATGGTGGTTCAAGAGCTGTGTCAGATTAAGCCACGAGTCTTGTCATATTTTCTCAATAAACCTTGTTTTGCTATGCATTTTCGGTTCAGCCAAACATTACTTTTATTTTTTTCCTCCCCTGAAAAGTCCATGATAATTGATATCCTTGGAAATTTACCTTTTCATTCAAATTTAGGATTTGCACCTACTTCTCCCCAAACCCCATCCAAAAAGAGAAAAGAATAAAAGAAAAAGAAAAGCCAAAGAAGTAAGAAAAAGAGAATGTGTGAAATACTGAAAATGTTGATTAGTGCTTAAGAAATTTTATAATTATTATAAAATAAGATGTTGGACATACATTTTGTTAAATTTATATACAAAGCTGCGTTCTTCTTCCTTGATCCTTGAGGTTTCCTGTCTGACACTTGTCCCTGTTGTTACCCATGTCCGTTTCTTCATATCTAAGATATAAACATTTACCCAAACAGAAGATAGACTTGGATCTTCTTAAGTCACTTTTAATTCCTACCACTATGCTGTGATTTATGACTTGATTCAAAGTAAAATTTTATACTTTTTACGAATGGAGAATTTGTGGTATATCAACTGATTATTTTGTTTGGTTTCTGACCTAGAGAAAAAGCAGAATTTTACACTCTTATAGATAGATGAAATGATAACATACATTGGCTGTGAATCAGTCTGTGTAGGGATTGCTTCAAGAAAAATGTAGAAATGGATGTGTTTAGGTAATTCTTACGGAATCTTTTATGCTAATGAGCAATGAAAGAAGATTAGAACATATGGAACAGAAACTAGTTGAAGACTAATGAAAGTATGCAGAGATTAAACATAAAGAAGTTTATATTATTTGCAGTATATGTTTTTAGACAGTACCCATTAGTTTGCTGGACAGTCCTTGTGCTTTCTTTGTGTTGGGCTCCCTCTTGCTTCTCTCTCCTCCCCCCCCCCCCCCCCCCCCCCACAGTTTCTTAAATGTTTCCCTCAGAATGTTTTTGGACAGCTACCATCAGTGTGCTACACAATGTGATTGCTATTTTCACTGTCCTTAACTCCCCATTATCTCTCTCTCTCTCTGTTCACTTTGGATGTTTATCCTTTAGGGAAGTTGAAACTACATAGGAAATGTAGATGATAGTAATGAAACTTTCCTTGTTTCTTATAAAAAAGGTCATATAAAATTAGACTTGTTAAGTTTATGGTTGATAATGCAGTCTAAAAGCATTCCCAAACAGCTCTTCAATCTGTCAAGCTGAAAAGTATATTATCCTTGTTGTCCATCACCTTGAAAATTTTATTGGTAGAACGTTTTCCTCAATTAGGTTTGCTATTTCCTTTTGGCTTTGTTAAGAAATGGGTATCTGTTTGAGAAATCATGCAATAAAGAACTTTAATTGATCTGATAAGTCTTTGGTAACCCTTTAAAGTGAATTAGTAAATTTATTCGATCTCTTTCCAAAATGCTATCTTTGATACCTTGAATTATCTTAGCAGCACAATGTGAATCGTCGTGGGGCCTTGCAGGGGGCTTAAGAAGTTCTGATGTTTGCACACCAGAGGTACCGTTGAAAGGACTTTGTTGATGCTCTTTCTGCATTTTTAGTTTATGTTCTTGTAGATTTTTTTACTTCTCATATTTCTGTTGAAAATTTGATATATTCTTTCTAGATTTCATATGACTGTGAAAACCCAAAGGAGTCTGAATCTCCCCGTTTTCAAGCTATACTCCGTGTCACAAGTGCTCCTAGAAAGAGGTTTCCTGCTGATGTCAAAAGTTTCTCCCACGAGTTGAACTCCAAAGGTGTACGGCCTTTTCCATTTTGGAAGCCACGAGGCTTAAATAACCTGGAGGTACTTTCATCCCTTCGTGTTATATTTCCTTGCTGGTGATGGATGAATTGTACTTCCAAAATTCAATGTTGTATTTAAACAGTTTGCTGGTTGTACAGGAGATCTTGGTCGTCATTAGGACAAAATTTGATAAAGCAAAAGAAGAAGTGAACTCTGATCTGGCTATTTTTGCTGGAGATCTTGTTGGAATTCTTGAAAAAAATGCAGAAACTCATCCTGAGTGGCAGGAAACTATTGAGGACTTGCTGGTTTTGGCTCGGAGCTGTGCTATGACATCACCTGGAGAATTTTGGCTTCAATGTGAAGGCATAGTTCAGGAGTTAGATGATAAGCGTCAAGAACTTCCTCCGGGTACGCTGAAGCGGCTTTATACCAGAATGCTTTTCATTCTTACAAGATGTACCAGATTGTTGCAATTCCACAAGGAAAGTGGGCTAGCAGAAGATGAGCATGTCTTCCAGCTTCGTCAGTCCAGAGTCCTGCATTCTGCAGATAAACGAATTCCTCAAGGACGGGAGGGAAAAGGTTCTAGTGCTGCAAAGGCCTCAAAGGCAGCTGCAGCGAGGAAATCTTATAGTCAAGAGCAACGTGGCCTGGATTGGAAAAGAGACCATGTTCTGCAGCAGGGAAATATTCTTCGTCCCGGTGATGACAATTCAAAGAACTTGGAGTCTGCTGCGAATAGAGATCGAATCTCCTCTTGGAAGAAACTTCCAACTCCAGCCGGAAAAATCACGAAGGAAAGTCCCACATTGAAGGAGCAAAATGATACTAAAGTTGAACCTGTGAAAAGTTTAAACAACAGACGTGTAACTTCTGAGACGGATTTGACAACTAAGGCACCTGAACTTCCTTCTAAAGAAACTCTGGATCACTCTTCCAAGCACCAACATAAAGCTTCTTGGGGTTACTGGGGAGATCAACAAAATATTTCTGACGACAGTAGTTCAATAATTTGTCGAATTTGTGAAGAAGAGGTTCCAACATTACATGTGGAAGACCACTCAAAAATTTGTGCAATTGCTGATCGATGTGACCAGAAAGCTCTTGGTGTCAATGAACGTCTTGTCAGAATTGCTGAAACTCTTGAGAAAATGATGGAATCCTTTGCACAGAAGGATATCCATAATGTTGTAGGGAGCCCAGATGTTGCAAAAGTATCAAATTCAAGTGTGACTGAAGAATCTGATGTTCTCTCTCCAAAATTCAGTGATTGGTCTCGGAGAGGCTCAGAGGACATGTTTGACTATGTTCCTGAAGCTGATAATTCTATTTTTATGGATGACCTGAAGGGTTTACCTTCCATGTCATGTAGAACTCGTTTTGGTCCCAAATCTGATCATGGAATGACAACATCATCTGCTGGTAGCATTACTCCTAGGTCTCCTTTATTGACACCAAGAACCAGTCAAATAGATTTGTTATTAGCAGGAAAGGGTAATTTGTCTGAGCATGATGATTTTCCACAGGTATCTGTTTGTCTATTAATTCATATAAACTTATTATATATGCGGTACATCTGCATTGTTCATCTTCTGTTTTTCAATTTATTTTATGTATTATGTATATATTCAGTGCATAATTGTTGCTCTTGGGTTTTCTGGTGTAAAGTTATTTAACTTTTTAGAGCAGATTGTCTGTGTTGATTTTGTTTGGTCTTCAATGTCATCTGGGAATGTTGTTCTCCTGTGTTTAGGGTTTTATCAGTTCTTTTTACATGCCATACATGGAGTAAGTTCAGAGTTCTTTGTCCTGATTTGGTATCTATGCAGGGCTATAAGCTCAACTATTCTGTTACCCAATGATTTATCCTATAATTACGTTCTTTTGTTAAACAGTAGTTCGGTGGAGTTATATGGGACAGTAGTGTGATTATTACAGCCTGATATCAATTTGGATAATTGTGTATCTGGTCGAAAAACTGCATTGAAGTCATTATATTCTATGTCATTTTTGTAGATGTGTACAGACTGAAGGGTGCAGTAAGTATAATTTATATCGGTGTATTTACTAGGATTTCAGGTAGTGTCTGCATCTTATTTTTTACAAGTGGCATACTGCTAGAAGGTACATATGTAGTATGCATTTTCTGTCCCTGTTATATCGTAGTGCTTACAAATAATCAATGATGGGTTGGTATGTAATTTGAAATGGTGCTGATGTGGTAGTGAGCTAAAATTCCTTCTTGATGATGCAGATGAATGACCTTGCTGATATTGCAAGATGTGTAGCAACTACACCATTGGATGATGAACGGTCCATTCCATATTTGCTATCTTGTCTTGAAGATTTAAGGGTTGTCATTGATCGTAGGAAGTTTGATGCACTTACAGTGGAGACCTTTGGTACTCGTATTGAGAAGCTGATACGGTGAGTATGGTTCTCTAGTTGTTGTGTGTTCAATCCAAACAGGCACATTTACCTTTCTAGGCAAGAGTTTACCTGGCATTTCTTTTTGGAAGTTCCATAACTAGAGATCATGATGGTTTTGATTGTGATGTTAATGTACTTGTGTAACATGAACTGTGATTATGCAGGGAGAAGTATTTGCAGCTTTGCGAGCTAGTGGGTGATGAGAAAGTTGATATTACTAGCACTGTAATCGATGAAGATGCCCCTATGGAAGATGATGTTGTTCGTAGCTTGAGAACAAGCCCCATACATTCATCTAAGGACCGTACCTCTATAGATGATTTTGAGATAATAAAACCAATCAGCCGTGGGGCATTTGGTCGGGTTTTCCTAGCAAAAAAGAGAACCACGGGGGATCTTTTCGCAATAAAGGTAACTACGTTTGAAACAGTTCTTGTTATTTCTTATGATTTTTTGTTCTTATTGCCCCCCAATTTATGTTCCTTTTTGTTCTCATGGAAGTGGTTCTCATTGGAGTTGCTCTTGAAGTTGTTTCGATGTCATTTTACATCATTTCAAAGTGTAAAAACTTAACTAGATAATAAATTTCATGTTTTTGATATCTTTCGTAAGATTCCCATTTCTCTTTCTTCAATTTATTTCTGAGATGTGTTTGTTTTGGCTATTGGTGTAGGAGCCTTTTTTCTCTCTTCTCAATTTCTTTAAATATTAGGACTTTGTTTCTTGAAACCTTGCGATCCTATATTGAAGCTTTGGTATTGATTTGTGTGAAATACATAAATATTTATTTCCTAAGGTAATGCACTGAAAAGGTGGGGGCCATGTTTGTGAGCGTAAAGTGATAATGACCTCACTGAACATACAACGAATATTTGTACTAGGTCTTTAGAGTATCCAAATGGTTTATGCCGTGCAAACATCTAGACAATATTCGTGTAACACTATAATTGTGTTTTATAGTTAATAGTCCTGAGGAATTTATTAATAATGTATTCATCTTTGTTATTTGCAATTATCCTCTGTACTTGTGGTGTGGACTAATGGAGTGCCCAGAACTATTAAAGAGTCACTAATCCCTGGTGAAGTGCATTTTGGATGCAGATTACAGAACATGGTGTATCCATGCTTTCTAAGAGCTAATTATTGTTTTGAAAGGAATTTGTTCTGTTTCTTCTCCTCGGATTATATATTGCTATGCAGCCATTCTGAAAAATAATTAAGAATATATTTGGGGAACAGTGAGTAGATGTGGCCATGCTACATCAAAGTTTAGCATGTGTTGAGTACTTTTGGCTTCATAATTTTATGTGATCAGTTGTGTAATTGAGCTCCTTATGTAGTAGTCAAAAGAAATAATTTATGACAAATTTTTTGTTTTGTATAATATTTTTGAGGTTAAAGTTCACGTGATTGTGGGTGTTTGCTAAAGGCCTACTTGTTTCCTGGATGTAGGTTGGTCCTTAAAATTTTTTATATCAGATACTTATAACTTGCATGAAAATGGTCTCTTCTAGATCTAGTTTTTCGAGTTGAATAACAAACTCAATTGAGATAGAAATTCCTTATGCTCTTGTGCCATCTTTAAGAAGAACAATGAAAAGTTTTACACTTGGGTATCAATAGTCCACCAAAAAATTACTATTACACTCAGGAGTTCTCTACAAATTTTCATTAAAACGTAAAAAGGTTACTCTTAAGACCGTTTTGGAGGATCGAGTTCTTGCTACTGTCTTTGATTGCCATCTTCCGTATGGATTGAATATTCCTAGATCTAATGGAGAAATTACTAAATCCCATGATCGGACCACGTCAATTTATACATTTCACCATCAATAAGGAGTGTTGGAACTTGTTGAATCATATTTTTTCTTACTTTGGAATTCATGATGCTGCATCCGCTTCACATGGCCAGCTTCTCTGTTTAACGTGTGTTTTTAGAAAACTAAACTGATTTGGTTACCATTTGATATCCAATTAACTTGTATTTATGTGATAAATGTTCAGAGAAGAAAGTAGTAAACTTTGGTTCTCATGGAATTGGAGAAGTGCTGAACTTGTTGCACCATCATATGCAAAATAGAAAAATATTTTCAAATTGGGAGTTAACATTGTGGTTAAAACATGGTCTGGATTCCCTCTTTAAATGTAGTGATTAATTGGAGATGTGGCCAATGTTAGAATTGAGTGTTTTTGGGCATTTACAGCTTGTCTGGGAGACAATTGAGGACTGTTTTGGGGGCTGTTTCTGTTTATCGTAAAAGAATTTTTAAAAATTTTTGTGTTATTTTGTACCGCTAGAGATACCTGGCCTGAGGGATGTTGTTGCTTCCTAGTCTACACTGGTCTGCTACTGTAATTTGTCTTCTTTTATTAATATATAGAGTTTCAGTTTCCTGGTTTTTTGTTATTTTTCAGATAAGATGGTTTAGAGACATATATGATGCTTGGTGCAGCTTTCTGAACATTTATTGCTGGACTATTATTGGTTTGAAGTCAAAATGCTAACAGTAGAAGGCAAACTTTGCTGACACGTGCAATATTAGGCATATAAGGCTTACTTGATGTAGTTATTGGAATTCATACATAGCAAACTTCATCGTAAAACTTTGTTACTTCATGTACAAATGCAACAATTACGCTAATGGTTTTTAACCGTGAAACTTTTCTTCACATTGTTCCTGCAGATCTGAATTTTGACTTCTTTCTCAAGTTACTAAAACAAGCTGATATTATAAAGATTGTGAAAAGCATCACTTTACCCAACACATGTTTTATTAAAATTCTAGATTAGTAAATATTGCAGTTGGTTTGACTGTGCTATCTATTTTATTTTGTTAATTATTTTTGCCATAGCAGTTGGCTATTTCCTTTAATTTGGCTTCGACTCTTGTGGCCAGCTGGTCTAGCTTTGTTGGAAGTTATCCTTTTTTATTGCTGTATGTGCATTATAATATCGTCATTTATTCTACTTCCCTTTATTTGATTACAATATTTAGAAATTCAATTCTTGTTGGAAGGTATTAAATAAGTGTATAAATCTTCTCTTACTTTCAGTAATTTTTCTGTTTGGTTTATTGCAACCTTTTAACAGTAGGGAAGCCGGTCTGAGATGTCTGAACTTAATTATTATTTGTGCATTTTGTTAGGTTCTTAAAAAGGCTGATATGATCCGGAAGAATGCAGTTGAAAGTATATTAGCTGAGCGCGATATATTGATTTCAGTTCGCAATCCCTTTGTGGTGAGCAGGTCTAGCTTGCAAAGTATCTTACATTGAATTGGAATTCTGATCTTAGTCTAACTTGAGTGGAGCTGTCTCAGGTCAGGTTCTTCTATTCATTTACATGTCGTGAGAATTTGTACCTTGTGATGGAGTATTTGAATGGAGGGGATTTATATTCGTTGTTGAGAAATTTAGGCTGCTTAGATGAAGATGTTGCTCGAGTATACATAGCTGAAGTGGTAAATTCTCATTTTGGCTCCTTCTTTCTGTCCTTTACAAACTTGAAGATGTTAAGCGCATTTTTTTTTTCAGGTGCTTGCTTTGGAATATTTACATTCTTTGCGTGTGGTTCATCGTGATTTGAAGCCTGATAATTTATTGATTGCACATGATGGTCATATCAAGGTAACTAGCTTTCAGTTCACACTGCAGAATGTGAGGTGTGTGCATCAATTAATTTATTTGTTCGTAACTTTGAATTGACAATTCTAAGGTGGTATATAACCTTAATCTGTTATGTGAGCCAATTTTCATCAGGGCCATTGGCTATCTAAATTAAAGTCAGTTATAGTACTTTATTCTCTTGAAAGACACTAATTGTGTTGAGTATTTATATTTTGCCTTGCATTACTGTTCTGACTGATATATATTATGTTGATGAACTACAATTTTTAAAAGTTTACAGTGGTAGATATTGGTCCAATGACAGTATTTAAGCACTTGCACTCTCCCTCTGAAAAAGTCTGGATTTAATAAGCAAAGGCACATCTGCAAATAAAACTTTTTAAAACTTAATTAATACAGTGGGGGAATTTCTGCCTGCTGCCTGTTTTTTCTTTTTGTGGACATCTGGTCCACCTATGAATCTCCTATGCTTTTGCATTTATTGTTTGTTATCACAAGACCTCTTGGGCAAATTGGCTCCGTCACAATTTTGATGAAACTCTTGTTCCATGAGTCTAAGCTGATAGGCGATGGCCAATGATATTCAAGTTTTAATACACTCCTTTTTGAGTGGTTACCATTTTGCCATACCATGTCATAAGGTGTTTCAAATTTCTTGTATTACGATAGAGTATTTTTTTTTTTTTTTTTAATATCTTTGCATAATGCATCATTTTTTTCCTTGCCTCATTGTCATGGTCATGTTTAATTCTCTGATGTTAAGAGGGAAAGAATTGATCAAGTAATTAGGATCAACTTCCCTCCCTTGGAAATTTTAAGAAGACAGTCCTTATCACACTACCTTATGTCTTTTGACGCACTAATGGTGAATAGGAGTTTAAAATGTTGATAAATTACTCTTTAGCTTGATTATTTTGTTATTTTTTCAATGTGTTTCCTGCTTGTGGTCTAATGACTCATTGTTCGGTAAAAGTTTTATGTTGACTAATTCTAGTCATATTTGAGGTATCCTAGTCAGGTATTTTATCACTCTCTCTCTCTAATGAGCCTTTCATTCCGTCTGAGCAGTTGACAGATTTTGGGCTTTCAAAAGTTGGTCTTATCAATAGCACAGATGATTTATCTGGTCCAGCAGTTAGTGGCACATCTCTTCTTGAGGATGATGAACCACAGTTGACTGCATCTGAGCATCAGCAAGAAAGGCGTAAGAAACGTTCTGCTGTCGGCACACCTGACTATTTGGCACCAGAAATACTTTTGGGAACTGGACATGGTTCGTATAGCCTTTTTTGAGTTTAAGGTGCTATAATTATCTTCTTTTATCATTTTATTTGCATTAAAGTTGACTTTCATGCGAAATTTTGCCATCCTTAATAAATATTTATGCATGAAATCTCAGAAAAGTTGGATCCAAATGATCTTTGTTGGTTAAAATGTTGTCTTTCCGAAAGAAAAGAAATTTTTGGTATTGTAGTAGTAAGAATTACTTTGTTCTATGTGTTTTATTGCAGTTTTAAAATCATATTGGCGACTGATTATATTTCTTTTCTTTTAAACTGTCAAGCCTTTTCCGTAAATATTAGTTGCTAAATTGAAAGAATGATACTAGTTATTGTATTATACAATTTTCTTCAGGCACAACAGCTGATTGGTGGTCTGTGGGGGTCATTTTGTTTGAACTTATTGTTGGCATACCACCCTTCAATGCTGAGCATCCGCAGGTTAGCACACTTCTCAATTTGCTGGTTCTTGCAAATGCTGTTCTGATGTTTTTTTTTTTTTTAACTGTCCCTTTGATTTTATTGTATGCTTTTCTAGTTTCTTTATCTCTTTCTTGGCATATCTTGTTTGTAATCTCTGATTCTTTATTTTTTTTACTTTGTTGCTACTACTCTAGTGGGTATTCTGTTTCAGGAAAAATTCCACTGTGTTTTAGTTATTTTCTTTTTGTCAATGGGGCACAGATATTTAATGCTCAAATAAAGTATTGAGTTGAAACCAGAGTTTACATCTGGATTCACATTTTTCTTTCTTTTCTTTTGTTTGATTGAGGTCTGAGACTACACTTCAATTCTTATATTCTGTTTTGATTCCAGCAAATATTTGATAATATTCTTAACCGTAAAATACCGTGGCCTCGAGTAGCTGAAGAAATGAACCCCGAAGCTCATGATCTGATTGATCGGTAAGCAAACCTTTAACTTTTGTTGTATAGTTGTTGCTTTAAGACATTTTTTGCTGAACTATATCATCAGTTATATTAACATATGGTCTATTTAGTTTCTAATCATGCATGTATTTAATGAGGAATGCTTCTTCTAAATTATTGTTGTTTGCAGTTTCATTAGATGTGTATAACATGACCCTTTTCGAGAAAAACTTTACGTTTATTGAAAATTTCTTTGTTTAGACATTTAAACCTTTCTTGTTCCTAATTAAGGTACCTGCCTATATTTAACAATTAACTCAAGTATCTGTGTAATAGCAGATCGACACTTTTTGTGTGTCTAAACTGTGCTGGGCTGAGAACCAACATTTGGCCTGGTGGTGCTCACCTGCCCATCTCAACCTTTGAGGTCGGGAATTCAGCTCTCTCCATGTGTTTGTGAGAGTAGATTTCTCAATCTATTTGGAGTTGGCTCCTCTTTGATGGGAGTAGATAGTAGATATTTGAGCTGGTTGGCTGGTTGACTTCTGACCAGAGTACACTCAAAATCATTTTTGGACACCTAGAGAATGGAAAGAGAGGATAAGATAGAGGGAGTTCTCAAATTGTTTTTATTCCCTTATATATTATATAGTGGAAGGAAGTTAGCAGCAGTGGTGGTTTGCGATTGTGGAAGTTAGCTGGCAGCAGTGGTGGTTTGCGATTGTGGAAGTTAGCTGGCAGCAGTGGTGGTTTGCGATTGTGGAAGTTAGCTGGCAGCAGTGGTGGTTTGTTACTAATAAATAGTTAGAGCACCCTCTTTTGGCTTTTAAACAATTGGGGCCTCCAAATGGCGATTTCAGGCTCATCCCCTGAAGCAATTTTTTATTTCGTAAAGAATCTTCTTCTAAGATGTTTGTTAATATGCAACTAATAGCATTCTTTACTAGATGAGCACTAAGGTTTTGTTTAGATTGATGATTTCATGCTTCTAACTAGTTGAGTTTTAAACATTTTGTGTTGCTTCTGTTACACTGCTTTAATGTGATTTTTTTTATATCAGTCACTTTCCCAAGTGTGATGTTTACTTGGCCAAGATGAGTGCTATTTCTATTGAATTGATAAAATTTATGGACTAATCATATGGTTGCATGTGCATTTAATTTCCAGATTGTTAACAGAAGATCCTCATCAGAGACTTGGAGCCAGAGGAGCATCAGAGGTGATATTGGTTCTTAATTCAAGTGTTTGATTCATGCCTTTTAAACTATTTTGAATACATATTTCCGTCCTTTCCTTATGATGCTGAGATAATACGAGTAAAATCTTATCAAACAGGTGAAGCAGCACGTATTCTTCAAAGATATCAATTGGGACACACTTGCTAGGCAGAAGGTATTGATTACTGAATGTCCTTCCATCTGAAAATAACAGATGCATATTATTACGATTTAATATCTTAGATTGACCAAACTGTCTTAATGTCAGGCTGCATTTGTTCCAACTTCAGAGAGTGCACTTGATACCAGTTACTTCACTAGTCGCTACTCGTGGAATACTTCAGACGAAAATGTATATCCAGCCAGTGAATTTGAGGACTCCAGTGATGCTGATAGCTTAAGTGGTGGCAGTAGCTGCCTCAGCAATCGCCAAGACGAAGTGGTATGTAGTCTAAAAATTAGCTTAATTTAATTAATTTGTAGAACTTTCAAATTTATTATGGCTACTTATTATTTGGGGTTGACTTGCCTGTTGGAACAGGGAGATGAATGTGTCGGGCTTCAAGAGTTTGAGTTGGGCTCATCCGTCAATTACTCATTTAGTAATTTCTCATTCAAGGTAGGGTTTCAATTTTTTGTTAATCTTTCATCACATAGTCTGTTGACTAACTACTTAATTAAAATTTAACAATTGAATTTAACTTTTTTTTGGTTTATATATATGTTTATAAGAGAACTTTTTGAACTTACAAGAATAAAAGATAAATTAATTCTTATAAGAACAAAAGAATTTAAATTTTTGTTTTTATAAAATTGATTCACTGCAACTATCTATGACTACTTTCATATTGAATTGTGTTTGAGCAAATGATTCCACTACCAGTAAATACAATTAATGTAAAAGTTATCAGATCTGCATTTGTTGGCTGGTAGTAAATTATTTGCTGAACAGAGACATTGGATTAATGCAAGGCTGAGTTTCCTTGTGGTTCATCTTTTGAAATTCTTTTGTAATTATGTTTGTTCAGAATTACATTTGTTGGGTTTCTTATAACAAAAAAAAGGGAAAAAAGAAGGCTGAATATTTATAGAGGAAAAAGGTTATTATGTATCTTTAAAGAATTTTTTGTAGATACATGACTAATATTTTCAAAGATGTAAATTATAATGCTTTAATAAATACTTGGATGTGTCATTAGACAAGGTGAAGGTTAAATTCTGCCTGGTTACTTAATAATTCTCTTTTGTTAATCTTGAAATCAAATCTTTCATTTTGGCCTTGCTTCTGTGTATTGGTAAAGACAATTTTTATTTCTTCCCAATTAATGTGTATGATATACTGTAGTGAAGCTGTTGGTGTTTCTTGCTTTTGAGCCTTTGCAATGGAGTTAAATGTTGAATTCAGTTTGCAATGACTTTGGTGAAATGTGATACGTAGGATTTTAGTTGTAAAATAATATGAACAAGTTAAGTTGTTTCTGGTCAAATTTTTTTGAGGCCCACATTATTGCATTCTATTTTCCTTTGTTAACCTCCTATATTGAATTTTTGGTTATGTTTCAGTTAGGTCTCTTCATGACTTCTCACCCCTGCAAAATAGATTTTAACTTTTTACCACTATTTGTTATCTAATTTTACTCTGTTTATGGTTGTTAGAATCTCTCCCAGCTAGCGTCAATCAACTATGATCTGCTTTCTAAGGGTTGGAAGGACGATCCCCCCAAAAATCCTAATGTATAACGAGTGTATTTTTGCTGCCACAAGTCATCAGGTGGACGAGGAATGTATTTGGAACATCTGTTCACCAGCATTGTTTGTATACCTTTGTACATGTATGTTATTTGAAGTTCTCACCATTTTTAGTTTTATTTAATCTTCTTTTTTCAGTACGTACTGCCATCTAACTCTGTTTATTTATTTATTTTTATGATATTTTCAGAGATAGAAGAAAACTCAAAACAGAAACTGCTTCGGGATGTGATCTTTGTCATATAGGTAAATGGTTTCAGGCTGGGGTTTCAATTTTTACGGTTGAGTTTTGTTTGAATCGGGGACTGTGTTGTACTGTACTGACAAATTACTGTTGCTTACAGTCTGGGCTACGATGTACCTGTACCTTTTTTTATGTTTTTGCTCCACGGCAATGAGAACACATCCCATTATGTTTAATTCTTATGTAACATGTTGATTGAACGTTTTTAATCTCCCTAGTTGCTTGCTAGTCTTTTATCTTTCATGGAGTTAATGATCTAAGTTGGTCGAAATAGACAGAGTTAAATCCATCAAAATAATTGAAATTCAAGATATATGTTTTGTAATTGCTGTGCTTGTGCTTAATTTTGATAGCACATCACTAACCACCACTTTTACCAGACAGTTTGATGTTTATCAAACACTTTACATATAACGTAAATTCAGAACATACCCTCAGTCCTATTCATATAGCTAGCAAAGAACTTGTTTAGTAGTCTGGTGGACTGGCTGTGGAGATGGTAAAATAATAATGGTGCATTTTTTCTGAGTTTTTCTTATCAAAGATTTTTCTGTAGTCTTGTTTGAATTGACTATTTTCTTTCTAGCTTAGCTTAGCTTAGCTTAGCTTTGCAAAAGAGTTGTGCGGCTACTGATTTACTCATCTGTTCTGTTTACAATAATATAAGTTCATGCCAGTATGCTTATTAATCAACTCAATACTAAATATTTATTTGGTACTGTTGGTTTTTACATAACTTTGAAAGCAAAGTTGGAAGAGTTTGGTAAGCAATAATTTTTAATGAAGAAGTATTCTTATTTTTTATATTAATATTTGATTTCTTGTACTTTTATGGCTTCAAAGCTGTACCTAAGAATTCGTGAATGCAACTGTAGTTTGTCGATACCTTGTTGAAGAATAACATTATTGTGGTTAAGTAGTATTGTCTTGAAAGAGTGTAGCAGGATATAATTAAGGAAAAAGAAAAGTGGTTGAATAATTGTAGCCATTTTATTTTACATGACAAGTAAATGCTTATAAATGCTTAAAGCAATGCAGCTAGGTACTGTAAAATAGCTATTATTCAATGTGTGGGTGGGGTTGGCAAAGGCAAACTTGTACTTGTAGACTGTTAAGTAGTACCTTCAACAAGTGAAGAAAACGCACTTGCATATTTCTCACCTAAATCTAACTCACCTTCATTATTTTCTTCTATTGCTTATGCTTTGGTTGGTAAATTAAATTGAATAAGTAACATTCATTGTTTCTCAGTCAAATTAAATTATTGTTTTGCCATTAATTTTGAGCCATTGATAAAATCAACTAAAAGGATAAGATATGCTTGTGTTGGTGTTGTGTTGTGTTGTGTTGTGTTGGTCATTAAATGAATTGAAAAATATGTTTGTTAGATGATCCTCCAATGCACAACCTCACCCACCATTTCAACATTGAATAATCCTTTCAAAACTTGTTCTATGAAATTCACTTCAGGACCACCCCTAGTGTTTGGTCTAAATCCAATCAAAAGTTTTGGGTGTCAATTAGTTTAAATAATAATTGCTCAATACTCTTTGGCCAATAGCTATCAATTAAAAAATTGAAAGACCAAAGAATAATTTTGTTATTAACCCAGATAATTCACTTTATCAGTAAAGAAAGTATTGAGCCGACAATTTTGATATTAATAGATGCTCGATGAATTTTTTGAAAAACACTTTTATTTAGATGATTTTTTTTTTTTATAAAAAAAAAAAAAAGTTTAATGTCCGAAATTGAAACTGACCCTTCTTCTTAGTGAAAAAGTAAATAACAGTGGGTCGATAAAAGGTCTTAATCAAAATTATATTATCCAACTTATAATAGATTGAAGCAAGAAAGGTGAAAAATGAATTGTGTGTTAGATTTTTTCCTGGAAGACCGTGAAGGCAATGCATGAATGCCATACAAATTACAAACACATTCATACACAGTGTATTATGAGTATGACAATGATTGAGAGTTGTCTAATAAGAAATGGGCCCAGCCCACCAAATCCCACGCCTTTTTATTTCATATCTCTACTTACATTACATATCGCCTAACCTCTCACTCTCACTCTTCTTTCTACTCAATCATGCTTTCTCAATACACTTTCTATTACTAATAATTACAACAACAACTTTCTCTCTCTACTACTTTTTTTTTTTTTTATAAAAAAATAATTCATTGAAATTTTTACTTGATAATCGGAAGATTAATGTTGATAATTTTATTATATTAAATTCTATTGTATAATAATTATCTGTCTTTTTGGTATAATAGTACCATCAATTATACTTAAAATATTCAGAAGTAGAGTTACAGTAGAATTTGAAGGGATCCAAATTTTCAACATAGTAAAAATTTTTAAATTAGTATATACATTATTTTGACTTTTAAATATTATGATCATTTATATATTGAAACTCGAAATACATATTATTTATAAATATTTATGTTTATAAATAGGTGAGTTCTATTCTTATTTAAGAAAAATTATTTCAAATATCACAAAAATTTTGAACATTTTTTTATAATATAAACGGAAGTGAACACTTACATTATTTTAAATAAAATTTTATTATAGTATCTCTTTAAAAGATAAAATACTTTAAAATTTAAAAATGAATATTTTTTATCTTTTAATTTATCAATTTAGTTCGGATGATTAATTGAAAATGACAAATATTACATTTTCTCACCCAAGTGTTAGATGCCATTATTGTCTGTGTCAATTGATAGATACTGACAAATATATTATATTACATTTTAAAATTAAAATAAATTAATAATTGATAAGACTTATAATCTCCAACAATTTTTACTTAACAGAAAATATAAAAATTATTAGATCCATTGAAATTCAGAGGATCCCAGTGTTCCAAATTTGAAGTCAGATGGAGAATGTGAATTGGAATAATAACAATTGAATCCCTGAGTTTTTATATCTTCACAAATTTAAAATATTACATACTACATGTACAATTTACTAATATTAAAATTAGAAATCTAAGTATAATCAAGGATGGAGATATGTGTTAGATCGATGTCGCTTGAAGAAATTTGTGCTCAATTTGAATGAAATCTATACTAATTGAGTAAAATTTACAAATATTATTTATTTGAGAAAACAATCCCTAACAAGGTGATCAATTTTATTTTTCATATTTTGAACTATACTGTAATAGAACAAAATCAAATATTTGGATAGATTATTGAAGGATAACTTGATATTTTTTGTGGTGGTTAATTACCAATTGAAATGGATGTTAGTCATTTTATTTGATCTCTTTTGGTGGTCATAGAGGTAAAATTTCTCCCATTTTGGAGATCTATTTTCTTATATCTAATAGTGAACATTCGAATTCAAGTAATGACGAAATAGAATTACGGCACATTTGATGTGAAAGTAAAATATAAAAAAGTATTAGGTGACAGTAATTTTTAGTGAAACTCACTCACTTTTTTTACTTTTACCTTACAATAAGTTACAACGCCTTAATTTTAGACATACCCTTAATTTAATCTCCTAATGGATCATTCCTCGTGATAAACTTATAACTAAAAAGGTGAGCAAAATAACAAAGAGGGAGATTAAGAACTTATTTAATATGAATGAACAAATTATACCCTTATTTGTAAGAACATGAAAATTAAAGAACCCAAATGTTAATACTCCCATGTGAATTCTAATAAAGGTAATGAAGCATTCATATGTGGATTAATAAATATGTCAAATTGGTAGTTGAACTGATCATGAACAAAGCAGCATTACCTCATATTCATGACAATTACATCTACAATACAAAAACAAAAAGGTCTAAATTCATACTTGCAAGAGTAACCTTGTTAAATCTATGGTAGGAGAATTGGCCCGTCCTAACTTGTAATACAAATTAATGTAATAATATTATATTATTTTTATAATGTCTTATACTTTTATTAAAAAAGAAATTACGATAAGTAAACGAAAATAATTATAGAAGATAATAATTTTGTAAGTTGTATTTTTGTTTTTATTATATGCTTTAACCTGACATTAATATATTATCAACTTGCACTCCTTGATTTTATTTTAATTTAATATTTAATATTTTTATTAATGGTTACACAATAGATGATTAAATTATTTTAAGAATTGGTTAATGTATAAAAATTGAGGACTTTAACGTTGGAAAATTTTTAAATTGAACATGTGTATTAGGTAGAAGGGAATCCCTTATTAAATATATGGTTCAATCGTATTGCCCTGTAATAGATTTAATGAGTCTGAAAATATAGAAACTAATTAAATGATCGGTGAGTTTACAATTTTTTTTTAATATTAATAAAAAAATTATTTGGAAAAATGATCATTAATTAAACAGGTATTGGTTGGACAACTTTTTCCGCAACACGTTACTTTCAGTTTTAAAATTGAAAATTCATTATTATTTAAATCTTAAAAAAGTCATACGACACCGTTTTACGTCACAACTGTTATGTTAAATAAGTGCGCAACGCAACGTACAAATTTGACAAGGCTCAACAAGTTCGAATTTAAAACAAAAAATAATCAGAAAACATCAAAAATACAAAAAGAGACGAGATAAAAACCAAAACAAACAAAACTCAAAATAACAATAAATGAAAAAGACAAACTAACAAAACAAACTCTGATTTATTATAATTAAAATAAAAATAAAAATAAAATAAAAATAAAGAAAATATGAAAAAGAAAGGAGTTGAGAAAGAGGGAAAAAAAAAAAAGAAAAGAGTTGACTACGACTGGTATCCAGTAACACTCAAAACACTTGGGACTTGGTAATACAGCTTAGCTTAGCTTAGCTAGGGTTTCTATTACTAATATTATACTGTAATTTTCCCCGTTTCCCTTCAAAAATCTTACGACAACAGCAAACGCATAAACTTCACTTTCAACACTGTCTAATGTCTTCTTCCCTTTAAAAACCACCCACAAAACCACCCACATTTTTCTGATACCACCCCAAAAATGCAGCAGTCTCGGTATCTTCTTCTTTTCTGGCTTTTTCTTATCAGTTGTAGCTTCCGTTTCTCTAAACCAGATCTATCTTCTGACCGTGCGGCTCTTATCGCTCTCCGGTCCTCCCTCGGCGGCCGGACGCTCTTTTGGAATGTGTCTCAGCAGAGTCCTTGCAATTGGGCCGGTGTTCAGTGCGATGGGAACCGTGTTACTGCTCTTAGGCTTCCCGGCGTGGCTCTCACTGGGGAAATTCCGGTTGGCATTCTGGGGAATTTGACCTCACTTCGTACTCTTAGTCTCCGGCTTAACTCTCTCAATGGGAGAGTTCCTGCGGATCTATCTAAGTGTGCTGATCTTCGGAATTTATACTTGCAAGGGAATGGTTTTTCTGGGGAGATCCCAGAGTTTTTGTTCGCTTTACGTGACCTTGTGAGGTTGAGTCTCGCCAGCAATAATTTTTCCGGTGGGATCTCGTCTGGGTTCAACAATTTGACGAGGTTGAAGACTTTGTTTGTTGAAAACAACCGGCTTTCTGGGTTGCTTCCTGATTTGGACGTGCCAAGTCTTGAGCAGCTGAATGTTTCGAATAATTTGTTAAATGGGTCGATACCCAAAAGGTTTCAGACATTTGGGTCGGGTGCATTTTCGGGTAATTCACTTTGTGGTCGACCTCTTAAAGAATGTGCTCCCAAAGGAACTGTGGTTGTGCCAAGTTCACCAACTGGTGAAATTGGCGGTAATAGTGATAATGAGAAAGGGAAAAAGAAGAAGCTTTCTGGTGGTGCAATTGCAGGAATTGTGATTGGATCTGTGCTGGGTTTTCTGTTAATTGTTCTGATTTTGATGGTTTTGTGCAGAAAGAAGAGTAACAAGAACACAAGGTCGGTTGACATTACCTCCTTTAAGCAACAAGACGTTGAAATTCCTGGTGACAAGCCAGCTGGGGAAGGGGAGAATGGTGGCCATGGAAATGGGTATTCAGTGGCTGCTGCAGCAGCCGCAGCTATGGTTGGGAATGGAAATGGTAGTGGTAAAGGAGAGGTGAACAACAATGGTGCTAAAAAGTTGGTGTTTTTCGCTAACACGTCAAGAGTATTTGATTTGGAAGATTTGTTGAGAGCTTCTGCTGAAGTTCTGGGGAAGGGGACCTTTGGTACTGCTTATAAGGCAGTTTTAGAAATGGGAACGACGGTGGCTGTCAAAAGGTTGAAGGATGTGACCATTTCGGATAGGGAGTTCAAGGAGAAGATCGAAGGAGTTGGAGCAATGGATCATGAAAATTTGGTTCCTCTTAGAGCTTATTATTACAGTAGGGATGAAAAGCTTCTTGTCTATGATTACATGCCTATGGGAAGCTTGTCTGCACTGTTACATGGTGAGTTCTTCTTTAATCTAAATAATAGCTTCATTTTTCATCCCAAATTATGTTTTTCCTTTTCAATTTCTTGTTATGATTTTTGTTTTTCAAGTTATCTAGTTGGTGAATATTGTTGTGATCTTTGTGCTTTATCATTTACTGCAGATGATTACTTGGTTTTGTTTATGTTTAGTAATCTGTTGCCTTTTCTGTTACTTAAAGCATAAGCAGAGCAGATTACTCATTTTGTCTAGATTCTTGAATTTATTGTTAGGGATTGGTTTACGTGCTAGCATCAATTTGCATTTGAGGGGTGATACAGCTGGTTGCTTGATTTTAATATAGCCTTAAGAGTTCCTTAAGACCTTTCCCTTCTTGGATCACAACATTTGTGTGGATAAATGAATTCGGTTGACTGTAATCTTTTCATTGCTTCTCTGAAGCTTTCTGCGGTTCAGTTGTGGATAAAATTTAATCATCTTGTGAAGTGAGTTACTTTGAGAGTTTTTGAGAGTTCTGTTCCATTTTACATCATTTTCAGCCATTTTGTTGATTGAAATCAGAAATTTGAAGCAAAGTCCATGACTTTGATTGAATTTTGAAATCCGTAGGCACATAAAACAGAGCCAAGAAAGATTTGAAACTGTTACTGTTATTAATTTCACAACAATCCTGCATCTTATTTTATACCACAGGGAACAAAGGAGCGGGTAGGACTCCATTGAACTGGGAAATGAGGTCTGGCATTGCCCTCGGAGCTGCTCGTGGCATTGAATACCTACACTCTCGAGGCCCTAATTTGTCCCATGGAAACATAAAATCATCTAATATTCTACTAACCAAATCTTATGAGGCCCGAGTCTCTGATTTTGGCCTAGCCCACCTGGTCGGTCCTTCCTCTACCCCCAACCGTGTAGCTGGCTACCGTGCACCAGAGGTGACTGATCCTCGCAAAGTATCTCAGAAGGCCGATGTCTATAGCTTTGGGGTACTTCTCTTGGAGCTGCTGACTGGAAAAGCCCCAACCCACGCCCTCTTGAACGAGGAGGGGGTTGACCTCCCCAGATGGGTGCAGTCCATAGTTAAAGAGGAGTGGACTTCAGAGGTATTTGATCTTGAGCTCCTCAGGTACCAGAATGTCGAGGAGGAGATGGTTCAACTTTTGCAGCTTGCAATAGATTGTGCGGCGCAATACCCTGACAATCGGCCCTCCATGTCAGAAGTGACAGGGCGCATCGAGGAACTATGTCGTTCTAGCATCAGAGGAGATTACGACCCACAGCCCGATCAGGTCCATGATGCAGATGATGCATCTTCAAGATGATGAGTTGGTCTAGGCCTACCACCATCTTCTCTCATGAATGGTCGAAAAATCATCCTTGCTTTGCTACATGATTATGCCCATAATTAGCCTGTTAATTCTGGTGTTTTTGTTGTATGTTTATTTGGGCCTCAACTTCTCATTTTAGGAAGCCGTCTTCCTTTTTCAGTAGTCCCCATTGCACTAATTTTTTTTCTTTTTCAGTTTTTTATTTCTTTTTTTCGTTAATACTTTGGGGTGGATCTCTGTTCTATTTGTTCTTGTTGGGTGGATGATGGTGGTTGTAATTATTACATTTGCTTTTACTTTTTTAGCTTTTGCTTTTGATGTCACTTTTGGTCTGTTTAGATGGAAATATTTAAAGTTGTGTAGACATGTTAGTTGTAAGGTTTCTTCAAGTGAATCTATCTCTTCAATGTCCCTTTTATTTGGTGAAAAATGAGTTTCACATTGGTAAAGAATAAAGATGTTTGCTCTTTACCAAAGCCCAAAAGGTTCATATGCTCATCCTCCTATGGTTTGTTTGGGATACTCTATATCTTCTTTTTTAATTTTTTTCTTTAGTTCTATTTAGTAACTATCTTTTTAATGATTTAGTATTTTTTTTTCTCAGTCTTTTGAATGTTCCTTCAAGGATCTTGGTCTAAAAACAGGTTGAAGCAAACTTTCCTTACTGAGCTAAAGAATTAACTATTAACATAATAGTGCTAAGGAGAAGCTGATTACGAAAATAAGCCATACCTGTTAAGCAAAAAAATTGATTATTAATTAAGTACTGCTGAGTGCTGATGGTTTTATAAATTTCTACTAATTACAACCAAAGGGTGGCTAGTTTCTGTCAATTAAGTAATCATCAAAGAATCATTGCTACAGCCAAACGCAGCCTTAAAAAAAAATTCAAAAACTTTAATTAATTGGTAGTGGGGGTGCTACCAGGCACTTGTGTGTGCAATGATAAAAGCCTTTTTGTGGACCGAAGCCTTTGCACATCCGTAAAATAAAATAAAAGTGAACAGCAGACAATACAACTATGATATTGTGGTCCTATAGACTATATGATGCTCTTATTTTGTAGGCATCCAATGCCCTAATAATATTTGAATTTTGAATTTTTTTTTTATTTATCCGGTCATAAAATCAAAATGGTATGTAATAACATGCGGATCCCTATGTTTACGTATTTCTCAAATGAAAGAATAAGTTATCTTTTATGTATATTGAATGGTCCTTAACTAACTTGGGTTGAAATGATCATCAAATTACTCTTTGTAATTTGAGTATTATTATCAACATGTAAGAACATAACAATATTAAAGGGTATTTTTCAGTTATTTCAACAGAGTTGAAAAACCATCACGCCATCCGTTGGAGTTCACAAATCATGAAATCTCCCTATCATTTGTTTTGTGCTGAGGACATATTTGATATAAATGGACAAATGATGTCTCTTACTTGAAAAATCATAAAACTAAAGGGACTCAATTACGCAAAACGAAAATAGAGAAAATGTTACACCCTAAATATTCGAACATGGGATTTAATTGTCTATATGGATTTGGATGTCTCAGTGTATTTATTGTTGTGGAGTTGTTAAATACATACAAAAATCTTATTGCATACATGCCAACAAAGTTAGACACTCATCATGCGTAACGATTTGCAAAGGATAATTTTTTTTAAGCCACAACTTACCAAATATTTCTAAAAGATAGATCTTGCCCGAGGCATTTTTTGTCATTTTATATCTTGAACATTTCTGATTGATTTTTTTTTTTTTTTCTCATTAATTATTAAAAAAAAAAATTTCACAAGAATAAATCTTTAAAAAATATTTGTTAAGAGTAATTTTATAATTTATAATATAAATTTATTTTCACTATTAGTGACTTATTGTCAATTACCTTTTAGTCATCATGGTTAGTATCCTTACTTTTTGTCACTCATTGTAGAGACAAATTTAACTTAAATTAGATGCAAAATTTTCAAGCAATATCAAATTAAATTCAAACAAAACTCTTAATTTCTAGTAAATATTTTTAATATAATATTGATACATTATACGTATAATTTATAATATTAAAATAAAGTGACCTAATTGAAACTTTAGAAAACTAACATAAGCTACCTTCAATATCAATACAAAAACTGATGAGCAATATTTCATAACAAATTTGTAAGGCATTTTTATGGGCACTGAATTATGAAAAGTCTTAATCCGCCATGCAATTTCAAACATACTCTAAATTATCATGAAGAAATAACCTGCATTTTTTGTTTAGAATCAAGACGTTGAAAGAGTTGAATAAATTACAAACATATTTGTATTTAACCAACAAGAATTTTCTTTGACCATATAGAAGGGAAGGACTTCCTGTGACAAAAACATCCAGTCCCCAGCGTGTAGTGTAATAACAAATCAATCACTGTGATACAAAAAAATGCTTTAGTACTGTCCTCGTGTTGTTCTTCGATTTCTTTGACGTACTAATGTGTACTTATCTGTCTTTCCCACCAAGTTAAAGATACAAGTTATAATAAAAACTGTAAGAAGTGAAACTGTGAGGATAGAATCTGGCTTGTTACACCCTATTGGTGTTGATGAGACCATGGTAACTGATGCAAACCTTTCTGGAGACTGCCTTTGCCTGCAAACCAGGCGATAATCAAAAGGGTGGGTGGTCAGAACTTCAACATAAGCAAAAGGCTAGGATACATTAAACAGTATTAACCATTAACTAATTAATGATTAATCTTTTAAGTAAAATATATATCATGAATCCGTTGCTTCACCGGTGGGATACGTCTACATATCTGTGGTTGCTTCAATATTCTAATGAAACATTTTAGTTGTCCAAACCCTTGATTTTGCAGGCATGTGCATAAACCCATGTAGTGCCTTTAAACAGTATATTCTACTTTGAACATCCAAAGGGAAATTCCTGGCTAATCGGCTCAGATAACAAAGAATTGATCTACTAGATATATTCTCCCATACATCGTACAAATTAAGTTACTTCAACATTATATATGACTTATGTGAAGTGGAGATCCAAATTTGTAGATCCAGGAGCAAACCTGAAAGTAATAGTAGATATTGGACGAGCTCATCTACATCCTACACATATTTGTAGGGATGGATTCTGATGTAAATAACATAAAAATGGCACTAATCAAGGGACCTTTAGCTATTATGTGTGTTTGCATTTGGGTGTGTGCATGATTGTGTTTAGCGCTTTAAGAACACTCTCCAATTGTTTGAAACTCCCAAGGAATGCCAAGCCACTCCCAGAGGATGTCTGTATTTTTTATGTGTGGACATGTGATGGTTGCATGTGGGGCTCTTATTATACAGAAAAGTTCAAAAGACCCAAGGAAATTCCAGCATTATTGTGCAAATGCTCCATTGTTTCGCGCAGAAATGTCTAATGACAATTGATTTCTCAATCTAAACTATCAACTAGGGCTTGAGTTCTGGAGGGTCCAATATTGTGATTCTACTCTAAAGTTTTAAGAAGCCTAACAACCACAAGCTAAGAGACAGGACAAGCCAAAGCATATACTGACACGTTGGGTAACATTTTATAAATTTATATCTGGATACCATTTTGTAAAATTAAAAGAGAGGTTCAATTTGAATTCCAAGGTTCAACAATGAGTATAGTAGCATAGTTTAAAAAAGAAAAAAATTCTTAGAACCAAACTTAGGAAAATGTCTGCTATTTTCCTGATGCTTGAAGCAGAAGATCTATGTGTTTTCTTAAATCCTGATTTTCAGAAACAAATAATACTGGAAATATACAAATGCTGCTACTCCTGAAATTGGAAGGACAAGAATGACCAAAACTAATAAGCAGAAAATATCTTAAAAGAACTGTCACTGATACATACCCTAGAAAGCTCTTGATAGAGCTCCACCAAGACCTACCCTGGCTTGAAGCATGCTTTCTCCGGTCTCTATCTTTAACTTTGTCAAAGTTATATTGTTGTGCCTCTGGAAGAAAAGGCACAAATTAGGGGAAAAAGAGTGATATTATAAAGTGCAAATATCTTTTCTACTTTCAATCAACTTTAATGATACAGTGACTAATAACGGAATTAAGTTAAAATGGATAAAATACCGGTGTTATTGGTAGATACTGAATGCCCTTTGCCAGAGGATTTAAGTGAAGCTATTTCCTCAACAAGTGCACGCTCTGTGTCACTGTCATGTTGACAAAACATACCAACTGAGAAACATTTCATGACAACCACATTATCCACACAAAGTAAATAACCTTCTATAATTCCATAAAGATTAAAAGAAACCCTTTCCAAACTTAGCCATTACCTTCAGTAGCAAAGTTACTTACATTCACCCTACTATTCTGGATGCAACAACGAACTTTTTCCCAGTCCTTGACTATATTCACATAGATCAATCTTTTCTGACTTTCCTTAATTAATCCTCGTATAAATATTGGCGAATTTAATAGCCTTAATGCATTACCATTAATTTTAACTACCATAAACATCCCAAACTTAGGTGAATGTCATCATCGCTGAAATGTATGCATCAAATTAATTTATGAACGGGATTGTCTTTTTCTTTGTAGAGACATACACCCATCTCAATGAGGAATTGAGAGTTTATGCTGCCTTACCACAAGTATAATTTACAGTTCAAAAGACATTAATAATCAACTTTTTAACTCTGCGATCAAATAACGGTTTATCACTTGACAGCGGGTTAGACATGGATTGATTAGTGGCCCAAAATATCCGTCTCATCATTCAGATGGCATTTTGACTTCAATTTGAAATATTATATGATAACTTAAGAAGTTTGTGACTTTTCTAATTAAAGATGAAATGAAGATGATATCATTTAGAAGACACAAAATAATTCAGTATCTGACTAAACAACCAAATGTGCTCCAAAAGGAATATTTGGTTAAGCACCAAAAATGAATTTAATAAAAGAACTAAAAAACAAAAAAACATGAGCTAAAATAAGAAACTTAAGATTTTTCCTTTATGGTTTAAGAGATATGAGACAGGGTTTAAAATGAGTATTGTAAACCCCACATTGAGGAAAACCTCAAAACATTGCTCATATTTATATATATAAAATTACATCTACATAACAAGATTCGATTCGCTTGACACAAGTTAAACAGTGAATATATTACAACCACTTTGGATTTCCGTACTCAATTTAAAGAAAGATGTTTGACCTGGTAAAAGGAAACTAACCTGATATCTTTTGGGATCAGAACATTCAGAATAAATAGATGATCACCTCGAACAGAAGGTTTATTGATGTCTGGAACCCCCAAGTGTTTCAATTTTATTCTATCTCCAGGCTGAACTCCAGCAGGAATTCGAAGATCTTTCAGGCCTTCAACAGTTTCTACCTGAAGTTATTTCAAGATCTTTACATCAAAAGAATTTTTGCAATTTTTAAGGCACATAAATACCATCAGCCATATATCTCCTTTAGAACTATAACCACATGCTTTTATCTCCATCAAGTATTTTAGAGATGTGAAAAAGGCAGAATTGAGAAAAAATAATACAATCATTCTGAAGCCACTTTGAAGTAGTTAATAATTGTAATATAAATGAAGAAAGCACAGAAAGAAGAAACAAAAAGAAAATATAAAAAACAATATTTTCTCATGGTTACTACAAGTAAACAGCAGAATTCAATTGTCTTCTCACTTTCCTTCTCACTTGACTTCTACCAAGTAAACCATAAATAATTTATCCACATTTGCATTACAGGTCGACTATCATTGCCTGCATATATTGGCATAGAGACAAACATTTGTAAATATGCATTTGTGTGTGTAAGCAGAAACACACATTTAGGATGTGAAATGGTCTTGAAGGAAAGGCACTGAACTGAATAACTAAATATTATTCACATAACTACTGAGATAATTTACTCTCAAACATAAAAGCATACAGACAAAAAATTAAAATGTCCATAAGAGAGAATAAATGCAGTACAAAAGAAGAATCTAAGAGAAATAAAAGTTTTCAGCCTATATAATAACCAACCTTCACTGAAGTCCCTAGAATTGCCTCAGCATAATCAACACTAATCTTTGAGTAAAGATTTAGACCATCCCTCTGTATTCCCTGCTTTTCATCTACGTGGAGGACTATGAAGAGATCACCAGCTAGACCCCTGGAGAGGAGAAAACAATTGAACTGCTTTATTAAGTCTGTTCACAATTATCAAGCAACATTGGATGTAACATATGTAAAGCCAATTAAAAAGTGGTGCTGTAGATTTTGAAATGTAACTGCAAATTAGGGAAAAGTATACAGTCCCCAAAGATGCAACAAAATATTTCTTTGAGGCTGCAAAAAGAATTTGATAATTGAGCAGATATATTGCATTTAAAAGGTAACCAAAAATGCTGACCATTTCAACATCAATAATTCGTGAGTTTCTTCCGGTGATTCACATGGCAAACAAATTAATTGAAGAATGATCACAAAAGAAAATTCATGTGGTCTAGATTGTATCTTCATGTATCTTTTGTGTACCATTTCACAATAGTATCTTATTTCAGAAGGCTTATCATGTGCCCCCTCCGTTTTTCCAGCTATACCTTGTTTTTCATTTTTGACAAAACCCTTGCACTGTCAAGGTTACTGTACAAAAAAAGCGGGATCCTAAAAGAAAATTGAAATGCTATCCACTCACTGACACAGAAAGAAACATTTATATCACAGTTAAAGAAGCACAGTCAGAAAAATAAATCAATTCACAAAAGGAAAAACTTAAGTGCGCTGATGTTTGACTCTGCAGTGGACATAGCCTATTTGAGTTCAGCATTATAGTTACAGGTATTTGCATTGGACAAATACCTAACTGTTAACCTGCATAATAGACTTATAGCACGTCTAGGAGCGTTGGCTTCTGCAGTGCTCCACCAGTTTTGGTAATTCATTTTTATAGATTTTGTCCTACAGTCATGGATAATAACATCTTTATCCCTAAAAATTTTGCAAAATAAAAAATAAACATAAATGTAACAATTTTAACAATTTAGTCCACATTCTTTGGTTTTAACATCTCTATAACCAAAGACTAAAATGTTAACATTATAAATTATATCCTAATTTATTATTATTCTAAAAGTCAAGGATGAATATATTATTACCTATTAAAAAACTTAAATAAAAAATATAATTATATCCTTCTCATTTTTTTTCAAATTCTTTCTTCTCAAACACTCAAATCCAATAATTTTATTCAATTATTTAATTAAAAACTATTGGATGAAATTTATGTAGAAAATAGTTATTTAATTTATTAAATATTGCTAAAAATACACAGATATATTAGAAAACATATAATTATCAAACATTTAAATAATATGTTTTTCAATATTTTACTTTTACCTAACAAATAGTGTTTACCAAATACCATCAACTTTTATTTGACAGCTAACTTGTGTTTACCAAACACCCGACAACTTCCATTTGACCCATAGCACCTCAATACCAAACGTGCCCTTACACAGCAGTCAACTGTATGGACTCAGGGAACTTTCATCCAGCAACATTAAACTAATGAAAAAAACCCGTCTGGACCTTGAAGCAATTAATTACAATTTTCATTAATAAAGAAGCAAAACTTCTGAAATTTTCCCAATGATGCTGCATTGTCATGTTGCCTTACCTTAATACACTATTAGTGATCAAGAACTAGAGTCAATTCAGTTTCCAAAATCCAAATGTAAAGACTATGTCAATGAAACAAATTTAAATATAAAAAAGCATCAAGGAAAACCATTCTTTCAGAAAATCTTCGTATTGTACACACCTTCTCTTATCAAAATTCCCCTCTCCTTGAATTTGCATTGTGGATCCATTGTTTACACCAGGGGGGATATCTAGTTTCATAGTTCTCTTTGACTGTATTTTACCATTGCCACCGCATCTTCGACAATGATCAGTTATTATTTTGCCGCCGCCACCACAATTAGAGCAAGTAGAGACCTGTAAATCATACACAATATGATCTATAGAGATACACCAAAGACAGAAAATTACAAACAAAAATAAATATAAGGAGATTAGGAGATGGATTAAGTAAAGTATGATTAAGACATCCTACTGCTCAAATAGTCAGGGTTTTTGCTCAGTTTTATAGTCAGCTAGTAAAAGACAGTATTAGTTTAATGAATATTCAGATAGAAAGTGCTAATATCAAAGATGTATCACCTTACAAGACATTTATGGGTACTACATACTTCCATTCAGATTTATTAAAGCATATACATGGCAACTGGAAACACAGGAAGAAATACACATGAATACAAATAACAATTATTTGCAATGCAAAAACATGAAATAACAATTATTATACTGATGTAGCCCCCCCAAAAATGAAATTCCTTATAACATTTTCTAGGAGATTAGTTTCCAAGGAGGCATTGATATAAAGCTGAGTTTTAATGTAGGAATAAAACAAGAAATTGAAAATTTTAGAGTTCATTGTTTGAATAACTATTTTATGATAAGTAATTGGTCAAAATAGTGTATTACTTAAGAATGTGAGGATTATGGCATAGTGAAGAAGCCTACAGAAACTCAATAACTTTTATGTGGGACTAGACGAACCAAGTGCTCTGATAAGCCTACACTTTAACTCAGGTAATGTTGCAAGAAAAGCCATTGGAAAACTTTCATCTGCACAAACAATTCAGTTTCAAGATTGAGGTGTATAATCTATTTACTGTATAGGTATTTGCTTTGCATCTTTTCTAGTTTGGGTTAGTGTATCTATGGTAACTGGCGAAATAAACAGTATCAAGGCTTCGTTTGAAGAATATGCTTTGTTTTATGAGGAAGTTACTGGAAGATTTTCTGAAATAAAATTCTACAAGATTTTCCCTTCTTATTCCAATTTTTTCGTTTAGCTTTTAGGATTCAGAATCTAGGCCTTGTAGCTCGAAAATTCCGTGCGTAATTGCTTTTAAGTGCAGAATACAAACAAAATCCAACTAACAACTTTTTTTGCCTTAATTTGAGTTTCATATGTAGTCTAGATATATGTCTACTAATCAACTTCTAATCCAGAGCTACATCAAAAGGGAAGTTACTATATTGCCAATTTTAATTCAAATCCAATCATGTTAATCTCCTACAAACACTAAAAACCATATTCTTATCCATTATAAAAGAAGAACCTAAATAAGTAATTTTCATATGGTCGAGAGATCAATGTAAAACATCCCAACATGTTCGATTTCACTTTCATGAAGCAAAAAGAGGGGCTATATGTTAACTTTCGATTTCACTTTTGAAAGATATAGGTCAACTACCTATTCTACTTACAAGTTACGAAAACTGCACCTAGAAAACAGGAAAATTTTCATAGGCGACTAACATGAAATAATCAATCTCCATAGTTGTTTTGGTATGAAAATTACCCGAGACATCATTCCAAATGGTGTTCTCTGAGTTTTCATTACCCCTCCTCTACCCCCACAAGCAGTACATGATCGTATGCAACTACTAGATTTAGCACCTGTTCCATCACAATTATCACATGTTTCAAAACAAGAAACTTCAAACTCACGCTGTCCTCCAAAAATTGATTCTTCAAAGCTCAAATGAAGGTCATACCTACAACATAGAAACTCAAAATTAAGAAAATAAAAACTTTTATATTTAAAAAAGACAATAGTACAATGTTTAATATATATGTGGGGGAAAGAAAAAGTTTGCCCACAAGTCCTGATCATAGGACGCCTTCTTCGTCACCATTTTATTAAAAATGTTCCTTTTAAAGAAAATGAAAATAAGAAGCTACTTGGGTTAAAGGCACAAAGCACAATTTATTTTATGCAAAGGTGCCAGTGCTTAAATATCTGACCGTTAGCATATCTTTTTTGTCATTTCAAAGTCATTTGAACATTGTGAAATTAAAGTGATGGAAAGATGGTAAAAGTTGGTTGGATTTGACTAAGCACACATTTTACCGAATTCTCAAACCCTCCTGATAGAAATAGAGGTACATCATTATCATTGTCATTATTATTATCGTTGTTTAAAGAAATTGCAGGTATTTTTTTAAAGTGGAATGTTGCCTATATCAAGGAAGCATTCTTCTGATCAAGAAGAAAGCATAAATCTAGAAACATACTCTACTTCCAAAATCATGCTGTCAAAATTGCAGAAGCTTAAAAACCATAATCCCTAAATAAGCTTTGCAGACAGAACCATAATAAAATTTTGATAAGTTTACTAAAATTTGGATATTGGAATTTGGAGGTTTAAATTCTAGATCACACAATCACCAAATAGACACTAAATCAATTCAAATTAACATTCAAGTTAAAGTGTCAAACCTGAAATCAAAGTTTGGCAGAAAATTGAAAAAGAAATTAAAATTCATTAAAATATGATTAGAAATAATAATAATAATTGCGATGACCTCTGTGAGCTAAACTTATACATCTTTAAAACTTCTAATGGATGAGAAAAATAACAGTTAAGGTACAACACTTTGCAACTACTACCATTCAAAGCTAAAGATTATTGTCCTACATTACTAAACTCTAAAGCAATCCAAGCTTTTTAACAGAGAACATAAATTAAGGTATTATCAAAAACAAAAGATTCAAAGCAAAATGTCAAAAGGATTTGTGGTTAGCTGCTATAAAATGGGGAAAAGGATTAAGACAGATTTATTTAAGAGAGAGTAAAAGACCAGTATAAATCTGATGAGCCAAATTCTGTTGATTGTACTACCTTTCGAACACCCAGCTCCACACTTACAAAGAGGTAATGTTTTTAACAGGTAAATAGCCAATGATAACTGTCTAGGTAGATAGTTACCGAATATCAAGACCCCAATTTCCTTTGTTTTCGAAATTGAATTTCATGCCTCTATCATCACCCATTCCTGCAAAGAACCCATCTGAACCGCCAAAGAATGCATTGTATATTTCAAAAGGATCCACCTATTAAAGAAAATTGATTATTTCAGAAGACAAGAAGTGTAATTATGCAAAAGCATATAATCAGACATCCCGTCTAAAGAAAGGGGAAGAATGGTCAGCAGAGAACAAGTGTAATAGTTTACAAGCACATGCAAAAAAGAAAATCCACTCATTTGGCTATTTCGGTAACCACTCATTTGTCTGATCTTACCCCCTGTGAACCGCTGCTTGATCCATCATATTCTGCACTTAGACCCGCCTCACCAAGGCGATCATACAAAGATCTTTTCTCATCATCTGACAGGACCTACATAAGTGTTTCATTAGAAAATGCGAAAGGAAATGAGAAAGAGAGAGGGCTGATGATGTAGATGCAATATAATCATTAGATACTGATAAAATTTGTTCCAGAAACAATAAAAAATGAGCAGAATACAGTGCCAAATACTTAACACTAACAATTAGAAAAATAGATTAACAAAACAGCAATCAAGCTCTTTCACTGAATAGATAAATGATCAGGAAAGATGCACAAGAATTTATGTTTAGAACAGTTACCTCATAGGCAGAGCTTATCTCTTTGAACTTCTCCTCTGCCCCGAGGACCCTTGTTCATATCGGGATGATACTGCTCAAAACAAGAAGACATCAGCTTTTTCTGTAAGATATAACTCAAGAATCAACACATATTCACATACTATATCGCAATGAAAATAATTCACATCAAAGGAACCTTCAGACAAGCTCAAAAACTTTCATTTTTGAAAAAATTAAAGCAAAAATAAGTTATCTTTAAGTAATTATTGCCTAAAAATTCCATAAAGTAACAACACATTCAATATGAATAACACAATGCAACTGACCTTCCGAGCGAGCTTTCTGTAAGCCGCCTTGATCTCCTGCAACGACGCATTCCTGCCAACATTCAAAGTGGAATAGTAATCCGTTCCAGCGGCCGCCCTGATGATTCCTCTCCGGTGACATTTCCGATTGCTGAAGGGGAAATTCCATCCCGTGGGAAATTTGAACTTGAAGGAATTGGATCGAAGTGCAGAGTTTGTAATTGGATGAAGCTTCGGATTAACATGATACTGATAACATGATGGAGTGTAAATTATTGGCATAGTTTTTGGAGTTTGCGGGAAAAAGTGTAGAATGTGACGATGTTATGATCGTTGCAATAATCCGTTTAAAAGGGTTTTGGAGAGGTTTCCGCAGTTTTTCGGTCGGGGTTAATAACATTTGGCTCCTTATATTTTATATATAAACGAGTAATTCATTTATTTATATTGAATATGCCCTGACTTCTATTGAGATGATCAGAATAATTTTATTAATTTTTTAGCATTTAAAATTTGTAATTTATTTTAAAATTATAAAATAGGCGATTATTTTTTAGTCAAAAGTTATAAAAATAAAGAAAAAAAGTGTAGCATTAGATCCCCAAGCGCAATTTTAGAAACCAAAAAAAACATGATTAATAATTGTCTGATATTTGTATCACATATTTAAAAATCATTTTGTATCTATATTGAATTTTTCTATTTCTTTAAAATATAATTAACCATTCACATAAACGTATGTCAAATATAATTCAATTTTGATTATTCAAATATTTTAAAAATATTTATTCTTTAACTTAATATATAAACCCAAGCCCAACATGATATAACAAGGTATGAATCTCCAGATCATTCTCCTAAATTGTTAATGCAAATTTACTTGTCAAATCGTGTACTCTATATTCTGTTACCCATTAGGAATTTTCAAAAGTTGTGAAGATTAAAAAGAGAAATGTCAGTAAATTAGTAAGAACATAAACAAACAATCAGCAGCCTAACTGCCAACAAAACTTTCAGTACATGGTCCGAAAACTCGTGAAGAAACTAATGGAATGAAAGAATGAATTAATTGAATAGAATAAATGAAAATCTATACATAAAACCCAAACAAAAATAATTCACTAAAACCGAAAAAGAAGATGAACCTTGGGAAAGAAATTTACAAGATGCTTTGTTTCTAAACTTTTAACCAACTCTTGGGATCTTTTCATGCTTCCAATCAGTATCAGTTGCACCCAACTTCAAAATTAACAACAGCGCCGGAAATGATACATATCAACAAAGCAATTTCTCGTCTACAGGTTTATTAAAGATTAGAATTTTGGAGCCTCTTCATTTCAACGTCTTCTATTCCTTTATCCATTTGATAATTAGGCTATGTCGATGCTGTCAATATGCTTTGATCCGTAACTTGTTTTAATCCTGATATGCATTTTGTTGCACTAGCATTTGTTGACGAACTAATTCATCTAAAGCTTCCTTCATCCACCAGTGCGGACAAGCTTCTTTAGCTTCGGTCACAGTCATCTAAATAATATAGTAAATTGCAAAATTAGGACAAGGACAATTCTCTAACACAATTTCGTTTAATAATTGTAAAAGCATATTCTATTTAATACATACCCATCTTCGTTTTCGGAAACTCTTTTCAGGCCAAAGATCTAATTGCTTCTTGACAAGCAGAGGAAACATGTAGGCCTCGTGAATGATTGCACGGCTTTTACTCTTGTAAAGCCATTTACCCAGTCCAAACTGCAAGAATATTCAAAATAATCAAATCAAAATTAGAAAAAAGGCGTCAAAATAGAAAAACAACACTAGCCAAAATATATATCTAATCACTGATTCAATATGCAGATACTTACTTCTACATTTCCAATCACACCAGCTTCCTCTAATGTCTCTCGCAAGGCAGCCTCTTCCATAGATTCGTCTATTTCCCATCCTCCCTGAATTCATATCAAAATGTGAATCACATTAAGAAATACATAAAAGATGATATAATTACATAATAATATAATGCAGACATCTATAAGTGACTTTGTACATGTTCCTTAACAATTCCACCCAGACACAAAATCCATGTCTTGTAAAATATGAATGTTTTCACCTGATAAATTTAAAATATGTAAATCGAATAATTGATGCTGATAGTAGTACCTTTGGGAACTGCATTCCTTGTCCCTTCTGTGAACTAATTACAAGAACTTCCAATTCTTGGGTGAAAGTTTTATCATTTGTAGACGATGATCTATATCTGTAGGGAATGCATCTGCTTAATACAACAAAAGATAGCATATCCAAGATCATCAGGACTTCCATATTTCAAAAAGGTAATATTCGCATAAATATAGATTTTAATTAACACCAGAATATTCTTCAGCCAATCCCAAATTAAAAATAAGCATCTTAGGCGCCTAAATCAAGTCGACATCACAGCTGATTTTTTAACTTATGTAACCGAGAAAAAATTAAAAAAAAAAAAAAAGTTAAAGACTTGGAAACGCCAGTCTGCATTATTATTTGATGGAAGAATGACGTGGCATGTCTGTGCACCTTAAACATTGTACAGTGAGTTGATAACAAAATAGCATCAAAATTATCAAACAATTTAAAAAAAATTTTCCTCCCTCCCTATGCATACAATAACAAACCCAGATGAAATCAGAAAAACAAAAGCATAAACAAAGGGACAGAAATTCATGATTTTGACAAAAACCCACTTCAAAAAGCTGAAAACCCATGAAAAAGAGATTGAAAAAAGAGAGAAAACTGACCCTACAACTTGGCGATAGCCTTGGTCATAACGCTGCAACTGCCTGCCGGTGCGAGAAACCAAAGAGAACATATTTTGGAGTTGGGAAGGTAAGAATTTGACTGGAATCTTCTCTAACAAAGGATGAAGAAACCAAAGGTAACTTGCAAAGTTTGTTAAAGAGAACGAAATCCGTCGCATTCTATTCTTAAAATCACTGGATAACTCAAATTTGGAAAATTAAAAACGTTCGATGTTTAAGAGTTCTTACCCTTTGCCTTCCAATTAGTCTTCCATAATTGGATTGTTTATAATGGTGATTCGCTCGGGGGAGGATGAAAGTACAACTACTTGCCTTACGCGCACGACCAGCGCTTTACGTGCACGCTTCATTATTGTAGAAAATAACAAACAGGTCCCTACTACATTCTTACAATTTTACAAATCATGACATAGCTTTTTCATTTGTGTGCAGTGCGTCTTTAAACCTATTGAAATTACCAAAATAATCTTAAATGTAAATTTAGAGTTTTTCTAGGTTTAAATATAATTTAATTCGGATAATTTAGATAATTTAAAAGTATTTATTTCTAACTTAATATTAAAAAATTTTAACTTTACGCTTACTTCAAATATTTAATTTAAATTATAATTTTAAAAATATCTATATAAAGCTATCTAATCATTTATAAAGACATGATATGTTAAATTACTGATTTTTATAAATTTACATTCAGATACAATAAATAAAATAAATATATCATAAAATTTATACATTCTTATCAATTCAAATTTTAGATAAAGAATAATAAATACTACGTCACATCATATATTCAAAAGACATAAGGGTAATTTAGTTATTTTGTGTCGAATTGAGGATTTATTTGATTAAATATAGAAATTGTATTCCGATTATGAAAATATGAAAAATTAATAACCCAAGTGTTATTCCCTATTGATTAGCCGCACAGTGGAGATCAACTCAGTGTTCAAATCATCGCACCCCATCCGTTCGATGTTACTACTTTAACTACTTTTTTTTTTTTCTTAAAAAACCGTTTTTAACAATTTTTTAAAAACATAAAATTTGTTAAAAGTTAATAAGTTAATTAAAAAATATATCAACAATGCACGTCATGCCACGTGGATGATAGTTGAACTCTTAACCACACTGTAGTGTATACTAATTTTTCTTTAGCATCATTTTGTTAAACTAGTTTATATAATTTTTTAATAGAAATTAACAAAATATATACAATTAAAATAGTAGTTTCATGTATTTTTATTCTCGTATTACGTAACTACGTATTCTTGTAAGGTGGTGCGTGAGAGAGGCGTGTGCTGGAGGATGAGAAGATATTGTGTTAATAAAATAGCCACTTGTGGATTGACGCGTAAAGGAGAGTCGTGGTTTGAAACAGCTCTGACTCGGACTCGGACCCGGACCGACTGGGTTTTAATTTAATTTTCTTTTCACTGTTTGCAGAAACGACTTCCGTACGCGGTTTCCGGTGAGCGTACGACTTTTCCTTGGTAGATATTTTTAAAGTCGTTTTTCTGCCTTCTTTGTTACTTCCAAACAACAAACCCCACACTATGTTGTATTGCCTCATTCCTAACAAACACTTGCCATAAACTAGGAAGTTTTCTCTTGATTCCTTCCTATGCCTAATTTTTTTATTATTTTTTTAATTTTTTCCAAGGAGGGATTTCTAGAAATGTCATAATGCTTCCTATTTGAAAGAAAATTTGATTTTTTGCTTTTTTTTTTTATTATTTTAACTACAGTTTAAAAGTAAATTTGGTGTCATAACCCATAATTGAGTTAAAATGACATAAATGTTTTAATATAATTATTTTTAACAATGACTAAGTTTGTATTTTGAGAACTCTAATTACAAACACAACATAATTTTTTAACAATGGGATAATTATTTTTGTGAATAAATAAATTTGCATGTGAAGGATTTGAAACACAAACACAACACAATTATTGTATAGTAATATAGATTATACTATGCTAATATTAGTTAAGACTATTCTGATCATACTTCAATTATCATTTTACCAATATTAACCTCATTTCATAAACTTCAAAAAAAAAATCATTTGATATTGAAATAGTATGACTTTAAAAAAATATTCTTCATTAAATTGAACTATTAAAGATGTCAAATATTAATAAAAAAAAAAAGTGAATTCAATCTACTAAAAATTAGTGTTACTTGACTATTTTTTACAAATATACTTTCAAAATAATGAAAGTATCATAGTCTCAAACGAAGTGTGATTCATTTTGACGTTACTAAAAAAAATATTTTTTTTTCAAAAAAAGATTATTAAATAACTAAAGGTTTATCCTTTAATATATTAAAAAAAAAAGCGTTTTCTTTTTCCCATAATAATTAGATGTTATTTTTTGAAAGTGTTTTCTTTTTCCCCGTAATAATTAAATGTTATTTTCCATAATAATTAAAAGTGATTTTAAAGAGTGGTGGTGCAAAATCATTATGGGTGCTGGGTGTGGGAGTGCTTGTTGGGAGTGGGACAAGGTTTGTTTCTGGCGATACGGTAGTATTTACTAGAAGACGATGATAAGGATCCAAATTCCATTTCTCAACCGAATTCATACATTATAATCTGCAGGGCAAGGCTACTCGAAACAGTGAGCAATCGAATATTACCATCAAATAAAACCTACGAACAGTCGAAGTTAGCATTACCTTCTTTGTGGTCTTCATCTCATAAATAACATAAAACTGTATGAACAAATGGCATCGGCAAACATAGCTGCCTAAAGCTTACAATTTGAGCCTCAACGTGTTAAGCACTAAGCTTTAGCAAACGGACATCTGGAGTTTACCAATCCTGTAATGGAGCATCGTAATTTACACAGTTTGCTTCGTAGAAGAACGGTTACAAACAATTATCATGTCTATTGTGATAATAAATTAAACTAAACTAAACTAAACTAAACGAAGCTGGAAAAATATAAAAGAAGACAAAAACGAATCAAACCAAAAGCAAATATATCTTCGCACTTAAAATTTGTATAGCAACTAATAAGTATTTGTGGTTTATTTATCAATGTAACAAAATTTACCTTCGCAGCATGAATATCCATGCAGCAGAGTTGCACGTTCCCTCCACATTTAATAGCAGAAAGAGGGAAAAAAAAAAACGAGAAGAAAAACCAAATACAAATCATTATCAATCATAACCTAAACTCTAACAGCTCCAAAACCATAACATTTTTTAATATTATCCATCAATCATAAGCCTTTTCCCAGTCATCAACAACCTCAGACAGCTCTGTTTCGCTGAGATTTGCTCGAGGCTGCCCTGGCAAATTCGAACTGCTTCCGCTTGATTCAGTTCTCGTGGATGCAGTAGATGATTTTACTGAAGTTTCAGGGTCCAGGGCACTCCACCGATTTATTGTTGCTGCAATAGGAGGTCCTTTTTCTTTCCATGCAGATGCCTGCAAATCTGCAGAACCACCAGATGGCTCTTCATCACCCCATGAATCTTCTCTCCAGCTCATCTCCTGAACAACAGCCTTCTTCCACGGATTTCCTCTCTGAGAGGCAACCCCTCCTACTTCCTTGACCATTCCTTGTCCTCCCCATGCATTACCAGAAGATGGTGCCCCTGATGCACCACTGTTCTGAACAACCAAGACAGCTCCATAATAAACTGATCCATGATCCAATCTCCTTGTAGCAGTTGCTGCACGAGCAGGATCACTAAATACAGCCAATGCATTCTTGTCATTCAACCAAACCAGTTCACATTCCCCTCCAAATCTCAGTACCAGTGCACTTATATCTGCTTCCCTAGGCAAATCTAGAAAAGAGACAACAAGCCTGGGATCCATATCTACCAGAGGATCAAAAACTGGTGGATGAGAAGCATTTACAGCGGAGGCACCCTTTACCCCAATCACGCGAGGCGGGGCCTTGGACTTGGAAGTAACATGAACCACAACAAAACGTTTTGGTTCCCAACCAGCAGCACTGACAGCAAGCTTCCATCTCTCAGCTATTATCCTTACTGCATCTCTCTTATCCTTCAGCATTGGACAGAAAACATGAACCTTAAGAGAATTTGCATTCCCTCTGTTCTTACCTAGCACCAAGAACTTGCATCTCTCCTCCACAGAAAGCACCCATTTTGGATCACGCCTATACAGGTCAGCAAGCAACTCAGATACGGCAGCATTCTCACCAAAATGAAGTGAATCCAGATTTGGGGGAGTAATATCAAAAGCATCTGCAAGAACCCGTTTACGCTCCAACTTAGCACATTCATCATCACACATAAGCTTCCTCTGCCCAAGCGGAATCTTCTTGCCAGTCAATTCCACTGGCTGAAGTGGTACTGGCAACTTTTGGACAATGGAAGCTTCAAAAACAGTATCAGAATTAAATCCTGCACTGCTCCCTCCCGCATCACAAGGAACACTTGCTGTACTCCGGCCACAAGAACAAGTGATTGTAACAGGAAATTCACATCTTACATCAGGACAAAGTCCTGAAGGATGACACAGTGCAGTACATGTATGCCGACAATCCCTCCTTGGAGCACCACATATCTGCCCACAAGAAGCCTTCAAGCCTGGTTCAGAACTGCAGGCTGCATCACAAGGCGGTGGGTGACAAGTTCTGCCACACGCGTGCATACCACATTGCCTGGTCTTGCCACAGAGCTTGTTGCATCTAATATCCTTTGAGCCACAGGGTATGTTCCTGAGAACCACATGCCCACCAATGCACTCCTTTGCTATAGGCACCGAACAGGGTGGGCAGTCACCGAAATGACAACTGTGAGACGCTGAATGGCCACAAGGCTGAGGAATGGAGCATGGGAGCTGACATGAAGGGGTAGGGGTACCACAAGGCAATGGAGGTGGGATTGAAGTTCTCCCGCATGCACATGTCAGATCCGTAAAGATTGTCTCAAGGCAAGGAGGACAATGGCCACTGTGACACAGTGATTCACAAGTATGCTGTCCACACCTCAGTTTCTTTCCACAGGCCATTTGACAAAAGTGTGGATCCCAATCTCCAGAGTGAAGGTTGTTAGAGCTGGAGAAAGGGCAGCACCGCTCACTACACCGGTGCCTCCCACAATTCTTCTTTCTTCCACATGCTTTCTCGCAGGTGAAATTCTCATTCCCTGTTGTTCTGTAGCATTCCACAGTTCGCGAAGTTGATCCACAGCGACACTTTTGGGTAACCTGAACCAAACAAGGTGGACAATCCCCAGCATGGCAAAACTCATTACAGTGGTGCAGCCCACAAGCAAGGGGTTTGCCACATACTTTTGAACAAGTTGGAATGGGGTCCAAACAACTCTTCCTTTGATCCTGTAAGCTAGTTTTTCCACAAAAGCAAGACTTGATCTTGCTTGGCATCAATTCACACTCTCCACAAGGGCCAGGATGGCAAATTTCACCGCAGCTATGATGACCACAACGAAGCTTCTTTCCACAGGTTGAACTACATGAAAAAACACCATCTTCTGCTTTCACCTCCCCCTTTACAGCCATGTCTCCACAAAGGACAACCTCCACCTTTTTCTTGCAGAAGCATGAGGCATTCACAAGAACCTGGCAAGGACCACAGGGGCCCACATGGCATATCTGCTCACATTTGTGACGCAAACATTCAAGATGCTTATTGCACTTCTGCCCACACGTTAGTACAGACTTCCGATCAGAGCATCTAGTTGTAATCATTTTCTTCCCGCAAGGACATAAACATGGTGGAGCAAATGCCTTACATGGGGGGCACGGACCAGGATGGCACTGCAAGACACAAGTGTGAGGGCAAAGATCCTCATCACTCCCACCAGCACTTGAAACCTTACTCTCAAGGGGCTTCCCACATGGTTCCCCACATGAATGGGGAGTCAAATACAAATCTGAAGGAGGGTCCGTCCTCTTCCCACAGAAACAAACATACCGAATCTCCTTTGATGACGTAAGCTGCACATATTGACAGCCTGGGCACCGCCAGTTAAAGCCCTGATTCTTCTCTGCTGACAAATCAACAGATGTGGGTGCCCGTGCCCATTTCTTTATGCAATTCAGATGGAAAATTGAATAACAACTAGAACAAGACCATATAGGTGCAGACCTCCTAACCATATCATAACAAATCATACACTCGACTGTACCCTTCATGAGCTTGTCCTGAATTTCTTGCACAAGCTGTGGCAAATTCGGGTCCTTTGGCTCCTTCTTTGCCTGATTCTCACCCCTTCCTCTCCCTCTATGATGATTTGTGAATTGCCCCTTTTGTCCTCTAAACTCATTGTTCGCGAATTGCCCCTTTTGGCCTCTGAAGTCTTGGTTTCCTCTTCGGCGATTATCATGTGAAACAGATACATCTCTAGTGTTCTCACTGTCACCATTTGCATTCTGATTGAAGCTCTGTGGTGCATTTGTATTCTGATTGAAGCTCTGTGCAGCAACTGCATTCTGATTGAAACTCTGTGCAGCAACTGCATTCTGATTGAAGCTCTGTGCTGCATCTGCATTCTGATTGAAACTCTGTGCAGCATCTGCATTCTGATTGAAACTCTGTGCAGCATCAGCGTTCTGATTGAAGCTCTGGGGTACATTTACGACTGCTGCTGAGAATCCTCGTGGAACCCATTCCCGGCGAGTACTTCGGCCAGGAAACCTATTCCTGTCCCTTCTATCATTTCTCACCTCAGAGCTCATATTTTGATTCGGTAATGTCAGCGAACGAGAACTTGTATCCACTGAATCCCAACTGAACTCCACTTCTATATCCAATAGACCCAAACTGAACAATGCAAAGATTTAAACCTTAGCTTCAACTCCTCAAAAACTGTAAAAGCGACAAATGACATTATGAATATAGAAGGCGGTTTTCCCAACAAAATACACGCAGAAATTGTTTGAGAAAAAAACCCTAATGATTAAAACAAAAAACAATAACACAAAACGAATTGAATTTCAACTTTGATGCTTGATTATATAAACTCGAATTTCAAACTAAAATCATCAAGAAAAAAAGAAGGCCCAAACTAATCAAACTCCTAAGCCTATTCCCAGCCGCGGATCATAACAGCTATCATGACATATCAAAATCCATGTAAAAGAGAGAAAATAAAAGTACCTGATAAGCAATATCAATCAAGAGATGTATAGATGATTTGAAAATCGATAAACGCCGAAATTCGGAGGGCGTTTCGGTATTTTATCTGATGAGGGTTTCTCGGGGAGAAACCGGGAAATGAATAAAAATGTTGGGAGAATGGAGTAGCTTATAAAGGGTGCCGCGAGAAAAATTTGCTTGGGGCTAAAGGAATAACCGAACAGCGCCTTATTTTTTTATTATTTTTTTGTTAAATATAAAATATAAAAATAAAAATTCATTTTTTATTTTTTATTTTTGGCTGAAAATGAAAGTGTCTCGTCAGAATAAATTCGTGCGCGTGACTGTGAGACTGTGTGCACGTGCGTGCGTGACGGTCACTCTACCGCCTTCTGAGGAATCACCGAGGTTTGTTCGCTTGTGAGCCCGTCGTTCAATTCTTCTCCTAAAAAGACGTAAATGCCCTTCCAGACTTGAGTAACAACCATGGACGTTTGGCTGGGAAAAAGAAAATAAGCAGAAAATTGGTGTTTTTACTTAAATTAATGAAATTAAAATTAATAAGTAGTAAATTTATCAAATAAAAACTTTTATTAAAAACATTTTTGCGGTTGTTTAGATGCATTTTTAAAGCATGTTTTTCATTTTTCAAAAATAAAAAATTCGTCAAACTTCTTATTTTGCAGAACATCTTACAGAACATTTTTTTTAAATAATTATTTTATTCCTTTTTACAAATAATACTAAACGTATTTTCATTATTTTTCATTTTAGAGAACAACTTATCATAGAATTTTCTAATTTTAAAAACATTACTTTTAAAATATGACTGTTATCCTAAAAAATGGTTTTTAAAAATATTACTTACTAAATATATCCTTTTCTTTTTAACAAATACCAACTTATCACTTAATATTTCAAAATTACTTATTATAAATACTACCAAAAAGATTTTTTGAATCTTAAAAACAATATTTTTAAAATATAATTGTTATTGTGAAAAATAGTTTTTAAAAATATCACTAAATATATCTTTTTTTTTACAAATATCAACTTATCACTTAATATTTTAAAATTACTTATTATAAATACTACCAAACAAATTTTTTGAATCTTAAAAAATTACTTTCAAAATATGATCGTTATTCTAAAAAATACTTTTAAAAATATTACTAGATATATCTTTTTTGTTACAAATATCAACTTATCACTTAATATTTTAAAATTACTTACAGACATAATTTATTATACTTTTTCTTTTTGCCCACATTACAAAAATAGGTTAAGTATGAATCGAAACTAACGGGAAATTAAATTTAATTGAAATCTAGTTCAACCGTCTACATACAAAATTGCAAACTATAATTCATTAGTAAATTTAAAATTTTGCCCATGTTTAACAGTTAATCAGTGTTAAGTCCATGTAAATAATTACTTGTTCATAAATTTTTTTTAGGAAATTATTTTAATTTATGGCAAGTAATTATAAAAATAGTTAAATATATTATAATTATTTATATCTTTGTAACTTAAGTATAATACTGATACTAACAACAAAAGATAAAGACGAATTGTATTTTATATATTGGTAAATTATGAATATAAAATGTTAAAAATGTTGTAAATTTTAGAAACAAGTATATTTGTTTGATCAATCCTGTTGTTAAAACGGGATGTATTGTACGTTCGTGATATAATTTATTAATTTTTGTAAGCATATTACTTGGGTTTACAATATTTAGTTTAAAATAATTATGAACATTGAAATTCAACTCCTTCCATGTTTCTAAGAATATATATCCTGCAAAAGAAGGAGATTTTGAAAATAATTTATCGAACACTTGAAATAAAAATTGCTTTTATTCCTAGTAGCTACAATTAAACCGAAACTAGCTGTTAATACTCAAGATCAAAAGGCAACCTTCCTGTTTCCAGGGAAAACGAAAATGAAAATGTTTGAAGAATTCTTGAAACTTAAAAGCATTGTTTTAATCAATTGTTGTCCAAGTTTCAACACAGAACTGCTGAATTTTATTCTATTCAAACACGTTTCTTTCTCAATCAAGGGGAAAAGGCTTCATGCAGCGTTCTACATAAATGGCCAACCAAATTTCAAATTCTCCGATTTTGTATTTGGAGTCATATTTGATTTGGTCATATCATCAAATTGGGATCTTCTCATTGCACTACCTAAACCTTATACTCTACAATTTAACCAATCGATTATGTCTTTCGAGATATCATCTCGTTCTGGTTCGAAGAGGAGATCGTGTAACAGTCCTTGGTACAATTTCATGGTTTTGTCAGATGAGGCAGCCTCTTGATACAGTTTTTGAGAAGCTTCAGGATCAGTTACTGTATCATCACTGCCATGGAGAACTAGAAATGGAACTTTCAATCTGCTCAAGTTTTGCTGCAAGCAGGTTGTGATTCGAAGAATCTCGTAGCCAGTTCTGACCCTGATGGATCCGGTGTACACTAGTGGGTCCGAATACTTAGCTAGTAGTGCCTCTGGGTCACGAGACACCGGCATTCCCTTCTTATTTGCTGCACTGATTTGGTATCTTGGCAACAAAAATGCTACAATCGGGGCAAGTACCTACCACAAAAATAATATGGGGTTGAACAAATGATGCCACTCTTTGATTCAATTATCATATTTACATATGGACAGCATTCAACCAGATGAAAAGTTTTTCACGAAGTGAACGAAGTATCTGAAGTTATCATTAAAAAGCAGTCTTACCACAAAAATGGGATGGGATGGCTGAACTCCCACCGCAGGCGAAGTTAGGACTATACCTGCTATACGGGCCTCAAATTTTGGATCAAGCATTGCCTACAATTTGTTAACAGTGAAAGTTAAGGAAAATTCCAGGTCCTACGCTTTGATGTATTGAAAAAATTGAATGGAAATATGAACTCATTCAGCGTTTTGTAGAAACAGAAACATTACCTTAAGGACAATAGCTGCGCCTGTTGAATGTCCAAAGCAAAAACATGGAAGGCCAGGATTTTCAGATAAAACCTTTTCAACATATGCTTTCTGTATAAAATTAAAGAGAGAAAATATTCAATTGAATCCGAGGTTTATTTTAGACGTATTATCATTAGTGTGTTCTTTATGAATCTTTAAACTTACCATATCCTTCACAGCAAAGTCAAGAGAAGGGACGTATGCGTGCAGTCCATCACTTCCACCATGTCCTAATAAAAGAGGAACAAAAGAACTTGCATGAGAGAAAATTTATAGATTAGATTATAGCTAGAAACCATGAACAACTACTATGGATGACAAAGCACTGAGAACTACTACATTAGGATATCCGCTTAAGACTTCTCTTGGGAAAAAAACAAAAAAAGACGCTGATTTGATTTAATTGTAACCAGTGTCAGTCTAACATACATGCACTCAAGAACCATGTGAGAGGCACATATTGACAACTTCACCATTAGTTTATCTCTTAGGATCCATGAAAATTCAGGGTAAGGAAAGTAACTAAATTGGCTAAAATTTTCATTGGATAATTTCTGTTACCCATCAACCAGAAAAGGCCACATTAGTAACTTCCATTTCTGTCTCTACAGAACAAAGAAAACTAGAACATAGTTCCTAAACGTTTCGACTTTTCTTCCAAGGATGCAGCCTCCTCCTTATGTATCCTTTCCAATTTTAGAAGTAAAAGTTCACACCCAAACACACAAATAAGAAGCTTACTTATTAAGAGAAGCTTCAGATTTTACTTTTTCGCCCCAATGGCATGCCAATTGAACTACTCAATCCCTGCAACATCCAAATATAGATGCATTGTTGAAGAGCATAGTCTCCAGACCATAAAATATTAATAAATGCAAAAGTTTCTTCGAAGGATAAGCTGATAAGCCAATTAAATTGATAAATTGAAAAAATAAAAAAACTATTAGTATGATTTGAAAAGCATAGCCTCGGGCTTAGATTGGTCTGTTGTGCTTTTTGCTATGCTTTGAAAGCACAACAAAAATGTTTCGGAAAATACTAATTTTTTGTTGGTATCAAACATTCTTTCACTTATATTTGACATTGGTAATTTTATCCTACATCAGCTGTAGTTTCAAAGCCACAAAACTACAATTTCAAACATAGCCTCAATCCTGCTGCAGAAAAGATACATGCTAAGTTGCAGACCCAATAAAATACTTGTTAAGAAACTGTAAGACATTGTGCGGGCTGTATGTCAGTATAGTCACTATCCTAGGAAGCTGTAGAAATATGATGCTCATTCGGCTACAACTCACTGAAAACTTATCTCTCTGAAATGGTAATAGGAGTGCATCAGCATTTTTTTTATTGCCAGGTTCACTAAAGCCAATTTGAACTCATCAAACTTCTAGTTTACTTTGTAAGCACTCCTTATGATACTTGAAAGAATCACTTGTAACTGAACTAGACTGCATTAAACAGGGCACTAAAATATGATCAAGCATATTCTTACGGTGAACAAAAATTAAGAGAGAAATTCCATTGAAACATGAAGATCCGTGATAGGTATTAATAGTGTCATACTTTGGGAAATAGCAACACGCGCTTGTTAAGTTTAAAGGTGATGACAAGAAAATATCTTCTTCAATTTTATGTTTGTTCCCTTTTATGAGACAATAATGGTTGTAACACAAACATTTATTGTATAATAAAAGTGTGTTAAGAATAAAATATACATGAGGGACAGATCATTGTTTTTCCTAGGTAAAATTTCAAGCACGTGCATATAGATAACTTCAGTTGATGTGAAAATAATCAACCTGTCAACAGACTTCAAACTTACCAATCCAATCCATTGCAAAAACCTTGAATCCATTAGCATTTAGCTGCTTGGCGAAATCATTGTACCTACCACTGTTGCAGAACATGGAAAAAATCTTAAACATAAGATTGAGCTATCCAGGCAGAATCAAATAAATATGAAATCTGTATTCAAACAAATAACTAACCTGTGCTCATTCAAGCCGTGCAATAAAACAACTAGTCCCCTGCAAACGATAAATTATGGTATTAGCATTTAATTTTTACAGGAAGATCTAATATAGTGAATTTGAGCAGGAAATACCAAACACAATGGAATAGAGGGGACAAAGGATCTGCGTATGGAGTAGGAAAAGCAATAAATCAAAGGAATAACAAAATTGCAAAAAAAAAAAAATTGCAACTAAAAGAAATATATATTTAATTTGCTTAACAAAATGTGCAAAAACAGCTTAATATGTGTATGTCCTGATTTGTTGCCTTGAAGAGGAAATGACAGGATTGTGAGCATTACTATAGGACTAACAATGTATAACACAGGATGCATTCACGAACTTTGTTTGATTTCGTCAGACAATCGGAAGTTGAGTTGTGGTTCAATGAAATGTAAGACTTAGCTATATTACTTGTATAGATTATTTAGGATGCTTAACTATAGACCACAAAAATTCAAGCATGCACATAGTTACAGTTAAACCACGTGACTTTTGTGAGTTAACAGCTTTCAAACTTCCCAGATTTGATCATCTTATGAACTTTCATATTGCTGAAGTGCATTGCATTAGAAGAGTCCTTGTTATCCCATTCTTAAATAATCTGGTCATCAGAACTTTTCAGATCGTAAATTACTTCATCAGAGGTCTCAATCCTCTCATGCTGGTAAGAAATATAAGAACAATTTTAAGCTCACAAGTATGAATTCTAAGATTATTTGCACACAAGCTTATTTCTTTTCATTGTATAATAAATTCATCAAATCTTTAGTAAGATAATGGTTTAATTGCATTAATCTGGAAATATGAATTTAATAATGAGCAATTCAACAACTAAAACAAAGTTTTTCTCCCCCCTAATGAATAAATATGGTGGAAAAAATTATTAGCCTAAGTTGACATCACATAGAAGTTGTTCAAGATTCCAGAGATTCGTAATGGCTAAACATGTTAAAGACACTTGTATGATTCATGCCAACGTGTGATGAACATCACAAGATATTTCCTCAAATATCAGCAAGATGAATACGTTTGACAAAATATATGTACAACAAATGCCAACAATTTGAATTTTGGCTTTTGTTAGGTTTTTGGACACCGATTTGCTTAGTTTTACGCTGTACATATGAATAAGAAAATTCATCATTCTGCCAAGTCTCTTCAAACGATTTTCCATACCCACAATCCTTAGCAATTGAGCCACATTCCAAAAATTTTAAGTTATTAATGCTGTACTCTCATCAATTCCAGCCGAATTTTGTACCAGCCAGTAGAGAATTAATAATTGGTAGGTTGTCAACTTTGGCAAATCTTATATCAGGAAACTATATTGCTACCTTAATCTCAGCCATCTATAACTCAAATATAATATTAAGCTATCTACTTTAATCTTTTCATTTTATTTCCTGACACTGTCCCGGATGGACCACAATTTATTCGAGTCAGAGGTCTACGAAATTCTATCCAGAATGGAATATAATTCTGGATAGAATTTCTTAGACCTCTGACTCGAATAAATTGTGGTCCATCCGGGACAGTGACAGGAAATAATACAGGAAATTCACAACAGCTACCGAATAGAGTTAGCTACTAATTCAATAAAACAATTGAAAAGGACCAGGGGAAGAATATGTCAAGAAAGAAAACGGTTGGTTTCAATAAATAGTGAAATCTCTGGGGCTCGGTCCATCTAAAGAGCATCCTCATAGAGGCTCTAAATTCAGACCATAATATTCCATTTAGATAAATCACTCTGCACGTTGGTCATACAAGTAGGCAACAATAGCCAACAATAATGATACCGATGGGTCAGAATATTAAAATCAAAACCTACAAAGATGACAAAACACAACAGTGGTCTTCATAATCTCAAAAATAAATCCGAAAATTTCACGAAAAAACAGAAGAAATTAATAACACAACAACCAATTTCATCATTCATGCAACGGTAAAGAAATTATGAGACGTGTTCATGATTAATTATGAAAATGAAAAGCAAATGAAATATACCTAACGTTGCCAGAGGCAGCCGGAGTCCAAGATTGAGTAAACATGGTATCACCTCTGGATGTAACAAAAAGGGAAAATTCCCTCACAGTATTCTCATCACGATCTTGCATAACTCTCATCATCGCCAACGATCTCCTCGCCACAACTTCCTGCTCCAAACCCAACGCCAACCCAGTACTGCTTTTCCAAGGCACGATCGTCGTCGGAACACGCACCTTTGGCGACGTCTTTCTAACGCTACCACTCTCCTGCTTATCTTCAATCACCACCGTACGTTTCCGACCCCGGAACGGCACCAGCAATATCAAAATGAACGCATTGGCAAGAGCTATCAAATATTTCAACGCTCTGAGAGATAACAGAGCGTTAACGCGCCCGCTTGCACCCGACGTAAGAATCAAAGACGGATTGTTCTGTTCAATAGCCATTCTTTCGTTGAATTCAATTCAAATGCTTTTGAATATACAAATGCTTTTTTATTTTTTCGGCTTTCCTTTGAAGAGGGAATATTAATTATGAGTTTCTCAAAGAAATGTTATCGAAAAGATTGATCACAAACTATGAGAAACTGAATGGGGCATGGGGGAAATTTCAGAATTTGAATTGATGACGGTTAGCAGAATAGAGGTTACGCTAAATTTAGCGCTCAAATACAGCTCTACTCAAGGATAGACTGCCAAATTTACAGGACGCAGACTTGTTCTTTTGCTTCTTAAATGAATTTCATACATGTTCGCTACAGGTCAGAGAATTATCTCACTTTAGGACTTCCAGAACAAACGGTTAAAAATTAAAAAATAAAACGAAAAATGTACAATACGTAAATCTCTTCGTGAAATTGCGTGAGTGATTTTGATATTATCCGGCAATAATAATTACTTTTCAACTGACAACAATTAAAACGAAAATGTAAATACGTATGTGTTTGCGTAAATCATTTTGTCCATATTAATCATATTTTAATTAAAAAAAACCAAACTACCGCTATGACTTTTCGTAACTAATGATAACGGGGACAAATGCTATTTGATTATTATATTTTATTTTTCTTTTTACAAACTACTTTTTAGTACTCTCGAGCATTGTAAAACCATCCAATATTTAAAAAAAAAAAATCATGTTAATTATTTTAAAAAATGAGAATTATTTACTTTGAAAAAGAATCTATCTTTAGTTCTACAACGTACATCCCATAATGATCAAAACGAATAATTTATTTATTGCAATGATTTTAAATAAATTAAAATATTATTTCTTCTCCTTAATTTTTGGCCTTTTTTGTTTTTTAATTAAAAAATAAAAAGAGAATGTCAACAATCACAAACGTCCTTGTCCACTTCCTTCTTCAAAATATTTTAAAATTAGGGGTAGCTGAGTCGACAGATGTATGTATATCTCTTATTTCAGAATAAAATAAACTAGCCACCCTGGTAATGACAGGTGTCGTGCAGATTACTCTCCACGTGTCGAGTATGCGGCGACTTGGAACCTTCACTGAGTGTGGAATAAGTCAAGGTTGAATGTGGACAGGTGTATTGTTTACTGCCAGTCGTTGCACCTAATGCTCTCTCTGCGTGACACGTGTAAAGCTCTGTTACATCGTCATTCGGGAATCGTTAAATAAACGTTGCGTTTTGACGCTTGCTAAACGATTAATTTTGGCAAGCAAATGCAACGGCCAAGAAGTTCACGTGAGCATGAATTCCGTGACGTTGATTGCTTGGTGACAAGTATGACAAGTCATAACTTTACGTGACATTTAGTTTTACGTGGGGATTTGATAGATATGCGAAATATGGATAAACCTTTTTGAAATCTTGACAAAATTTAAATGTTTAATTTTTTTTGTAATATTAACAAATTTATCTGGTCAAATAAAAATAATAATTTAAAATATTATTGAGTCAATAAGGTTTTTGAATTATTTTTTTATTTTTTTATGTTGCAGAAGTAACATAACAATATAAAGTAATTATGCAATTATATTTTAAGTAGTAATTAGTCTATCTCGTTATATAATTAATAAAAATTGTATGAAAAATGTAGTGTTACTTGTTATGAAAATATTAAATTTTGTTAAATAAAATAATAAAAATTTTTATTATTATTTTATTTTTCTTTAATAATATAATATAAATATTAAACTGGTTATTTACAACTTATTGTTTTAATAAATGTGGTGCTAGACAAACATTATTATTATACAATCCAAATTTTAAATTTTATATATATATATATATATATATGAGAGAGAATGCCTATTACTCCCTATTTTTTTAACTAATAATCCATTACTTTCTTATATTTTTTATAATATCTCATTACTTCTCTAAATTTCGATTTTATTCTTTAATATTTTTAATATTTTTTATTTTACTATTTATAAATCAATTGAATTGAAGGGTAAAATTGATAAAAAAAAAAAAGAATTAAGGAGGTGATGAAATATTAAAAAAAATATAAGAGAGTAATGGAATATTAACGAAAAAAATGGGAATAGCGGGCATTCCTTGTATATATATTTCCTAATAAATTTAGTAAAAAGGTCTATAAGGCTCTAGTGACAAACCAAATCACAAGGGCTTGGAGCCCAATCACGATAAGGCGCTTGAAGTAGCTGGGCTTCCATAAGGAAAGCCGAACAATGCGGCCTATTGGGCCTTTTATGGGTTGCTAAGAATGACAATAGCTTTCATTATTTTTTTTAAAATTAATCCTATTTTTAAAATAAACCACTGATTGATTTTCCGATTCTCCCCCATTTTCTTATTTTTTAAGTATATATGTATACACACCCATATGGTTAATGAAAATATTAAATAATAAAAATATTCTTTCAATTAAGTTGAAAAGAATTTGTTCTCACATAGACCTAAAAATTAAATTAATAAAAGTAAGCATTCAATGCCCATACGAAATAAATACGAATCTACAATAATAATTATAATAAATTCCTATCTCCAATATGCATCATGAAATTTGTAACAGAGAATAAGCAATAAAATCAAAGTTCTGATCTGGTAGAAGCCAGCTACCAGTATAAATAATAATTCACAACTTATTTATTTATGTGATGCAACTCTTTCAATCATAAAGCCCATGCGTGAAACATAAAATTGCATATTATTATTATAAATTAAAAAACATATATTAAGTAATTCTAAATACAACATAAGTAAAATTGAAATATTTAAACCCTCTAATCATAATTATTAGTAATAATTTAAATATTTTTAAACACTCAAATTAATATGAAAGTGTTCCATTAATACATTCCATCGTGACTTGTAGAATTGAGAATACTACTGTATTTTTATATTACATAACATTTGTAATTGTAATTGGATAAACGAGTATAAATTTTATTAACTTGTAAGTGCTGTTTTATTCCAATGTTTTGATAGCATAATAAATTTTATTTTTAAATTTTTAAATTTAAATTTTATTAGTTTCAGTCATCTATTCACTTTTTAAAAGAATCAATAATGCAAAATTTAAAATTCAAATTTTGCATAAAAGAATCAATAATGAGAATTTGGCAAAAAGTTTTACCATCTTGTTTAAAAAATTCAAAACAAAGAAAATGCTGTATTCTTTTTTTTAAAAGTGATAATTCTAATTGCCAATAAAAGAACAAAACGAAAAACATAAAATTTGACCAAAAGTCTACCAACTTTTTTTATTAAGAGAAGAAAAATGAAAAAAGAGATAAATTCGAACAGCTTTCCAACTAACCTAGTCCTATCTATTATGATTTGGGGACGGTAATTTTTGTTTCACCCCTTACTATTTTTATTATTTTCATTTTACACCCAAAAATAATACTATAATCCCACTCTCAGCTAATTTGGAGAAATTTTAACTTTACTCGATTACTTTGATGCTGCGTACAAAAGTTTTTAACATTTTATCTTTTGTTTCATTTTAGTAATGTAATTTAGTTATTTGGGCAAAATTTCGGCGGTATTCTTTCATCAAATATATTAAGTCATATGACAAAAAATAATCTTTCTACTCTTAATAATATTGTATTTGAAACAATAGAATCAATAAGCATGTGAAACAAAGTATAGAAATTGTCGCTTCATTAAATTATTTTCAATACAAGTTCTATGTGTTTTAGTAGAACTTAGAGTTTGTAAACAACAAAGATGATGTATAGAACAATAAAAGGTTTTTTTTTAATATTGCAAGATTATATATACAATTTATTAATGTTATAGTCAAATATTCAATAAAAGTTGACATAGGTAGAATTCTGCACTACTTGTAAAAAATTACATTTAATTTAGGCAAATATATACCTATTTATAAAAAGTCTATCCTAATGTCACTACAGAAACTCGAAAGAGAAAGAGAATAAGTGCTTGCTATTAGATTCTTAGTAGATAGTTTAAAAGGACAAATAATTAGGATTCATTTATTGTAACTTTTTATATAAAATTTTTTTAATTAGACATTTTATTAGTATAGTTTCTGTAGGTAAAGTTTTTAACAAAAATTTATTAATTATTTGATTATTACAAATAACTTTTAGAAAAATTAAATAAATACTTTGTCGACAAATTTTTAATAATTTATTTTAAAAAATAAAAATAAAAGTTTTAAAAATGAAAATATTTTAAATAATTTTATAAAAAATTTTATTGATAAAAATCCAAAATTTGAACTTTTTCTAATTAAAAAAATAATTTTTTTAATTATAAAAGTTTTTCTTCAATATCAACCGAATTACATAAAAAAATTTAAAAATAATTTTTAGTATTAAAAAATACACTTATTATATTATAGGATGTAAACCAATATTTTTATAATAAATAAAACAAATACGTTATTTAGTAAGTTTTTTGAAAATTACTTTATTACCGACGTTGTAAGTTGTAACCTCTATTTCCGTTAAATGTAATTAACGTAATTTGCTTTCAGGGACTAAAATGAAAAGTCTGAAAATATTTGTGACACGGTATAAAATTCGTTGCATAAAAATATAATATTGTAAAAGATTAGGAACTAAAGAGTAAAGAGGAATTCCATTAATTTAAATAACCCAACCGCTCAACTAGGCTTGCGTAAAAGCAAGACTTGACAGATAATTGGCAGTAACCTCTGCTAATTCAAGCCGTTGATGATGTTTCTGTGGTCATGAAATTGAGGCAATTTCTTTTGAAAATTCAAAAAAAGAAAAATCCCATAGAAAAAAAATGTCAACTTTAATCGTTCCACCAGTTCCTGTTTCTCCAAGAGATGATGCTATCAAACTTCACCGTGCTTTTAAGGGTATTGTTTTCTCTGTCTTTCTCTACAAATCTTCGCTGAGTTTGTTGTTAATTGCTTCATATCCAGCCCTTGGAAGAGAAATTTTGCTCTTAGTTTCAATTGTCTTTTCTTTTAATTTCTTGAATGCTTTGGGAAACTTGTAATATCAAGTGTAATTTTGCTCATTGTTTCTTGTTGGGATGGAATTTTTCGATTTTAAGGCATATTTGGCTGTAGCTCGTTGAAATTGATAATCCCTTTTGGTTGAGATGGTTTATCTCAGAATTCATAAAATGGTAGCAACACCAGTTGCATCTGGTAGCGACCTGTGGTATCTTAAGTAAAATTCGGTCAAACCCTACCGTGTTTGAGGTGCTGTTGCTTTAAAGCACAGCGAATTGCTAAACACTTTATCTACTTTACTTTCAAAGTTAAGTGGAAGCCAAGAGTATTAGATTTGAGAAATTGAATTTGTGAATTTGGACCTGAATACTGAGTCATAGTTTAGGCGTTTCAAATGAAGATTTTGCCAGTGTAAGTCTTGTAATGTTAAATGAAGTAATGAGAGGAAGACATACAGAATTCTGAAAGCTAATGCTTCGTCAATCCTTTAGGCAATGTGTTTTGTCTTAGCAGCTAACTCAAAACACAAAGGCTGCAATCGACCTCTTGATTTAATGCATCACAAGTTCTATAGCTTTCTATAATAAGTGAATTGTGTAAAGTTTGACCACTTACTATAATTGATGCATCAATATTTGGTCTTTCATATGAATCCAGGATGGGGATGTGATACTGGTGCTGTGATCGAAATTCTTGCCCATCGAGATGCGGCACAACGAGCTCTCATCCAACAAGAATATGGATTGATGTTTTCCGACGACCTTTTTAAACGCTTGGCTTCAGAGCTTAGTGGCAACTTAGAGGTACCATTGTAATACCCACTTGATATGTCAATTCACAGTTGTTTTGGTGTTCTGGAGATTGCACATTTTCATTTACCGTGGAGAAATCCTTGCCCTGTCTATGGTGATTTACTAAGAATTCTGTTTCTGAACAAATTAAGTAAGAAAAGAATTGCTTATAAAATAAAGTCCTCTAAAATTCTGGAATACTACCTATTCCATTTACTGTCTGTTAATGTCTTATATTTGTTCTTCCACAAATCAGAAGGCAGTTATGCTCTGGATGCATGACCCAGCAGGACGTGATGCAGTAGTTACCAAAAATGCGCTAAGCATAAATAATCTGAAAGCGGCCACTGAGGTAATTTGTTCTCGCACGCCATCCCAGATCCAGACGATGAAACAGCATTACTATTCAAAATTTGGGGTTCACCTTGAACATGATATTGGAAAACACACCTCTGGTGATCATAAAAAGGTAAATTTCTCTCTCTCTCTCTCTCTCTCTCTCTCTCTATCCTATGATTAAATCTTGTCCTGGGAAACTTTTCTCTGTATATTGTGTTAAGTATATACATTGAGAAAGGTAATATTTCAAAGCATATATTTGTTAATACTCTTTTAGAAGGACTAGAAACATACTATATGCAGTGCTAACATCCAACAAACATGCCTTGCAGTATTAACTGCAATTTTGATATAGAATAATATATTTGGTACTGGGAATTGCATAAAATTGCTATTATTCATGATTGCCTTGTAATGATTGTTGTTTACGTTGGTATTGAGTAGTTATAAGTTGCCAGTTGTTAGGGGATAAATGTTTCCATGCCTATAACTCCAGATAAATTAGATGAAATGCTTTACTTGCCAAGTAACTTTATACTTTATTTTCATGTGGGATATTGTTAGCAGTGAGTTATGTTTTGTAAAGTTTTCAGCTAAATTGTGTTACTTGTGTCTTTATATATAGAAAATCATATGATTGGTTTAATATACTTGCTGTAGCTCTTGCTGGCATATGTAAGCCCACCTTGGAATGAGAGTCTGGAAGTTGACAAACTGATTGCTGAGGGTGATGCAAAAGCGCTCTACAATGCTGGGGTGAAGAGGTTTGGAACTGACGAGAAGACTTTCATCCAAATATTCAGTGAACGAAGCCGGGCACATTTGGCTCATGTTGCAGCTGCTTATTGTCATATGTATGGACACTCACTTAAAAAGGTAATCTTTTTTAATTTCCGAAGTCTTCTATTTATCAAGAAATTTCTGTTGTGATGCTTAACCATGTTGCTTTATAATAGGCAGTGAAGAAGGAAACATCTGGAAATTTTGAATATGGTCTCTTGACAATTTTAAAATGCTCAGAGAATCCTGGGAAGTATTTTGCAAAGGTATAATCATACTTATGCATGAAAGTGCTCTTACATTATGCAATACATGTATTTTTGTGCCTGTTGTAGTGTCTAATGGAGATAACTTCTGCCCGAGTGTTTGGAAACGATACTTTTGAAAACGAACTATTGTATGCAAACCAACATTAAGATGAACTACCATGATTTGTGAAGTTGAAATTAGATCATTCAACTGGTTTTTATGTGCTATCATAATTTATTTCTTTAATAGAACTTATCCATTCCATTTTTCCATCTTACATTGTGGACACATTATGTCGCAGTTCTATTTCATTCTATTTTGATGCTTTTAGCTAACCTTAGTTGTTACACTAGTTATTGTACAAGTATCGGAGAAGTCTCACTTGATGATTCTTTTGGCAGATACTGCACGATGCAATGAAAGGTCTGGGCACCGATGACAGCACACTGATAAGGGTAATCGTTACACGAACTGAGATGGATATGCAGTACATAAAAGCAGAGTACCTGAAGAAATACAAGAAGTCATTGGTTGATGCAGTTCATTCAGACACATCAGGCAATTACAGGACCTTTCTTCTTAGTCTTTTGGGTCCCAACTATTAGCTAATATATTATGCAGACTCTGAAAATTATTTCCTTGTTTGTAATTAGAAGACCGTATGTGTGGTAATGCTTTAGAATTTGGTTCCTGCCATGTTGTCTCCACCCGTATGTATTCCGTTCAGCTACATATCACAGTGCGCTTTGTATGCTTGATAATATTTGGAGTGCAGTGATGTGCTGTTTATTAGTCTATTACTATTCCTGTTGTGCTTTATTGAGCTTTTGGCCCTCTTTTTAATTATATGTTTATTAGGCATGTTACATATGGGAACAGAGTACAATTAGCTAAGCTAACACTTTTCTTTAAGCTACAAGAAGTTTAGCAGCGATCAAACTACAGGTACAAGCTAAACCTCCATCAAAGAAACCTGAGCTGGTGATCAGGAAGATGATGAAGACGCTGGCATTAGCTTCTTCACAAACTGCAACATACACTTTGCAATCCGAATGGCAGGATCGGCAGCTGCAGCCTCCCTGAAAGTAGCATGCAGCCTCAAAGCAGGATCAACACCAACACCAGATCGTGCTTGCTCATTTTTAACGGCTCCCTCACAAAGGCCACAAACCCAGACACCACCAAAACGCTCTTGCACCCACAAAATGTATCCAATTGTGCACTCTTCCCATATTCAACAACAATCACACTCAGCTTTTTTCACTAATTCTCCACTTGACATTCCAATCTTCATCCACTTTGTTTTGTTACCTTGTTTTGTTTGATGTATTTATTATAGTTCAATGGAAGAAATATCTGTAATGAAATGGTGGGAGTGTTGTAAAAGAAGGGTACAAAAAGGTATGGAATGGTATGTATATGTACAGAAAAAGGCATGGACTTGAAAAAGATTGAACAAGGTGCCTGTCAATATTGACAAAACATTAACAATAATGCACCAATAAGTCTGATGTATTGTTATTAAGTGCAAGTAAATGCACCCATATAATAGACATGTAAATACTTTGAGATAAATGACATTATTATTATAATTAAAGATATTCGACAACTGTACCACCCAATTCGATCGCCTAGTCCAATCAAAATCTATACTAATTCATTTAAACAAATGAATAGCATATGATTATTGGAATTGTTCATTGAATTAACAAAAAAAATAAAAAGATTTCGAGTAATAAGAATCTTGAAACCGACAAGACAACACAATTAATTAATAAATAATAAAATGGAATGGATAATATATTTATATATTTTATTTTGGAAAAAGTAAAGTTCCGAGTCATAGCAGCACCATACCATGCATCAATATCTTTGGAAATTAAATTAACATTATTGCTACGTGTACAATATTTATTTAATTGACGACAGGTGGAAAATTCTTTAATATAAAATAATAATAATATATTACAGGTATCTTAATTTAGCAGAGAATGATTGATATATGGGATTGAAAGTGTAGAAAATTCCAAGTAGTGTTCTGAATTTGGATTCAATTCAATGGATTCCTTTGCTTTCGCCAATTTCATTGATCTTATTTTATATATATATATATATATATATTACATTAACTTGTCACTAAGATTAAAGCTTAATTAGTAGAATAATTTTTTAATTGCACTTGGTGCAATTGAGTTGATTCGTGATGTGAGAGCAAATATTTTGTACTATATATGATGAAAATCGATTGTCATTTTTCGATATTTATTATTTTTGGAATTGTATTTTATTTCTTATTAGGCACGGTGTTGAATTGGATGTGACACAAATTTTCAGTAGTTGAGTTCAATGAGTTGTATGTACAGTTTTCTGCCGACTCAATGTGTGTGTGTGTGTGTGTGTGTATGGACATGGAGGGGCCAGTGCCTCCCCTACAACCTACAAGGATCTTTTCAAAAGATGCTGTTTTACACTGTACTTGACTTCATTTCATGATGATTTTATCGTTTGGCCCCCTCAAATTTATGTTATTATACTATAGTCCTCTTAAGTTCACTATTTTCATATATGATATATATATATATATATATATCAGAACCAATAATTTATTACTATATTTATGCTGCTGTTTGAAAATCTATACATAAATTAGGTCGTGTATACTCCGTATCAAGAATATACAATAAATTGTGAGAATTAAACTCTACCGACTGAATATATTTTAAATGTAAAAACGATATATCGAATTTAATCATAAAATGCTTGTTTGTACTAATAATATATTTTTCAACTTTTACATAAAATAATAAATAAACACAAAAGTCAAGCTTTCACACGAAACCTGACAAATAAAAAAAGTTTAAAAAGTAAGATCGTATCAAATAATTAATAAGATAAATAAAAAGAATATAATCTATAAATTCTCTTTTATAATAAAAGTATAAAATAACTTTATGAATGAAAATTCTATAATCAATATATTAGAATGAATTGATGATATTTTTTCCATCATATAGTAACTCTTTATTTAAAGAGTTATCGATTCAAATTTGGACAAAACAAGAATGTCGGCACTTGAGAATTCTCATAGAAGTAATATATATTTATAATGCATGCACAACTAAACAGACGTTCTCTCTTTTCTTCTTCTGTTTAATTTGGCTTCAATTGTAACATGACATCCATGCATGTAATACAATGTAAAATGACACTTACATTAACCCAAAAAAGAATGTACAGAGACGACACAAATTATCAAAACATGATGAGTTCTCATGACTACAAACTATACCTAGCTAACTATTATTAATTTTCTCTATTGAATTCTTTCATGACCATCGATCAAAAACTTTTAAGTCAATCGTCTTCTTTGCTGCGCCAGCCTGGTCTTCCTAAGCAGAACTCCAAGCTTGGATTTGATCTAATATTTTTATAACGTGTACTCGATTGACCATCATTGCTTGTGCTTCCCTGCGAATAAATTTGTATACCAGTTTTATCAAACAGTTATCATGCGTTGTCATTCTCATTTAAACTCTCTCTTTAAGGCTCCCTTCGGAACTGTTGTGTTTCCTAAATTGTTTGATAAATACCCATTTCATATTTATACTAATAACTAATGTTTCTAGTCTATAACGGTTGTGGCTCAATTGCAGTACCAAATGGAGCCTTCTTTCTTAGGTTTAGAGCAATCTAGCTAGCAAGAATTCTACGATCACTTACCTCACACTGGTTTTCATAATTTTGTTGAGATGTCAGGATTTCTGCTCCATGCTGATCCAGCTGATTGCAGGTTGAACCATTTTGTATCCAAGCTCCTCTGCTACAATAAAATGTATAAAGCAATAGGTTTATATTCATAATCAAATTGGCTTTATAGTTAGTTCGATAAGCCAAGAACGGAACTCAAAACTTGCAGTAAACGTTATCTATTTCCATCAAGAAGGCCTAGGTCCCATCTAATCTAATTAATTTGATCTTGAAGGAGGTCAAATTCTAGAGCATGCAACAATATTTCCAATCTCATGAATACATAATATTTGCCATAGGTTTAATGAATATTTTGAGTACTTTTTCTTGCAGAACTACTTTTCAGTAATTTCCTTTTTCTTTTCTCCGAATTCACACCCTCAGACAAAAATGATGACATGCTTAATACATTACCCAACAAAACCAATGAAAATAAAACAACCCAAAAGTAGAAAACATCAAAGCCGAAAGTTGCCTTAAAATGTACATAAAGGGAAAGGTAAAAAGATCTCATCAGAAAGTAGATATATCAACATATACTCTTTAAGTTTGATGGATGTCGATCGAGAGACAAATTATAAACTAATAAATTCAATGCATATATATATATATATATTTATATATGTAGGGAGAGAGAGAGAATGAGAGCAAATGCATATATATGTGTGTATGTGTGGCATATTACTTACTAAAGCCAACGAGCTTAATTAGGTATTGCAGATGTGAAACTTTGTTCTTTGGGTCCCGTAATTCTCTCCAAAGAACCTCATCTTGAGGTGAACAAAAGTGTCAGACAAAATCAAAGCAAGTGTGATCTTGGAGCAATCGGAATCAGAATCAGATCATAGCAAAATGTTTTCCCCTAAAGCAATTGTTTTACGGTAGTGGAGAATATCACTCTTCATAATCACTTTAGCTTAGGATTTTACCTTATTTTTCATAGAAAATAGTGAATTATAACTTGTACATGTGAGGCTTTTTCAGAGAAGGCATGCATATATACATGAGGAAAGAAGTACTAAGAGGAATGCTACACGCATTTTTCATTTTGTCATTTTTTGGTATTAGATATTAAGGTACATTTGGGGTTTATGGAAGTAAAGATTATATATATACTAGTAAAACTTAGTTGTCAACTGTAATTAATTATACAAGTTTCTAATAAAAGTTTTGTAGTTACCTTTGAATAAGAGTTTTAGAAAATTATATTATGAGATGGATAAAGTAAACTTGTAAAATTGAGTGCTGGTATATATTGAAATAATTTAAATTAAAAAAATAACGTTTTTATAAAAGCATGCAATTTGAGGTTTTCCTAGTCATAAAACAGCTTTACAATTAATCATCAACAAGATTTTTTAATATTGGAATCAAACAACACAAAAAGGAGAAAATAAAATTAAAAATGATCTTTTAGCTAGCTAGTAGAGAATCCATATCAAATAGCCACTTAAGCCTTTTGAAAATACTTTACAATTTGACTATTATTTTATGCTTTTGACCAGTAAATCTTCAGAAAGACATCCTCTAAGATCACTTAATTAAACATATACAATTCATGATAATTAAATTCAAATATTTGTTATTGCTAACAATCAAATCTTCTAGTAATAATATGATAAAGAATAAATTCATATGAAATTTTTATTTATTATTCAAATGATAGTAATTCAATAAAAATTTCATAAGAATGGAAATTAAAACAAACCGTAAGAATCATCTATCTAACTGAAAGATATTTTAAGTAACTCTTAAAACTACATAAAATGCAATATAACAATAACATGCCATTGTAAAAATTTTCATATTCTTCGTGTGTAAACAATATAAAATTTTTAAAGTCAATAAATTTCTATCTCTTGTTGTGAGGATTTGATACTGTAAATTTAAAATTAAAAATTTGGTGTTAAACATATACTGAAGTTAGAATTTTTCAATTTTTTTATATTTAATATAATACTTGTAATATTACATGCTATATATGCAAATTGTTACATAATCAAATCCCCAACATATATATATATATATATCTATTATTTTCTTTTTCTTGCGAAGAGGCTTCGTGTACAGGCAGGCAGCATTCGTACTTTGTGTCCCTTATTATGAAACGAGCCAATTTCTTTAAATTTCTGGTCGGTGGTCTTTTGTATCTCAGTAAATGATTTGTCTACAATGTCGATCCACATGTGTATAGACATGATTGTGTGTCATTTATTTATTTATTTTTTGTTATTCGTAACGTGATTTTATTGGATGGGTTTATGAATATTGTATATATATAGAGATTAAAAACTTCAAAAATTTTGATTCAATATACCTTTTTAAGATTTAAGTAGCATTTGTTTTGTTTTCTTTTCTTTTTAATATATATTTTCTTATGGCCATAAAAATGTTTAAAAATGGAATTAGGACAGAAAACAGAAGGATTTCTAGCTTTCTTATCACCTTAGAAGTACAAAACCTTAAAGGTGTATTGCAGTATATATACATAAGAGTCAGAATGGGTTTTATTTGGAAAGAAGCCTGTAAAAATTAAGACAAACTATGCAATATTGACTAACATATAAGAACTACATACCTTATATTCACACATATTCATAACAAATCCAATCACATTTATAGGGAAAACTTTGTCAGAAATATTTGATTTTTCATCAAAAAATACCTCTCTTATCTAAATAAGTCAAAAAAAATTTTTTTTGGTTTGTATGAAATTGCATTATTTGAGACTATCATATACCAATATATATAATGTAGTAAATGTGTATAATACGTGAGAGTCACATGATAATCTACCATATATCCCGAATTTGTAATAAAGTCACATGATTCTATATCCTGAGTTTGTAAGTGTAGTACTACTTGCTCAAACAAATCTATCCACACAATGAATTTTCAGTGACAACTCTTCTAATTCTTTCTATGTGTATCACAAACCTCATGGAGTCTCAAACAAGTTCCCTCACACACATATATAGCAATAGTAAAAGAGAGAGTACATGAATAGAGATAGAAACAAGACAATGAACTCCATACAAATCTGACCAATCACATTATACACAATTTAATGAAGAGAGAGAGAGAGAGAGAGAGAGAGAGAGAGCAGTAGTGTTACCTGGAAGAATTACTCCATAAATTAGCAGAAGGAAGGTCACAGTTAGCATGTTCCTGCAGTGACTCGTTGGAAATAACTGATCCTCTTTGGTTGAACAAACAGTTAGCATTTTCATGAAGGGAAGCAGCTGTTCCTGGCAACATATCTTCATTGCCAGATCCATCTGATTCAAACCCAACAGACATCAGAGTTGAAAACAGTAGGAAACATTTCTATTTCGGGTACTTAATGAAAGAAACATGTTTTTCTATATAGTTCTTCAAAAATTAGGTCAAATTGAATGCAGTAAGTAATAGGAATTACCTGGAGAAGATACAGGCTTGCTAGTGCTCTTAACAGTTCTATACATCTGCGAGAGACAAAAGAAGACAAAAGCAAAGCGAAAAATAAGTAAATAAATAAAAGGAATAAAAGTTTAAAAATTTCAGTCAAGAAAATCAAATCAGATGCTTCTCTTTGCTGGATTTTTCTTGGTTTGTTTAATAACCACGAGGTTGATGTTTGGTAAGGTCAGTAATTGCTTGCATTATTGAGAAATGATGCCTACACTTTTTTTCTTTTCTTGCTTTTCTCTCTCTTTAAAAGTTGAACTTGTCCTTTATCAGAGAATACAGACTCAACTGTTCATTCTTTCACTGTTACTCATCGGCTGTTGTGCTAGCTAGCTAGATCAACAGTCAAACCGTTTAACCCTTTTTCTCATCAGAAAATAGTGTAAACTTTGAGATTGTCCTGAGAACGAAAGAAAAATGGGTTTTTTTTCTGTTGATAAATATTTTACCTGTAAATGGCTTTTCACATGAGCTAGTGTTAGATCCTTGACATCCATGAATTCAAGAACAGATTTTGGAGTTGCCCCTATAGCGAACAAAAAACCCAAAACCAACAAAAAATATTATGTCTAAAAGATAAGATTAGAGACAAATTAAGCTGCTGCTAAAGAGAAAGAGTTATATAATTCACTTTCATGGCCGCCGAGTAGCTCAACTGCGTGAACAAAACGAGCATGAAGAGAACTTGTCCAACGCATTCTTGGCGCTCTCATATTCCTCTTGTTTGGCATTTTCGGCATGTATCTTGATCTAATCTTGCCATCAAATAATTCAGAAGAACCTAAACCCATCCCGTAGTGGCTGTACTGAAGCTGCGGTGTAATTGTTTCCGCGGAAATTCCATTAAACCTTGGTGCAGTTCCTATTCTATAAGCACCTCCTGAAGATGAACCACAGTGATGATGATCGCTTGAGCCTAGAACAGAAGCTGTGGAAGAGGGAGAACAGTACGAAGTGCAGGGTGAAGATGAGGGATATGTCGTCGTTGTCTGATAAAATCGAAATTTCGGATCAAGAACAGTTATTTCTCCATGGTTGTTAGGAAATGGAAACCTACTGTTGTTGTAAACAGGAATTCCTTTGATTGGTTTTAATCCAGAAACATCAAGCAGTGAAATCCCATGATTTAGATTACTTATTTGGGAAGTATTACCACACTGATGAAGAAGCTGATGATGATGATGATTTCTGAGCCTTGTTTGATCTTGTTTGTTGCATACAGTACCGAAGCTTCTTCTCCAAGGGCTTTCAGCTTCCAACGCGGCAGCTGGAGTATTCTTGGGATTTGCTAGGTAAAGCTGGGTGTCTGCAGCAGCTTCTTTGCAAGCTATGACGGAGCTATCGCTGTGAGATTTTAGGTCATCAAAATTATTATCATCATCTTTGCGCCAAATATTCAAGGTCGAATAATCTCCTTCATTTCCGGCGGCAGAAGTGCAAATCGAAGAAGGAGCACTGTTTGGAGGTCGTATCTGGAGTGAAAGATCTGGAATCGGATTCAAAGACGATTCAGTACTACTACTGAAAACCCTTTCACATGACATGTTATTCGTCTATATATAAACTTTCTCAACTCAGTCTTTGCTGTCTGCTTCCTGCAACACACAGAAATTAAAACTTACAATTGATTAACGCAGTCAAAAAACTAAAAAACAAAAATAAATAAATATTCTTGAACTGGGTTTTTCTCTCCTTGCCTTGTTGAACTCTTTATCAGACTCCAAAAAAAAAAAAAGAAAAGAAAAAGTTGAGGAAAAAAAGGAGGTGTGCTGTAAAGAACTCCAATGAAAAAGAGAAGGAAAAAAATTCTTCTCTTCAAGAAACAGACATGCTGTGAGAGAGAGAGAGAGAGAGAGAGAGAGAGAGAGAGAGAGAGTGTGTGGTGACGGAAAGGGTTGAGAGATGTTAAAAAAAAAAAAAAAATTAAGAACGAAGAGAGAGAAGAGTTTGGATCTGTGATTTTCTAATACCTCGAGAGTATTTATGTGAAAATGACACTTCAACAAAGGCAATGCCTTTATTTTTTTTTTTCTCTCTCTTTGTATTATTATAATTCTGTCAATAGCATCGCATCAGCTCTCATTTTCTTTCTGATAAGTCAATAAGTCAACACACGCAAAATAGGAAAGGGTTTCTTATTTGTTTTCGGATATATAGCTAAAGAAATTTTTGTATTTGCTTAGTTGTTATATATCTATATATATATTCTCCCGGAGACGACGGGTTAAACTTTTAGAGTGAGAGACAGAGAGAACAAGTCTTCAATTCTTTTTCCCCCCACTCTCTTCGCCAGTTTATGACAATAATGCAGTTATATTGTGTGTGTGCACATGTTTTTCCAAGAGAATATTACATTTAGATATGCTGTTGGTATTGGTACTTAAAAGTCTATCTATCTATATATCTATCTATAGCTTAATAATAATAATAATAATAATATACATCCAATTTCTTAATTAAGTTAAGTATATATAGGCTTTGCACTATTTGTTAGTTATCATCAATACTAATTTTTTTAATTATTAAAATTTATTTGAGCTATATATATATATATATAATACAAGAATGTTGGATTCATATATATCAATCTTGTTTGTATCAAAGTTGAAGATGAATTTAATTTATGTTTACGACTAAAAGTGATCCGATATTATATATTTTTATCACATGTTTCACATTGATTCTTTTGGTTAATTGTATTAATTTTTTTTTTTTAGTTTCATTCAATCATTATCTCTCAGCAATTAATACTTTGTATAAGTAGTTAGCTGCATTTTCATTTAAAAGTCAGCCTTGGGTTGAAGTAGTCAGGAATGCCCCCATTTTCACGAGGACACCGGATATTATATGAAGTGCAATCTAATGATCCAAATGTATTAGTTTTTATATTTTTATTCAATTAATTCTACTATTATATAATAGTTTGTATAAAAAGTTTATATATCTAATATTATCATTAATTATGAAAAATATATTATGTATATATATATATATATATATCCTGATTTAAAAAATGATTATATAAGAAATTGAGATCTTTTATTTTAATCAAATTTAAATGTATTTCAATTTGAGGTTAAAAAAAATACTCAATTTGTTGACACACATTATCTGATTATGCATATATACGTAAAAATACAAATGTAATGATCAAAGACCTAACATTTTCGAGGCTTAAAAATGAATATAAAGATAAATATATAGATAAGGATGGAGAAATAAGAGTGTTACATCACCTAATTAGAGAAAGGTTAGAAATGTTGAACTTATTCTCAAATAAGATACGACGTATTTTTTGTGATTTCAAAAATAAGATTACCCACCAACTAATATCATTAATTATTGCAACAATACTACATTATGTGGAAGAGAGTTGTTAAAGTCATATTATGTGAGAATATGTCAATCCATGTTGATTAAGACCAAATATTAGTGTTTTATGTCAAATAATAAAATATTAAACTTTTATAATATGTAATAAGATTATTTAATCCCTACTTGATATTAATCAACATGCATTGTTGGTTAATATTATAATAATATTATAATATTAGAATGACTCTTTTTGCAATAAGGTACTTATAATTAAAAATATATATAACAATTAATTTTCATTATTGTGTTATTAATTAAATTATATCCATGTTTATTAGTTGATTGAATTAATTTTAAAATGTCATTTAAAGCTCCTTTGTGGCACATTAATTTGTGTGTAGGAAATAAATTAGTCTAAACATTTTGCAACAGATCATAGGGAACAAATCAGTCTAAACATGTTTTCAATTTCAACCAAATAGTATGACATACAATGGAATAACAGTTATACATTATCAAAGTCAATGCAAATTAAATATGAAAATTAATTAAAAGGATTTAACTAATTATTCATCAATTATATGTAATAAACAACATTTCTTGAAAATAGACTATAGTATATATTATATATAATTTCCCGTAACCTAAATCTACCTTTTATATATGTTGATGTACTAGAAGATACAATGAATAGAGAAAAATAAAAGAATAAATTAATTTACTCTAAAAATATATAGCATCGTCGAGAAATTAATATATCATAGTCGACGATCAGGTGGATGAATACTTAAATACATAATACTTATAATAGTATCACTAAAATTTTTATATCTCAACTTTTTAATTATTGTAATATTATTAAAATAGTTACATCACAATATAGCTAAATCAATACATAATTATAATAATAAATATAAAGTGATTAGTATCAATGTTTGAAGAATAAAAAGCGACAAAATTAATAGAATTTAAATATCTGTTTACTGTATTATGAGATATCTATCTTTATAATAGAGAGATGTTTATACAATACTATAATACCTATAATTTAATTGGGAGGCTCGAATTGTCACAAATAGGCCAAATCTTTGGTAGATAGCTGAATTTAATTGAATTAATAAACTCTAAATTTTAATTATTACACTTATATACTACACTTATCGTACCATGGCCTTATTAAAAATAAAAATAATATGGTAAAGCTAGAGGCTGAGAAATAGTCAGACACTTAAATAATGCAATGGTGATATGTCCTTTTAGATCAATTAATTCATATAAATAAATATTAAATTTAAAAATCATATGCAACCAAAAAAAGCCAGTCAAATAGTATACATGTTTCGAATTAATTAATTTTGTATTTATTAGTTTGGTTTATTATTATAAATATAAAAATATTATTAGTATTATTATTATTATTTTGAATCTCTTTATCCGAGGAGAGGACGTACGAGCACAGAATACAAAAATCATTTAGCAATCGAGTGCTTTATGATTGAATGAGAGAAAGAGAAAGAGAAAGTTTTTATTATAAATTCACCAACTCCAATTAATTCTTTTTTGACACTAAAAAAGGAAGAGGGAGTAGGCAATGATGATAGCTTTCTTGTCTCTGCTTTATGGTGAAATTTAATGGTGGTTTTGCTTTGCTTTTTCATCTTCCCATTTTTCTTTCTTTCTATCTTTTTTTTTTTTTAAGTTTTAATTCTCTTTTTTGACTTTATTTCCTCTTCTTCTTTTCTTTTACATCGCAATTCGAGGCTATCTTAAGCCAAAGGACCACGGCTTATTACCAATGGGTCTCTTATTTGTTGTATTTTCCAATTTGGCTTCTCATTTTTTTAATTTATATCAAATATGTCCCTCAATCAGACAACCCTATATCCAGTAATTTGTTATCATCAATCCAACCCAATAAGAACATGATATAAAATTAAAAAGATTTTGAATTGCATTTATATTACTTTTTTAATGATTATTTTGATTTAGGATTAGAGATATTGACCAATAAATTTAATTTGAAATACGATTACTCATTTGAATAATTATAACATGTTCAGTTTGTTCATAATCCAATATTATGTTATGTTTTGTGATATTTTAAAAATATTTTTAGTACAATTAGAATAAAATTTATTGGTATTATGAATTTTTCGTAAAATATATTATGATAATATTGAAGAAAAATGAACCACTAATACGATTATAACCTCCTTAACTTATTTAATAATTTTGTCAAGTTATTACTTTAAACTCTTAAGATTATTCATAAACTAGTTTTACTAATGTCATTTTAAAAAACTATTATACATTTATTTGACACAAAATGAATGTAATACATCAACCGAAATTATAAAAATGACAAATGAATTGTGTCCTAACTCATGAAATATTAGCCTAAACAAGCTTAGACATGCGGCGTAGCATGACCTAAGCACGACACACCTAGTCATATCAAGAAGCATAAAGCACGCAAGGTGGCCCAAAACTTTAAAACAAATTATTGTTTAAATTCAAAAAATCGAGTAACAAAAATATAAATAAATTGAAACCCTACTCGTAGTTATGGTCATCATCTTCTTTTTCATTTTTTCCTTTTTCTTTTCTAAATCTAAGTTACAATTATCTAAGTTCATGAACACAAACACAACTTTTTTTCTTGTATCTATTTTCTTTTTCAAATTTCTATTTTCATATTTTAGTTCTTCTCTTAGAAATACAAACAAAATAACAAATACAAAGAACAACAAACTTAACCCCCAAAAAATTAACAAATTCCTTTTTCTTTCTAAAACGAAAATACACACAAAGCAATGGATTTAATTAAGGTCAACTTCCTCTTCCTCTTCCTCAACTCTTATTTTTTGTTTTATGTTTTGACTTGATCAATTGCCATAAATACCATATTGCTACCGCTACTAAATGTTGACATAAATTAAAATATTCAATACTCTTACAATATTACCTTTGACCACAATACGAAATTATGTGACTTTAAACTAAAAGGTATTTTAATTAGTCATTTTATTTTATTTAGTAGCTAGGATTAGAGTAACTTTCTTAATATAAATAGATAAATAATGTGGTCATTAAGGAAATTATAGAAGGAGTTAGGGATTGAAATGTTAAAAGGCACAAGGAAAGGACCACCGCCCCATGAATAGGTGGTCAGAATTGGAGGAGAGAAGTGAAGGTATTACTGGGGTTGTCACTGCCCTTTCACATCACTTGTCACATGCATTACTGATTTTCGATGTTGACATTTGCCTTCACCCTTTTATTATTCATTTTAATTACAAACACCCAAAATTAAAAAATATTAAAAAAAAATTGTCCATTGTCCTTGTGTGCCCTAGCTCCTGCCCTATATATGTATGTATGTATATAACTTCTTCTTCATGTATACTTTCATGTTAATGGTTTGCGTCCAAAACTTATTATTTGCATTTGCTCAACAGTCAACACAGCAACAAACAAATATTTTTTAACATTATTATTATTAGCCTCCCCTACTTACGTGTAGTTTAAAAGTTACTGAAATTTTCACCCTTCTTCTGATTTTAATTGCTTCTGCTTCTGCTTCTGCTTTTGCTTTTGCCTTTTGCCTTTTGCTTTTGCTTTTGGTATTCATTTTGGTTTCACTTTCAACCCCATGCATGCACGAGCACGGCTGCTTAATTTGTGTTGTATATCTATGGGTTGTTTCAGCATACGGGTTCTATTTTTATTCATGTCGGCTCTATTTGAGCTAAGTTATTTGGATTATATATGTTTAATTTGGACTTTTATGATTATTAATTAAGTTCAAATCAATTTTATCTCATCATTAATTGTTCAATAACTACAATCAAATCTCCCTTGTTAATAAAATTGTTTCATCCTAAATTTTTTTTAACTTAGTTAGCTAAATGTTTACTACTATAATTAGTACGACTAAATATATTTATTGAAATATTTAAAAGTCTCAATATTTATTAAAAATATTTTAATATAATTAAATTGAAAATTTTTATTTAAATTTGAATGAGCGAATGTTTGAATAATTTTATATTTTTATTTTTGAAAAATATTCTTTTTTTATTAATTTATTTACTAATAAAATTATAATTATAATTAACTATTTTTAACATATCTCTTCTTTATTGTAGGTCTCTCTATTTATCTTCTTAATTTTATTTATTTTATATTTTAATTATTATAATAAATTTATATATTTACATAATTACAACTTTATTATAATATGACATTATTTTTATTTAATTTTTATTGATCTTTATATCATTAATTACAAATTATTTTTTAAAAAACATATATCAAATAAATAAATAAATAATATACATACTAATATAATTTATTAATTTTTTATCTAATATTATGCTAATATAATCAAAATTATTATACATATAGATATATTATTTAAAAGGGTATATATGTAAAAATATTAATTTTTAGATTTTTTATTTTATCAAAACAAATAACTTAATATATAGTTTTAGATATTTTAAAATAAAAATAAACATATCATTCAAATTCAAATTCAAATTTTAGTTAAATTTAAATTTTAGTGATGTTCAGAGATCAGACAAAAAAAATCAAATGTTACTAAGTTTTACTAGTTCTTTTATTTAAAATATATGTTTGATTTTAATGTCACTCATAATAATTAAGATAAATTTTTATTACATAATTTTCATTTGAAATGTAATTTGTTACTATTTTTAAATCATAAAAATCAATATAAAAATTAAAAAAATATAAATATTATAATGTTGATACGATTTTAAAGTTAAACGAATTTAGAAAGAATGAGATAAAAATAAGACAAGAGAATACTAAAAAATTAAATGATCGATATAATGATTGAAATATGAAATCTGTGACTCCAATATATTATTAAAAGCTAACATTCATAGTAGGAAGTAGGTATTCAAATCAAGTGTTGAATGAAGCCAGAATTTCAGGAAAAACAGAATGGGGAGTTTCTATTTTTCGGACGTAAAGAGTTTTCATGTAATAAAATCGCCAGAAAACCTGTGTATTATATTAATTATCACAGAGAAATTCTTATGCCTTTTTGACTGAAGAATGTTGTTTTTTGACCATAAGTTCAAAGATATTATTAATTTCGTCAGAAAAATACAAGCTGTAATGACAACAATTAGTATTGCTCTAATTGTGATTATTGTCGTTTGGAAAATAATTTAATTTAATTTATGCTGTTAAAATACGAATATGGGAATTGCGTAAAATAATTTAAATTATTTGACAATGGTTTCTAAATGTGGATAATTTTAGTTTTCTTTTTCAAAATTTAAAATATTATTATTAATATTACTATTGTTATTATTATTGTTGGCCAAATAGAATTAATGTTATATATGTCGGCTGAGTGATTAATGGAGAATATGAACAAGTACTACTAATCACATGTCGCCTATCAGAGTAGGTTGTATTCTACAGTTTTTAAAATTTTTAAATATAATAAATAAATTAAAATTTTGAATAAAAATTAAAAAATTATAAGAAATTATTTTTAAAAAAAACTTTACGGTTAGCTGGACCTTATTTAAATTTCAAATTGGTCAAGGTCAAAATTTGGTTTGATTTTTCTATTAGGGAAAACGGTTTTTTTAATGTCAAAAATTATTTTTAATATTTTTTTAAATCATTTTACAAGAGAAGCCCAAACTTATAGGTATGTAAGATGTAGATTTTCAAAGTTTTTTTGAAGATTAAATTGTTATTTTATTTTTAAAATTTTATTTAATTTGTTTGATTATAACATAATTTAAAATTTTGTCTACTAAATAATTATATATTTTTACTAAATTCTTTTATTAAAATTTTTTTCCTAAAAGAAACATTTTGAACATTGGATTTTGTCTGGGCTGATGATTTTATAGTTAGTAGTTATTTTATATTGGGCCATTTCGGAAAACAAAATATACATGGCCCTGGCCCAATATATAAGAAGAAGGGAGGAGGGGAGAGATAAAGCTGAGGATATTTTTCAATACATAAGCAAGTAAATGAGTTTTTTTTTTTTTTAATTTTAGAAAAAAAGAATTTTTTAATTAAAAAAAGGAAAGTAAGATTTGCTTTCCTGTTTAAAATTTAGACATATTTAAATATGTAAATTTAAACGATATTTTTCTATTAGTTTTTAATAGAGTGCTGATAAATGCTGGCTTTTTTTTTTTTTTTGTGTTTATAAACAAAAGAATATTATGGATTACATTTTGATAAATATACAAATGCTTAAAAGATTTGCAAATTAATAATGCTTTTATTTGAAGATGAGCAAATTAATAGTTGAATTATTTAAAATCAAATTATGAGATAGTTTTCTATATTATAAATTTTAAAAAAAATTACTAAATTTCATATGTAACTTATGTAATGTAATACGGGCATGGGATTATTTTTCACTAAATTAGAGATTGACCGTTCTAAAATTATTATATATAATTTTATGTGTAAAACGTATTTTTATAGCTAGGTGAAAAAAAAAATTTAGTTTAATTTAATATTTTATGTCGTTTTTGACATTTAAAATTAAATTAATAAATATTTTTAGTACTTTCCATAATGTTTAGCATTCATTTTTTAAAATATATAATATCATAAAAAATACAATCAAGATCTATGGTGAAATTTTTGACTTCAAATGTTTATAATTTAAATATAAATTAAAGTAATTATTTTAGATATAATTCAGTTGGTTTAAAATATGTTGAACGTTTTTAAACTATTCCAAATCTCAGTAATAATAAAATTAGAATATAAAATTTTAGTATTTTACTTAATAAACATTTTCATCCCATTCAAATATTTAAAAAGAAAAAAATTCATAACGTTACTCCTCAATAGATGGATTTATTATAAACCCATTTAAGTTGAGATTGTTTGAATTCAAAAAAACAAAATGCTTTCTACACCCATAATTTTGAATATATAAATAAATACAAAACTTTGAAGCCCAAGGAAGGTTTTTCTCATTTCTAATTGGAGAATATGATTCCAACAGGGATTCGTCATTCTTCATTCATCATTCATTGATCGATTGTTTGTGTTCTTCTCAATTAATAATAAACAATTGCAACTTTCGATTTATTTTTAGTAAATCAATGTCATTTCAGTTTCATGGGAAATTGTTTCATTGTTATTATTATTATTATTTATTATTATTATTATTATAGAAATTCAGGGTCCCAACATTCTGTTTGAGTGCGGTTTGTTGCGGTTGCGGGCCACGGAGGCCGCTGTTTGTAAAAAAGGAGGGAAGGGACAATAATTGATGGCGTTCTTGAAATTTAGTGGAAGGGATAATTACATATGTATCCCTAACTTTTTCTATTTTCTTATACAAATGCATAATTTATATAATTATATCAATTTTGACAAATCACGTTAAAAATATATATAATATGTCCGGAGAATGGCTGTTGCCCCCTTGATTTTTGAATTAATATCTTATTACGCTCCTATATTTTTTTTAAGGAGAGTATCTTTTACTCCTTACTTTTTCAATTAATATCCTATTATCTTCTATATTTTTTTTAATATTTCATCACCCCTTAAATTCTAATTTTATCATTTAATATTTCAAATATTTTTGATTTTATCATCTTATAAACTAATTAAACTGAAAGGTAAAATAAAAAAAAAAGAATCAGGGAGTAATAGGATATTAGAAAAAATGTTGAAAATAATGAGATATTAGCTTAAAAAACAGTGGGGTAATAAGCATTCTCCCTTTTTTTTAATACTCCATCATTCTCTGACTTTTATTTTTTTTTTCGGTTTTACTCTTCAGTTCAATTAATTCATATTTTAATTATAAAATGATAAAATCAAAAAATATTTAAATTACTAAAAGATAAAATTGGAACTCAAGAGGGCAATGAAATATTAAAAAAAATATAAAAAATAACGGGACATTAGTTCAAAAATTAGGGAGGAATCAGGCATTCTCCCTAATTTGTCTGCTTTGTGTCAAAATATGTCCATGACTCTTATTTAAATGATTGTATTGTTCTTGAATTTAAAAAAATATATATATATATTTCAATCATTTTAATAAACTCAATATTTATACCATCCTTTAATCAAAAAGTAATGGTTGAGTAGTCTTTCTTTATTGAGGAATTAATATTTTCAAAAATTAATAAGAAAAAAACTATTCTTCCAACATAAATGATATTGGGATTGTATTATAAGCTTAGATCAATGTATGATCATAATGCATCAAAAGGAGTGTTAAGTTATTATATTTTTGAAAAATGAAAACATCAAAAGTAGAAGGGACTTGGATCCTCTCCTAGTCTTTTCTATCCTTGGTTTTAAAGCATTTGTTGACATGTAGCATAATTAATAATAAAGGGTGTTGTATTTTAATAACTTTTACCTATTAACCATTATAATTTACTGTATTAAAAGATTAAAAAAATAACTTTCACTTATTACCTATTATAATTTATCATATTTGAAAAGAAAAAAATGGAAATAAACGCAAATTCTCCTTTCCCGCCAATTTCTTCTTTTTGCCTTACTCTCTCATCTTCTTCACCCTAATCAACTACGATACAAATCCATTACTTCAGCACTCTTTCACTGTGAAGAGAAATCAGAGAAATATTAACAGACAAGTTACACAAAATTGAGAGGTCAGTAATATTAATTATATTTGATTGGATTTTATTTTATTTAATAGCTTTTATAATGTTATTTTTTTAATTTATTTTTCTCTGTGTTGTTTTTTCCTACTTGATTATATATGTATTTATAGTAGAGTTGTTATAATTATATATTTTTCAAAGCTAAATTATGTAATTTTAAAATCTTTTTCTTCATTTATTTGTTCTTTATGCATATCTTAAATTGCTTTTCCTTATTTTTTTTTATTATTCTAACAGGATTACATTCGATATCTACAACATTTTTTTGGAATTCTTCATTGGTGCTTTAAAATGACTAAAAATGCTAAAAACTTATAATATTCAAATGATATGAATTCGAAGCCCGTGATTGGTATGGAATTTGATTCGGAACAATCAGCTTATGATTTTTATAACATATATGGGCTACAAAATGGGTTTAGTATTAGAAAAGAGACATTTTCTAAAAATAAACAGACCGGTGAAATTACATCAAGGATATTTGTTTATTGTAAAGAGAGATTTTGCAAGAAAGATAAGAGGGATTCATTGGTAATAAAGCCTAGAGCAGAAACAAGGACTGCTGGTTGTAATGCTCAACTGTGTATTAAGTTGAACAGACAAAAAAATAATTATTATGTAAATCATTTTGCAGAAACATATAACCACCCTTTAGTAATGCAAGAGTGTGCTCACATGTTACCCTCTCAAAGAAAAATATTGGCTGCTTAAGCAATCAAAGTAGATTTGGCTGAAGAATTTAGTATTGCACTGAAGTCTGCATAGGAGTTGATGGGTAGGCAAGTGGGTGGAAGAGAGTCTCTTGGATACATAAAATTTGATCAGAAAAATTATCTTAAATCAAAGAGTCAAAAAAATATGGCATATGGGGAAGCTGGATGTCTATTAAAGTATTTCTCATATTAAACACTAAAAAATCCATCATTTTTTTATTCTATTCATTTAGACAATAAGGAACAGATCACAAAGCAAATCGACCATTTGCAGTATTTGTTGGGTTCAATCATCATCGAGAGACTGTACTATTTAGAGCAGCATTAATGTATGATGAGATTGTTGATTCATTTATATGGTTGTTTAAAACATTTTTGCAGGCAATGTCTGGTAAAGCTCCAAAAACTATTTTCATAGATCAAGTTGCAGCAATGGTTAAGGCTATTTTACATGTAATGCCTAATACATATCATAGACTCTGTACTTGGCACATGATGCAATGCCTTGAAGCATGTAAATTGTGTTTTCAAAGGTCCTGGAGGGGTGAAAAGTGTTTTGTCAAAGTTTATGGATTCTATTGAAAAAGAAAATGAATTTTTAACTTTTTGGAGTAATATGCTTGATGACTATCATGTGCATGATAATAATTGGTTGAAGAGTAAATTTAAGTTGAGAGAAAAATGGGCTTACACATATGTTAAGTGAGCATGGTCCGCTGGAATGAAAAGTACGCAGCTCAATGAAAGCTTTAATGTTAGTCTAAACGACTATTTGAAGTTAGATGTTAACATGACACAATTTTTTATGCACTTTGAAAGGGTGGTCAATGATAAGCGGTACAAAGAATTAGAAGCAAAGTATGATTTGTGTTACCGATTAGTAAATCCCAAAATAGCTATTAAGATGTTAACTCAAGCAAGGAAAATTTACATACAGATAATATTTCAAGAGTTTCAAGATCAATTTGAAGAGACTATTGATTTGTCTATAACAAAATGTGCTCAAGATGGTGCATGTTTTTTGTATAAAGTTATTATGGATGGTCATTCTAAAGAGCGACATATAAAAAGAGAGGGTAATAATGTATTGTGTTGTAGCTATGGAATGTTTGAAATGAAGGGGATAATATGTAATCATATAATTAAGGTTCTCAGAGAAGTTATGAACATCAAAGAAATTCCTGAGCATTATATTTTAAAAAGGTGGACAAAACAAGCAAGGACAAAATGTGTGCATGATTCCTTTGGGCGTGAAATCCAAGTAGATCCTAAGTTGCAATAAACATACAGATATAGGACTTTGTGTTTTATTTTCACTATAATAGCAAGTAGGGCTTCAGAAAGTGAAACAACGTATAATCTAGTGAATGTGTAAGCCGCCAAGCTATCAAAATTAATTAAAGACGTTTTACATTCAGAAATGGATGGTAATGTGCATAAAAAAGATTATCTTTAATTGTCTTTGGAAGAACTTATAAATAGTATGGATGGGCAATGTATACAAGATGTTGCCATTGTCCAAGTAACAGGATTGAAGAAGAAAGAAACACTTCAAGGAAGACGCAGAATAAAAAGTAGTTTGGAAAAGGCATTGGCAAAAAAACAGAAGTTATCAAATCCTCCATCAAACTCCCAAAGGAATCAGGTAACTTTCAATTAATAATTAAAAAGTTTAATATTGTTAGTTACAAGTGTTTTATTATTAATAATTGTTTAAATTAATGCTTGTGTATGATATACAGATATCTAGCCATTTGCTTAATACGAGAAACCAAATTCCTTATTCATCAGTAACATATCCTTATTATGAAAGTAAATTCTTTTTTTTATTATTGAAAAAAATTTATAAGTTATTTTAACAACAAAAATTTTTTTTGTTGACAGTCAATTTTACAAGGTTGCAATGAGCGTAATTCAATTCCCAATTCATTAGCATTGATGCATCCTGAAAAATGTCAACAAATAAGTTTTCAGCAATTGCTTCAACAAAATAGCACAGGATTCTCATTTATGTTGAGGGATTAATTTACTAATGCTGATAGGTTATTCAGCTATTTTTAAGTTCGTAGTAATTCATCTACTGCTACTGATTTGCTTTTATTGCTGAGGGATTAATTTACTGCTACTAATAAATTACTCTGGTATTTTTTAGTTGCATTCATTTGTCGTGGCTGATGGCTTATTTTGCTGCTACTTGCTGCAGTATAGTTGTTATAGGGTTGTTGTTCTCATGCTGCTAATCCATGTTGGTTGTATTTGGTTAGTTTGTTGATATAGTTGTTGCTGATTGCTGAAGGATTACTCTACTGTTTTTGAGTTACTACTATGGTTGTTGCTATTTAGATTACGCTACTATTTTTTAGTTACATTCATTTTGCCACTGCTGATGGCTTATTTTGCTGAAGTTCGTTTTGATGTTTTCCTTAATTTCTTTTGGTTTTTGATTATGAAGATATGATTTAATTTAAAAAAGTGTTTTGTTCTGACTATTTTCATAAATATAATAAAACCGAAGAGTGTTTTCAACTATTGAAAATTTCATATTTTATTATGAGAACATTCAAAGTATAAGGGTTTGTAATTAGCCATACAAAAGGCTTATAAGATATTACTTTTACAATTGAAACTAACAAACATATGTGGAAGTTACAATTTTCATATCCCAACATCTGTTAACAATTAGGATTTTCCAGCATTACATCCCAAATTTCGCAACTCAAGTTGTTCAACATTTGGAAACAATTGTTTAAGAAAATAGCCTTAATTGTAGCTACTGCAGTATCATTCTTCAGCAATATTATATCCCAACATTCTGCTACAAATCACATCCAACATTCCCAACATTCTACTGCAATATCATATCCCAATATTCTGCTGTAATATCTCTTGTCAACTCCAAGATGAAGATTTCACATGTTGTGGCAAATATGACTAGATTTGTACATATAGGCAAGTTGATGTTGTGCCATTAGAGCATCGCCAAATGAATATCAAATAAGCAAGTGAATCCAAAATGAATGCAGGAAAGAATTAAATAAGCATTTGCAAAGTGCAGATTATAAATAAGAGTGCAAAGAAAGATATAAAACCTATTGGATTCTAAATGAATATCCAGTTAATTGCAACTCCACAAAAGATTATTCAAATTAAATATGTTCAAAATGATAAATCCAGAGCCTTATGCTCATAACAACTTCTTTATAGCATATAATAATTCCAATCTTACCAACCTTCAGGAAAATCCTGTATATTCCCTTACCATAGAAACCATTGTTCTCCTTTGCATTAGCTAGAGAAATTAAAGAATCAATATTTGATCAAGACAAAATATGAATCAACAATAAAATGAAATAGAAATTACTTCAAGTTCAGAAAATACAAAGCATTAGTACTTTGACCCACCTGCACTTCACTAAGTGAAAGGAGCCACCTATAGCCTTAATGATATCCAAAGCTTCATGTATTAGAAATTGATCAAATAATAATTATACTCAAAAAAGTTTAATAGAAACAATGCAATCATTACAACTTTTCTTAGAACACTTGGATTGTACGTTCAACAAGAAAAAAAAAATGCTTAGCTTATATTAATTTGCATGCGTATATTAATTTGCGTGGTCTACAAACTGATGTTGATTCTTATTTTTTTTTAATTAAACCTCTAAGAACCAAGCCTTAGAGATAAATTTTATTAAAAAGATAAACAGAAATATAATTGAAATCCAAGAATAGAGATAAGTGAAAAGCAGAGTAAAAGTGAAATACAAGACAAAACTTTCTACCAACTGCTAAGAAAGAAGACGAAGGCCAAGGCTTTCCCCCTAGGATAGCAAATTGCAATTGATAGCACCTTCAGCCCTTTAACATAACACATCTCAACTGGTAGCAACACAATTCTTAGAAAACATGCTAGCAGAGGCATAAAATTGCAACAAATTCTTGCAGAAAAGGAGCTATAGTGGAGAAAAATAGCAAGTAGAGCAACATGAAAAGCTCCAGCAATATCATCTCCAAGAACTCCAACAACAAGAAAATAAATTAGTCGATCCAGACTTCAAGAACACTAGCAATCCAGACCCAGCAGCAAGCTAAAGGAACATAAATAAAACATAATAGCAAGTCCATTATTCAGCCACATAATTATTTTCGCGAAAAGTATGTGAACAACGAAAATTCATATCAATAAGAAGTTCTTGACAATTCAACCATCGATTTCTCAAACTCCAATGAGGAATCAATAGTAATTTGTGATTTCATAAAGAAAATAACATTTGATTGAATAAATACCCTACGATTCTAATAGAATCAAGAAACTGTAAAATGAAATTTAGTAATTTAGGGTTAGAATCAATTGATTGTGAGTTGAGAAACTTACTGACAAAGACATAGAATCGCAATGAAGAAGGCCCATGATGCAATCATCAACCGATTTGGATTTATATTTCGTCGATCTTTAATTGTATATAATAGAACTTTCTAATTCATATACATATACGAGGGCTCAGAAATGCAATTCAAATTTTGATTTAGATGCGAGGAAGAAATAAAAATACGTACGTTTTATGTTTTGAAAGATAAAAAGAACGTATGTTTAGATTTGGATTTTGTTTTATTTTGTATGTTTCTTGTTATGTTAACGGTTGGATTGAACAGTTTGTGATAATTTTTTAAAAATGGAAATCCTAGCCTTTCATTATAAGTGATGACATATTGCAGCTGATCTTTAAAAGTCCAAGCAGAAGACTCAGGACCCATTGACACTCATAAAACAATATTCTTATTTTTTCAAAAAAAATAATAACATAGGACCTATATGTAATAACGCACGATATAATAGTGAAAACAAAGAGAGGAGGACCTGCCGAGAATCTGTCAACCTTAAAGCTCCGAATATTCTAAAACTGATCCAATACGAATCCTACAGCATATTCGCATATCCGTCCTCCATTTTCTCTCTCAGATTCTTCCTCCACCAGTACGCAGACTCTGTACAGCCCACACAAAATTATTCTTTCTCTGTTACGCCAACAACTTGATTGTTGCATTATGCAAATTGCATACGACATCACTTTGCATCCCTTTCATTCCTGCAGACAACTTGGGGACTTGTTGCTAGCTCTTCCCATAACGTGGACTACGTATTAATAAAACTGAAGCTCTGCTTTCGGATTCTTTTTTTGGTTCAATTTTATATACATAAAAGGGTAACAGAGGTTGTAGTAACTTTGTGATTAGTAATACAGATCCTCTTCTGTACCGCGATGGAAAAATACAGCAGGATTGTTGTAGGTTTTGTTTTGTGTTTCTCTTTGTTGTTTAGATATGGAGAAGCAGAGCTTGAAAATTTTGACCATCCCACAAAAAGTATTGATGGGTCGCTCAGTTTTCTGGTGATTGGTGATTGGGGAAGAAGGGGTGAATTCAACCAGTCTGAAGTTGCCCATCAGGTTTTTCTTTCATTCTTTTGCTTTTTCTTTTGCGTTTCTACTTTTATTTGATGGCTAATATTTTAATTTTAATGGTGGTTGTAGATGGGAAGGATTGGGGAGAAGCTAGACATTGATTTTGTAGTATCAACAGGAGATAATTTCTATGATAATGGATTGACTGGAGAACATGATACAGCATTTGAAGAATCATTTTCCAAAATCTATACAGCAAGCAGCCTAGACAAGAAATGGTACAGCGGTAAGTTCTCTCTCTCGTGATCTATCTGAGCTAGTTTTTACCCGAACGAATACAGAATTGACTACTGAATTGATTTTGTTTAATGCAGTTCTGGGAAACCATGATTACAGGGGAGATGCAGAGGCCCAATTGAGCCCACTTCTCAGGAAAATTGATACCAGATGGATTTGTTTAAGATCTTTTATTGTAAACGCGGGCAAGTAATTAATCTGTCATTAACATTGAAGATTAATTGAAGATTAATTGAATTACTACTGACTATAGTTCTTGAATTGATGTGTGTGTGTGTTTTTTACAGAATTAGCTGAGATTTTCTTTGTGGACACAACTCCTTTTGTCAACATGTACTTCACCGATGCAGAGGGCCATACCTATGATTGGCGGGGCATTGCTTCTCGCAAGGCTTACCTCGCCAACCTGTTGAAGGTATATAAATTTCCCATTCAGAATTAATCCCTTCTATCTCAGAAATTTTATTAATTAAAATTAATGTTTTATTATTGTAAAGGACTTGGAATCAGCGTTGAGAGAATCAAATGCAAAGTGGAAGATAGTTGTTGGTCACCATGCAATTAGAAGCATTGGCCACCATGGAGACACCCACGAACTCATCAAGCATATTCTCCCACTTCTCAGGGTAAATTCAAAATGCCATCATCTATCAATCACTGAAATATAAATTAATTTTTTAAAGATGCTAATTTGCTATTAATTTCAGACCTACGACGTGGACTTCTACATGAATGGACATGATCATTGCTTGGAGCATATAAGTGATACAGAAAGCCCGATACAATTCCTTACGAGTGGTGCAGGCTCCAAGGCTTGGAGAGGAGACATTAAAGAACTAAACAGAGATGATGGTTTAAAATTTTTCTACGATGGCCAAGGATTCATGTCTGTGCAATTGACTCAGTCGGAAGCAGACATCAAATTCTATGATGTTTTTGGCAATGTTTTGCACAAATTGAACAAATTGAAGCAGCAACTTCACTCTTCAATCTAAGACTAAACTAAACTGAAGACTGGTTTGGTTTAATGATGTGTTTCGGATTGAGATGTCATTTTAATCTACGTGGGAAAATATTGTATTGTATTAGCACACAGGAACAGGATTATTAATTGTCATTAATGTTTGATTGATCTTTATGAGATCCATCCGTATTTCGATTTCCCCATTTTTGTAAGATTTGTATTCTTATATGTTTATTAAATATCGTTTCAAGTATTTTATTAAATAAATGATAAATTACTTTAAATAATAAAATTCGAAATATAACCTAAAAAGACATAGCTTCATTGATTCAATTCCATTTTTAAAAGAAGATGTAATAAAAGGAATATCCACCTGCAAATATAATTGGATTAAGTAAAAGCCAAAACATTGTACATGAATAATGGCCCACAAGAAATTTCCGGGAAAATGGAGTGATCATCTAGATTACCACTTCAATTTCAATCCTTTTGTTTGATTAACTGATTGATTGGGAGGCAAATTTTCATGTATTTTGTCTTTTAATTTTTGGGAAATTTCTACGAAACTTTAAATTTACCCATCTTTTCCTTCCTTGTCCATATTTACATACATGCAATAGAAAATTTTTATCATGGCATTCAATTGCAGTTGCATGTGCTTTACGCTACTCTAAATTGAATGGTTATTAATTCATATATATATATATATATATATATCAATCTTATCTAATATTTTTTAACTTTTGTATTAGAAGTTTTAAGCTGTGTTACAATTTTGAAATCTCGTGACTTCAACTTTTTAAAAAAGGTTTTGTCTGAACTACATAACTTTTACTCCACCAGAAAAATCTACCCTCAAAATTTACGAGTCAACTAAACCCAACTGTTACTAAACTTGGAAGTTAGCTCTACCACCTAATTAGGAGTAATTGCTAATCTTTTATTTTTTACTAATACTATTATTTACAAGGATTTACAATTTTATATTTTTATACATATATTTATATATATATTAAATTTATATACTTTTAACAATTAAGATTAAATCTAATTATATAATTGATGCATAATTACTATACCATAAAATGCCTATATGTGATTTAATCTAAACTATTTAAAGTACATATATTCTATAATTTACAAATAAATATAAATATATACGTAAAAATATGAATATAAATGTATCTTACGATTTGCCTGAATATAAATCTTAAGTTGTTATTTTTTAAATAAAAAAATTTGAAACTAATGTTTACATATATGTCTTAAAAATTTTAAACTAATATATTAAATTATTAACATAATAAATATTGAATAATAAACAAGGATATTAACAAATAAAATTGTTTAGTCATTTAAAAATTTAAATCAAATTTTTTAATTTAATTATATTCATGTATTTTTAACAAATATTCATACATAAGTTAAAAGACAAATAACATTTAAATATTTGAATAATTATATTCAAACTTCAGTCAAAAAAATAAATAGATTCTGAAGTGCGTGAATAATGATAAATATTAGTTATTAAATAAAATAAGTGTTAATTATCCAAGTAAAGTTTTGTTTTTGTAGTGCTTTTATTATATTTTAAAAATAAAATTAGAAAAAGTGTTTGATATTGAAACATTTTAGTAAAATCTATCTATCTTTTCGTTAATATTTAACGTATAAACTTTCATTTCTCAATATCTATGACTTTAAAGCCATCACATCTCAATATTAAACAAAACTAAAGTCTTTTTAACTTTCTTTTATTTATTTTTTAGAATTTTTAAACTTAGTATATTTTTTTTGTACATGGTAGCGAATCCCCTCAATGGTTATATAAATTGTCTTTGTTATTACAAGCATTTGCTATCATCTTCTAATGAATTATTATCTTCTTCTAATCCATGGCTGCTAGTAGTGAAAACAGCAGCTGAAACTGCAGATTTTTGAATCCATAAACATATATATAAAATTCTCTGTAGAATTAACTTGGTTGCAAGTCATGGCGGCTTCTTTAATATTCAATTCCGTGTGCTCTGTTTGGTTATTTTGCTTATGTTTCAGCAGCTTTCTCTCAATATCATCAGCTCAGCTTCCCCAGTTTCAACATCCTGTGAAATCCGACGGCTCCCTTAGTTTTCTGGTCATCGGAGACTGGGGAAGAAGAGGAGCCTTCAATCAATCTGCTGTTGCTCTTCAGGTCATTTCTAAATTCACCCATATTTCTTCCTTACCAAAAAAGTTTGTAAGGCTCTTACAGTTTGATTTTGGAATTTTAACTTGCATTGTTTTTGTGCAGATGGGTAGGATAGGAGAAGAGTTGAGCATAGATTTCATAGTTTCAACAGGAGACAATTTTTATGAAAATGGATTGAGAACCATAAATGACCCTATCTTTGAGAAGTCATTTACCAATATCTACACTGCAAGTAGTCTACAAAAGCAATGGTACAATGGTAATCAAGTTCTCTTCCACATAAATTTTCATTATTATAAGGTAAAAGTAGGAGAAAATTAACTTGGAAATCCCATCCCAGTTAATTAATTCTTCCTTAAAAATCTTTTATGATTCTAGTCTTAGGTAACCATGATTATAGAGGAGATGTGGAGGCACAATTGAGTCCAACTTTGAAGATGATGGAACCTCGATGGATCTGTCTAAGATCTTTTATCGTTAATACAGGTAAAAATATTTGTCCATGTTGTTATCGATTAATTTTAATTTTAATTTTAATGTGAACCAGATTTGAATCTTTAGCTAGCTAAACCTAATTGAGTTGAAATTCTAATAATTTCTAGAAATTGCTGAATTCTTCTATGTGGACACAACTCCATTTGTTGATAAGTACTTCTTGAAGCCAAACAAACATAGGTATGATTGGAGAGGAGTAACTCCAAGGAGACAATATTTGGCCAAGCTTTTAAAGGTACTTTATTTATTTTTAAATTATTGTGATTTTTTAACGTAATTTTTGTTTGAAATTTTTCGACAAAGTTTTTTTTTTTTTTTTTAAATTGTGTTGTTGACAGGATCTAGAATCAGGTTTGAGGAATTCACATGCCACATGGAAGATTGTGATTGGGCATCACCCTATTAGAAGCATTGGACATCATGGGGATACCAACGAGCTTGTAGAGCACGCTTTTACCAGTGCTTCAGGTAATCAAATCAAATGATTGAAGATATAATTTTACTAACACTCTTTCAGATTTATCAATATATATTTAAATATTTTGCAGGCAAATAATGTTGATATGTACATAAATGGACATGACCATTGCTTGCAACATATAAGTAGCAGTAAAAGGTACAACAATACTATCTTTTCATAGTTAACGTAAGCAAAGTACTAACATAAAAAGGGTTTAAACATATACAGTTCAATTCAATTTTTGACCAGCGGAGGGGGATCAAAGGCATGGAAAGGCGACATTGATAAGCGGAACAAAAATGGAACTACATTTTATTACGACGGCCAAGGTTTTATGTCTCTAGAACTCACACAAGCTGAAGCCAGTATTGTATTCTATGATGTTTTTGGTAAAATACTGTATAATCTGAATCTATCTAAGGAGCAGCTCAAAGCTGCAATGTAGTATGGATTTCGAATTTCTATGCAGTAATTATAATTTCGTCGTTTAATAAAAGCAGCCAATTATGAAGACTAGCTAATTGAACAACTGTCAAATAATAAACTTTATCATTGTAGCTCCTAACATAATTAGTGAATTTCTAATGAAGGACGTATATATCAGAATTTTATGAAATTGTCGCACAGTCGATGCAGTACTGTGATATTCTCAATTTTCTCCATGTTCGTAGGCCAAAAGCCTACATATGCTGGAAAAGAGAACTTCAAACTCAAGATTAGATCAAGTTTTTGGGCACTTGCAGAAAGAAGATAAATCTCAAATAGACAACCATAAGTGTAAGAGCATGTATTTAAACCAGAAAACATGACATTTGGATTATATACAGAATAACTGGCACAAATAACTTGATTTTGTTTGCAAAACTAGAAGCTCTGTTATACCATTTCAGGTTTTGGTCAGTTGTGCCTCTAGCACATTTTAAGACAGTTGAAGATTGACATCAGTCAGTTCAAGACAAAATGATACCTTGAATCCACATAGCTCTCAACATCCCAGAGGAAAGAGCCAAAAGTCACAGCCTCCAAAACAAGTCTCTTCAAACCACCAAAGCTAATCTTGATGAGTTCATCGTTCGAAGAATCAACAGTGCCCTGAGGTGTTATAACAATTTCTGGTCTTCCAAATAGTGCCTCAGTGTGCTTCTCGATGATGCTAACAGCCTCTTTGGATCTTATTGTCGCATATCTCTGAAGTGTCTCCCCATCAAAAGACATCACATAGCTCCGCAACCGGGAGGCTTTTATCCCATGACCAAACCCTCCGGGACTGATGCCTCCAGCAGACCAGGCTGAAACTTCTTGATGAGATGACACAGCTTGGTAAGACCCCTCGCCACCAACAGGTTTCATGTCCCCAATCACTTGCTGAACACTACTCTCTTCTTCATCCGATCCATTTGGAAGAATTTTCATGGTTTTCTCAAGCTGAAACCTCTGATCAACTCTCTTGAGGAAGTACCCATACATCACTGAAGCTGCATAGACTTGGCCAACCCTGAGTTTGCTTATTTGTGCTATAGAGGTTGAATCACCCAATCGATTTCCAAGAATGAGAGCTAAGTGGTTCTGTATCATCTCATAGGCTTCAGGTGAGTGAAGTTGCTCAAGCTTCTCATCTTGGCTTGGCCATGTGTCCACCTGGCCTGTAGTGTTTGAAGAAGACGGGGCAATAGATGGGATCAAAGAAACATTAGCATCCATGAACTTCTGCACAACCAATGCATACAAAATCTCTTCTAAAGCCTTTCTCCTCTCATTAGCCTTCACCTCAGCAATTCTCCTGAAAATTTTTGAAACCATTGTTCAGAGTCAACTCTTGACATAATACTGAATAATTTGGTGCTGTCATGCCGAAGGCATATCAATCCAACTACGGGAAAAGGATTTCGCAACAAATTTTTACATAATTCAAATGTTTGGATAAAAATAAGATTCCTATTATGTAAGATTATCAAATTACATTATACAGTTACAAGACTTGATCATCATTTGTTCAAGGTTAAACTAGTTTCTAATATGGAGTATCAATTTAGCGTAGTATGGGATAATCACAGCTGATGATCAGCAGAAGGAAAAAGGAAAGAAAGGGATGAAGGACAGATGAACATAAAAGAAAGGCAAAAAGAGAGTGTAAAGGGGGTACCAAAGAGAAGGGAAAGAGAGAGAGTGAAAAAGGGACTCTTACAGAAATGAAAGTTGTGGTTTTGATGAATAACATGGGTAACCAAAAGAAAAGAGTGAACATAAGGGAAGGGAGGAGGAGAAAAGCAAGCAAGAGAATAGAAAGACCAATAGGGCATTTGCATCACTATCCAAGTATGCAACCCAAAAGTCCCAAAAGGATTACAACAAAGCATTTTTTATTTAACGAGGGAAAGGTACCAAGAAGAAAACCAAATCAACCACAAACAAATTCTATTCATAACATTAAATACACCAAAAAAACTAATAAACTAATAAATTAATAAATTAATAAACTCCCAAACATAACAAAATACTAAGATATGCTAATGTCTACATCAAAATATAACATTAATGCATAGACCCCAAGACAATGTCCATCATCATAGTTTTGACAAACCAAACAAAACTTACAAAATGTAGACCATATCATATACACATTAAATACAGACAGTCTTACTCTATCTAACTCATTTCTGCCAACAGTACAACTCATGGTATACAAGTTTGAAGTGATATTTGTATGAACCTAACAATTAAAACCCACATTCCATAAATTATCATACATCCTATATTTAGGGTCCAAATTGCCATCTTCAAGCTTACAACTAGTTTCCATATTTAGTTTGTAGGAATCTTGTTTTATTTGATAACAATGTCTGATAAACTTCAAACAAAATTAAACAAACTTAGTTATGATAACACCCATAACTACTCATTCAGAGATTTTGTTAATTTTAAGTATAAGAATAAATATACCCGAACAGTGTAAGAGAAGGCCAACTTAAACGATAATAATATTTCCAAAACTGCACAGAAAAACTGAGTTCAGGAAAACTACATAACATATGTTGGGTATTTTCATTCCAATATTTCATATATATCCATAAAATCCATTCCAAAATATACCAGTATGGATTCATAGCAGTGTATTATTTGAAAGCTTTTCTTTTTCTTTCTTCTTTATTTGATAAGCAGTGTTTTTAAATTTCCACATCTTTTTCCTATCCAACCAAAGAAAAAGGGGCAAAAAACTCCAACTTTTTTATTGTATTTCTAGAGACAAAAACCAAATTAGACGCCAAAATTTCTCTGAGTGTTTGTTTCCTCTTCCATAACCTTAAACCTAACCTGTAGAACGCCAAATTATAAACCTGAATTTCTATGGCAGAAATAATTTTGTTTTTGTTTTATATTGATACGTAAATTATGGCAGAAAGACATTCAACTAACCTATACAGCACCAGGTCAGTGCCAGAGGCAGAAGTCTCTTCCTTCTGTTTTTCAGCATCGCGGTCAGTTTGAAGCTGTTCAAGTTGTTGTTCAACTGCTGCCGGCACAAGATGTGGGTGGCTTATCAAAATCTGTGACAAAAACTGTCCCACTGGAGACTCCAGCTGAAGCGGAGCAATTGGAGCAATTGCTCCAGACGAATCTGGAGAAGACGAAGATGACGCTTTAACAACCATACATCTCCTACTTCTAAAACCTCTCCCAGGCACTGGCTTTGAGAATGAAACTGAAGAGTAATGCTGCCGCGCATCAACCAACACAAAGATGAATCAAACACTAAATACATCTTTTTCATTCGCATATAATATAAATTCAATGCAAATTCCATAAATAAGCAACAAAATTACAGACAGTGATAGATACCTAGATTATTGGGCAAATTTTAGACAATATTAATCTAATTTGGTAAAACACAATTGACAGAGCTCAGTTTTATACCTTGATCAGCGACACTGATTTAGAACCAAAACGAATGAAATCAGGTCCGTAGGCAGACAGAAGAGCTGATCCTGCGACAGAACCGGATGGTCTGCGCATGCCGATTGAAGATCGAACCACACTTGCTGTGGCTGCCTCCATTTTTAACTGTAAAATCCGAACAGAAATTCTTCGGCTAACAGGAGAATAAATAAATAAAAACAATTACACGATTTTCGTCGTGGATCCAAAATATACAAAAATAAATAACTGTACCTTTGAATTGTGGAGAAACTGAGGAATAAGAGAAGATTAACCCTAGCCTACATGTACAGATAATCAGATACAGAGAAAAACAATGAAAACGTTTTCTACTTGTGTTGTGCTATTAAACTTTGGATATGGTCAGCGGTTATGGGCCGGGGGGATGAGAAATACATAAATATAGAGTACGATCGGAGAAATAACAATTAAGTCCCCATTTGTTTCTTTTTTTCAATTAACAAAGTAAATTTTCCATAATTTTCAAATAGGCCCCTAATAACTCATTTTTTTAATTGACATCGTGATGTATTTAATTATTTATTTTAAACATATTTATTAAATTGGATTAGTATAAAGAATTAATATTTAACTATATATTAATTAAAATAAGAATATTTTCAAATTACTATATAAGTACATATTAATCAATTTCAAAAAAATTAAAAAATATATAAACGTTTATGCATTCAATTATTTTTTTAATATTTTAGATAAATTCTTAACCGTGAGTTTAGTTTAATAAGAGTAACCGAATTTTAATATTATTTAAATTTTAAATAGTCCAAAAATCTACAATTAAAATGAGTGATTTTAATTAAATTGATCTTTTATTAAACTGACTGTAATGAGGTATTGACACTCAAAATACAAAAAATTATGCTTTCATTTTAAAATATAAAATATAGGGGACCTGGATGTTGTTAACCCACTATGATGGTGATAAACGTTGATTTGAGATTATCTTACCAAGATCACCTTATCATCTTACTTAATTACCGCCATGCATTACAAGTTGCGCGGCCGACCAAGGACTATCGAGTAATTTAATAGCGGGGTCAAAGATTTTTTAAATAGAAAGAAGACAAATAATGCGGAAATCTCCGGGTTTCCAGAGATGGGGGACCCACAGGTGGCTGACGTGTTCGAGTTTGAGCTGGGCATTCGATTTCGATATGCGCGTTGGGGGAATCTGTGGTCTCTAGTTTTAGAGGCTGACGCGTCTGATTTTGAGTGGAACGTTTCCGTCTGTGGCGTTACGTTTCCCGTCACAGTTTTAATATCCAGCTAGCCAACCTAGGAATTTGGTGCGTGTGGGGATCATTCTTTCCCTAATTTTTTTTTTTTTCTAATGTTCGAGGTATTTTTAAAAATAATTATTTTTATTTGATAATATATATATATAATAGGATATAGAGTCTCCAATTTTTCAAGTTTGCAATAGATTTATAAAAGCTCATCCTATACTCAGAAAAAATTCATTTAAATTTAACCTGAACGAAGTTATATGGTATCTTAGTAGAGGTCTTAGTTCGGGCTTTAAAATTCGAATTTAAATACTAAAAAATTTTTGCATTTAAGTTAAATTTTACAAACCGTATTAGAATCTGTCAAAATTTTGGCACCCAAACTTTATTCGAGCTTGGTTCAATCTGTTAGACTCATACCAAGTTTAAAAATAAAAATTTAAACCGAATCCAAAATATATTTAGATTTAACACGCTTTATAATTCAAAATTTATATGCCCTTGAGTAGGTAGAGAATTTTTTTTAAAAGAGTAAAATTTGAAACTAACAACTTTTAAGATCATGCAAAATTATAAGATCATACCATACAGAACTTACAAATCAAAATAAATGAAAAAAAAATCAAAAAATTATAACAAAAATATTAGAGATTGTTAAAAAAAAAAATAAAAGATATAGCATATATTTTTATGTATTCCAACTATATCTCACTTTTAATATATGTAAGAGTACACTTGAACAAGGTTTTAAATAGGAGGAATTAAAAAATCTTATTATTTATATTAGTTATAGTGCAACCAAATATCAATGCACAATTTATAAATTTTATTACAAATAGAAGGAAATTAAGTTCTTGTCCTCGTGTGAAAGTTAATTCCTTGTCTTCGTGAAAAAGTAAAGAGATAAATATCACCAAATTAATTTATAAAATTATGCATTCTAATATTTTATAAAAAAAAATTTTGAAAAATCAAATACAATATTTTACGAGATTGAAGGACTTCACTTGCATCTAGGTTTCAAGTCTAGGTGCTACTGCTAGCCCAACTTTCTACATTTTCTTTCAATTTTTATAATCAATTTGTCATAAGTCCTTCGTTATATAATCAATTTGGTTATTATTACTAATTGGTGGTTATAATTTTGTCATTGTTAATATTGTTGGGTACGATCCGATTCGATTTAATTTTTAATCAATCGGATCGGTCTAATCCATATTATATGATATGAGAGGAATTATTAAAATCTTAGAAGATTTGAGTGTAGAGGTTTGAAGCTCGCTGGACAGGAGAAGGCTGTGAAGGCGTACGTCGAAACCGAAGAGTGAAGTGATTAAACCCTAAGCTTCTTTAATCATCTTCGAATTCACAGTTACTCTGCGCAATCATGAAATTCCGGTACGCTATGGTATGCTCTTCCAACCAGAACCGAAGCATGGAGGCTCATTATCTCCTCAAGCGACAGGGTTTCGATGTCTCTTCGTACGGTACGGGCGCTCACGTTAAGCTCCCTGGACCTTCACTCAGAGAACCTAACGTCTACGAATTCGGAACTCCCTATAAACAGATGTTCGACGATCTCCGCCGCAAAGACCCCGAACTGTATCCTCTTATTTCAGTTCGTTTAAAACCTGACTTGAAGTTCAATAATTGCTCTGTATTTTGATGACAATTGAAATTTATTCTGTTTCTCGTTTTGTTGGTTTTACCTTGATTAGGTACAAGCGTAATGGTATTTTGCCAATGCTTAAGAGGAATATGGGTGTGAAAGTGGCGCCTCAGCGTTGGCAAGACAATGCTCTCGATGGTTCTTTTGATATTGTTTTTACGTTTGAAGAAAAGGTTTTCGACATGGTTCTTGAAGGTTGGCAATACTTTTCTCTTTCCGTTACTCGTATCATCTTTTTTTTTTTTTAATTTATGCATTAATTAATTATTTCTAGTGTTATCAACAATTTGATGCAGAGTATGAATGAACTGATTGTTTTTTCTACAATTGCTATTGATGCTGTTTGTTTTCATTCACATTATAATAAAATGTCTTATTTTTGGGGCTGAGGTGCTGTAGAATCCCTAGTCTGTGATGTAAAATCACTAGATGCGAGTACAAGTGGGAGATTGAGTGCTAAATATTAGCTGTTGAGTAAAAATGGGTGTTATAACAAATATTTTATTTGTTATGCTTTCAAAATGTCTTTCGGATTGTAGTGTTGTGATGTAGAATCACTAGATGTCAAGTACAACTGAGAAAGTGAGCGTAACTGTTAGTTGTCAAGTAACAATGAGTGTTTACCAAACAACTCTTAGTATTTTATGCTAGCGAGTCATAAATATATTCCATGTTTTCAAAACTAAATAGAATCACTGTAGTCGCAAGCATACCCTTAGACTATCTTGGGGTTTTTGGCCCTATCATTAGCTTGAGATATAGTGAACTTTGATAGAAGAAAATTTAATGGGTTTCAGTCTCATGTACCTTTCTTTGTCTCTTCAAGTTTTTTGCTTTAGGGTTTTGTTTTCTTATAAGAGAGAGCTTTAAGTTGTAGATATTGTTCAAATGGATGAGGTAAGGTGGTTGCAGGACATTGATGAGTATTCTCAATAAAAATTTTTACTGGTTGGGCAGTTCACAAGAGACCTGGTGGAGATTGATTTGAAAATTTCCAGGTTATTTACTGTTACTTTTTTTGGTTGATCACTGATCTTGGATTGAATACTCGTGTCGCAATCTCTTTTTGCAGTATTATTAGATCATTACCACTTGGTAATCAAACGTGATGAATAAACTTGTCATTCATGGGTCCTTTCGTTCTGCAGTCCAGTATATGCATTAGCTTTTTGACGAGTGTTGTGAGAGAGTGGGGCGGTCTTCTAATGGATATGGCATATGGAAGCTGTAATTTGCATTTTTATGGTAAAAACTGGAATTTAAGAATTAAAATGGTTTTTGGATAGCATAGAGCAAGTATGCATTTGGCTACTTAAATGTTTTCCAGAAAAATGAACTAAAGGGGCAATTGTTTATTTGGGCTTCAGGTTATTGGTTGTCTTTTTGAATTGTGAGGATGAGTTGTGACTGCATTTGAATATTACTTGTGTTGTGCTATAAATGTGAATATTACTTGTGTTGTGCTATAAATTTTGGATGCATAAGGTATATATTTGGCTTCTAATAGGTGAGACATTATGTGTTAGGATCAGAAAACAAAACAATTCGGTGCTGGAAACATACTAATGTGAAACAGAACAATGTTAGGCCCTTGATATTGAAGATCCACATTACATGTGGGTCTTTTGATGATGGGCCTGGTGGCTGATATACTGATTAGGAAGTTCATACACAAGCCATCATAAAAGAGTGTTTAAATATCGATACAGGGTACTTTTGTTTATTTTAACTTCTTTTTGTGAGGTGACTGGCAATGGAGGCTGTCTACTGGGATCTAGAATACCCAAGACTGTAGGATGCACCTTAGGAGTTAGCTGAGTGGTTAGGCCTGTGGTTTGCTCCTCTTAGGTTTGGGATTTGAATTCTCAGGGCTGGCTACCTGGAAAAAACCAATAGTTTTTTGTTTCCCGGACATTGTGGGGTTTGGTGAAGCCCAAATTCTGAACTCAAGTTTGTTTAAAAATTCCATTTTGACTCCGGTAGACATGATTCAAATATTTGCCATTGTTTTTCGAACTGCAGTTTCATCGCATCCATCAGTTATTCTATAGCATTTGACTCTTTTTGAAACTATACAGAAGGAACCTTTTGGATAGAAAGACCAAATGACTAAGAAGAGGTTGGAGCGTTAGTACTTCTCTTATACTTTTTACACTGCTCAGACAGGGTTGATTTCCTACTGTCTTGTTCCTATCACTTTTAGCATGTTACTAATGGTATGCTGCCTGAATCTAATAACTACATAAGCACTTTCAGTTTCACTTTTGCAAACATTCTGCAGAATCCTGGTCCCCAGATTATGAAGTCTCTGAGCAAATCTACGATCTCAATACCATATATTCATGCAATGTTTCCCACATAAATTTCCTGGTTGGTTATTCTGACATCAGTTAATAGTCATTATTGTATTATCAGTGATTTTAGAACCTGATCATCTTTCTGAGATGTTGCATAAACATATCATGTAGTCAACTAACCACGAAAGAAAATTCCACATAGTTGTTAAAAAAGTTATTTAGAGCTTAATCATTGCATCCAATTATGTTTTGATCATGATAATAGACTAGGATACTCATGTGTTTGATGGACAACCAAAGGAGCTTCTCATAAATCCATACCTGGGTAGGAAGATCCAAAAGGCAGGCTGAGTAGCTTATGAAATTCTCATGTGTGCTAAGCAATATTTGTCAGTAATCTGTGGGAGCCAACTTGTTGAAGATGCTCCCCAACTCATCCCATGGAAAGTTTGGCTTCCATAGGTACTTTGGCCTAGAACCTTGTTCAGAATGTTCAAAATATATAAATCACATAAGCTTTCTGTTTTGTTGTGTTAGACTCTGAGTCAGTGTTCTAACATAAGTTTGATACAAGCTGTGAGGACCACGCTGTAAAGCAGTCTTGTACTTAAAAAAAACATAGATTATGTTGGTTTTTTTTAAAATAATGGAATTCTTATTCTCTGTTTTCTTGCATGTTTATCTGATGTGTGATAATGTGCAGATCTCAATAGTCGAGAACAGCCTCTTATGAAAAGCGTGCTGGTGATCAACTTGGAGGTGAAAGATAACCATGAGGAGGCAGCAGTAGGAGCCCGACTTACTTTAGATCTGTGCCAAGAGGTGTGTATCCTGTTATATTTTGCACTAAGTTGCTTGTCTAATCTATAACATAATTGCAATTTTGAATGGTTATGTAAAGATCGAAGCAGTTGAATCATGGGAGGAATCTATTGATGACATTATAGCTTCATTTGAGAAGCAGCACCGGCGGAAACTGTTGTATAGCATTTCCTTCTATTGAACACACCTGAATGCACTGATTTGGATGATTCCTCAGGAGCCACTTGAGTTCAGGCATGTCCTCCCCCATGTAAGTTTAACGTCTAAATTTCCAAATTTCAACTATAAAATATCTCCACAAGTTACAAACAGATCTGGAGTTTGTAATATCATCAAATATTGGTTTTGGGGGAGATTTGGTTCACATTAGGTGTTATTGAAAAATTAAAATCTAGTGTGTGAATTATTTGTATTTATAGGTTTTTTTTTTTTAAATGTAATCCATTTTCATTTGTTATGTAACCTTTTTTTTTTTTTAATAATTTACTCTTTAATTGTATTATACCACTTTGGTTGTACTGCCTGCAACCCCTGTGACATTCTAAATTTCAAACTTCAATCATCAATAACATCCTATCAAATCTCATGTGCTTTTGTTTAAGGTTATGTTTAGAAGAAACGATTATTGGACATGAGACAATTTGTATTTTATCACAACGTCTTTTCAGGTCGGTTTCGCTTAATCAATTAAAGAGATGTAATCTAAATTCACCTCTAAACTCAACGAACCGGTTGTTGTGGTTTTTACAAGTTAGTTTAGTTATTTTGATTTTTCGTTGAGAATAAGATTAATTTATTTAATTTGTGTTTGTGCATAAATAAGTTGAAACTCCAGTTAAAAACAAAAAAAGAATAGCCCCGTATGAAAAGGATCAGCCTATATTTTTATACAAAACCTAATTCAAACCATTGAATCGGTCGGGCTTTTGAAAGAAAATAATACGAAGTTTTGGTTATGTATTTTATTCAACGAGAATTTAGTTATCTGTTTCATTCAACAAATAATTAATGAGTTAGTGACATCATATAATAATTTAAGATTTGAAGCAAAAGATTTTAATATTTTAATAACAGCCCACGCTTGCAGTCTAAATTTTTTTATGTACTATAAAAATAATTAAAAATGCTTTGTTCCGGCATCTCTTGCGATTTTTTTAATATATTTATAAAATACTTTTATTCCCGTAAGTCTTCGAAGGCTTAAGGCTTATAAGTCGGTAGTGTTGATTTACAAAGTCAATTTTAAATTTAATTGATAGAAAATTAAAAATGGGCCCATAACTTTCTTCGCCACCACTCGTTTCTTTTCACACCCCTTTCTAGAATCCAGACGCAGGTGATTTTTACCCTATAAAATATCTGAGGGAAAAATGGCACGCAAATTACCAAGGATGCGAACCCACTGAAACTGACGTTTTCCGTTAACTTATCCATCAATGGTTAATTTAATATACCCCTCTAGATTTTGATAAAACAATATGTTAGTCCAATAACTTTAAACATATGACATATACCACCGAACTTTATGCAATTATCTCTTCATTTTCATACAAGGAGAAACTGAGAAACCAAAACTAGGAGAGACTATGTCAAGAATAGAGGAAGAAGAAGAAGAAGAAACAACGTGGGAGGAAACTCTGAGAAGAATGTTACCGGAAGGAGCGCCTTTGCCGGACGAAGAACACCTCGATTACTCTATAGCCATTCAATATGAAGGTCCTCCATTGCCGTACAGTATTCCGAGAGTAAATCCAATCGACGTCGTTTCCGAATCCGTTTCTCGGAGTAGAACGAATACTCGATTCAATCGAGTACCGTTAAAAGATTTCAAAGTTAAGTCGCCGTCGCAGAATAGTCAACAGCAATCGCATCAAAGTTCTCCGAGCAGAGATTACAGTACTGACGAATATTCTTCGCCGAGATCGAGGGCGACGGATGCTGTGGATGAACAGGAAAAACCTAATTGTGTGGAGAAGAGTTCGAAGAAGAAGAAGAAGAAGAAGAGAGGAGGAGGAGTTTGTAATAGGTGCGGGAAGAAGAGTAGGATAAAGGAAAGAGAGGATTGTTTGGTTTGTGATGCGAAGTATTGTGGAAATTGTTTGATAAAAGCAATGGGGTCGATGCCGGAGGGAAGGAAATGTGTTGGTTGCATTGGTAAACCGATTGATGAATCCAAGAGATGTAATTTGGGAAAATCTTCAAAGATTCTGTGTAGAGTTTGTAGTCCATTGGAGGTTAAGCAGATAATGAAAGCCGAAAAGGAATGTGCTGCGAATCAGCTCAGGCCTGAGCAGTTGATTGTGAATGGTAAGCAGTTGAACCAAGACGAATTGGCCGAGCTTCTGGGTTGTCCTTTGCCTCCCCAGAAGTTAAAGCCAGGCAAGTATTGGTATGACAAAGATTCCGGTCTGTGGGGAAAGGTGAACATATATCTGCTTTGATTTCCATCATGACTCATGCTTATTTTGCTTAGATTTTATGTGCTGGTGATAAATTTCAGGAGGGAGAGAAGCCTGATAGGATAATTACTTCTAAGTTGAATGTTGGAGGTAAGCTTCAGGCTGATGCAAGCAATGGGAACACAAAGGTTTATATAAATGGCCGTGAAATTACCAAGATTGAGCTCAAAGTGTTAAAGGTGCTTACTTTTGTATAGAACACTTTACTCTTAGCTGCCTACCTAATTGCATGAAAATATCTAGTGTTTTTGGCTGAACCAACATTCTCATCATAATTAATTGGTGAAAGTTGCCTTTAATTGTGCTTATCTAAATCAATCCTAGTCAAAGCTAACTACGGTCAGAAACCATATTTTAAAGTCCATATAATGCAATTTGAAGTGCCGTAGTGCTTAAAATAATTGGTTCCTTCATCGTAAAGAGTAACATTCTAGGAGTTGTATGTATGATAAATTTAGCTATTTGTATTTATCTACGTTTGGTTTTGGTAACAACCTTAAATTGATGATCCAGCAATTAAGGAGACAAGTAAATAGTTTTTTTTTTTTTTAAACTTTTTCCAAATTTTTCACCCTCCTTTTTCATTGGAGCATGAAACAAGAGAATATATATAAAAGTAATGAAACATATCAAGTTATTTTTTAATAATGGCAGAGGTGCTTAAAGAGTAAGGTATAGCAAATTTTTTAAAACAAAAAATGAAAATGTAAGAGGAGATAGGTGAATGCATCAGCCTCATGGTAAGGTTTCTAGGAATCATTCACTTGTATTGTAAGATTTGGTAATAAGAAGTGGATCTCCTAGATTTCAAGGGTGACGTATGCTTAAAGATTATGTGTCTAGAATCAGCTAACTAAAATCTGCTTTTCCGTGCTTCAATGACACATACTACATGTTTGTGGATTGTTAATCTGGCATATATAGTTCAGTTAAGGTTGGCACTGGCCCTTTTCATCCCACTTAGTTTTCAGCAAAAGTTTGATAAAAGAAAAGATTATGCATGTCTTATAGACGAGAACTTTAAAATTATACAGCTCTCATTAATGTCTAACAAATTTTAAACTATTCTCACATGTCAAAACTGGAGTTTCTCTTTTTTAAGTCGTAGAAGGAACTTTGATTTTTGCTTTTGGGAAAGCACTTTGCTGAAATAAAAGTCTAATCCTAAACCCGAGGGATTGGGTTGAGTGGTAAAAGACCCTTGGATTCAACCAAGGTCAAGGCAAAAACCCTTCATGGCCACCTACCTGGGATATTTATGTCCTACAACTTTCCTTGCTGCCAAGGTAAAGGTTGTAGTCCTCAGTTAAACTTGGTGAACATAGAAAGGTCAATGGGCTTTTGGATATCTATCTATCTATCTATCTATCTAGACAGATAGATAGATATCCAAAAGCCCATTAACCTTTCTATGTTCACAAGATAGATATCCAAAAGCCCATTGACCTTTCTATGTTCACCAAGTTTAACTGAGGACTACAACCTTTACCTTGGCAATAAGGAAAGTTGTAGAGGAAAGTAAAGTCTAATCATAAATCTAGTATGAATTCTGCAATGCAATCAAATAAAATGTTTAATTCTTCCCTTTTGTTTTCTCTTTTTATTTCTTTCCTTTTGTGTCTTACATGGCTTCATTTTGCTTTTGGCAACAGAAACTTTGTCATTATCTCTGCAATATATCTTTTAGATTTCGCTTTTCAATATGCTGTTCAGGATTTTGTACTGTTTGTGGTCTTCATTTCAACGGAGTATTTGTCATAACTAATTAGTTTAAATGTTGGATGTACTAGTGATAATTAAAGGTTTTTTCTTTTTCTTTTCTTGTTTTTATGAGTAAGGATGAGTTTTTAAAGTAGTTTATGCACTCTTTCTAGTGTAATACCTTTTTTTTCTACTATTTTTAAAGTTATATGTATTTTAGGCCAAGCTCTTTTCATGTTGTCCATTCTACTTTATTTCAATTTCATTTTCGGTGGCTAGAAGATTGTTTGGTGTGACACTGTTCTGCATGCTTAACATAAGTTGTGTTCATATTGACTTTAATTTCAGCTTGCAAAGGTACAATGCCCGCGTGACACTCATTTTTGGGTGTATGATGATGGATCTTACGAAGAAGAAGGTCAAAATAACATAAAGGGGAACATATGGGGAAAGGTTCTCTCGTAATCTGTGATTGTAAATTGTCATAGTTTTTACTTTACCAATTGTTGAAATGATTTTTTGTATGATTGCATATTTGTTTTTGGTAGGCAGGCATCCACTCGTTTCGTTTGCTCATTATTTTCGTTGCCTGTACCGCCTGGAAATCCTCATGGACCAAAAAATGTTCCATCAAATTTCTCTGCTAATTCTGTGCCTGAGTATCTGGAACAGGGAAGAATTCAGAAACTTCTATTATTCGGGTTGGAAGGATCTGGAACAACCACTATATTCAAGCAGGTCAAATTATGATTTTCCATATTTTGTTTCAACTCGTATTATGAATGGCTTCTGGATGTTCTTTGACACCATTGTCTGCAAAATGCATCTTACTTTCCAATGGTGTCTTTTTCTCGGCCTTTCATATTTTTCCATCAGATTTTCTTTCATCCATGACTATAATAAAGGCTTCAGCAGATGCATATTGTAATTCATTTGGTTCTTATGGTTGTGGCAATTGGTTGTCTATTCATCACCGATCTGATAGTTTAATTCAATAGTGATATTGTCAACACTGGTGAAATAACCTCTCTTTGGACAACTACTAACCCTAAAATTGAGCCATTCATGACATATGTATCAGTTAGCTATCATAAGCCATTCATTCTATCATGATGATCTGTTTATCTTTCTACTGATTTTTAAGTCATAACTGTAGTGACCTAGTGATCGGTTTATCTTTTGATTCTTAATGACGCTTTTAAGGCAATGCTGCTAGTTACAGTGTATAGTTGACCCAGAGGAAGCAAGCATGCTGTGTGATTTAATGTACAAAAGCTGGCATCTTTTCCATTCTAGGAAAATTTTCTCCAGTGAATTATTTCAATTTTCAATTCACTATTATCATTCTTTGCTTGAATATTGTCATACTTCCTGAGGCTTGTCACATTCAATGCAATGACAAGGATATCATATCTTTTTCCAAGGAGCAGGCCAAGCTTTTATATGGAAATAAATTCACTTCAGAAGAGCTGCAGAGTATCAAGGTAATGATTCAAAGTAACATGTACAAGTATCTTAGCATATTACTTGAGGGACGCGAGAGGTTTGAAGAGGAAGCTTTAATGGAGAAAAGATCTACTTTGGATCATGAAGAGTCTGTCCCAGGTCAGTATGTTGCTATATTTCCCTCCTTATCTTTGGCTGTTAAAATGCCAGATTTACTTAGTCATCATTAGCTGTTTGTCACATGTATCTTAATTCAGTTCACCTGATCTCATTGTTGCATTTTCACTAGAAACTTCGTGTAGCTTCATTCAGAGTTCAATTGTTGTTGGGATGCATAGTTTGGTGCTCCTGAAGTATGTAATTTCAAATGATATATTATATTCATGTTGAATATTCATGGAATAAGTGGATGGTGAATTTCTTAAACGAGGTTAAAATTTGATAAATAAGTGGATGTAATACATGTTTTGGGGCTTTCAAAGAAGATAGAGTGGTATGTTTGTCTTGTATTAGGTAATGTTTGACTTTGAGGCTTTTTGGTAATGGTATTTATGTTGTCTATATGCAGTTGGATCTACTAATAGAGGTCAAAAGATTAGACAAAACCAAATGAAACTCTTATAGATCTGTGTTAGGTTGTATGCAATTAAATTGTGTTAAACAATTTGGTTAATTTTGACATGCCAAACAATTAGATTGATTTTCGTCTCTCTTTTGATTGTATTCATTTCATATACAATTCAAACATTGGACTGCCTCAGTTGCTGACATTCAGATTTTCTTCCCCTTGGGTTCTCTTATTCCCGACTTATTTATTTTAGACTTAACTACAGTTCTCAGACTTAACTACGGTTCATCACTTTATGGGGACTCTTGCCCTCTCCTTTTCTCTTAACTTAGAGAAGTTTTGAGGCATAAAGTGGAAAATATGTGAATTGAGGCATAAAGTGGAAAATATGCAAATGGACGGTGTTTTACTTTATTAGCATGAATAAACCTTACTGAGTGGTTTACTATGAAACAAATTTTAGGTGAAGTGGTTGATGGAGGGAGCAAGCAATGTATCTATTCAATAAACCAAAGAATGAAACATTTTTCTGACTGGCTGCTGGGCATGATGGCTACTGGTGATATGGATGCATTCTTTCCTGCTGCAACACGTGAGTATGCACCTGTTGTAGATGAGATATGGAGAGATCCCGCCCTGCAGGAAACGTACAAGAGAAGGGAGGAATTGAATCATCTTCCCGATGTGGCCAAGTATTTCCTAGATCAGGTGAGTCCCGGGTATCATTTGAATTTAATTTTCTTTTGCTTTTCTAGATATTGGATTACCGCAAAGATTCTCATAATGCGAATGTTCTCTGAAAATATCCCTTGAGTGATCATCCTCAAGTTTTTGTATCATCTTTTTCATTATTGCCTGTTATGGTGAATTCACTTTGGACTTTGGTTCTATTGGTAATTTTGGTGGATGGCAATGTACCTTTTCGTGCAGGCTATTGAAATATCAAGTAACGAGTATGAACCGTCAGAGAAGGACATTTTATTTGCTGAAGGAGTCACTCAAGGCAATGGCCTTTCCTGCATGGAATTTTCATTTAATGATAGAAGCCCCATGTCAGAATTATACAATGAGAACTTTGATTGCCCTCCTTCCTCGACAAAGTAAAACCATCATTCTTTTCATGATCGTTTGCTTTCATTTCATCTTTCAACTTTTTCTATTTTGTTTTCCTTATTTTTGTTAGAACTAAATTCTCTCTTTTGCTGAAATATCTTCTTGTCTCAGGTACCAATTAATCCACATATATTCCAAGGGATTGCATGATAGTTGTAAATGGCTTGAAATGTTTGAAGATGTGAGAGCAGTGATCTTCTGTGTTGCTTTGAGTGACTATGATCAAATGTCAACACATAGTACGGGTGATCCCTGTAATAAGATGTTGGCGAGCAGAGAAATTTTCGAGAATCTGGTGAGACATCCTTGTTTTGTGGACACCCCATTCGTGCTTTTACTGAGCAAATATGATGTTTTCGAAGACAAGATCAACCAGTTTCCATTGTCAACTTGTGAGTGGTTCAAAGAGTTTAGCCCGGTGAAGCCTCACCACAATAATCAATCGCTAGCAAACCAAGCATACTACTACATAGCAGTGAAATTCAAGGAGTTATATTCTTCAATAACCGGCCGGAAGCTGTTTGTGTGGCAAACCAGAGCTCGTGAACGTTCATCAGTCGATGAGGCATTCAAGTACGTAAGGGAAGTCCTGAAATGGGAAGAAGAGAAGGACGAGAACATGTATGGAATCATTATGGATGATTCGATTTACACCGCAGAGTTAAGTTCGTCTCCTTACATAAGGCAGGAATGAAAATTCTCTTAATTCCATCTTCATCTCTGTATATAAAAGGTTAGCCGACAATCTGAACTGAAATCTGCTCGGCTTTTCTTTTCTTTTTTTTTCCCTTGCTTCTATTAAAAAAGCAAAGGAAGAACAACTGGAGAAATCAGTATGGCTGTTTTAAGATGAAGATGACTGATGATTGATGATTGACTTGTAATTCAAAGCTCCTCCGTTTTGAGGGCTTTTTTTTTTTTTTTTTTTTTAAAAATCATCTGTATAGTGTACGATTACGATGATTACGATCCTTGATACGTATAATTTTTTTTTTGTTAATATTTTTCTGTACATTTTTGGTAAGATTACTTGGGAGGATTAGACGCCAACCTTTTTTGTGAGACAAAATAATCTACAAGTTATTAATTATTATTGGTTTAAAGTATTCAACGAAAGGAGTAATTTATTATTATTAAAGTAATATTGAAAACATTTTACCAAACATTTAAAGTGAATTTTAGAAGTAATTTGAAACCTACAATAATAAATAAATAATTGAAAACATGATTTTGATGTGTTTTTATTATTTTGTGTTGAGCTCTGCATGCAGTGAATGTAACATAAATTAAATTGGTTTAGATTAGTTTCAAGGTGGGGTGTATTCAACTCGTCAACTTAGTGCGCTCTGTGCTGTGTTTGGTTGGATATAAAACAACACAAAATAAATAAATCTGAATGCAGATAAAGAAAGAATTCCCTTAAAAGTGTACAATTTGTTCAGACCTTCAAATCAGAAGTAACTCATCTTAAAAAATATATAGAGAGACTGTTACAGTTTCTTTGTTCCAACTAATCAGACTAATTTCAACAACTTAAAAAAACGTGATTAATTAAAATTTAATTTAATTTATTTAATATTAATTGTATAGTATTATAAATAATCGTCACATTATACTGATATCTTACCTATTAGAATTTTAACTTTCTTTAAGTGTTTATTAAATAATCAGAATTCAGAACCCATATATCCGTCCACTATATTGAAGGATCGTTACCAACATTACAAATTTAACAATAAAATATCTATAATCAACATTCAGCATATAAAATACGTGTTGATTGGTTATATTATTATTATTATTAAATTAAAAAGTTAAAACAAGAGAAAAAGAGGTTGTTTAATTATTTATTTAATTTCATAAATTATTTTTTATTATAGTAATAAGACAAATGAAGCGATTGAAGCTGGAGATGTCGGCCCAATGAGAGCTTAGTAGTATACGCAAGCAAGCAAAGCAAAGCAGAGCAAGCAGGATGATAAATTAAGAATGAAGAATTTGTGTCAACGTACGTACGCGTAACAAACACACCTCCCCCTATAATCTCTCTCAGCCTAAGCCTCAGCCCTCACCTTCTCGTCAATCAAACTATATTTCGTTTACTTGCTGGATTTTCATTTTTTTTTTTCTTCCCTTTTACCGTTTCTCATTGGGGATCGTTTTACAAATTAGTCCCTATACTTTCTAAATGCAACATGTCCATCCACAGCCATAGAATTTACCCTTTGTTATAATTCATTCTTCCCATTAATTAATTACCGTCTAACTCGATTAATAAATTCAAACATTAATGAATTTCTATGCGTTCATTGTTACACTCCCTATTTTCAATTAATGTATATAAATAATTATATAAAAATTTAAATAAATCTTTGTGTCTTATGTTCTTTGTTCTTTTTTGTTTTAATTTTGTCATATTACATATTAAATTGGGTATTTAATTTGTCAACATCATCTCATATATACATGAAAAGACTTGACCTCGCACCTAAAAATTGAGGTAATGAATTGTATTAGTAGATTGAATGATGATTTTCTTTGTTCTTTGAATTACTATTATAATAACATAATCTTTTAAATCTTCTAATTGGTTTTTTTTTTTAAATTTATTAGAAAATATATGATCAAATGATGGTATTTCTTTTGAATGGTTTATTTCTCGTATGAACGGAATTTAAATTTAAGACGAGTGGTAATTTTGTGGATCTATTTGTTACTTCTGCAAGTTATGAGGACTTATTGGATAATTTGTTTTTTATTCTGACCAAAGTCGCGGGAGCCAATTTCATAATTACCCTTTCTTGTTTTGACGCTGAGATTTAAAACTTTCAAACCTTCAACGGTCAATATTCAAAAAATCCAAAATAATGTATATTTTTTTCTCGACACTTCAATTTGAACGCTTCTCTTCAATTCGTCGATATTCAGGTCCAGGATTTGAACACCGCGTCTGAAACCCCTTATAACTCCATTTTCGATTTTTTCTATCAACTGCTATATAAACCCCACCAATTCCCTCCTCATTTTCACAAAAAAAACGCAAGTTCAAGAACCAAAAAGAAAAAAGAAAAAACCTCTTCAAAAATTTTCCTTTACTCTTTCCTTGAATTCGTCAACTTCATTACTTGTTTTCTCTTTTTTTACTAGCTGCTGGAAAATGTTTGATTGGAGAAGAAGAAAAGCAACAGCAGGGCGAAAAGCTGGGAAAAAGCAGCCAAAAAGTTCTGATGTTGATGAGGTGCTTGTGATTCCAAACCATTTTCGTTGCCCGATTTCTCTTGATCTTATGAAAGATCCTGTTACATTGTCTTCTGGGATAACATACGATCGAGAAAGCATAGAGAAATGGCTCGAGGCCGGGAATTTTACGTGCCCGGTAACGAATCTGGTACTGAAGAGCTTCGATCAGGTACCCAACCACACTCTCAGAATGATGATTCAAGAATGGTGCGTCGAGAATAAGAATTACGGAGTGGAACGGATCCCGACGCCGAGAATTCCCGTCACAGGAGTCGAGGTTTCCGAGATTCTTTACAGTTTTACAGCTTTGACGAAAAAATTGGATCAATCTGGTTGCTTAGAGTTGTTGAATAAGATCAAGAAATGGGGATTCGAGAGTGAAAGAAACAAACGCTCTATTGTCGCTAACGGAACTGCTGCTGTATTAGCCTCTGCATTCGATGCATTTGCTGCGGAATCCATCGAGAAAAATGTCTGCTTTCTGGAAGAAATATTATCTTCCCTGAACTGGATGTTCCCGCTGGATAACGAAGCGCAGACATCGTTGAGATCCCGCTCTTCCTTGCGCTGCATCGTATGGTTTATGAAGAATGGAGACACTTCAGTCAAGCAGAACGCCGTTTTAGTCCTGAAGGAAATTTCCTGCGATGAACAAAGTTACGCAGAAATGTTGATGGATTTACATGGTGGTGAAATTCTGTTCCAGTTTTTAAGACAACCCATTTCCCGAACGATCACAAAAGCTTCTCTACTGGTGATTTTTTCAGCGGTTTCTTCCAACGAGAGGGTCAAATCTACTTTCATCGAAATGGGAATGGCTCCATTGCTGCTAAACCTAATCATCGATGGAGAAAAACACGTATGCGAGATTGGGTTGGGAGTGTTTGACAGATTATGCGACAACAAACAAATGAGACAGGAGGCTTATGAAAATGCCCTAACGTTGCCAGTTTTAGTGAAGAAGATTCTGCGAGTGTCGGAATTGGCGACGGAGTATTCAGTTTCGACGATTTGGAAACTAAGCAAGTACGATAAAGAAAATGAAGAAGGAGTTCTGGTTGAAGCTCTGCAAGTAGGGATTTTTCAGAAGCTGGTGTTGTTGTTACAGTGCGGGTGTGGGGATAAAACGAAGGAGAAAGCAACTGAGCTTCTGAAATTGTTGAATCCTTACAGGGCTGGTTTGGAATGCATTGAAACTGCGGATTTCAAGAATCTTAAGAGATCATTTTGAAGAAAACAATAGTTTTTGGTTAATTTTTTCCTTTGAAAAAGGATTAAAAGTTGTGTAATTTTAAATTAATGGTTTTGATTGTAATTAGAGATTGCTATACATTCATTCATTGATTCTTTATTATACATATCATATATACGACCACTATGAATTTTTTGTAATAATTTATGTTTCTTTGTGATCGTGTTATGTCTAGCTAGCGGACACACAAAAATGATCGAACTGCATAAATAAATGTGAACAGTTGAAATTACCGCCAAAAGGACAATGATAGTTGGATTAAACCAAACGAAGTTTTGTGCTTTAAAGAAAGTTAATTCCATGCATGCCCCTCGTACAATGTAAAATTTCCTTTTTTTTTTTCTCTATTTGTGAAAGAGATGTTTCTCCTCACTCCAATGGAATTCTTTTCTTTTAAAGATTCTAAACTGGTTGTAGCTGGGTGGTTGTAACAAGCTCGATGGTCCCAAGTAACTCCAAGATCAAATAATAACAGAGAATAAAGATTTAAACAAATATCATTTAAAAAAATCTAATTAATATATCCGTAAAAAATTTATGTTTAATTTAAACGAAATCTACTTTGATTCGAGAAAAATCTACTCTAATACAACTATAGAGAAGGGACGGAAGTAAGTATTTTACCATTAAACTATTAATAGGTGACTTATAATATATATTTAGTTGAGATTTGTATATGGATTAATCCATGCTAGGGTTTACAAACACATCCATTCCGTGATTCTCATTGTTTGTGATTTTTGCATACGTGAGAAAAAGACCAAAAAAAAAAAAAATCTTGTAAAGAAAACAAAGAATTGGAGTGTAGAAATTAATTATTTTTATTTTAGATAATAATTAAAGTAGTGAGTACGACGAAAAGAAATTAGTAATAATGGCAAATATTGTGCGGACTTGGAACTTGTCTATCACGTAGTTAACACCTTATTGTTAATTTAGTCTTCTCAAGACTTGAATTTGAATGAATAAAGCGACATGCAGACATAGTCTTCTTTGAGAGTCGACCCGTTCAAACATATATACATGCATACAATTTACTCTTTAGTACTTTTGTCAAGTTGTTTGATCAATTCAAATAAATTAAATGAAACCAGTCAAATTATTTATTATATACGAATATATATTTATTATGTTTTGATTTTTCTTCCTTAATCATTTATGAGGAAGAAAAATAATCAAACCAGTCAAATTAGTTTTCTATATATATATATATATATTTCATTCAATTACGTACTTGGAGTTCTAGTAGATATAGTAAAATCATCTTTGAGCTAGCTATTTTTTTTTCCTTATCGATGTTCACATTTAATAAAAGACTAGTATTGCATTTGAATTCATGATCATAATTCTAGATAAGAATTGGTAATATTTGAGTATGTGATTTTTTTCATAAAATAATAATCTAACTTCATCATATGTACCTAAATATTGATATATACAAGATTAACTATGATAATACAATAGACACATTTTTTTTTTTAAAACTCTTTTTATATAAATTTTTATATTATTTTCACATGTTCTATATAATATATTTTTCTTTAAATTTACGAAATTAAAATTCTCTTATTCCTTTAAAACATATAATGATAGGAATACTATCATGACAATTCATATAAATAACATATTATATACATAACAATAGTACTTCATATAAGGAGATAAAGTCTTGATTGCATATTTAATATCATTTGCAACGCATTAGTATTTAATTATAAAAATGATGTGAACCTACGACAATCAATTGTTAGCTAACAATCATTATTATTAAATATAAAAAACAATTTTCCAAGATTTTAAATGTAAAATGATATGTTTATGTTGTTTAGGTAAGCTTAAGCTACACACACACACATATATGTACTTTGTGTAAATGCAAGCAAGCATTTTTGCCATTGTCTTTGTTGCATGTGTATATATATAAAATTGAGTGGACGTAAAAGGAGCAGTGCTCTTTGTAGCTATTATATATATGGACAAATTAATGACTAACAAGATAAATGCTGGTGGGCTTCCTTTAAATATTCCACATTATAATTATATATAACGTGTTTACTCGTTTATGTCGTGTAAAGTATGCATCGTGTTGTCTTGTTTTCAGTTTCAAACATACTCTCTGCTCTAGATTTAGTGGGATTATGAGTAATTGGGATTTCTTAATTTCAAAACATTTTTCAACCCATCAAATTTAATTTAGTTCGGACTTGAAATCGCAAGTCCTTTTTTTTTTTTTTTCGAAACGAAAATCACGAAGTCATTTTTTTTTTTTTGAAATGAAAATCACAAGTCTTTAAACCCATTCACGTTCACATGTGATCAGTACTGACTGCTACAAGTACAATACTTCTACTTTATTTTCTATGTATTATTTGAAACCAATTAATTAATTGTTTTATTACTGCGTGTACTTTTGGTTAGTTACATTTTACACACAATTTAGAAAAAATTAAAAAAGAAAAATGATGGTACTCGGGTTTTGAATCATTGACCACGTTAGATTCTACATTTTATTTTATGGAAAAGTTTTGAATATTTTTTAATGGGATACTGTTGATTTCACTCTAAATTTTGATAAAATAATAAATCAGGACACACTTTAATAAATTTTAACGTTTTCATCCCTACTATTATGACAATGTTAAATCAAGAGTAAAAATGAAAATAGCTCTTAGGGATCTTATTTTTCTTCGTCTTTCTCCAAATTAGAACTCCAAAAAAAACTCTAAAAATTATCTGAAAAATGGAGAGAGTGGTGGATGATGGTGGTAGACAAGGAGTGAGAGAAATGAGTGATAAATATGAAGGTAGTGGCGGTGGTGGATATAGTCGAAAAACAAGTGGTGGGTATGGTTGCATAAAGTGTGAGAGAAATAAATGATGGGTATGAAGATAACGATGGTGGTGAATATGGTTGAAAGAGTGAGTGACGGTGTTTGGGTAAGGTGCTAGAGAAATGAATTTTGGATATGAAAGTAATGGTGGTGATGGATACGATTAGAAGAGTGGTGGATGGTAAAGCTAGGTATGGTTGGAAGAGTAGTGGTTGATGGTGGGAAAGTTATGATCAGAGAAAAAGTGGTGAGTATTAAGGAGAAGAAGTAATCGGAAGGAGTTAATTTGCTTTTAATAATTAATTTTCTTATGAATAATAACTGATTCGGGTTTATTAGGGTTTGAAGGAAGGTTGACTTTACTTGGATATTAGGGTTTAAAACGAGGCTCATTTAAGTTTTTTCAAAGCAGTCTTCTAAGCGTAAATAGGTAATTGCAAAAATTTTAATTAATAACTTGGACGGTAACTAAAATGTTAAAATTTACTAATGTGTATCCCATTTGCTATTTTTTCAAAGTTCAGGGACTAAACTGTTATTAGCCCTTTTTAATAGAAGTATTGGTACTTATTACGACAATCCGTTATCATAGTTTATCAATGAGTACGGACGTGTGTAGCACTTAATCAGGACACATTTGCACGGAAAAGAAGACTATTTGTTTGATTTGACAGATTAAATTAAATTAAACTGTCAAATTAGGACTACTACGTTTGTTTAATCCCAAGCACACAACATTTGATTTTTGCGAAAAGAAAAGAAAGGATAAGACAAAAAACGCAGATCCTACTGTGTCCAGAAACAGAACACCTTGCCTAAACCAACAAGGAAGGAATAAAAAAAGGCATAAGATAAGCTTTATGATAAATTTATATTCGTGAATTAGCCTCCATTTATACTGACTTTAGAAGCTTAGAGCTACAGAAAAAAACAGACTCTCTAATGAACAAAAGATGAACACACCAGCAAATATGTCCCAAAACAAACTACCAAATTAATCGATTTGGCTTGAGCGAGAACAACTACTCCTCCTTGTATCTCTTTTCTACTTCCTCCAAACTTTGAATGTCCTTGTAATACTTACAAATGCGGTAGATAGTCCTGCAACCAAATTGAATCCCATGTTATTGCGAATGAAGATCAAATCGTGAACACTTGCAAGGAAGTTTTGTAAGATTAAACCAATGGACTATTGCCAAGTACCAGTAAAGAAGGCATGCTGCAGAACACAGAATCACATTCCTTTGAGCCTTGTAGATCTGAAGAAGATAACTCAACGTAAGTTTATTGAAATCATTATATTCAGAAATTACAGATATAGAGTAGAAAAGAAATTTTTGAACAAGGTAAAATTATAAGAAATGAACAATTTTAAGACTAGTGCTACATGCGCCAGACAGGAAAATCAACCTTGCCCCTGGTAAAAGAATCAAGTTGAGCAAGAGAGATGTGAAACTTTGCACAACCTCAAGACCCTCAGAATTTAAATGGTAATCTTTGGATGGTATAAAAGACTTACTAGGAGGCAGACAGAGCTACAACTAGCAAAGAACTCAAGAAACTATTTTTATAATAAAGCATAAATTCATAATAAAGTAACAAAATGCTTGTACTAGTGACAAACACTTCTTATTTACTAAATTCTCAGGTTGTTGCTTGTGCTTTTCTTGTACTCTTTGCTTCTCATTCAATGACCAACGAGATACATGGATACAGTCATACAGAGACAGTAAATTCTTGATAAAATTTATCCACAAATCGTCAACATCAATTTCCTTCTAACAAAGTTTCAATGGTGTTTACTCAAACCTAAAGAGATGCTTCTTTTCTCTTTTTAAACCCAAGCAGTCTTCCAACAAGGCCAGCTAATATGGATTTGAAGGGTAAAGATCATGATTCAGAATTAATTTTGAGGCGCCAGCAAATCAACAGTGTAATTGAAGCTCACAGATCAAGTAACAGTGTTGTACCTTCTCATACAAAGTATAAAATACTTCAGGGTGGTTTTGCATTGTTTTTGGGTGGCAAAGAAAGTTTTGGGGCAGCTAACATTCAACTTAGCTCTTTGGTAAAATATCTTCAACGTTTTTGATAAAATCACCTCTTTCTACACTTGATTTAAGAAAACAAAGTGCTTGTTTGGTTTCATTGTCATGCTTCCTCCACTCATCCTATAAATATGTGACTGAGGTGAGGCAAAATGTATTTCTGCATCCACTGATCTCTCTTATTGGAAAAGGAAGAAGGAGAAGAGAGAGAAAGAAAGAAGAAAAGATATAAGGGTAAGGTAACAAAAATGAAGATAAAAAAGAACATAAATCCTCAGACTTCAACTTGCGCCTAATGTATGTACAAAGATCTTGAAAATGATCTTCTTCTCCCTTCCCACCCACTTGTTCTGCCATACTTTGACAGTGCTATTGAGAACTACAGAAAGTACGATTTTCTGATTTTAGTTAAGGCAATTAAAAGAAGTGTTTGGAATAAGAGAAAACATTTGATACAGACTAGTTTGCACAGATTTGACTTTTTTTTTTTTGGAAAACGTTTATATTATTAGCATTTTCAATTTCAATGTAAGATCTCATATAAGAATTTTCTGATTCATTATCAGAAGGTGTCTTTTCACTCGTATTGGGATTTGAAAAACCAACAACTGAACCTCAAAAATAGTAATGATTGGCAACCTAAATAAGCAATGATTCTGACTAAACATGCAACATCTAATAAAAAATTTCATACTACATAGAAAATTTGTCTCCTGATTCTGCATCCAATTCCTGACACAATTTCTTACCACACTCTTCAATCTTAAACAAGCATTCACTCGAAAACTATTCATCACCATTTAAGCTATAATTATCAAAAAAGAAACACATTTGTCAAATGCAAAAGCTTTTACAAAGCTACCTCAATTATATAACATATCTCTCACTGGAAAAACTGATACTAAAGCGTTTACAATATCTAATGTCCTAGAGCAAAATTTTCCCAATTTTTAGCATATATAATGAAAACACAATCACAATAAAACTGCTCAGTTTCCAATTAGACAGAGTTACACAATTCCATAATTTTATTTTATTTAAAACATAATAATTAAAATTGATAAAGACTTACAGATTTCTCATATCGATCTCTCTCAGCAGCCGTACAGATCTCAGAGGTGCACATCAAGCGATGCTCGTTCTTCCAGTAAATATCTGCACTCAGAAAACAAAACAATCAAAACCCAGTTCTCAATTCTTAGCCCCAATTCAATAAAAGAAAAAAATTACCCCAAATGAAAATAACCAAAAAAAAAAAAACCCACCGAGGAGCTGGAAGCCAGCGAAAGGAACGATAAAGAGGGCCGGCTGAAGAATAAGAGAGATTAATGAAACCAAGCGGTTCTTCAAGAGCTTGGGGGAGGGAAGCGTCAAGAGGAGGGCTACGACGGCCTCTGCTGCCACCACGTACGTGAGTATCATCCACTGCAACGCCATTGCTGAAATGATGAAAATGTAATGAAAGCTAAGGGAGCGGGTTGTAATATGGAGTTGTGATTTGGGATGTGATTGTTACGGTGAAATTTCCTGGCTTTTGTTGACTCTGATTCTGATACTTGCCTTAATTACGAAGGTAAATTGTCTACTATAATTAATTTTTTCTAGACCTTTCTTTCTGTCCTCGATGATATTTCCTTCCTTCTAAAATGAATTGAAAGCCCACATACTAAAATTATAAATTATTTTTTTTTATATAAATGTTAATACTGGAAATTATCGTCTAGTACTGTACTAAAATAATATAATTTTCTTTATTTTTTTATCATCTTTGAATTTTTTTAAAATTAATTACACCTTTTTTAAAATAACTGTTTTAATTATTTTTAAAAATAATATCAATTTGTTATTTTAATTTTAAAAAATTATTTCTAATAAATATTATCTAACACGCCATATATAACTTAAGATAATTATTTATTAAATATAATATTATTTATAATGATGTGAATTTTCATCTCATATATCTCTCTATTATTACATGTTGCAAAATTCACCTGCAAAATGTGGTCTAGTAACACTAGAATTGCAAGTAGAGGTTAAAACTTGCCCCATAAATGAAAAAGGGCATCATAATATCTAGCTAGCTATATATGTACACATACCTGAACATCAAGATTATATTTCCCTTTCTTCCGACTTACCAATTTACAGAACATATGTAATTACTGGGCTTATGATTCAGTAACCAGAAATAGCTTCTGCTCATTGTTAATCATATCTATGTCAAGTATTCTACCCCCATTTTCGGACAATATACAAGAGTCAGCTGAACATTTCAACTGCTCCTTTGCCGCGGTGATTAGCTCTTCCATGGTTTCAGGAACCCACAGAACAACTCCCTGCCTTCTCTCTTCCTCTGCATCCCATGGAGGGAAAGGGAACACTGTACATTTTCTTCGTACTGCTTCTGCCATTAATCACAAAACGTACGATTAATTACAATGGCTTTAACTGACGATTCCCAAAGATAACCTTCTGAATTGGCCAGTCATCTTACCTCGAATTCCTTTAGGAAAACCGGAAGACATGGAAATCTGAGAAGTTCTTGCATCTTCAAGCAGCTTGATCAGATTCTTGTTTCCACCTATTTGTGCTTCATCAAGGGGGGTATTTCCCCATCTGCGAGAAGGAATAAAATGCTGAAAGAAGTTACAGCTGTGATAAAAACTTCTTATAATAATCTTCTCTCCTTTGAAGTGCATTTGCAAGCATTGTTTTTGTTTGTATTTGATATTGTACCTGTCCCTGGACAAAACACTAGCTCCTGCTTCTAGAAGCAACTTTGCAGCAAAATACAGCCCTTCCGAAGCAGCTACATGAAGTGGGGTTCGATGATCATAGTTTTTGGCATTCGGATTAATGCCATTGCCAAGAACTCTTTTCAGTAGATCCAGTTTCCTCCTTGCGACAGTCATACAGAGGAAATCACCAGCATCATCCATTGTCAGCGATGCTCCGGCATTGACAAGTAATGAAGCTACTTGATCATGACTATTTCTTATGGCTTCAAACAAGGGTGTGTTTCCAAACTTGTCTGAAACATTGATGTCTACACCTTTCTCAATGAGGAAAACAGTTATATCTACATACCCTTTCGTAGCAGCAATATGCTGTATAAAGCAGAAGAATATGTTACCTTTACAAAGCATAAATTAGTAAGATATCAGAGGAATAAAGAGGAACAGCTGATACCAGAGGTGATCTTCCATCATAATCTGTCTTGTTAGGATCGGCTCCGACTCCAATCAAGCGTTTTAGATGATAAAGATCTCTCTCATTGGCAGCACAATTCAGCCTTGCAGCCAGCTCTGATTCATGCTTATTGATAAAAAGAGTAAAATCTGATTCCAACACCTTGTTCTGTAGATTTGGTTCCTTTCCCTGCCGGATAGAAAATTTCCCAAAATGAAGTTTAACTGATTGAAATGTTAAGGAAATTACAGTACGGGAAAATTACCTCAAGGAGATTGTTCAAGATGATCTGACCATCTGAAAAGTATATCCTAAGAACGTCTATGAATGATTTTTTATCAAGGCGCAAGAGTCTGCATAGTTCGCGAACTCGAATGCTATGAGGCTGAGGAATGTTGCAAAGGAATGACGCTTCTCCAAATGAGCTATAAGTTCTCAGATGCGTAACAAATTCTTCTTCTTCTTCATCTTCCCCTCTTCTTACTTCTACCTGTAGATAATGTCGAAAGCGTCAAGTACTACACAAAGAAAAATCAAGGGAAAGAGGCAAAATTGGAAGAGAAGTAACTACCAGGTCTCCATGACAGACAATGTAAAGCTGATCTGCAATATTTCCTTGTTCTACAATCACTTCCCCTGGAAGGAAAATCTCCTCATGGACACTAATTGCCTGATCATAACCAAAACAATGAACAAAAAAACATTTCCCAGAAGTCAAAATGCATAAAACATGAAAAATAGGATATATTTATAGATGTAATAGAACCACCTACAATTTGCTTAACGAATCCAGAAGAGCAGCCACTGAAAAGAGACACTTCTTTAATGATGGGCTCATATAACTTCTGTGCAATCTGCAATGAAGATAACACGGGCCTTAATTATGAAACAGACCTCAAAACCAGAATAAAGAAATCTGATTATCAATGATATGAATACCTTGGTCCGAATAGAGGCGGGAATATCCTGAAGAACAGCAGACTCATTGCAGTGATGATGATAAAGCAAACGCAGACGATGTTTAATCTCATTACCAATGGAGATTCCAAGATTGTGTCTGTTCATATATTTGATGAGATCGGTCATTTTATCCCTAAATTTTTCAGTCCTTGATCCTTTAACTATCAAAGCAGTCATGTTACCAAGTAGATATGCACCAAGAATCATATCAAATGACACATATGCCATTATAAATATCATTTCTCTCACATTCACTGCATGTATCTCTCCATAACCTGCATCCATGCATTGACAAAAATAATCAGGAAAATGGCTCATATAACTACAGCAACATGATATAGAATTGGAAGAAACTCACCAACGGTTGCCATTGTAACAATGGCGAAATAAAGGGAAGTGATGTAACGCTTGCCAAGATCAATTTCTCTGAAGTTTGAGTAAGTATAATCGCCCATCTTCAAGCTTCCAATCCAAGTGTAACCTTCATTGGAGGGAGGCACAGTTGTAGCAAGATAGTAAAATATGCAGGCTGCTGTATGAGTGCAGTAGAGCTCAACAACAAATAGTTTCAGAATTCTTGTGAAAAGATAATTAATCCGAATGTCTTTTTCTAGCTTCTCAAAAAATTCTGTCACTCTGCACGCTCTACTCAGCCTAATCCATAATAGATATCTCACTGGCTCTTTTCTTCCACAGGCCTGGTTCATTATAGAAGATGATGAATTCAGCTAGAGCAACGATCTAATTAATTATAACGGAGAAAATCATGTGATTTGTGGATGGACTACTCCCCCATCAAATTCACATATATAATATTTAACTTAAAACTTTTTTTATTGGTATTTTAGCTTTCATCAGTTTTAAATGTGAATATTTTTACCCATTTAGCTTTAATTTAGCAACTGGCTTTAAAAGTTTTATCCATTAATTTTATGTTTCAAATATTTTAGTCTTCCAATGTTTCATTTCTCTGTCCCCCACTTATTAAGCAAAATACTCTTTCATTTTCAAGGGATAAAAATTAACACGATAAAGATATTTTCATCATTTCAGCCAAAAATTAGGTTAAAAACGTATATTAAATACAATTATGTATACAAATGAATAAATTATATCCTATTATTTGCAAAGATATGCAAAAACAGAGACCCACATATTATTATTCCATTTAAAGAAACCTAAAGTCCACCAAAATGAGTATCTCAAATACATTAAAATGTACATAAAAAGAATGAAAATCAAAGTAGCCACCTTATAGATAGCATCCCAAGGCAGACAACCCAAGAAATCCACCAAAAATCGAGACTTCAAATACCTAAATTTAACATTATTAAGCAATCAATATGTGTTAAAAAAAGAAAGAAAGAAAGAAATTTGAGTAATGAATAATTAATGACAGACCTGAGGGCAATGAGATTGGGATTGTAGATCATTCGGCGAGAGTGAGTATCATCAATATAAGCAACAAAGAAATGAACAACAATGTCGATTAAGAAAGAAATCTGATTGGCGATATCAAGCAGGCAGAATTTCTCCGGCAATCCTCTAAAGAATCCGAATTCTAATGGTGTGAAGAATGATGAGTACACTGCACATATCAATATGAAATGCGTCCACACCACAAACCACCTGTATGCAACCACAACACTCGTATTAATTAATTAAACATATGTCAACTTAATTATATAGCAACATAACTGATCTAAAAAGAGATGATATATAGAGGGATATAATATAGTGAGCTAGCTAATTGTTTACAGATTATCTGGATGAATAACCAAACGATGAAAAATGGAAGAATTCTCTAATTGTAGTCTGCTTCCCGCAGAGTCTGTAGCAGTAGCAACTCCACTGAAAATGGATTCGCTTTTAAGCAAAGCCAAGCAACATTTCTTCCATTGATTTTTTGTTGGGTCTCCGAACTCTTCTTCATCTTCTGAATCATCAATATCTCTTGTATTTCTTCCTTCATCTCTTTGCATGATCTTCATAATCAATCAATAACGAGCGGTTCTCAGGCTGTATTGTCTTGCAACAGAAGTACGTATGCATAAGATAATGGTAGTGGAATAGAAAGCTAAATCTTTTTAACATTAGGTGGGATAATAATATTCGAGTCACTATTTTTTGTTATTTTTTAAGCAAGAATGTAATTTATTTATTAGGTGGGATAAAATACACTATTTTTTGTTATTTTTTAAGTAAGAATGTAATTTATTTATTTGTATCAAATACGTTAGTAATTTTTACTGAAATTATTAAAAAAATATATTAAGTACTTCTAACAAGACTTCTATCACTAAATGATGGGATAGAATAAGAACTTTTTTAAGAAATATGCAAATCTTAATCAAATTGATTAGAGTTATTACTCACAACTTAGGTATCAATTCACTTCTTACGGACTTTTTACTACCAAATTTGATTTTAAATAGATTTTTTTACAATAAATGTCTCTCAAATAATGAAAGTGAAGAATATCATTTATATAAAAAGATATTATTAATATCAATATCAATATCAATATTCAAGAAGGAAAAAAGTACTACTTAACTAATATCATATTACTCAAAGATAAGGAACTTATTCGATGGTCAAAATTTGATATTATAAAAGTAATATGGTTATTTTAGTAAGAGAAAAAAATTATTTGATATAAATAAATAAATTAAGTCTTTATTTAGATATTTGTAATAAATTAAGGATTTGAATGTTATATCCAAAATGTTAAAAGGAAGCTTTAATTTAAGACTAACGGAAAGGCAGCTTGATTTATTCTTTAAAATTTTGATATTTATATTTTCGTCGGTGCATCGAACCTGAATTTAAGAACAGTGAAATTTATGATGACAAGCAGAATCTATTCGTGTTATTTTTCAATCTCTTACGTATCAATTTCCTAATGATTTTTTCTACTTTATTGTCAAAAATAAATGTTTATTATTATTATTATTATTTTTTAACTTAACTTTCGGCCGTATCACGAGAAGAATAGTTAAAGGATTCAAAAAGGAAAAAAAAAAAAAGAGTCTTTTACCTTTATCGAAAAAGTTTACATCTAATTTTTGAGAATAATAATTTTCCTAAGATACCCGAAAATGATGTATGAAAAAAAAAAAAAAACATGTAAGGAGTTGTACCCTTAACTAAAAAAAATTTAATAATATTTATCACTACACCACTTAAATTTTTAATTATATTTTATGAACATGGTTCTTTATATATAACAAACACAAATATTCACAATAAAAATTAATTTTACTAATATGAATAAATTATAAATGTAAAGACAATCGGAAAATGATTATCTTCAAATAGGCAATTAAGAATAACTCAAAAAAATATATTTCTTTTTTTAAAAAAATATTATTAAATTATATGTATAATATATTAAGATTATAGTCAAATATCTATTAATAATTCATATTCAATAAAAGTGTAAATTTGGCGCTCTGTATAAGTGACTATACTCAATTTAGAAAAAATCTATATCAATGTCGTAACGAGGACATAACCCATGTTCTTTTGGTACAGAAGCTAACACTTACGACTTACCATTTATAAAAGAATTGTGGGTGAAGAACAGTACTATTTAGCCCCTGGATACTGACGTACGAGAGCCCAATTGTCAATGAAATCACAAAGAATTTTCTACAAAACTGGGGGCCGATAGATAAAAAAACTTAGGGCCCACATAGGACCCATCATGTTTCCCTTACGAAAGTTTTCTTATGCCGAAACTTTGGGCCTGTATGATTGTCACTGTGGGCTACCATTGAAAAGGAAAGAGTAATGCTGAATGCACCATGGAGATATTCTGATTACACGCAGCTGGGTACAACTCACAGAATCGCTTCCAATAGTAATCAATCGGAATCCAAATAGGCACAAACGCTATACGTATATTTTAAAATTAAAGTACTACAACTTGTAAATTTAACTATAATAAAATAAAATTACTAATAATTAAAGTACCAATAAAAGAAAAAAAAATAATGCGTGTATAATATTTATTTTACCTCTAAATTTAAAGGTGGAATTATGACTTTCAATAAAATTTATGTATGTCTGTGGGTATGTATATATATATATATATAATAAAAAATTGAAGGATAAGACTAAAAGTAAGTTTCAATTAAGATCTATTTATAATATATGAAGCTCAAATTTAAAACTTTTAAACGTAAAATATAATTACGCATAGAAACTTATGAATATAATTATCACATATTTTACAAGCTCTTTGAAGTAAATAAAAATTTACATGGGTTAAGGAAAATAATCCACGTTAATTTTATATAAAAGTATATGTAACACTGACATTACTGTTAAAAATAGTGTGTTTTATAAACAGGATAAATATAAGAAAAATTAAAAATAAATATATTAAGATAATAATTGAAAATGGTTGGCACTGCCCTACTACTACAACTACTTTTCATTAAATATATGCCGGTCCATATTGGCACATAAGGATGGCTGCCCCTTAACTGCAGTCTTATCCATTCACTTCTTTTCAATTTGCCCAACTTGCCCACAATTGAATTGGATTGGATTGCTTCCATTATTGTTTTTATTGAATGTATACATAATATCTCCTTGAGCTATGCTTCCCATGTTGCTTCTCTACCAATTGCATGTTGCACTATCATTCATTCATTTCTGTCTTATCGAACTTTCCAGTCGTTAATATCGATAACGATCATATCCACATAAACGATTTAGATTTACAATTAGTTAATCGTTAATATGATACAATATTATTTGTTTTATAACTGTTGAATTGAATGTAATAATTTCGTTAAAGTAAATAAGGATGCACAATTTTTGCTCCAATTAAAAAATATTACTTATAAGTTTTGATGATGATAAAATAAACTCAATTAAACACAACTATTTATGAAAAAAAAAATAATATTTTTAAGTTTATTATGGATATATAAAAATAAATGTGGTTATCGCATATATTATTTTTATTTATTTAATTGGTGGTAGGAAATAGATTCCACTAAATAAAAAATTTAAATACTTTATTTGTATATTAAAATTTTATATTTTAATACAAACAAAATGTCTTAATTTTTTATCGACTATTCTACAATATACGAACAAAATTGTATGTACAAATTTGAATAAGTTGAATGTGTAATAGAAGATTAAGATAATAGTCACAACAACTGCTCAATTTAAACACGTTGTATAATTTTTCTTTAATAATAATTAATAAAAGAAAAAAAAAAGGGTGAACTTATCAAAGTTAGGCCTATATATGACACGTAGAAGAATCAAAAATCGATATACTTATTTAACATGTTTTTGCTGGCATACTAAAGATAAACAAAATAAGTCATGTTGTTTACTGTAATAACAAAATAGTCCATCTAATTATTTTTAATTATTATTTTAATTTCAATTTAGGATAATAATAAACTAATGTAATTGTCCTAAAATATCTTATTTCTTAAATTTGGTGAACTCATGTATTGTTTTTGAAAATAATAAAAATTAATTTCATCAGCACTTGCTAAAAAGAATATTTATAAAAGTTTGAGATAGTGATATTTATGAACGTTGTTTACAAAAACAGTCCAGTTCCTTGACTAAGAAGTAAAAACATATTATATTATTTTAATATTTTAACAATTTCCAATTAAATAAATAATTGAACCGGTGACAAATCTCGTATGTAATAGTATTTAATCACATGTAAAATTAAAAAACAGCCACCACAAGGCCCCACGGTTTAACGTTACATGGACGTGGGACCCAGTTCTATCTATCCTACCGCTTTCCTTCAGCTTCCCCAACCAGCCGTCTCCCACTCACGTGCTCCTTCCTCCACTTATATATTTCTTCCTTCCTTCGCTCCCTTTGTCTGCCACTCTAACTCTAAACTCTTGACAAAATTAAAAATATTTAAAAAATTAAAAAATTTATGGCAGTGGTGCGACAACGTCGTCAGCTCAATCTCCGTCTCCCGTTGCCCGAAATTTCTGAGCGGTGTCCTCGTTTCCCTTTGCCTCTTCCTCCTACTGCAGCAGGAAACGCCACCGGTAACAATACTGGTGCCATTGCTCTCTCCGATCTCGACAAGCTCCAAGTTCTCGGCCACGGAAACGGTGGAATTGTCTACAAAGTCCGTCATAGGCGGACGGAGAAAATCTTTGCTCTGAAAGTCGTTCACGGAGACACTGATCCCACTGTCCGGCGCCAAGTCTTCCGCGAAATGGAAATCCTTCGCCGCACTGACTCTCCTTATATCGTTCAGTGCCACGGGATCTACGAAAAGCCTTACGGCGACATCGCGATACTCATGGAGTACATGGATTTGGGAACTCTCGACACGTTGTTGAAGAAAACGGGGACGTTTTCGGAGTCTGAACTCGCTCAAGTCGCGAGCGAAATTCTCAAGGGTTTGAGTTATTTGCACGCCCATAAAATAATTCATCGCGATATTAAGCCGTCGAATTTACTCGTCAACAAGGACATGCAAGTGAAGATCTCCGATTTCGGCGTTAGCAAAATCATGTGCCGGACGTTGGACGCTTGTAATTCGTACGTCGGCACTTGCGCTTACATGAGTCCGGAGCGATTCGACCCCGACACGTACGGCGGGAATTACAACGGCTACGCGGGGGATATTTGGAGTTTGGGTCTTACTTTACTGGAGCTTTACTTGGGTCATTTCCCGTTTCTGGAACCGGGTCAACGACCCAACTGGGCAACCCTTATGTGCGCCATATGCTTCGGGGATCCGCCGAGTGTACCCGACGGTGTCTCCGAGGAATTCCGTAGTTTCATTGGGTGCTGTTTGCAGAAGGACTCCAATAAAAGATGGTCGGCTTCTCAGCTCTTGACTCATCCGTTTCTGTGTAAACATTCAAGATCCGATTGCTGACCAGATTACCCGAGTGGGCCGGGTTCCGGGTTTTGAGTATTGTATATAGATCTGGAATTAGATTTCAGTTTTGTAGATTTTCTGTTTTTGGTTTCGGTACAGTTCTGCCGTATAAAATCTACTGCTACTTCATTTCAATTAGATAATTGAAATTTTTCGGTTGAAATTTACATTTAATTTGTTTTAATTACAGTTAATTATTCTTCGGTTCAAAAGTTGTATCCTAATTCGTTTATGATTCTAGAACTTGGAAGTTAAAAACGCTCCTTCCACTTCCGCTTCATATTTCGTTATGTTGCAGGTAATATTGTTAGCATAATTGTAATATTTTTTGAATATTGATAAAATGATTAATATTTTAAATATGAAAGAAGAAAAAACATAACATCATTAGCGTGGGATGTCGCACGTGCGTTAAAAAATTAGCATGAAATCATGTTTCCAAATTTGTTTAAGAGATTTTGTATCGGTTTAAAATTAATTTTTTTTTTTTTTTTTTTTTTTTTATGGCGGTGGTTCTTAGCATATTCTATTTGGCGAGTTGGAGATTGGAACTCATCCATATATGATAGGTCAGTGATGACGATGCTAACAAAATATTAAAAAGGAGAAGTGCAAGTCTAGTGGGATTATTTCTTAGATCAACCAATTGGCTTTCCACCTCATGATATACAAAACTTTATTGAGCATTCACAGAACGACACGTGGCAGGCAATATTGCATTAAAGAAAAAAATATTAATAAAGGGGATATTTCGAGATAGCTTCGTGTGAATCCAGAGATTGTAGTATCTTAAAGTGGGGAGAGTAGACGGGAAAATGAGTCGGCGAAAATCGCAATCCGGATGGCGATTTATAATGCAAGTCACACTCAAGCAGCTAACCTGACCAGATGTCCAAATGCATGAACCTGAACACTCATCGATCATGCTAACCAACAAAATCACTAGACATCACAGATGATGTCATTTGCTTTAACTTCTAATTATAATATCAAATAATCAACAGTTGCCGTAATAAAAGGTGTTGTTTGATTTTGAAAACGTTTAATATTCCCAATTTTATAATTTTCTAATTTGTCTTTATATTCCTCTGTTTTATAGAAGCAGCACCGAAGCTGAACCTTGCAAGTTGGTCGCATAATCCCAAAACAAAAGTCACATCTATCTCTTGGAATCAAAGTTCTTACGTTCAAATTTTTTTTTTTTATTCACTTTTTATACCTTAAAAATATTTTAAAATCTGAATAAAATTTTTATTATGTTTACCGCAAATTTTATTTTTTTAATGTTTTATGTAAAGTTTGATGCTAATTAGTAAAATTTATGATATATATTTAACATTTTATAATTTTGTGACGTGATAATTGTGGCTTTAAAGACCAAACCTGTCAATCTCCAACAGTCCTTTGCGTATTAAAAACGTAAAAGTAAGATTACGACTTATGACTTGTGTTATTAGCGTGTACATCCATACAAGTCAACAGCATAGAAGACTTAAAATCAACGGTATAGAAGACTTTGAAGAAGTTCCTTTAGAATGTATTTGTTGATGGGGGGTGTTATCGGCAGAATAACTAGCCCAACAGGCCGCCCAAATAATCAATATAATGTAGAAACTAAGCTCGGTAGTTTCTAATCCTGGGCCTCAGGTGGACCTGGATAAAGGCTAAACACCCACCATATCCCAGCTTAGGATTTTGATAAACCTTCAACTTTTTAATAAAATAAAAATATCACCGTTGTCATATTGAGTCGTGGTCATCATCATTATGTAACATAAAAAATGAAGGATATTTCTGTCATTTTAAAATGTATTATACGTTTATTTGTATTCTTATTTGTGAAAATACACAAATTAGGGGTCCAAATGTTATCAACCAACAATCAAAATAATAGACATGGAACTTACTTCGATAACTTATTTAAACAGTTGAACCTCTAGAGTCAAAGAGGATATTATTCAAAATTTGATGTGATATATATATATATATATAAAAAAGACCTGATCAATATTAAGATTGGATATTTTTTTACATAAAATTTTATATCAATTATAAACTGTTAAATATAAACACATTCAACAGTTGAGATTGCATCTGATCACATAATTAATGTATATTTCAAATACAATTTTAACCGTTGAATGTGGTAATATCTAACGATTTATAATTGATATAAAATTTTATGTAAAATAAAAAAAAATTGTTAATTTTATCCTTTTATATATATATATATATATAGGATCTAATAATTTTAAAAATCTTTTGAAGTATGAAATTATTTAATTGTTTTAGAAAATTGAATTTACTTAAACATAAAATCTTATGAAGAACAATTTTTAACATTTATTCACCTTTACAAATAGGATAATGTTAACACTACCATATCAATTTATTTATATAAAATTCATACAAGATTTTGTATCTTAATAATGTTGTCGTAAATATTAATAAGAAATCTAATGAACCAGTAAAAAATCACTGTAATTTACATTTTTATTTTATCCAAATTTTTTATATATTTCTCTTTTAATAAAATTAATTGTAAATATGGCCCTACATTCAAAAAATTAAAAGGAAAATACTCACCATAATCATCTTTCTTCGTTCACAAAAACCATAATAAAGAAAGAAAAAAGTTTATTTGTTTTTTTTTCTATTTTTCCATTTTCTCGATGTAGAGCCATAATTGAATATACTATCAATTTTATTATGGGAGAATGTTCTGGCAATTCATATGAAATACAATATATATTTTTTGTTATTTCTTTAAAAGGAAAGGACCGATATGTAAATTTTTTGGCGTGGGCTTCATTAGCGACGATTTCCTGCTGATGTTTATATACCAAGCTGCTTGTCCGAAACCGGAGCTGTAATAAATGGTCTGTAACACTGTAACCCTGACATAAGTAGTTAAAGTTAGAAAAATATTTAAAGCTTAGTCAAACGTAATAAGTCCCCCCCTTTTCAGAAATGACGTCAAACGTCCACGTCAAATCTTCCTCGTTACATGCGGTAATATCATTTGAGTTCACAATTCTGTATGTCTTACAAATCAGGACATATTTTCATATGTACTCAATAAGTCTCTAATCCCTATTAAATAACATAGTTATCCTTACCTTTTTAAATTTTAAAAATCACAGTGTAAGCTAGGTTGTTGAAAGTAATAATTAATTTATTTTGTAATTATTTATTTAATTATATTTGATAAAAAAAATTAAAGTACTTATTTTATAATTTAATATATTTTAACTACAATTTTTATAATAAAGATTTTATTTGTAAAATTCTGATCTTATTATCTTCGTTTATTATATGTTGTCATGAAATTTTATTATTAAAATTTATTAAACACGTATAATTTACTTTGAAAACTCACGACACTTTTATTATCAGATGATTATTTTTTTAACAAATTATTTTATAAGGATTAGCCATATGTTTGTAGCTTTATCATTGAAGAGAGGGTCATTGGATCAAGGACCTAATTGATACAAATATAAAACCTTTACTTTTATGTTTAAAATGGCATAAATAGAGACTTGAATGTTATTATGCCTTAAATTATTATATTCCACAGCGCAAATAATAGTTAATTTACTATATAATTTCGTCAAGCTTTTATCCGATCCCACGAGAATCTCACAAGTCAGATTCAATCATCTTCATCTGAAAACTGATCCATGGCGTCATTGAATTTCACACAGATCAGAGGCAAGTCCTCCCTTGCTGAGTTTCCTGTAACCCGTCGACTCCGGCCCGGTTTGAGCTTGCCCGGTCGAGTTGGGTTCAGGGTGGTGGCTTCCGCCTCGACTCCGGCTAAGGAGCCGGATTTGAGTGTCATGGTAAATGGGTTGCAGATGCCGAACCCATTTGTTATCGGTTCGGGTCCACCTGGTACAAACTATACTGTCATGAAGAGAGCCTTCGATGAAGGCTGGGGTGCCGTGATTGCTAAAACTGTAAGTTTTATTTATTTATTTATTTGTCCTTGACGTTAAGATTTAACGATTGTTTTGTTGACTGGATTTGTTTCTTGATGTCGAACAAGAGATATTTTAGCCCAGGTGATGTATTAGATTGTGTTTGTTAGGAGGGAAAGTGAAAGAGTAAGATTAAAAAAAAGATAGAGAAGAAGGAACAGACAATAGGGACACTTTTTTCTGTTGTCATTTTTTCAGCGCTGGAAGAACAGATATTTTATGTTAATTTGACAATTATACCCCTATATATTTTTGAAACTAGTAATAATACTACACAATCATATAAATCCAATGTTTTGTAACTATGATCTTGTGGTGATTTGAAATTTTAGAATTTTTTAAAAAAATTTTGACCCTCTTACATTGGTCCAATGTAAGCTCAGTGTATATAATTATGAAAATAATTATATAACTGCATTTCCTCGTGTAAAAATTTTGGTCAAGAAAGAATCCTATTTATCATTTGGATTACTTGTTTCATCTTTTGAATCTATTATCTTTTGTTTTTGTTCTAGAAATGAGACTGCAGTTTTTCTGTCTATTGATGATTTCCAATTTGTTGACTATTAGTTATCAAATCTTACTGTATTATCTGTCTGGATCATGTAGTACAATAAGATCTTGTACTGCAACTTATCTAGATTAGTGGTGATCAACCGAGAAGAAAAGATAAAAAATGCTTGTCAAAACCAGCAAACTGATCGCATCCCCAATTGTCCCAAGACTAAAACTAAAATGGGAATTTGACAAGATTATAGAGTAAGGATTTTGATAAGGGAGTGCTTTAAGTGCTTCCTAATTGCAAGATGATTGAATGTAAGTGAGTAGAAAGCATTAAATTATAAATTAGTAACTTCATTTTATGCATGTCAAAGGAAGTGTCCCTTGAATTTTCCCTCCTATGGTAGAATCGTCTCATGTTTCTCTTTATTTCTCGAGATAGTTATCATGTCTCTTGATTTACTTTATAGTTGCGCACATTTAGTGTGCTCCTTAACTGCTAATTCACAAATCGTCTTGGATTGTTGTGAACAATTTAAGATTCTTGTGATTGTTAACAATGAATTCTATCAAAATGAATCTGAAAATTGTTGTTTTACGTGTTTGATCTTGAATTATTCTGCAAGGTCTCATTAGATGCAGAAAAAGTTATAAATGTAACTCCTCGATACGCCCGCCTACGAGCAGGGGCAAACGGGTCAGCCAGGGGGCAAATCATTGGTTGGGAGAACATAGAACTCATAAGCGACCGGCCGCTTGAAACTATGTTGAAAGAATTTAAACAATTAAAAGCAGAGTATCCGGACAGGATTCTTATTGCTTCAATTATGGAAGAGTACAACAAGGCTGCCTGGGAGGAACTTATTGATCGAGTTGAGCAAACAGGAATTGTGAGACATAGTTCTTACCTAAAAATTTTACATTTCTATATACATATATTAGAATATTAGTCTCTCATTCTTATCCTAAATTTTTTTCCAGGATGCCATTGAAGTCAATTTCTCATGCCCTCATGGCATGCCAGAGCGTAAAATGGGTGCTGCTGTTGGCCAAGATTGTATGCTGTTGGAAGAGATTTGTGGATGGATAAACGCAAAAGCTACCGTTCCTGTGTGGGCAAAGATGACTCCTAACATCACCGACATTACAGAGGTGAGCTTTCTATGTTGTTACTTCGCAGCTGTACATATTATGAAAGTTTATTATCACTTTTGGTATATTAGTTTAAATAATGTAGCACTTATGAGCTTGTGTACATACATCTCTTACCAACATGAGTTGCAGGTGGGTTTTACTGGTAATTTTTCTTTGTTTATTTTTTGCTGTTAACTGTTGTAATCCATGTGTCTAGTGACTGATGCAGTCATTTATGCACCTGAATCTGAACGACACATGGCATCATCTAGGGCATTGCTTGTGTGATCTTATTCTGTTTGTGAGACTGTTTTTGTAAAATTTAGCATTTAGGTTATTTTGGATCAGAATGCTTTTAAGAATCATGCTAATTGTATTAACTTTTGGAACATAAGACATCAGTCAGGATTCCTATGACTTTTCACTTTGGTCCATCGTTATAGTGAAAGGTGGTTAATTAACCTTCCATCTCTCTGTTTTGCTTACTGTTTTACCACCCTTTTAGAACTTTGTAGAAGTATAAATGATAATAGAATTTTCATTCATATATTCTTATATCTTGTTTCTATTTTTGCATTTCCATCATATGAACATAAAAGATTTCTCAAGTTCTTTGCTTATTTTATTTTTCTAGATGCATATTTTATTGCTTTAGTGATAACGGATGTTATCGTCCACATGTATATAGCCAGCTAGGGTGGCTTTGAGATCAGGATGTGAGGGAGTATCTGCCATTAACACAATCATGAGCATCATGGGAATCGATCTGAAGACTTTGCATCCTGAACCTTGTGTCGAAGGGTTTGCAGTCTCAAATTCAATAATATGAAAATTTTCCATTGCCTCATCATTTGATCTAAAAGTATTTATGTTTTGCAATTTTGCCCTCAGATACTCTACACCCGGGGGCTATTCTGCAAAGGCAGTCCATCCTATTGCACTGGGAAAAGTAATGAACATTGCAAAAATGATGAAGTCAGAATTCAAAAACAAGGACTACTCACTTTCTGGTATTGGAGGTGTTGAGAGTGGTGGTGATGCTGCTGAATTTATTCTTCTTGGAGCGGATACTGTTCAGGTAGCACTCGATCATATACATCTGCTTGTTCTCTGTGTCAAACTTTAATCTCCTCTTAGACCCACGTTAATAAACCTTCTGATTTCTCTGTAGTCTTAACATTTTTCTGCATTATACTTGCTATTTGTCGCTCTCTATTGCCTAACATGTAATCACGGATATCTGCAACATTCTCTGCTCTATTTAGACCTCTGAATTGATTGATCAGCAATTATTCGAGTCAAAATATACATAATTTTCAATGTTTTTGTTCGATTGCCTTATTCGTAGGTCTGCACTGGCGTTATGATGCATGGATATGGCCTCGTGAAGAAACTTTGCGAAGACCTGAAGGACTTCATGAAAATGCACAATTTCTCAACTATAGAAGATTTCAGAGGGTATGCTATATGCGCAATATATCCGTTAAAACTAAAAACAAAGAACAAAAAATGTAAAAGGGTTGCAGGGTTTACAGAACTGAATCCTTCTCTTCTCTTTTCTCTTGTTTGATTTTGCAGGGTCTCTCTTCAGTATTTCACAACTCACACAGACTTAGTAAGAAGACAACAGGAAGCAATTCGGCAGCGGAAAGCTGTAAGGAAAGGTTTACAGTCTGATAAAGATTGGACTGGAGATGGCTTTGTGAAAGAGACTGAAAGCATGGTTTCTAACTAAATTTTACAAACTGCAAATGCAAATTCTCTCCAGTTTCTTCTTGTGTAATTCAAATAAAATTATTGGAACTACTCATTCCTGGTTGTAAGTTAGAAGTTAATTTTATTTTCTTTGAATTAATAATGGTGTTAACTGTACTGTTGATATAATTTTTACGTTATCAGCCAAGCAAACTGTGCCTGTTGTAAATTCTTAATTTGTCGTAATATAGTTTGTTACTTTTTATTAAATAAATTCATAATGTTGTATTGAAATAATCAGATATATTTTTGTCTAATTAAAGGTTAAAATTTAGAGATTTGTTTAATAAATATTTCTTTAGCAATAAAATATCTACAATTTTGTTTTCATTTTCTTAACAATCAAACACAAACTGAAGTAAATGTATACACACATGCACACTTATCTGGACTATTACAACATATAATCTGGATACTTATAATTAATTTCATATAGAATTAATATATAGAGATTATACATATATATGTGCCTTGAGGTTCATCGGCATCATGATATTACGGTCATTGAACAAAACTGCTATTACAGCACAAGCTCCAGAAGTAAAATGAACAAAACTAACTAATAAAAACTGACCTGCATAATTAATAAATAAGCACTGCGACCATATCCACTAATCTCTTTCCCCTACAAAATAATTAAGAATCAAACAAAAGAATCGGTCACACCCTTTTATATTGCAGTGCTAGTAATTCAATATAAGTTATTTGCTACTCTCGCAGGCAATATAGTGTATTTGTATTAATATTAAAAAAAAAAAAAGAAAAAGAAATTACCTGAAGATGTATTAGGTGGAGGAGCAGGATTTGTGATAGTAAGCTCCCTAAGTTGTGAATGCATTTCGTCGATGAATTCTAGAGTTTCCTGCTGAGGTTCTTTAATGGCTTCTTTTAGCTCTCTTAGCACCCAGCAATATGCTTCCTGAAACACCATGATATATATCCCGCTTAAATTATTCAATTCATGATGTACTGCTTAATTAATTGCTGATCGTACATGCATATATACTTTAAAAAATTTATAATTAATGAATATTGTTAAGAAGAATAATGTGTTTATAATCTTTTATAAGAATTCACTTCAGTTAGAATTATAACAAATAATTTTATATATCGAAGACTATTTTATCTAAAACTTCCTAAAACATCTTATATAAGATATCACTAAAAATCTAAAACCTTCTTTGTTATATATAAAACATAATCAAACATAGAAAAAGACAAAATGAGAATGGGAGGACTGGAATTAATTGCACTTCAGTTAATTTCCTCGTTGATTTCATGCAAAGACAAGCATATATATATATATATATATATAGTAGCCCTAGAAAGTTACAACATTATAATTTTCCCAAGAAAATAATTCATGAACTAGCTAGCTCGCTCGCTTTTGCTTTCCCGGACCAGTGGCAGCAGACATATATGCAACAAAATTAATTAACAAACAGCAGTTGAATTAATTATAGATGTCTCGCTTTCCCCGCTGTGTTTTAAGGTTCCATGATCTATTTAAACCTAATATATAATCATCAGCTAGATATTTACCCATTGGTTAAACATGTTTATCTTTACGGTAAGAAAGTACTGTTTCTGCTAAAGCCTGAAGAACTCCGGCGCCAATCTCTCTCTCTCTCTCTCTCTCTCTCTCTCTTCTTTAAAAGTGTTCCTTCTGCCTGAATCATTGCAGACTTTCATTCATTTATAGACGTCTTCAATTAAGGCAGAAAGTTTTATTATTTTTTAACCATTTTAGGTCCTCATTCATTCTTGCTTTTTTAATAAGTATTTCAATATTATATTATTGCAAACTTGCTTTTCAAAATCAAGTGCATACACACACACACACACACACACACAAGCAGAAATGAAAGCATCCTATGCTTTTCAAGAATATGCTAGCTATAATGGTCGATTCCCTTCTCCCTACAACTTTTGTATGCTAAGATTTCAACTTCAATATGTGTTAAGATCACATGAGAGCTCTTTAGCTATGACTATGACTTTGAATTCAAAAAGTTTTAAGAGATGATGATCATCAAGACGTAATTACCATGAATTGGTCTAGGTCTAGATCTGATGAACTATGCTTGCTGCTACTGGGCTTGTTGTAATGTTGCTTATCATCAATGTTCATCCCTTGATCTCTCTCTTCATTGAGAATGCTGGTAGCCTGCAGGAGAAAACAAACAATAATATTGCAAATCAAGCTGCAGACCGATCAGAATAATAATTTCTAGTTATCTACATATATACATGCAGCCAGCAGTATTCAGGATCCACATGAAGAGATATCGTATACATATACACATATATTGTTACACATTCAGATGTGTTTATAAAAGGCATATATACTTCATAATTACTAATTAAGAGATTAACATTGACACTTCACAAAACAAATGAAACATTAATCTAACCATTTCCAAAAGTTAAAAGATTCATTTTCTCAAAAATCTACCCTACATTGGGCTACATGTACAGAGCTACAAACTAAGGAGAGAGCTTTCTCTGAAAGCTTACAAGACTAATTTGATAATTCTGACTAAACAGATTTAGAATTCAAACTTGATTATATATTGACTGGAGCTTACATACTGCATAAATCTCAGAATAATCCTAGGGAACACTACACAACTAAAAATCAAGCAAAACTAATTACATGCAATTAATATGTGCACTCTAATTAGGATTTTTTTTTTCTTTAATTTCTCCCGATCATCTACATTTTTCAATACAAAATCCTAGTGTTCTATATATGGGGAAACTTCACTTTTAAGTAAACTTAAAAGTTTCGGTAATACCCCAAAATTAATTGAGAATTAGGCAATACATATATATAATATCATGGTATAATGTTCAATTTATCTTGGAATTTTCACTCTGAGTTCTTGAAAAGAGGGAAAAATAATAATAAAATTGACAATAATAGCTTCAAAACTTTAATCATATATGCTGAGTGAAACGATGCAATTCTCATATGGGATTATGTAACAAGAGGATTTTTACACAATGCATGCTTAGATGAGCTAGCTAGGTTTTTGTACCATATATGAGTAAAAAGGGAGAGCATAATAATTAAATATAAATTAATTAAATCCAGAATTTCTTAAAGAAATCCCAAATCCCATTTACACACAGAAAAATAGAGAGAAAGAGAAAGAAAGAAGAAACCTTTAAACAGTCCATGTGATTTTCAAGCAAAAGCCCGTACAAAGGATGGCTAGAAATTCTCCTCTTAAGGGTCTCAATTTCTTCTTCCTTTTGGTTCCTACGACTACTGCTGCTGCTGCTGCTGCTGCTCTTATCTTCCATAACTTTCTTCTTGTGCTTCTTCTGCTGCTGCTGCTACACTACTACATTCACACATTAACAATTCATCAGTTTTTACTATATTTGCCTGAATATAATGAGATCTTGGTTACTTTCTCTGGCTTGGAAGAAATTTCTTCGATTGACGCATGCATGCAAAAAATTATATGTGATTTGATTTGATTGGTATCATTCAGACAACACTGATTGAATTAGTGACCCTTTTTTGCATCATATCTTACTTGTCTTTTTTCATAAAGGAAAGGAACATTTCATTGGTTTCTCGAATAATGGGAAGCTCTTATTGTACCTTTTCTTTCATAATTAGCCAGTCTTCTGTGTCTTTTATAATATCAGTACTGCTCATTCTCTCACTTTTACATAACTTCCAAATTCTATACTGTTTGCATTTGCTATATGTACATATATCTATCTATCTATCTATTATTCAGTAACTAGCTTCCTTGTTCTCTAAAGGAGTGTAGTACTATTCATTTGCTCGTACAAAATTATAAAACCATAGTTCAAACAGAATTGCTTTCGTTAAATGAACAGTGAGAAGATATTTTGTTTTCATTCTTTTCAAATTGGTCTAACACGTGTTATAATTAACCCTAATCTTTTCGAAGATAAATGAAAAATAATAACTGTGATAGCTATTCAAAATATGCCCTCACAAGGTGCACTTTTAAAGATTTCTAATCTAATGTTACTCATGAGAATAACTCAAATCTAAGCTATCGTCCTGTAGTTTGAGGAGAGTCACAGAAAGTATATATAAGAATTTGTATTCTAACATTACATTTGATCGGTATAAGTAGTTTTAAATCCTACATTTAAGATTGCAAGAAATTTAACTAATTGAACTAATGAACATGAATGGATAATTACGTACTTTTTTTTTATTAATTATGTATATATTATTGTTCTATTGCTCACATGATAAGATTAAAAATTTGTCGTACGCATGGGATTTTTATGCGTTATCTCACTGTTATGAATGATATATTTGTAACCAAGTCATTTTGTTTTCAACATTGGAAAATAAATCAAAATTTTAAAAATAAGCATTTGAGTCACTCTTCTCGAAGAAATTCCAATTTCCTCGGATATTTTAAATTTTAGTATTAAGTCTTTTAACCTATTGATCGAAGCTACATCAGAATCTTAGGGACTTGATCCTCAATCCAACAAAATTTTAAGGTCATACATAAAATATTAATTATAATTTAAATCTATATATAATTGCTTTACATATTTTAGTTCTACTAATTTTAGACAGTAAATATCTTACACCTTAATTTATAAATTATCTTTTTAAATTTATTGTTGTTGATTCTAACTCAATTTTAGAGGTGAACATTTTGTTTATAATCGTTGTTTTTAAAATAAGTTTAGTCTCTTTTAATTTTTTATTTTACCATTATGACCTTTCCAAATTCTGAATTACTGAACAAAATCTCAAAAAGAACAGTTTTGATATTGATAATATAATGGAACCAATTAATGAGAGTCAAAATATTGAAGAACACCCTTAAATATTTTGCCATTAATTATCAAGATAACAATATTAAAGTCTTTGAATGTTTTATTTTTATAAATAAAAAATATAATTTGTCTATGTAATCAATAAGTCCTTATTTCCTACTAAAATAATAAAATCATTTTAATAGTGATTAAAAACTTATTTATCGAGCACTTAATAGTAGTTAATTCATAAGTGCTCACCTTCTTTCCTAAGTGGAACTAATCAGATATGATATATAATTCATGCTTCTATTAAAATTGTAATTGTTTATTTTAGAATTTTACCATATTTTAAATGGAGTATGTCATAACAAGTTAATTCAATTCCATTATAGTCCAGCTAGAAAATATACTCCGATAAAAGATGGGTTTAGTCTTATATATATAATTAAGAAGAAATCTACTTCAATAAAAAGTTTTGACTTTTAAATCAATTTTACTACATTTTAAATCATTTTCTTTTGAATTGTACTGTATTTCAAAGTTAGAGGTCCGCCAAAACCAGTTAGATCAAGTTCATTATAATCCAACTTGAAAATCTACTCCAATAAAAAGGGGACCTACTCTCATATTAGTAAGAAAACTACTCCTATAACATTTAAGAAGATACAATGCAACCCGACAATTCACTCTAATAATTAGATATGTATTTATATCAAAGAGTAATTTGATTGTACTTTGACAATATTTAAAAAAATTGAATTGATCCTATCAACATAATTAAAGAGGGGAGGGGAGGGGAGGGGAGGTGAGGATCATGCTTGCCAACATCGAAGCCGAAAGCTATTAATTTGTATACAATTTTTTCTATTCTATGTTGAAAGTAGCAGAGTATTTGAGACAAAAAAGAAGTTGTAGCAGCCTATTTAGTGTTTATAGGTGGCTAGTAGGTTAATTTACAAGTACTGTTGATGTTGGAACCATTTATATAATATGCTAGGTTTTGTTAGTATGGACCATGCACTCCAATTGGCAATAACAGCATTGCATAATTAATTAATTAGTGGACTCTTATTGAACCTTTTTGTATTATTTTGATTGGCTATAAGTAAAAAGGCATACCCTAGCTTGCTTGCTAGCTTTTTCAATTGGCTGAGTACTTGACTTCTTTATTCCCACGTTTCTTTCTTTAATAATTTAATGGCTTTCAATTTTGGCTGAATTATTTTTGCATTTACTCTTCAACTTCTATAGGTGCCAATTGGCAAACTTGCAATGCTTTAGCCTTGTTTTAACCACCAAATCAATGTGGTCCTACCGTACAACTACCGATTTTAACTGCGATTCTGAAGGTTTTTTTTAGATACAACGTATATGTTAAGAAATTGTAATAAAAGATTTTAAAACGTGTAATAAAAGAAAATTGAAAAGCTATAATCGGCACGTGCATATTTATCATATATAGCTATACCATTTTAATACTGTCTATATTGGTTACGATCAAAGTAGGAAGTCTATCATCAAATCCCTCTTTAAGTCAAGGAATCCAATTCGTCTCATGCCAATTTAAAGATAGAGAGTACTTTAATCTGTGGTTACATTTCTGTTTGTGTTTATGTATTTGTTTAACTTGTGTTAGTTGTGTTTCTATTTGTGTTTTCAGTTTATGGTAAAAGGAAAAAATTCCTTCCTAATTTGAGCAGTTGGAATTCAAATCTTATAGCACTGTATCTCAGTCATTGATGTCCAATTGACAATTCTAAAAACATGATAAATTACATGTAAAAGATGATAGACTTTGTTTCGTATTGAGATTCTCTGATTTTGAAGCTTGTTATCAATACTGGAAACTTGATAACTTACGTATAAAAAATGACAGGTTTTGTTTCGGATTGAACTGTTCTGACTTTGAAGCCTGTGACTGAAATGTCAAATAATATTATAACTAGAAATCGATGTGTTCACCCAGTATTTTAGCTAATTTACTTTTAAATTACAGCAGAAGCACAACAATTCCAAATTAAGCCATAAACAACTTGGCACATGAAAAATGTAAACACCATGCATGGAACATTACCACCACTTCCAACTCTAAAGTAATTAATATATCAGTGATTCAATTCTCTTTCTGTTTTCTCCATTTTCTGGGAGACAAAAACATATGTGCACTAACTCAAACAGGAGCACCATTTTTAAATGATAATCCTTCTTGTTTTTTACATTCATGGGAAAAAGTTTTTCTCATTGCTTTATAATTCAGATATTATAGACCATACCAACCTCCACAAGAGCAGCATGAGGAATGTTCAATGCCACGGAAGGCGCCCGGCAATTTTTGTCCAAGAAAACATAGATCATTATCAGGAATCGCTTCAGGAAATTTGACCCATCACGTACAGCTAAATGTGACTGTCCCAAGAAATATGCAGTACCGCTTTCCCTGGCATCAATCAGCTCTTGTAACTCTTCCCTTACTGATACTCTCATTTTAGGACTGCTAGCTGGCAATGTGAATCGAACCTTTTTTCTCTGGGAAGAAGCAGAGCCTCTCTCGAATGAATCAGCCAATGGACTTGTTTGAGTTTCGTTGTTTGTGAAGCTCATGTGGTGATCACCATCATAGTAGGTGTCATGTAAAGGTATTAAAGTGTTTCCATCTGGGGATGATTTTCCAACCACAATCAATCTTCCATCAGGGGATGTTAAGGACTCAGAATCATTTTCTTCCAAGGAAATGAATTCTACAATTGAGCGAATAATCTGCTCCTCAAAGTCATCTGTGTCCTTAACACGATCACAATAACCATATCTGACAATGCAGCGATAAATCTTGTAATCTTTATGCCCAACCCTGCCGATAAGATAACGCCGAGTTGGGGACACAAAAGGCACTGGTATGGGTTTGAAAGATACAAAGATCAGAACTTGATGAAATGCAGGAAGATTAGTTATAAAATGTGAGAAGAAAGCAGGAATCCCTGTCACTATATCAGTGTAGACAAAACCAATCCCAGCTACTCTAGAAACTCCAAGTCCCGGGCTAAGATCTGTGAGCCATTCTGTAGTTACCTTGTTTTCTAAATCAAATTCATACTTTTTCATGGTTCCATAATGCCAGGCAAGCATGACCATCAAGGAAAATGCTGAAAGGACAACAAGAGACCAAGCTCCCTTATGAAAATTCAGCATACAAACTGACAGATATGAGACCTCAATGAAGCCAAAGAATATCAAAAAGCATGCAGATACAAACAAGCTTCTCTCCCAGTACAGTGCAATTATAAGCGACATCAAGCAAGTTGTCACTAACATCCCTGAAACTATTGCCAAACCTGTAGGGATTAAACCAATTAGTATTTGTCACAGGATGTACTGTATACACACAATAATACATCTGTATTCTTCTTTTTGTGATATAATCTGTTCAATGTCAGCTATTCCAAGAATTTACAATAAAAGAAGAATTATTGTCAGTATAGCATACCTACTGCATTTCCTATTCGCTCAAGTTTGTGTAAACCAATAGTGACACTGAGGCTAAGCATCATCAACAAACAGTTGACATCGGGAATGTAGACCTGCCCATGTTTCTTATCTGATGTTTGTATAACTTTTACTCGGGGGAAACAATCAAGAGCCAGGCACTGGTTTATGATGGAAAATGTGGCTGTTATGGTTGCTTGGCTTCCTACAGCCGAAGCCAGCAGAGATAATACTATGAAGATGTGGCGAATAGATCCTGGAATTGCAATGTGCCAAGTTAAAAATACAAATACTTAGCAGAAGCATTCAGAGAAAACAGAAAGTAAGTAATTAATTACCAGGCATAGATCTACTGAGATGATTAAAATCGTATGAGGCATTCAAGTGTTTGGAGATAAACGAAGCTTGACCAGCATAGGATAAAAGAAGAAGTGGGTAAATGAAGCTGACAAAAGTAATCTACAAAGGAGACATCAGATATAAGCACTTCAAAACTGTTCAAAATACAACTGCCAAAGGGAGAAGATGCAAGCTATATTTAGTACCTTTATTGATTTCTTTGAAAAATGACCTAAATCTGCAAACATTGCCTCTGATCCTGCCAAAAAGAAAAAAGAATAATTTTGTATGTAACTGGTCTAATTGTTGATAATTTCTGGAATGAGTCATCATTTCAATTAAAGCATGAGAACGTGAAAGAAAAACCCAAGTGGAAAATGCAAGCAGTTCAGTTGAGACCGACCTGCTACACAAAGAAGGATACTGCCCAACGACCTCCAATTATCTTTACCTATACTTTTAACAAATCTATACATGTATACTGGGGAGACTGCACAAACAATGCGGTGATCCCAATGGAAAATGTTATATAAACCAACTCCGCCGATAAATAAGATCCACAAAATGACTATTGGAGCAAAAATGAATCCAATTTTACGGCTACCATAACGCTGCAGTGTGAAAAGACAAACCAATATAGCACATGCTGAGGGAACTGGCACATCTGAAACAAATGAAATGTAGAGGCAATCAACAGAATAAAATTATCCAAGGCAAAAACTTAGAAGGTAAAATGTGTTTCAACTACCATTTTATCTTGAAAATGATATTGTATCCACATATTTTAAGCTTTAAACCATCTGTATCCAGATATTCAACTTCAACAGTGAATTAAGAAAAGATAATTTGCATTTCATCATCTACTTTCAGGAAATGAACTTTGTAGTACAATACATTTCTTTCATTTCCTACTTCACCGTATTCTTTCAAAAAAGTCTGTGCATCAAAGAACTAACAAATTCAAGTGGTAAAATGGTCGCGTATTTTTTGTCACATATATGTACACAATGGGAATCAAAGTCCATTAAAGATACCTCAAGTGTTATTGCACGTGATTCTAGAAAAAAAAATTAAAAGAAAAGGAAAAATACAAAAAAAGAAAACGTGTGTGCTATATTAAAATGGAAAACAATAGGCATACTTACATTTTTCAATATCTTCAGATATAGTTTGCTGTCTTTTTGACGAAGAATTAACTGAAAGGAGAAAAGATAACCCAATTTAAGTAAAGAAACAATGAATAATAGCTTGGCTATTTCAAATGATGTGAGACAAGTCATTCTTGCTCCTAGCTCTTACATATATCACACAACGATCGTTGAAGACCTGATGAAGCTGATAAAACTGGAAGAGAAACACAAAGAACAGCTGTCATTTGAGCTTCATGATATTAATCATAGAAGAAAAGCAGACATATAAAATATTATATATACAAAGCAATTCAGGTGAGCAATCCCAAACCAGAAATAGCTGGGGTGAGTACGCCATCACCAATCATCATGCACGAACCAAACAGTGCAAGAAACAACATCAGATAGTGGCTGATCTTATGCTTTTCAATTGCCCTTCTAGCTCTTGATTTAAGTTTCATCCTGTACGGACTTCCGACATCATAGCTTGCGACCTCATTAGCACTTCTGTCATTAGGAAACAGTCCAACTTTTGCATGCCGACACAATAATGAGTACAGAGCAAAAGGGCCGCCTGCAAGTATATGTTAAATAATCACATCAAAATCTAAAGTCACTCTTCAGTTCAATGGAAATGAAATGTCAATACCCTCTCCATTGTCGTCGGCTCTCAGTACAATGAGGGCATACTTAAGTAATGAAACAATGGTCAGAGTCCAAAAAATAAAGGAGAAGAGTCCGTATACAGTCTCCTCTGATTTCAAAAGATTCAAATGAACTGTGCCGAAGACATATAAAGGAGCAGTACTCAGGCGACCATAAATTATTCCAAGGCTTTGGAAGGAGAAAAGTAGTGTTTGCTTCCATGTCTCCTCCTGCAAATTGTGGAAAACTGAGTACTAAGCAAAATTTCTAAATAAGAAGAAAGAAGATTTAGACTTTGATCAGGTCAAGATCAAACATAAAATTACAAGTGGACGACCAATCAGACTACTAAGCCTAGAACGAGATGCACAAGCTCTGGTGACTCATAGCAGCAAATATCAAATTTACACATTCACCAGCGATTCATTAAACTTACTAGGAAACTGAAAATAAATAAACAAGAACAATTTAACTCCAAATTGTTCACATAAGATTTCAAGCCCTGCATTAATTGATCATCGTATTTCCTTGCTTGACCAAATTAGATCACACTAGTCAATCAATTTCTCAAGGAACATAATGCATGATTGCATTAAAATTTCCTACCAAATCAAGATTGGTTAAAGAAAAACATTTTTTGCCAGGAAAATGAAGATGGGTATATAAGAGAAAAGAAACTCCCTTCCAACTTTATCACCTGAACTTCCAAAGACAAGAATGCTAAGCAAATCAAGCTGACGTTCTTCAGCTTTCCAATCCGCCAACTAAAAAATCGAACAAAACATGTATAGGGGGTTCCCTAAACTTCAAGATTTCTACTAAACTCAACCACCCTTCAGCCACACTATTTCAAGTTAGCTATGATCTTCAAGTATTAAGACTATATCAACAAAATTATTACTCGCACTTCAACTTATACAAGCCTGCAACGGGGATAGAATTAAGTTCATATCGAAGTTCAAGCTTTCCAAAACCAGTGTGGAAAAACACATAAATTACTGAAAAAAACCCGGGAATAATTTAGAACAACTCAAGATTGCTCTCTATCATATGAAAGTAAAACAAAATCAGCAGTTCAAAGAAAAGGAAAAGAAATGTACCTTGAAGCAATTAGAGAACGCGCTAGGACTCAAGGCGGGATCCATGGCGAGACAGAAAGATAAAAGAAGCAAATGGGCTTGTTAAATTCAGCACAAAGAAAAGGACAGAAATGGGAATGAATAGCGATTGAGACAATGCATTTGCAAATAAGACAAGACAGTGCAAACTATGAGCGAAGCAGAAAAAAAAGTGTAATCACTATTTTGTTGTCTTAAAGAAGGGAAAGATTCTGTTTTTAACTGTTTTGTGATTTTTGTTAGTTGCAATAACAATCGAAGGTGGTAGAGAGTCAAATCCGGACTGACAAGGACGGCTGAGATTCGGCCTTTGAAATTTTGTAATAAATTATTATTATGATTACAAATTTTTTTTTATTTTAATTGGGAAAAAAAATGAATCTAATCCTCTCGGGCGTAATTGTAAATCACAATGAAAACATATCCACGTGCCCTGCCGTTGGGGATTGGGAATTGGGAATGAACGTGGTATATGTCACTTTGGGAAGTGTGACTAACGATCGTTCTTTTATTCGCTTCCTAGGATCCAAACACTGTTTTTTATTTTTTTATACTACGTCAAAACAAACACGTAATTACATTAATCATCTGCCGTAAGAATTCAAACATTAGATCACTTATAAATTCTTTTTTTTTTTAATTTTTTAATTTAGTAAGAGCTTTGTTTATTATTTTCAATTCTATTAAGATATTCTTCATCGGTAAATGTTCATTAATTCAACTGGTTAACTTAATCAGTAAAATCTTTTAACAATAATACAAAAAGTCTAGAATTTGAATTGTTGAACACAAATGACATATTAAATTTAAAATAGGTTATTTGGTACAATCTTAAATAAGTTAACGACTTTTTCTTTTTGGCGCATATTTATTAAAAAAATTATGTGGGTCGTATCATATCATTTGATTGTTTAAGCAAGCAACAATAATTACCATCTAAACTGACGGACAAAATTATAACATGGGACATGATGACAACTTACAATAATTCCATAAATGCGTCAAAGATTATCCCATAAATGAAGGGATACGTTGAAAATAACCCTTCAGGCATTACAATTACAAATATAACCTTTATCTAGTACAGGTGTCAGTGTCACCAACGGAGAGAAAAAGTGCGACCATTCGACAAAAATGAATGGGAGATTGCTCCTACCTTCCTTCAACTGCTCTTCTACATCGAAAGTAATGCTATTATTTAATTTATAACGACTTATAGAAGCCAACTAGGCTTCAAATTCTAATGAAGCATATGACTAGAAGTCCAGAACTTGTAAATGGCAAAAATCTTCTCAAAATCTTCCCAAACCAGACCTTTGTACCCTTCTAGTACCGGTACTTCATCAAAAGTACTAACATCCATCCTGTAACCTCTTAAAAGGACTGTCTTAATTATACCTGAAACCAAGCATCATTTTTGCCTAAAGCAAAGTCTCTCAGACAAATTAACCAGAACATAATCCGACTCCCAAAATAACCTCACCTTGCTTTTCTGGTTCCTAGAACATGGGCACTCAGAAATAAACACAGCATCAAGAACTTGTCCACTGCCAATATAAAGCATGCCAACTCAATGACAATTCTCAACCACACTCCTAGACTCTTGCTACAAGGTTGCAGACTTTCCCTATCAAAATTCATAACATAAAAAAAAGACTCTTTAGGCGAAAAAAGCAAGCAATATACAGGCTTTTCACAGCGAGCAAGTGGAGGCTAATCATTCCAATGCCACAAATAACAATAGGAATGAAAAAAAATTCAATGCAAAATCCAACCCGTCCAAGTACCTTATCACCCTGACACACGATATGAATTCTTTTTCCAACAAATTACAATATATTCTTGTCAAAAAAAGAGAACATCAAAAGATCCATTATTGATCTCCATGCCTGTGTTTCCATTAAAAATTCTCTTAAAACCAAATGATATCTGCTCTGAGTAAGAAAGCTATCATTACAGAAGTTCTGAATAAGCTTGGAGCTGGACTATGGCAAAACCTGATGGAGGAATAACCTAGAGAATCAAAACCAGAACTAATGAAGGGCAGCCTATGCACCTAAGTCTAGTATGCTAACCCTTTAGACGAACACCTAACTTCACAAAGTTTAGGAATACTTTCAATATGCATGTTTTGGAACCTGATTATAACAAAACGAGCATAGGCCACAGTTTAAACAGTTAGAAAACTAGTTGAGCCATATAACGTTCAGATTAAACAGAAAACAAGCAAACGTGACAGACCTAGCACTCCCAGCAATTGGTAGCCATATATGCAAAAATGCAATCATCAAGAATTGAGATGGACAGCAACACCACATACAAGCACTGAATGCACAGAACAAATCATTCCCTTTCTGAAACAGCTCTGTACATCGTCTTATGGGAAATAAACTGAATGTTAGATTCAAGGAGCTAACAAGCACGCAGCTTACAAGCAACTATAAAATTCCTGGGAAGACAATAGAAACAAACAAGTTTCTAGAATGCATCCGATCACATAAGGGAGACTTTGATCAAATAGCTTGAACCATGACTACTTCAAGGAGCAGCAAAACTTCAAACTGAGTTTTTCATAAATTAATCATTGGCTGTGACATAAAATGGGCTTTCCTAGTTTAAACCGAATTAAAAGTATAGGTTTTTGCAAGTGTGTTAGATGAACCCTAGCTTCTAAACAATTTAATATATAGAATTCGTAAATCAGAAAGTTATTTATAAACCATAAACAGCAACATTCAACATTCAGAATTGTATAAAAAATTATGATTCTTTTTAAAAGTAATTTCATCTAATACGAATATTCCGAATGAGAAATAACAATTTCTGGTTTTTGATAAACCCTAAACGGCAACATTCATCAAATACAGAAGATAACAATAACAACATTAGAAAATTCATCTAAAAAAGCAACTACATACACAATTCATTTACAGTAACGATCAGCCTTCTTCTTGACGCGGTCATCGAGAGCTTCTTCGACATTTTTGAAGGTAGTTTTCGGATCGTAACCAAATTTCTTCGCCTCCACGGGAAAAAGCTCGTCATACTTCATGTTTTTAGCAGCGTCGATGGAGTAAATCTTGCCTGCCTCGTTATCAGCAGCGTCATTAACGACGGTGGACGGCTGAGACTCATCGTCTTCTTTGTCGTGTTTCTTCTGCTTCTTCTTCTTCTTCTTGTCTATGGATTTGCGAGTGGCGAGACCACCCCCTTTGAACATCAGCCTACCGGTTTTCGCTCTCTCGTATGGATCCGACATCGTTTTGCTACACAATCGATCGATTGATTCTGCTTAATTGTGTTTCTGAAACAAGCTTAACTTTCCCCTCCGCTAGGCTCAGTGCCACCGCCTTTGCAATTGCAATCTAATTAATTTAATTATTTATTTTTGAAATAATCTATTCCTTGTTATTTTATATTTTTACTATTTTTTATTATGTAAATGTTTGTTCTAAAGTTCTATTAAAATCTGATTTTTAATATTTTTAATTTAGGCTAAATTCGTTATTAAAAAAAATTATTGATAATGTCAATGTGAGTAAGCGTCTATTTGATATAACTTTTCAAATAAAGTTTTTTAAAGTAGAGTTTTTACCGATAAAATTTGTATGAGTAGAGTTTTTAATAAAAATTTATTAGTGCCCGTTTAGTTTACCTTTTTCATTGGTTAAAAGGACTTTTTTAATGATAAAAATCCTTTTCAAATTTTTTAATGTCGTTTGGTTGACAATAAAAAAGAGTTTTTGAGAATTAAAAAAAATTGTAAAAAAAGCCCAAAATTTGGGCTTTTGGCAATAGAATTTCTCCAACTTTTTTAAAAGATAAGATTGTCTAAAATACCTTTACTTTATTATAAAAATTTTACGTTATTTCTTTAAAATAAAACATTAAAAATTTGTCTATTAAAATAATTACTCAAATTTTATCAAAAATCATTTGTAACAACCAAACGATTAATAAACTTTTGTTAAAAGCTCTACTCATAAAAGTTCTATTGGTAAAAGCTCTACTCTTAAAAGTTCTATTGGTAAAAGCTCTACTTTAAAAAGTTTTATTTGAAAAGTTATACCAAACGAACCCTTAATCATTTGGTTGTCACAAATGACTTTTAAGAAAATTTGAATAATTATTTTAATAGATAAATTTTTAATGTTTTATTTTAAAGAAATAATGTAAAACTTTTAGAATAAAGTAAGGGTATTTTAAACAATTTTACCTTTTAAAAAAGATAGAGAAGTTTTACTGCTAAAAGTCTAAATTTTTGGCTTCTTCCAATAGAAGAAAAATAGTTTTTTTAATTTTTAAAAATTTTTTTACATTGTCAATCAAATAGCATTAAAAAATTTGAAAAGAGTTTTTATCATTAAAAAAACTCTTTTGATCAATGAAAAAGTTAAATCAAACGGGTACTAAGTGATATATTGAATAACTTTTATAAAAATATAAAAAAATTAAAGATTTGCATATTATTACCTTTCTCTTGATTTTTGAGCCATATTTATGCAGTATTTATAAAATGTTATAAATAAAACTTTCTTTTTCAATTTTCTTAAAATTAAGGACTTTTATATTATTCTTCATTTTTTTTTTCAACAATACTATATTTTTTTATTTTTAGCTCAAATTTTTATCAACATAATAAAACATTTATCAAGTAGTTCACGTAATACTTTAATAGATAAAGCTTAAAAATTATGAAAAATATACCATCATACAAAAAAAAAAATTTAATGAACAATATATTAGTTTCATGTTGCATACATATACATCTGATGGAATTGTATAACACCTCATGCATAAAATTAATGAAAAAATAACCAAATAATAATAGTGTCCTCACCTACTATATCATTCTTTATTATATAAATTTAATTAATAACGCAATTATTCTACATTTAACATTATTAATTACATCAAAATATTACACCTCATTCAAAAATAATATTCACATATTGTCATCAAGATTTTGACTTGATGGTATGACCTCCAAAGTCCTCAAAGACTCTTAAGAAAATTTTTCATTAATTTAAAAATACATATCGTGAAGGCATGTTTCCTATAAATTGTGAGCAAATATGTGTGATGCGCCGTAATTATATTATCTACACTCTTTTTCGGTAGTTTTCAGTTATAAATGTGATATTAAAAAAAATATTTGTAATTTCTTTGACGAATCACAATTTTTCAATTCTTTGAACGGCCGCAATTTTTCCGATAAATAATGTATTAAAAAGATGAAATGAGGGATGTTTTTGCCTAATTAGCGAAACTAATAAAGAAAATTGTAATTTCGCGAAAAAATCAGACCGTTTTCTTAAATTCCCGGGTTAGTATTGGGATTCAAGACTCAGCCAGTGAGCAACCGCAGCGTTTCGAAATATCTGAACCGAAATACACACCAAGCAACAGAGAAATTCATCAACAATTTCAAGCTTCAGTCGAGATGATTGGAAGTCGCCGGTAGGAGACTAATGGCCGCTGCAACCTACTCGTCTCTCACCCTTCAGCCGTCCTTTTTTTCTCCATTCGCCGTCACCACCACCAAACTCACTTTCCCGGTAAGCTCAAGTTATTTTTTTAATTTATTTTTTAATTAATGAAATTATTCATTTTATTTTAAGGATTTGCTTTAGGTTCAGTTAAATTTTTTTTCTGTTTTATTTAAATTAGTTAAATGGAAATTTACATATGTTGTTCGATTTTCCTACTCACTTCGAGTGACAAGATCGTAATTTTGATTCCTTTTGCAGAACCAGTGCTCGCCTCGACGTAGAAATGGTTTCGGGCTAGTAGCTTGTACTTATGTTGCTCTATCAAGCAAAAGCCAAGGTGTGTTTTTCTCTCTTAATTTGAATGTATGTACAATTGATTCAATTTATATCTTTTTTTTTTTTAATGTTCTGGATTTTAATTTCTCTTCAGGTGCATTTGATCCTGAGCTTCGTTCAGTGCTTGAACTTGCTGCTGACTCTGAGTTGTACGAGATTGAGAGAATCCTTTTTGGACCGAGGTGCTTTGCATTTCTTCTCATTTCGCTGAATTATCTGTTACTAAGCTGTTGGAAACTTAGAAGTTTCATGATGTTTAATCTTGAATTGTGTTGAATTATGTCAATCTTCAGCTACTTTAGTCCTCTGCTAAAGTCATTCACAAATAGAGCTGATGCGGACTATGTCATGATCCAACAAGACCTTGAAGAGCGGGAACATTTCATTGAATCTCTTGAGTCGCGATTCTTATTCCTTGCAGCTGATGCTCAGTCTACATTGAGGTTGTAGAAATACTTGATTTTTTATATGCAGAGCTTATGTTTGTTTCATTAGTTGTGTTGGCTAGTTCACTGATTGCATGGTAATGCTAATGTATGCTTTCATTGAATTTAGTAGTGGAAACTTTGGTTGATTTTATGATAATTCAATCCCCTTTTTGAACTCTGAACTATAGCGCACTCAATGTATGTGTTGATTTTGATGCCAAATTTAGTAAATTAACTTTGATTTTTTTAGACATCAGTGTTGTTTATTTGTGAATGATATCTGTTCTTTGCAGGGGTTGGAGGCCTTCATACAGAAATGTCTTGCTTGCTGTGAGGAAAAAGTTGAATGTTCCTTGCTCAAGTAAATTGTCAACTGAAGACTTAGAAATTGAAATTTTCCTTCATCTTTTGGAGGAATATGCAAGGTACTCTACTGACTAACTCTCTCAACATGTTAAATCCTTGTCAGCTTATGAAGAATTCATTTCCATTATACAGCGGACATTTTTTTTTTTAAACTTTTCGTAATTGATTTTTTAAATTGGATAATATTTGCTGTGGCAAATAAAGAATTCGTTTCCACTACATAGTGGACCTTTTTGCGAAATTATTATTATTGCTACTCTTTTTTCTAATCTTGTAGAAGTAAGATGTACTGATGATTTCAATGGGAATAGAATGACTCCCTTTTTCCAATAGCTTGCAACTGCCACCTAAGTTGTCCACAAGCAAGAAGAATTGACCCAAAAAAGGGGTATCTACATCTGTACAAAAACATGCAAAAAAATAGTTTTTCTCTTCCTTGAATAGACAATTATTCTTCTCTTCCTTCCAAGTTCTTAACTCACAAAAAATTATCCATGGTTGAAGCTCTTCTCTGGTCATACTATACATCAAATCAAATCAACAAACATCCAAAAAATGGCCAAGAATTGGATGAAAATCTATTAATAATTCTTTTACAATTCTGAGAGAAGTTGAAGCATGCCAAGATAGATTAAAAAAGAATGTTTCATTAAAATTTTGTGGTTAGTGCTCGCATCCTTGTATGAGAGTTCACAAAAGATGATCAGCCATAAAATTTGCTGCTTCCTTAAGGTCCCAGATTAGAATAGTGTTTACACAAAGGGGATGAGTCACATGAATCATACTGTGCATGGGTAATTGATATCTGGTATTTGGCTGTCTGTACCATCTGGTATTTAATTTCCTTTGAATATCAATAAGTTCAGGTTGCACCTAAACTATGCATTGTGTTAGATATTAAGTAATTTTGTGTTTGGCAATCACATTGCGATTGTGCAATGTTATCCATTAAGCTCTTTTCTTGTCACTTTGTGGCATGCATGCATATAAGTATTCATGTTGATTTTTGTCCACTTTCATCCGCTATATGATCTTCAAATGTGTTGAAGGATCTCTGTTTCTTATGGAAAGATCATTGTTTCTGGGGAAACTAAACTTCCTTTGTCTTTTTCCTTGCCCTATACGATACTTAGGTGACTTAAAAGATGTTCTTGATTTCTTGTAGTGAAGAATCTGGAGTTTTTCCGGGCTCATGGGATAATTCTAAGGCTTCCGACAATCAAAATGGTCTAGAACTTGGACTCAGTCAGTGGAAGGTGCAAGCCCTTGCTGCTTTAAAGGTTGGGGCAGCGGAGCTCAAGTCAACAATCTTGATGGTACACACAAACACAGATATATGATATATGTATATTCATTATCAGCTTAATTTTTGGGTTTTGTTGATTTTCTTCATTATAAATTATTGACCCATGTTCATCTATTTCTTTACTTTTTCTAGGGTGGTGGCATATATACTTTGGCAAAAATTTATCAATTGGTAGGAGTATTTTTTGTTTTCAGTTAATTTTTTATTCATTGATTTTCTTTTCTTGGGTTTGTTGGTAATATTTCTAAGCTAGTTTATTCCTTTCGTAGTTAGCGGGGAGATTATCTGGGAAGGTGTTCAAGGAGGCTGCCAAATACCAGATAAAGAAGGAAGTTCTCAAAAAGGTGTATGTTTGACATCATAAAGTCAATATCTATAATCACATGCTGAAAGATAGCACTTTTTATATATTTATTTATTTCTAAAGAAAGCATTTGTTCAACCAGATTTGAGTTGATTAAATTTATTATTCCTAAATTTAGTTTTCTTATTTGAGTAGTGTTTGGGTTTTTTGTAGTAGATTTGAGTTTCCTTTTGTTTAGAACTTAGGCAAATATAAATAGAACGTGTTTGGTAGATGGAGAACACAAGTTGATTAAAGAAATAATATGACAATGTAATTGTTTCCTTCCTATTATCTCTTAACTTATTCCTCCATTTTAGTTCTAAATTCCCCACTCTCTTCTTATTCTTTCTCTAATTTCTGTTCTTTTCTCTTCCTATCCCACACTAATTGATTTCAGACGTTGCTCATCATTAGTAGATGGGATGAAGGCTATTTTTATCATTAGTGGATAGGAGAATTGCACAAAATTTATAGATTTTGTGGTAGGAAATGACGGCAGATTTTGCCTGAGCTGACAGTATTTTTCTAGAAGGTGAAAATGATTGTTGAATTCTATATTTCTCATTACTTGGTTGGATTCAATAGATGCCTAGCTACAATTGTAGATATGCTGTTCTACGTTGCTTTAAGGATTTGGCAGAGATATCGTCATAAAATGACAAGCATGCTGGCAGAGCAAGCTGAAGTGTCCTCTGCTTTCTCCATTTTCAGGGTGGCCAATTAGCTGCTATTAATTTGGAGTCCAGAGCAGCCTTGCTTGCGGCAAAACAGGTCATCTTATCATTAACCGTGTTTTAATTTGTTTACATGTATATGTATATGCATATATATATATATATATATATATATATAGGGATGCTGAAGAGTTCTTTTTTCGGAAATTGTCTGCCATGTTAGCTCTAATGTCCTTTGTACTTTATTCTGCATGTTCTGTTTTTGTTCTAGATGTTGCATACAGCTGTGGGCATTTGTATCATTCAAGTTTTACTGTAATAAAATTCCAGTACGAAATCTATGTTGTTACTGTAATATAATAAGGAGTTGTTCATTAACAATAAAGCATCAAAATATATTTATTGATTATTTATGTTAATACCATGGGATAATAAATTTCTTTAGTATCCTATTGGAGCTTTCATATTAGTGCACTAAACTTTTGTAATTGTGGACAGGGCTTTGCTGGTGCTGCAACCAGATATCTCGGTTTAAGGAGTATGATGGTGCTACTTGGCCCGATGTATGAACACTCTTGATCACATCTTAGTTCCTTTAATCTTTCAAAAAATCATGTCACTTGCATCTTTTTCTCTCCCTTATTTGCTTTTTTATTTCTTGGTCGCTGTTTAATTTTTCTCAGATTTGCTCCCTTGTTTGGCAATTTTTTGGCTAACTTAATACTGTAGAAGTTGTGATCTTTACTGCTTTTGCGATGTTTCTTTGAGGCCCCATTTTGAAATTCTAAAATCAAATATCCATATATATTCATGGGTGTTTTGTGCAGGCTGTGGGGAACATTTTTGGCAGATGTTGTGATTCAAATGCTTGGAACTGATTATGCTAGAATATTGCGAGCTATTTATGCATTTGCTCAGGTAAGGCATTACGATATCTTTTTCAACGAGAGGAAGGAGGAATATGTTTTGGTGTTGATAGGTTTTATTTTTGTATAAATTTGTTTTGCCTCCCTTGGTTGTTCCTCGCTTCTGTTAGCCTTGTCCACAACTGTATTTCCCTTTGTTTTTTCTTTGTTGAACCAATCCTTTTATTTTGTTAAAAATGTTATAATGCATTCATGTATTTTTGCATTAGAATCATCACCACTAGAGATTCAGGTTGTAAGAGCAAAGCCATTGATCTCATAAATTTAACCAAATAAATAACAATTAAGGAACAAATGACTCCTTCACAAACCAGCTAATTAACTCATGTATCCAACTGTCCAGCTCTGCTGTGTTTTTTGGTCTCTACTAGTATGTCAGAGTTACATAGGGCATGGGCATGAATTTCCTAAGTTCTGTCTGGTATGTCTGGGGTCTGCAAAAATCTTAGGTTAGGTAGGATAGTCCCAGTGGGATTATCTATAAACTTGTCTCTCATGCTTCAAATTTTCTCTCATTATCATAATCACTATCATGACTAGTCAATTTCAAAATGAATGTATATGTGCCATAATTTTATTCGATAAGTGTACAAACAATGCGGTACACACAACCCACAGAAGACTCTCTCCTACTGTCTGGCAGTCCTGATGAAGATGGGTGTGCCACGTTATTCACACGCCTATCATAAAATTTTTGCCACTTAAACATTTATTCAAAATTAACAATCATTATTGTGATGGTAATTATAAACAGAATTTAAAATACATAGCATGCTTTTATTGAATGGTTCTATTGGGACCATCCTATCCAAGTTTTGGTGGTTCTAATGTTCTTTTATATTCTGGTTTTAGAGGTCTAGGCTGTTGTAACTCAATGAATGGTATTGTGGATCATAAATGAACTGCTTCCTGAGAAAACTGAATTGTCACACCCATATTTGGTTTCAACATTTGCTACTAACTTGTTTTTGCTTCAGATTCGTATCACCCGTACATATAAGTTGCCTTCAGAAGATGAGTGGGGAGTCTAGGCATCTCAGAGGTCACATTTTGAAAATTCTGAAGCAGTACATTCAGCATTTCAGTTGGCGTTTGGGCTGCAATGAGATTGAAGGTATATTTTAATTTGCCATCACTCTTACATGTGACAATGCTAGCTTGATCTGTTCTACTTAACTGTGAACTAAACTCAGTTGCCTCTTTAAATTAGTTTTGAAAATGGAATGGCTAACCCTAGGAAGTTAAAGAACCTAAGAATCTTATGTTACAAATGAACAAAAAATTTGTTCTATAACGGTGATTCTTCTTGTCCCCCAGAGCATCAGAATTAAAATTGCTCAAGAGATGAAACTGATTTATACCATGAGATCTTGCTGGTGAAAACGAAAGATCTAATTGTTATGTTTTCAAAATGCAAAAAGGTCATCAGTTACCAACGTACTATTAAATTCCCTAAATTAATTCTCGGCTTGACTAGTAAAGTTAATACAGTTCTGAAGTGAAATTTTTTCGAGTAGGATGTAGTTTCTATCATTTTCTTGAGGAGTTGCCTTTCTACATAACAAAATATTGCAAATTAGAGCTTTACTTGCAGAGTAACCATAGTTTATCTGTTTGTCTTTCCAGGGCCAAGGAACTAATTTATTGGAAAGCAATAGTGCTGCGTGGACATGTACATTGTAGTGGAAACATAGGTCGTGCATATAACTGAAGGTGCATGTATTTTGCCTCTTTTCAATAAGACATTAATTGTAAAAAAGAGGAAGCTGTTTCAGATTTGCAATATTAGGACATTTTCCTTCCAGGTTGCAGAAATACTCTGAACTTAGATGTAAGAAATCCTTTTAGGGAAACATTTTAGCATTGTGCATGCTACACTAATTATCTTGGCTCACCCTTAAATCAGGACACTTCAAAAAATTTAGACTTAAAATTGAGACAAATTTTCATCTGTGTAATCTAATGATGGAAACTTGAGGTCGCGAAACTAATATAACTGATCATGTATTACAAAGTTTCACTCATTATACTATAAAATAAAGACATTTCCTTGTGAAAATTGAATATTAAGAGAAAAAAATATATTTTTCAGTTACGCCGTTTGTTAGCTGGATTAAAGTTTAGAAGGATAGTACAAAGAAAATTTAAAAATATTATTAGGACCTCCTAAAGCAACATTGTAAAAATCTTTAAACTTTGAACATTTAACAGTTGTCCGGCCAACAGATCTTAGGATAGTTGCCCTAAAAAACAACGTTAATCCTGCCAAAATTAGTTGACACAACCGAGATCAGTCAGAAAAACCTGAAGCCTCTCCATTTCTATAAATATATCGCACATAAAATCGTGGATATGTGAACAGGAGCGCAGCTTAATTTTTTCTACAAATTGAAGGAGGAAATTTGAGTTTGAAGGAAGTAAATATTACAGGCAGTGTGAATATGGCAAGATCAGGCAAAGGGATGGCAATCTCAATGCTTATACTCAGGATTCTGACTATCTTGCTTTCAGCAGGCTGCATTGTGGTATTTATTATCAACACTTTCAACAACGATGATGGTTCCAAGACAACTTTCAAAGATGTCTTTGCTTATAGGTGATTCCATCCATTCATTCAAATACCCTTAATTTGTAAATGATGAGAGAAAATCAAAGCGAATTCTAAATTCTACATAGTTTGAGAATCTTTCTCAGTTGAATCAATCGACTCCCACCTGTATTATACGTACTTGTGTAATTTTAACAACGTTGGTGATGAAAAATTGCAGATACGTATTTTCTACAGCGGTAATCGGAGCAGCTTATTCACTGTTGCAATTACCTTTCACTATATACTTTGTGTCTACCCAAAAGAGGCTGATAACCGGCAGATTCTTGCCGGATTTTGACTTCTATGGTGATAAGGTCTATACTATACCTACCATACTTTTAATTAAAATAATTACTTTACACGTACATTATTTTTTTTTTATTTTTGTTTTTAATTTTTCAGATTATCAGCTTCCTTTTAGCAACAGGTGTCGGAGCTGGTTTTGCAATAACATTCGAGTTCAAAAGATTTCTGAATGATTTGATTGCGCGGCTTGTAGAAGCTGGTGTTGCTGATGCAGACGATTTGAAATCTCCCATCGAGAAATTTCTCGACAAGAGTTATATCGCCACCGGCCTCCTGCTTGGAGCTTTCGTATGCATGGCTGTAGTTTCAGTCATTTCCTCCATCAATCGTAAAACGAGTTCAGGATTCTTCGGCTGAAATTAATAATTAATTATTTCTTCTTCCATATCTTTCCGCATTAATTAATTCCTGATCAGGCTGTTTTAAATAACATGCTCTAAAATTCTTTATTTCCCATGTCAGAATTGATGTCCATGCAATTGCAAATGCAGACGCAAAAAATAATAATAATAATAATAATAACAAAGAGCACGGCCACATTTATTTATTTCCTATTCTAAAATTTTCTTCCTTTATATTATATTTCAATAATATTGTGAATACAAATTCTTATATACACTATCTTCTACATACATTAGGTCATTCTTCTATAACTGGTTAGTTTTGTTTCTTTAACTTCTGTAAATAGTATGTATATAGAACATGAAACAATAATATACTACTATCACGTTAATTTATATTATTAAATTTATATAAAAATTTATATATATATATATAGTATTACTTTCTACTTTTATGTATAAGAAAAAAAAAATCTTCCATGCCATATCAATCCTTATATCTTTATATTATTTTGTGGGTATTAGCAAATAAGTTAAATTAATATGATTATATTATTTAGTTATCATATGTTTTACACGATTTTTTTTCACTTTTGACACGATTGTTTTTTAATTCGTAAATTTGTATAAGAAATTAAAAATAGAGTTATACTATACGGAGTTTCAATCTCGGAATAGTTGTCAAAAAAAAAAAAAAAAGCTAGTAATAGTCTTGGTTCTTCGTCATGTTATTGAAGACATAAAAAGAAGATTCTCCAATCAATGGGCCTATGATGGGCCTCATAAGCTGGCCTACCAAGAATTTTGTAGTGGGCCACTATTTCCACAAAAGACCTGGAAATTTATGAAATGGGCCTATAGGCCTTACAAACACTATTCTACTTTACTTAGATAAAAGTGTCTTTTCAAGTTTCATTCATTACTAGATTGAAAAGTTAGAAAAGTATACTTTCAATCAAATCCCATCAAAGATTGGGGCTCGGGTTAGGGAGATGTAAATTGGATCGAACCAGTACAACACAAGAAGAAGAATAGGCACTAAAAGTAATTAGTACAATATAAGAGCATCATTAATTCATATTAGATTCACATTTTAATAAAAAGAAAAACAATAAACTAGTAAGATAGCATGATTAATTGATTGTTAACTCAATAGCAGGAATATATAGTTTGATAAATCTAATAAATAAATAAATTCATTTTAAGTTAAAGGGAAACAACTGCTATAGGGGTTTGAAGAGAATAATGATTGAGTAGTCTAATTTAATGTTACATAAATCATTAACATATACTCAATTAACTGAAAAGGTGATGAAATTAAATGATTTATTCCAAAAAAAAGAAAAAGAAAAAGAAAATCATGAAAGGAAAGACAACAGAACAATGAAAGAAATAGGTAGCAGCTAGGAGTGGCCCCCCGGAAGTTTCAAACTTGGTTTTTACTGCTTAAATGTGAATGAATGAATTAATTTGATAAATAATGGAAATGGAAATGGAAATGTATGATTGTACGTTGGCAATTGGTGTGTTGATCTTTTATAAAAAGTAAGAGAAACTTTTGATCTTCAATGGGGGAGATTTGATGCGTTTTGACTTTTAGACTTTGGGGGCAGGCATTTGCACTTTGCACATCACTAATAAGCTGCAGAAGCAGAAGCAACGAAAAATTGCAAAGCAAACGCAAGCCCAACCCAACTCTTTTTGGATTTAAAGATAATTATAAGTCTCCCCCACTCACATGGTTTGCTTCTGGAGCCATCAGTACTCAACTTTTTAGCAGAAATTTCTGATCAAAAGATGCCCAAATTCAAAGGGTCCCTCTACATCTTAATTCATGATTAGGGTTTGTTGGGGGCACTAACTTTTCTCCATTAATAACATTACTCTATACACATATATATGTTTTCTTTTCTCTCTCTATCTCTCTCTCTCTCTCTCTCTCTCTCTCTCTCTCTCACCCATATAACAGTTAATAAAAATTTATTTTTTTTGTTTATGATTATTTTATGTGTAAATATGATACGTACATGATATGATGTTACAAATCCCTGTTCTTTCGATCCGCCTCCTGAAAAAAGTTTGTGTCAATTCTTCCAAGGGCGCCTTTTTTTTTCCTTTGTTGTAAATAACCCTTTTTGATCTTATCTTTATTCTTTCTCAGTTCAAGCTTTTTCGTGACATGTTACCACTTATAACCTCTTTTTGGTCACTTTCTGTTGTTTGTTTCTCTTTCCTTTCATTGCTTTCCAACCAAAAGAAGCATCAAGATTCTATCTTTTTGTACCCACATCCTCTTATATATATATATATATATATATATATATATATAACCTATTAAAGTCTTGGATACAACAGTCTTAAATACGATCAATTTTATATTTCATTTATCTTAATTATTATTCTGATTTGTTAATTTTGAAACAAATATGCATCTACATACAAATGAATGACATGATATTTATCTATAGTATTTGAAATGACATGTTATCGATTTGGTTTGGAGTCCATGGAAATTCCATGCACTTGCAGTATATGAACATATATAAATATACCATATATTATTATTATTATTATTATTATTATTATTATTATTATTTTCTAGGTGTTTGTCTTTCGTGTGAGATGATCCACTACCATGTTTGAAGCACATGGAGAACAAAAAGGGTCATCTTCCATATAAAAGATAAAGAGAAGAGAGATCAAAAGAAGTGAAGAAAGAGGAAAAGTTAGGACAACCCACGCTCCTTGTCTGAGTAGATAATTGAACTTTAACCCTATTTGCTTTTATTTTTTTCTCATTGGATCGAAGAATAAAGAAAGAGAGAGAGAAAAAAGAATGAATGTGTTTTATAATGGAATTAGGAAATAAAGAACAAATTCAAGAACAAGCACAAGCAGAACCAAACCAAGGAACCTAACTTCTTTTGCTGGGAAATTGACAAACCCTTTAATTTTTTCTTATCGATCAATACATATAGCATTCACTGGAATTTTATTTCTGTCTCTTTCTTCTTTGGCTTATCTCCATTAATTAACAAGGGGTTAAATTATAGGTATATCCACAATAATTAATTAGCTTACATATCTAGCTCTAATGCAGATTATGTCCCTTGTGTTTTTTTCTGCTTCGTATGTGAATATATGCAAGAGATAGATAGATGGATGGATGGATGGATGGATAGATATCATCAACTCATGATATACGTATCCAAAACCAAAACCCCATTTGGAATTTGATGGATAAATGAAATTTACATGAAACTTCAAAGAAATTTCTCAGTTCGTACTGAAATTTCTTTAATTGAAACTTTAATTATTTGTTTGTCATTTATGCGTAAGGCAGCTTGTTTGAGACATATTTTGAACCCAGTTATATATTGCGAGTAATTAATTAGTAAAAATATAACAATTAAATTTTAATTTCACCAGAAAGAAATCCTCCTACAATGATTGAAGTATATATGTATGTATGTATTAAAAAAATTAATGCAGGTGGTTTTAAGTAGGTCCATTTTTTTTTTTTTTTTAATTCCCCCGATGAAAATTCATCAGGATTTGACATGATGAAATGAATGAATGAATGAATGAATGAATGAATTCAATAGGCCTGCCAATTTTTTCTTCTACCCCTTCCTTGTATTAAAATCTAACATTAAATTATTGTAGATTATGTATTTACAAACATTCGAATTCGTATATACTGAAATTAAAATTTAATAAGGATATAGCAAAGAGATATGGGCATAGCCAACATGCCACACCAGACCTGGATTTGCTTTAGTTATTGTGAAGAGAGATGCTTCGATAGTTGATAGAATGATGAACAAGATCTGTTTGTATTGTGTAAAAGCTGTTAAAAGATACAGACATTATTTTTCAAACATTATATATATATATATATATATAATAATTTTATTAATTTATTTAAATATATAAATGCTTGTCCATTATTATTATTAGACTGAGAGAAATAGAGAAGAACAAATCAAAAGGAAAATGAGGAGGCAAGAAAAGACATATGGCTTCAATCAGGACATACTTCCAAGAGAAAACTATGATATCATTACATTACATGCACAAGCTGAATAATTAATAATAATCAATTTGCTTTGGTACCCATACATACATATATATATATATATATATGTAGGGCCCTCTTCATAAGACAAGACAATTTAAGAATATTATGTTCTGTAAGACCTTACTTACACTAAAATATTATTATTATTATTATTATTATCATCTGAACCCACCACCCATGCATTTCTCCATTATCATTTGTCTTTGATATATATATATATATATATATATATATATATATATATATATGGGCTACATTAACACATGGGTTTCTGATTTTTGTGTTTTAATTAATAATAAGAACATAGTTTATAGATTTATGTGTTTTGATCTAAATTATTTTTATAATATTAAATTTTAGCCATCATAATATTAAAATATATAACTTAATACTAAAAAGAATTCATGATTCTTAACTCTCAAATGTTCCTAATTTTTTATTTGCCTAACCGTTGATTTTAGGTCGTCGGGCATATCTCTTGCACTCCCACTTTATTTTATTAGTAATATAATTCTTTGCTTTTAAATAAAAATAGCAATAAGGGTTACTGGGTTAGGGATATCTTTAATATAAATAAATAAATTATATACTTTAGTCATAAAAATATAAAATATAAGAGACCTGGATGTTATTATCCATGTTACGTATATCTATGTTCTTTTAACCGAGTGATAAGAAAGAAAATAGAAATTATATAGTATAGTTGCTGTAACATCGATGATATATATGATTTATTTGATAAAGGAATTGAAATTGAAAGAGAATCTTAATTAGTTCTGTAGTTATCTCATAATCTTTTCATGATAATTAGTAATTAATCATATAATTAATTAGCTTATAGCTTATGTCTGTTTCCTATATGGCTCTATATAAATATATATATATATTGTAATAATAATGTAGTTCTTCATGAGCCAATAATAATTATGTCTTTTGTTGACAATATGTCTCCTGTTTAACTTTTTTTATTTTTTTTAACTATGTAATTAGTGTTCCAAGCAGAAGAAAAACTACAAAAAGTTATGAAAAAGGTGTTTATTAATAATTATTCCCATCATATTTCTTTTATTTAATTATCTCATATATATGATCATTTTGAAAACTAGAAATTAATTCTTAGACAAGGAAAGGAAATGCTTGAAATTTAAGTTTGTAACTTTTTTTTTTTTTTTCCTTTTTCTAAATCCGTCATAAAGTTTTTAGAAAAAGTAAAAAAATCTTTCAGGAATAGAATCAATTATGATCAAGTACCCTAGAAAGTTTAGGATTCGAAAACGTTTTTCTTTTGCAATTCAAAAAGTCAGTCTTCATTATTATATGTTTGAAAAAAAGAGAAAATTTTGAGTATTTTTTTTTGAATCAAAACCTTAGAAAATCCTAATTCGATGGTATACGTAATTTTCTCAAGTTAATTATATTATTTTTAATTGAGCAGAGCAAAATAATTAATTATATTATTTCACGGGTTGGAATTGGATGGAGTTACATGTAGAGTACGAAAGTGACAAGGGAAACTTCTGAATTATAAAGAAGCCAAGGATGTAAGTTTCCTTAGAAAATTGCTTTGGAGAATTTTGTTGTGGGGGCCACCGCCCTCCTTCTCTGTTTGATCATCACCCGACCGTCAAAAGTATTCCATCCCAAACGTCTATTCCGTCCAATTCACTTCTTCATCATGATTCAGATCGCTTCATTCTTGGTCCCACGTTCACTGTACACATTCATTAATTGAGCCCCTCCTTCATCTTTAACGGCCATTAACAGTAGCAATCCCAGCTCCCTCTCTCTCTCTCTCTCTCTCTCTCTCTCTCTCTCTCTATATATATATATATATATATATATATCAATGTCCCGATTTTTACCTGAAATCAATAATGACATGTATCAGACAAATTTAATTAATTAAAATTTTGTATCAGACAAATTAGCACGACACATAAATTAAAATTTTACTAGACTGATTATATATAAATAAAAGTATGGATAATTAATTAATTAATTAATTTTTTGAAAATTAGAAAGTATAAAATTAAGCAAAATCAATACAATACATGATGGGATAGATTAATAGATAATATATATTATTATTAAATCAAATTGACATAACACAATCAATTTACACCTTATCATTTTTATTTTTTGGTTGATTAATTGACTTATTGACATGGTTGATTGGCCATGAGAAAGAGAAAGATGGTAACTATATTTAGAAAACAACCATGCATTATGGACAAGAATTATATATATTTATGTAACAGTACTGAATCTAATGGATTATGATAAGATATATAAATATACGTAAGTCTAGGGACCACAAATGGAAATGGAAATGCAAATGCACATTTATTTATTTATATGAATAGAAGATTTAACAATAATCAATAATTATTGATTATTCATTTGGAAGTAACAAAATTAAATATATACTTCTTTCGAGAAAGATTTTAATTAGCTCTCTCTAAACTCAAAATGCTATCAACTTACCCAAGATTACTAATTTCAAAACTTATATACGTAAAATGAACTAATAAGTTAAAAAAATATTAATTAAAACATTAACTAATGTTATGTAAGATTTATATGTTCTTGTCCTCTACATGATCATGATATTATATATATATATATATATATATATATATAGCCTTTGATTGTTATCAAATGATGAACGCAAGCAGTTGCGCTGTTGTTGTTGTTGTTGTTGATATTGACTGTGTACCTATATTATGTGTACGTTTTTCAACCAAGCATTTGATGAATTGAGAGAATAATATTGCATGCTTGCTTTAATTAATTTGTTCCTTCTATCTCTATCTCTTTCTCTTTCTATAAGAGGGGGGCTGGAGCTGGGGTCACCTGCAATTTTGCAATTGTACGAGTAAGAAAATTAAGCCAGCGGGCCGTAATATCTTACATATTCTTCTGTAGGGAGATCTAGCTACGTCGGTCTATTATTGCTACATTGTTTCTCGTAATTATAACTCTCACAATTATCAATTGGACAAACTCTTCAGAATATACTGCCACCAAGGGTCCATAACCAATTAAACCCATTGACCCAAAAAAAAAAATTATTGGAGCATCTTTGTTTGTATAAACTAAATTAATGCACCCTAACTAGCTACATTTATACCCTTCTCATTTCTCTTTCGTACAATTCTATTTACAAATACTTACTATTACTCGAATTCGAGAATGTTTCGAGAGTGTCAAGCGTATCTCAAACTATTCAAACTATGCCCAAAAAAGTTTAAGTTTAATTTAACAATTATTCATTAACTTAATATTATTTTATTATAATAACATAACATAACATAATATAACATTGTGCATTTCTGGATTAAGACTCATAATCCATGACCCAATTTGTCATTACACTAGATAAGGAAACACTGGCCCAAAGCCCCCCATAAGTAGCAAGCCCAATAGCTGCCAATGATAAGTCAACATTGACCGGGTCAACTCCGGACAGGTCATCCTCCACGTGGCAACTTAACCACTTACCCACCACAAAACTCCACAACCCCTAGATACGAGAAGAAATGTGGGAAGCTAATTACCCACGTCACCCGAGAACAAACTCTCTTGCTTGCACATTATGATGAAAAAAGGAGATCAAGATTCTCTACTATTTTTGGGTTTTTTCTCGATATTTAAACTATATTTAAAATTACTATAAAAGAAACAAATAAATATTTTTAATTAAAATTACTCACATTTTTCACTTTTTATTTAATTTCTCATACAATACCTTAATTTTAAACAATTAATATTTTGATAAAAACGAAAATAAAATAGGGAAAAATTAACAAATTATTTTAACCACATATTTGATGTTTAATTTATATATTTATATTTATATTTACTTCTGTTATTTTTGTGTGTGTGAGAGTGTGGGTGATGGGAGGGAATAGAATAAAGACAAAGAAAAAGAAAAGGGTGGTCTCAACTCTCAAGTTGAGTATTACTTGTTTATATATGTAAGCATGAGGAGAAGGAATGGAAGGAATGGGTGATGATGATGATGATGAAATTAGGGAGTAAATATAATACTAATTGGGATTCTCAAAACACATGCACTCTTCACAAGTGAATGTCCTTTGTAATCATCTTCCCCATCTCATCTCTCTTTCTCGATCCCGAATCTAATCATACTTTTCTACCTTACTTAACCCCCGCCACCCCCCTTTTTTTTAATTTATTACTCCCCCATTTATATTTATATTCTTTCTATTTTTTTAAAATTAAATAATATGACAAAAAATTTATAAATCATACCATTCAAACGGAGTCTTATTTTATCTAACATGAAATTGTGAGTTAGTCTCAAAATCTTCTAATATTAATTAAATTTGATAAACACTTTTAAAATACATAACAAAATATATGAATAAATGTTTATACGTTTTGATTTAAAACTTATGTGGGACTGTTAATTAGCACTAAATAAATAATCTCTTACAAAATTTTAATATATTTTAATAGATATAGTAGATGATATAATATTTTTACGAGTGTCTATAAATAACATATTACTCTATTATTTACCATAATATATATTATTTTGTAATATTAACTCTATTTTTTACATAAGTTAAAGATATAAATTTTATACTTTAACTTTTATAAATATAAAATTCAATATTTTAACCAAAATAAAATTAAAGATGAAAGATGCCTGCGTTCTTTCTTTAGTAACATGAGAGAGGGAGTGATTAATTCGTGGCTTGTGATTTGTTTCCTCTATTTTTTAATTATTTATTATTTTTTACTTTTTCTATATTGAGAACTTGATAGCGTTCATTGTAATTAATCTTTTTATATAAATAAATAAATAAATAAAAAGAGAGAGGGAGGATGTTGTGGGTGAGGTGGTGAAATTATGCCGACGTACGAATATAGTGGGACCCATCGCTTTTGCAACCCGGCAGCCACCAAACAGGAGGCCACATTTCTGGTGTCGGAGTTCACTCTTTTCTTAGATTCTTTCATATCTTCCAGAGATGATCCCCTGCTTCGCTGCTCCACTCTACTACCGTACTGTAAAGACTTATGATTCAATCTCAGCCGTTTAATGTGGCATATGTTTGTGAATACTCAACCCAAATTTTAAAACCAACAAAATATTAGATATTCCAAATAATTACTTCAAGTTGCAATTATTTGATTAAATAATAAATTTTTAATCTTTTAAAACAGGATTTTAATTAATGATTTTTTAGCAAATAATAAAAAATTAATAATAATTTTGAAAATTCGGACGTTGTTAGATTTGCACAAGCATGATATAAGTAAAAGATATTCCCTAAGTTTGATTTGAAAAAACATCCAATTTATATTTATATTTATTTTAATAAAGTTGATATTCGTAATATATATTATTGTTAACAAAAAATATATATATAATCGAGGTTGATTAAAATACTATCCAAAACAAGATTATCAAAGCAAACCGACGGCTGTGATGAAAGAGGACAAGTTCAGCGAACGTAATTGAGTTGGGAAGTACATTGGAAAGATACGCCAGATCTGTAGTTCTCCATTGATCTGGTATATTCCGTTTTGTGATACGTGTCAACATAAATATTATATATTTATATACAATAATTAAATAAAATAAATATCTAAATTTATAACTTGTGCTTATATATATATATATATATATTGGGGACATGAATATTATTATTCGGAATTAATTAAGAGAAACAAAAATATGTGCTTAGTGCTTTTAGTGCTTCCATTTTGGTGAAATATATATTCAAAACAACTGAGATTCGTTTTTTGAAATACAACAATTAAAATTATCCAAAACTGTTTATTTTGTTAAGATCAAAAGCATAATTACCAAAAAAATTAAGAGTTAATTAATTTATAGTTAATATATATAATCAAATCGTAACATTAGTTTCTTACTATTTTTGATAATATATATAGATTCATACTTCTTTTTATATATTACGGGGTGGATTTAAGAAATTAACTAAGATTGAATTCCCTAATTTTAACAATAATAATTATTATTAATAACATAATTTTTGCATGGACCTTATTTCTTTTTTTTTTCCCTCAAAGAAAGCGAAAAACAAAGAAGGAAAGTTGTGTAGAAAATAAATAATTAGTGGCAAATAGCAAATTCGTTAGTAATACAAGAAGAATATATAAGGCTTAATATTCTTAGTTAATCCTTTGATTCTCTTTCTGTGTATTTTTGAGAAAAAATAACGAAAACAAACTACACAAGTTTATTATTGTATCGTATCCCAATAAACAATGAACCTGCCTAATTTTAATTAAATAATTAATTAATCGATTCCTCATCCCTTAATCTCCCTTTTCGTTTCGTGTAGGATTCGACTATGATGCATTATTATTAATTTAGTATTTCATGGCCAATAATCTAATGAAGCAAAATAATAATAATAATAATAATAGTTGTATATAAGCTTATATATTCATTCGTTCTGATTCTGGTACATTTTTGGGCCAATTAAAATCAAGAATATTTGTGAACTTCTCCATAGTCCATAGATCAAACACGATTCAATTAATGTTAATAAAGCCAATAGTACGTACCCAATTAAAGAAAAACTGCGGTATTTTTTTATTGACTGTTATACCCTTGAATGTGACCTCAGATCTTCGGTTTGCTTTATAGCCACTGCTTCACAATTAATTTAACCATCGATGAAGGATATCTCGGTAATTTAACTTATTGATGAAAACGGGTTTTGTGATTCGAAGAGATAGCTTAAAATTTACATTACGTGTGTGTGCATATATAAATGCAGGAGGTAGGGGCAATGGGTTGTGAGCTTGTGCATGCAAAATAACAGTAATAATAAATAAATAAATAAGAATTAATAAAATTTACAGGTCTATTGTATGTATTGTACTGTATGGGAGAGATGAATAATAATAATAGTAATAAAAATAATAATAATAATAATTAAGAGTATTTTGTTTCTTAGCGAGGGGGATGTTTTTTTCATTCTGGCCCATTTCTTCTGTGCTTGTGGGATCAGGTTTCGAGCATTGTGATTGGCTCTCTCTCTTTCTCTCTTCTCTCTCTTCCCCCCTTTTGAACAAGTTTATTTAGGACACTCTTCAAACAAATACCTGGACATGAAGATAGAGGGCTTGCCAAACCTCACAGCCAAAACAAATAAAAAAAAAAAAAGCTGATAAATAAGCAAAAGCTGATCAAAGTTTAAAGCTGATCATCAAACCGAAAGATAGATAGAACACATAGCATAGCTTGCTACCTTTTCCTTTCTCAGCTTCCTCATGTTCTTAATTAATTCTCTCTACCCTTACTCCTCTTTTCTCCTGCCTATGGCTACTACTTATCATTATTATCCCTCATGCTTATAGTTATGTTATATACCTTCTGATCAATCTTCCAAGCGAAGGATAATAATCTCCATGTTAGCCAATAATTCAGCTTCTGTAGTTATTCCTTCTTCGGAGCCTTTTTCTTGCTTGGAAAATGGAAATAACAATAACAAAAGAAAGCGGAGACCTGCGGGAACTCCAGGTTTCATTTCTCTTTATTTCCTCTTTTCTACTCTTCTTGTATATGTATGTATATACATATATAATATGTAATATGTACGTTTATGTCCGAGGGCTTCTTGTTTTGGGTTAATTTGTTATGTGTGTGTAGATCCAGATGCCGAAGTGGTTTCCCTATCTCCGAAAACGCTACTGGAATCGGATCGTTACGTGTGCGAGATCTGCAACCAGGGATTTCAGCGAGACCAAAACCTACAGATGCACAGACGGCGGCATAAGGTTCCCTGGAAGCTGCTGAAAAGAGAGACGCCGGTGGTTCGGAAGCGCGTGTTCGTGTGCCCTGAGCCAAGCTGCTTGCACCATGACCCGTGCCACGCGCTCGGAGATTTGGTAGGGATCAAGAAGCACTTCCGTAGAAAGCACAGCAACCACAAGCAATGGGTTTGTGAAAAGTGCTCAAAAGGCTATGCAGTTCAATCAGATTACAAAGCTCATCTTAAAACCTGTGGCACTCGTGGACATTCTTGTGATTGTGGTCGAGTTTTCTCAAGGTTAATTCATATTTTCCTTTTTTCCTTTGACATACACTTTATGTCCATTGATTTAATAAATTTTCAAGTATAAGCTATAATTGGGTTTACCAATCTTCTTACCCCCAAAAATTTTTAAATTTTTTTTCTTTCTTCTTATCAATTCAAACCTCATGATCATAATTGGTTTCCATTAGCTCGAATAAAGCGAACGAAGGAAAAGCAAAAAGGGTTGAGAAAATATAAATATAAATAAATATATATACATATACTAAGATTTTGACTTGTAAAACTTTAATCGTGTTTATTGATAGTTGAACACGGTTCCCAAAAATTAATTTTTCATATTGCATTTAATCAGAGTACTCATAACGGAAAACAGTCCCTCATTTGCGACATTGATTTTTTTTTGCCCTTTTCTTTTAACAATCTTACAGGTGTAAATGTAATGAACTGTGTGTCTTGAATGATTAGTTCTCCACTTACTGTTAATAACTTTATTGATTTTTTCGGTCAATCTCTTTTCAAAGTATTTATTATAATCTTTTTTTTTTTTAAATATTTATTTGATGTATAGATGACTTGATCTTCTGCTTCTCCTGTTTATGATGCTCATCTTCATCGATAAGGACACCTAGATCAATCCATTTTGAATATTTCTTTGTTCTGCTTTTGTGCTACATAGAATCATATATTACAAGTACAGCTGTTTTATACCCTTACATGTAACGCTCTAATTGTTTTTTAATGTTTCATTTTTTCCATTTTTTTTCATAGAGTTGAGAGTTTCATTGAACACCAAGATGCTTGTAGTATGGGACGTCTCCGCTCAGAGCCGCAAGGTTTACAGCCCGCTTGTTTGTCGAGAACCGCGTCGAGTCCAAGCCCGTCGAGTGAAACGAATTTCACCACATCTCCTTGGCCTAATTTGATGATCCCAAAGCCAACAATTGACGCTATGTTCCTGACTCATACAGAAGAAAAGTCGTCGAGAAATGCTAACTATCACAATTTGGAGCTTCAGCTATCAACAATATCAAATCCCATTGATGTCTCGGTTTCTCCTAAGAGAGATGAAAATCATTCTACTCAGTTGCAGCTCTCAATTGGGTCATCTGATTTCAGCGAGAAAAATGATTCAAACATCTCGTACGCGAAAAAAGATGCAGAGAAGAATTCTCCCAAAGAAAGCAGCACTAATGAGAAACCAGGGGTTGTTGCGTCGAGGCTCAAAGAACAAGCACGCGAGCAGTTAAGGCTGGCTATGGCTGAGAAAGCTTACGCAGAAGAGGCGAGACTAGCCGCGAAAAGACAGACTGAATTAGCTGAACAAGAATTTGCCAATGCCAAGAGAATTAGGCAGCAAGCACAAGCTGAGTTAGACAAAGCTCAAGCTCTAAAAGAGCATGCAATAAAACAAATCAATTCTACTATTCTGCGAATCACTTGCCATGCTTGCAAACAACATTTTCAGGCAAGAATTCCTCCGGACGAGAACTCTCTGGTTTTGAGTTACATGTCGTCTGCAACAACAACAACAGAAGGTGAAGTAAACAACGACAATCATCGAAATAGTCGTCTTGCAAAAACCATTAACCCTTCAAATTAAAATCAAGATACCCCTTCTTTAGGTCCAAGTTATTATGCTTATCTCCTTCCTCTTTTTTTTTTTTTTTAAATTTTTATATTAATATAACAAGTTGGTGTTGTGATTATCTCACGTTGGTAATTAGTATTATGGAGTGATCAGTGATCGATCGATTTCTCTCCCAGGAAAAATTGTGTGATGTTATATTTTGTTCGTTAATTTGTTTAATGAAAGCTCTCCGTATTTCATATCCCGATGCAAAATAATTACTGTTGTTTGTGCGACTATTTCATTGAATGAGGGGAGAGAAAAGAGTGAAGGGAGCCAACAAAAAAAAAATCTCTCTCTCTCTCTCTCTCTCTCTGTTGTTGCATCTAACTTTTGGTTGTGTTGGATTATCTGTTTGGACTATTCGAAGATCTTTGTTTGTCTGAAAGAGGTCAGAGAAATTGGAGGTGACCCTGACCTGTTCCCTTCAGCATTAAAGAATAGTTCTGAACAATATTTAAAACCTAAACTTTCTTTCAATCTATCATATTCATATATATCTATGAACGAAAGAGAGAGAAAGAAAGAAAAAGAAAGAAAAGAAATCCTTTCCTTTTTTCTGCTGCAGGTTTTCTGGTCTCTTCACATAAATGTAAATGCGAAAACGCCATGTTTTTCAGTGCCATAGTTGTAAGGAGTTTTAAATGACAGATTCACTCGACGTCCTCTCAACGCTTCAAACACACAGACACAAACAAACTCTCATTCATTCACTCGCCCATCCATTCATTCATTCATTCATTCATTCATTCATTCATTCACATGCTTGCCCTCTCTCCCGCCCTCTCTCTTTCTTCATCAGAATCAGGGCCACTATACAGCAGCAGCAGCGGCAGAAGAAGAAGAAAGGGAGCATCTTTCCATTTATGCAGAGACCATTCAAAGAAAAAACTAACTTCCCTCTTGAAAATTTACTGTTGGCTTTCATGGCGATAACTAAAACAAAAGAGAAAATGAGAGAACCAAAAAGTGAGAGCCTTTTTTTTTTTTTCAACAAATATAATTTTTTACTTTGCTTCGCATTTGCCTTTTTCTTGGAGCACGTGCCGGGCAGCACCACTTCTCTCTTACCTTTCAATGCTTACTCCTGGCCACGTCCTTTTTTGTCTTACGTAATTATTCTAATATTTTATTTTAAAATTTTAAAATATTTATTTATTTCTCTTTAATTCTCCATATATCAACATTTATATACGCAATTAACATAATTAGATGTTAATTACTTATTTGAAGTTATTTATCTTTCTAGTATTCAAAATATATATATCCTTTTAAAAATCATCAAGTGATTATATTATTTATTATTACACATAAATATTTTAGAGGTATAAATTAAGAAAAGTGACAAGTGTTTTGAAAATAAGCGAATGAATGAACAAATTAATATTAGAAATTTTATTAAGAACGAGCCGGTCATTGTCTTTGTGCCCTAGACTTGCAAACATGCAATAAACATAGTATTGTTAAGAATAATGAACAGCCAATTACACATGGTATTGTTAATAATGAACAACCAAAATTGTCTTTTATATAATTTACCAATTAATTCTAAAATTATTTTTTATCTCTCAATATAGTTTTCTCTTAGAAAAAAGTAAAAGAGATAAAAATGATTTTGAGTAGTTAAAAATTATTCTAAGTGTTTAGTAAAAATTTTTGTAATCATTTTTGATAAAATTATCTCATTTTATAGTAGATTTTAAAAAGTAGAAAAAGATTTTTTTTTTAAATATACTTTTAAAAAATAATTTTATTTGTAAATATTATATCAAATATATCTATTTAAAATTACAATTATTAAAAAGTAACTTTAAAATAAATTATTAAATTTGAACTTTTATTAGGAAATGAAATTATTAAATCAAAATATTTTTTTTCTTATTACTTTTTTCTTGAAAATATAATTAAAAAATTATTTTTAAAGTAGTGTATATATACACTTAACTAAAATTTAATATTATTTTTATTATTATTTATTATGTACATTTTGGTAATCAAGATTACCATAATATTTTAATAATAAAATTTACCAAACACACAAAATTGTTTTAAAACTGATTCTCTTCAAAATTGATTATTTTTATAATACCATATAAACAAATTTTTTTAAAATCTACATTAATCTCAAATTGACCTTTAAACTTTATTAACAAAAATTTCAAAAAAGTATATGACTTTTTGATAGAAATCATAAGATATAAATATAAAAAAAATCATATTTAAGGAACTATTTTTATTTAGTATTAAAGAATAACTTATGTATTTGGCACTCATTATTTTGAGAGTTAAAAATATAATTTAATAAGTACCTGTTTGGTTTAATTTTTTTATTGGACAAAAAAAAAATTTTTAATGATAAATTTTTTTTTAAAATTTTAGATGTCATTTAATTGATATTAGAGAAAAATTTTTAAAAATTAAAAAACTATTTTTCTCTTATTAAAAGAAGTCTAAAATTTGGTCTTTTAATAGTAGAATTTTTCTACTTTTTTTAAAAGATAAAATTATTAAAATACTTTTACTTTATTTTAAAATTTATATATTATTTCTTTAAAATAAAACATTAAAAATTTGTTTATTAAAATAATTACTCAAATTTTTTCAAAAATTATTTGTAACAATCAAACGATTAATAAACTTATATATTAAAAACTTTGCTTATAAAAGTTTTATGAATAAAAACTTTACTATAAAAAATTTAATTTGAAAAATTATACTAAACAGACCTTAAATATAAGGTAAGAATGATATAATTAGAGTTTAACAAAAAAACTATAGAATGTAGTCTTTTGTACATACATACATACATACTTAGTTACTTACTTGCTTACATATATATATATATATATATTTTCTTTTACTACGCACAAATTAAAAATTTTACATACTTAAAAGATACTATTTAATTAAATAAGGACATAAAAAAAAGTGTGTGTTAATTATTTTAACTAGTAAAGTTTTTTAGAGCAGTATAAAAAGTTTCAAATTTAAAAAATAAAAAAATCTAAAAGTTTGGTTATTAATATATATATATATCTAAGAATATTTACAACTTTTGATCTTTGACAATAATTTCAGGAGTAAGTTTTATTTTCAGTATTTCGGGGTTTAGAGGGCCCTAATGTTAAATCAAATCATTGCGAATTATAGGAATTAAATAATATATATATTAATAAAATCACATGCTTTTTTATTATAAGTACACGTATTCGAAGTATTCATTGAATAATTAGATATGTAATGATGTAATACTTTTTATTAACGAATGAAATCTTGATTACAAGGACAACGAACAAAAATCCAGCCTACCCAAAAACAAAAAATAAAAAACAAACAAGAAAATTAATAATAATAATAATAACAATAATGAAGAAATTAAGAATAACAATTATTTATAATAAGAATAATTAATGGTACGGAAATGACAAGGATTGGATTGCAACAATTAATTAACGGGCAACCTGCATGCATGCATGCATGCATGGCTATTATGATAACAAAGGGGTGAATTAGCATCATTATACTCTTTTAATTCTTTTTTTTTTTAAAAAAAATAAAAATAAATAAGAATTAATGCAGAAAAGGGATGCTTCGGTGATTCATTTAATAATTTGATTCATCCAACAAGCCATCATTAACCTAACTTGTTTTTGGCTGGCTTGTACTCTCCTATTGCCTATTACTTATACTCATTATGAATACAGCTAAAGCTAGCTATGAATAAAGGTTAAAAACTATCATCGGTTTTTAGTACTTTGCTAGTTAGTGTATGTATATTTACATATATATATATATTCACTTTTTTATCATTAGATTAGATTAATATTAATTCAGAAAAATTAGATAATACAGGTTAAGTTTGGGATTGAAGTATTATTACTTTTAATATGATATAAAATGAAGATTTGAATAAAAATTTTCTCAAATTTATTAACTCAATTCTTGACGTATTATTATTGTTTTGAGATCGAGGATTTTCTTTTCAAAAAGATAATTCAATTAATTTGGTCTTTTGTCGTGGAAAAAAGATGCCAAAGAATTGATCTCCTCTCACACTAATTTTAAAGTAAATTTTTTTTTTTAAATTTGCATTTAATATATACGGGCATAATAAAATTAGGGCGTGCGAAATCTTTAAAACAAAAATTATATTAAAGTAAGTTAAAGGATAATAATAGTAGCTATATGTTAAGTTATAAGACAAAAATTCTAAAAATTCTTACAAAAATAGAAATCATGTAGATATGGATTACAAGATAGCTTAGGGACGAGACCCCAACTTGTTTTTTAGTTTCCTCTGATGTTCATTTCAATAAATTGGCCTCCTTGCCTTGCAAGCTTTTATTTTACTTTTTTAAAAATAAAAATTAGGACATATTTGCTATTGCTATCTACCACTTAATTTTAACATGAAAATTAAAAAAGGTATTTAATAACACTAATTTTTTTTACTAATATTGAAATTCTTATTTCTCGACCACATCACCTCAATTTTAAAATTTAATTAGTTTTAACTCAACTTTATATGTATATCCAAATTTCGTTAATATATGAAACATAATATGGACTCTCAAATATTACAATTTGAACATATGAAATATTTAAATCAACATTTTAAATTTTTGAATCTTGATAATTTTGACATGTATGTTAACAAAATGTGAGTATGTATATATATTATATTATATAAATATATATATATATTTGTTAATGTAGGTTATGAGATGAGTATCAACTAGCCGGGGGGGTGGGGCAGAAAATGTCATAGATTAGGGGGCAAAAGATAGAGAGTGAAGAAATTGTCAGCTAGAAATTGGGTTAGTTGCAGGCCTTCCGGCCCTGATCCGTATTTACATATCATGATGAACCAGAACCAGAACCAGAACCAGAACCAGCATCAGCATCAGCCCTGCTCTATTACTATTATTATTATTACTATTCATTATCTACGTATCGTATCTTATTTTCATTTCATTTCATTTCAGTCCTGCCTCCTGCCTTCCCTGCTGTTCTGTGCAGTGCCTCTACGTACAATACTTAGCCCGACTCATCCCTAATTAATTATTCCCAATTTGACTACTACTCTTTTTTCATAACCTTTCTGTAATAATTATCTTCTCTTACAATCATTTCTCAGTCAAACAAATTAATTATACTCAGCTCAGGCAATAATATACATAGATTCTGATTGATTTTTTATGTAATTATTTATTTAGAGTTCGAAGCACAAAGAAAACCCCAATCTGTTGGGTATTACTGAGTACACCCATCTTTCTTTTTTTTTTTTTCATGCAAACATAAAGCGAAATCGGAACATATATATGTAGATAGAGCTCAATGATTAAAGGAGGCCCACTAAAAGATCTATTGAGCTCAATAAGTAAAGGAGGCCCACTAAAACGGGCTTAGCAAGAGAATCCATCTGTGATTAACTGAGCTTGAGCTCAATCGATCATGCTACACCGCATAACATAACATAGAATTTTTTTTTGACAATAAGATAATGACTTCTATTGAGAGTTTATCAAAGTCTCCTTTATTTCCAACATTAAATCAATTTGTAATTATAAATATATAATATAAATTTTTCATGCTTCTTGAATTTGAGTGTTCTCTCATAAATCATAACGAGTACAAATTAACTTGATACTTTCTTAATATCCAATTATTCAAACCTCGTATTTCAATGACATTATTATTTTTGTAAATTTATCACACATGAACTTTGCATTTACTCCTCATTATTATATAATTAAATCAATACTTGATTGATCATAAAAACTTAAAATCTTATATCTTTATTTTTTTAAAAAAATAAATTAAAACCAAAAATATTTTTCGCGTAAAATTAACATAGTAAGAATCAATTTATTAATCATCTTATTTTTAAAATAAAAAATTAAATCAACACAAACTCTATTAATCAATTATTTATTAGTAGTTTATAATAAAATATTTACATTCCTTTCCTTTTATAAGGAAAGGGATTCAAAGTTTGAAACAAATTTTCTTTGAATTGAGGCAAATTTCGTTCAAATTATATAGATTTTCTAGAGGTTAAACTTACATCTATCTTAACTTCTCGTAAAATAGAGTAAATGAACAAAAACAAAAAGATTGTACAAGAAAAATACACTTTTGGCCTAAAAAAATTATGATAGAAAATTCAAGAAAAATGAGGTGCAGACCTAAAAACAGACATGCCCATATGCAATTTGGGTCTGGATAAGGATTCGTCATCATTTGTTTTTCTTCATTCGAGCAACTTTCCTTCTTCTTCTGCTTCATTGTTGTTATTACACTTATTATTTATTTTATTTTATTTTAGGGCCCATTGAAGAGTATATAACTTGGTTTTATATTGTTACAGTGTATATAGAATAGAAGTGGTCACATGTATCTATGTACATATATAGGGGCAGATCAGTAATTTTTTTATTTTACACAAAATTTTACATTAATTATAAACTATTGGATATAAACATATTCAGTAGTTAAGATTGTATTTGACATATATATTAATTATGAATGCATTAATTATATGATTAGATGTAATTTTAACCGTTGAATATGCTTATATCCAACGGTTTACAATTGATTTAAAGTTTTGTATAAAATAAAAGGGTCACTGATTTTACTTCGCATATATATATATATATATATATATATAAAAGAATGACTGTGACTAAACACTGATCACATTTTTTTAAAAAAAAAAATAAATAAATCCTAAAACCCAAATGGACCCAAACACATCAAATGAACAGCCAACCTGCATTGACAATCTATAGAGTCATTAGCATTTCTTTTTCCTTTTCTCTTCTTTTTCTGGTTTATTCAGTGTCCACTAATATTACACTTTTTAAATGTTATCTCAAAGTTTTATCTATTTTTTTTTTGTGATTAATTTTTTAAACAATGAAATAGTATAATAAATAATTATCATCTAATTAATAATTAACACTTCATTTGACACGATACTTGATATGTGTGGTATTACTCTTAGTAAATTATTTTACAAAATATTTTTTATGGTTAATATGAGAAAACCAGATACCTGTACCTTATCTCTAAAGTTGAAGTCACAACTTCAAATTAAAATCATTAAATTATTAAATAGGAAATACAAATGAGACATTATAATGCACCGTGAATATTAACTCTCAAATAATAATATCAATTTATTAAATGTTTCAATAGTTATATTTTAAAAGTAAATGAAAATACAACAATTCTAAATATTTTGTACAAGTGCTGTAAAAACTTTTTCCTTCACGAATAATTCCGAATCATTTATTATTTATTATTTATTATTTATTTTTGGTTGGTTATATCTCTATCCCAACGTCAATTATTGAATAAATCCCATACTGTTCACGGGCCCTTGTACAGCTTTAAAGTGATTTATTTTATTTTTTATCTTTATTTTTTATACACAATATCTCATTCACCTGGCCTTCTTTTTTTGTTTTTTCATTTTGTTTTCACATTTTCTTCTCGTGAAACATCTTTGAGAGAGAGTAAGAATTCATTCTTTCTCTGCATTTTTCTTATTGTATTTTCTCTTATTTTTTACAGAATTTTTTTTTACATTCTTTATGAAAATTAATCTCTTTTAAATAATTAAAATTATAATTTAATCTAAAAAAAAAAATTACAATTAATATAAAATAATATGTAAATTTAAGCAACAAATAAATATTTAAGAAAAAAAAAAGGTTAAAACTTTTTAAAAGTATATTTAAGATTGAAGTGTTGTATGATTTTTATTTCAAAGATATTAATATAGAAAGAAAAAATAGTCAGTGTGACAAGTATAAATAAGTGCGTGATTAATAAATACTAATTGTTGAACGAGTGTACATCAACTATATTTTTAACACATGAAATATGTTTTAACTGAAATTATACTTTTTTTTGAAATAAAAGAAGAAAACAAAAGAATATCTAGGTATGATTTGATATACTTTTACTTTCTTAATAATATTGTGATAAGTGATAATTAAGAGAAGTTTTAAACAAAACATGTTTACTATATTATTTTTATTTATTTAAAACAATTCTATTAAACACATAATTAATATAAATAAAAATATTAAAAATATATATTATATTTATTACAAATAAAGATATATAATTCAAAATTCTCTTTTCTTTGACTAAATTTTAAACAAAATTATTTCATAAAAATATAAATACGTCCTGTTTTCAATCATATTGTCATTAACAAAACAATGAATTTGGTTCACACGTTATAATTCATTAGTCTTATCTCATTTAAATTTTTTAAATTTTTTGCTTTTCTTTCTAATATTTTACTTTCACCTATAAAGTGCAAATAGCTATACCTAAAACAATTTTGACATCATAATTATATATATATATATATGTTCACAAATACATACAACAATGTTCTAAAGTACAAATAAATAAATATCCTATTTTCCAATCAACTCATACAGTAATTCATAATTTTCTCACTATCAAACAGAAAGGAGAAGACCTTCAAAAGAAACACAGAAAAGAAAGAGAGAGGATCGGAAATGGAGAGAGAGCACAAGTACAGAGAGTGCTTAAGAAACCATGCGGCCAGCTTGGGGAGCTACGCCACCGACGGCTGTGGCGAGTTCACCGCTGACAACACTTACCCAACATCTCTACAATGCGCTGCATGCGGCTGCCACAGGAACTTCCACCGCAAGGTGGCTTATAGCAGCAGCAGCAGCGAGAATATTGAAGCAACAATGGAGTTGATGGAGTATGGTAACGGTGCAGGAGGCATCAGGGGCCCGCAGGTGGTGGTGGAGTCACCGGAGGCTGTGGAGAGGAAGGGGAAGAAGAGGTTCAGGACGAAGTTTACGCCGGAGCAGAAGGAGAAAATGATGGCGTTTGCGGAGAAGCTGGGGTGGAAGCTGCTGAGGAAGGATGTAGAAGATGAAGTAGAGAGATTTTGCAGAGGAATTGGAGTGAGCAGACAGGTTTTTAAAGTTTGGATGCATAATCATAAGAATTCTTCTTCTTCTTCTTCATCTGCAGCTTCTGCTTCTACTGGGAATGCTTCTTCTCTTACTACTCAGTAGTGTAGAGAGAAGTCCCTTTTTTTTTTCTTTTTTTTTTTTTACATAATTTTAATTTTAGTTTTGATTTGTGTGATTTCTCGATCTCATGTTTTTGCTTCATTAATCTGGTTTGTTTTTTGTTTGGTATAAAGTTCATACATCTAATTTATGAGCTAGATATATCATATGAATGGAAAATTAGAATTCTCCCTCTCAATCTAAACTTCTAATTGTGCATGCATAATATTGTTTATATAGATGTTAATTTTTTATGTTAAATTTTATTAACAAAGTGTATTTGATCACGTAATTAGATTAAAAAAAAAAACACTCTTAATCAAATAAATTTTACAATCTATAATTATCTGTTTATAATTTTTGCAGTGAAAAAAAAAAAAAAAAAAAAGCTAAACACTCTGAATCATCTGTTTGTAGTTGTTGATTAACATTTTATTATCCACTCACAGATTTACACAGAACAATTAGTTGCTTTTATTTCCTTCCTCAAAACAGTAATAACAAACAGCGGCGCCTTAATTAACTCACGTTTGTAGTCAACAGTTGTTTTTGTGACATTCAACGTAATAACAAACATCTAATCTCTCAATTACCTTCACTATCTATGTTTTGCAATTTTTCTTTCAAAGAATAAATATGTCCAAAGCTCAACCTAACACGACACTAATAGTACTAGATCGATCGGTCAAGTTAGGCCAACATTCTAGAAATTAGGTACCAACATAAATCTAGCTGTCTTAAGTTGACACAAATCTAGCACAAAGGACAAATTAGGCTACAAATTGTACCGAATCAGCAAAGAGTGTTTTAACGGACTAAATAACCAATTTGAGACAAGAACAAGTATGGCAACCCATCCAACATAAAATCTAGGCATTGAGTAGTGGGAGAAAGAAAGCACTAAAAGCATTTGATACAACTGGAAACAGAGCAACCATACACAAAAACCATTAAAATGATCTGTGGCTGTCATTATAATGCAAGTAAAAATAAGCTGACTATATAACTATATACGCATCCAAGCACAGTAGGTATTAAATCCCAAGAAACAAAGACTAGTAGGGAAGTAGAATAAACTATTCATCAGTGGTTTTCGAAATGTCTTAAACATGACGTATTAGCACCGAGTAGATATGTTTTTAGGTGTTTCTTAGTCTTACATCCCTACAATTTCCAAAACAAAATAATTGGGATCACTTTGCCAGCATCATCCTCACAAACTCCTCGTAATTCACCTGACCATCACCGTCAACATCAGCCTCTCGAATCATCTCATCGACTTCTTCATCAGTCAGTTTCTCTCCAAGATTTGTCATGACATGTCGAAGCTGCACGATTTCAGAGCGAAAAAACTTGAACACTAGTAAAGAAATTAAGAGTAGGACTTTTTTCCTATTAACACAGATACCTACTACATGAATGCACAGAAATATGCTTGTAAATTATGTCTCATATTCAATGCAATCACAGTACTACCATCCTTTTTTCTTCCTTCTTCTTTCTCGTTCAAATGTGTGTCGTAATCTACATTGTTTTTTGCTAAACAAACTGGAATAAGTTGGTTTCTAGAACTACCCGAACCATCTAGCACAGAATGCTGAATTCAACTTATTACTCAATTCTTCCTGATATGCATGTCCCTTCTTCCTTATCTATTGTTCTTCTCCTTTTAATTTTTTGTCTCTTTACTAGTTTTCCATCCATAATTCTATTGTTTAATACATCATATTTTTCAAGTTACATCAATATATGTTTGATTATTTTAATATAAATTATAGCTCCTTTTTTAATGGGGGAGGGTAGAACCAAATATATCTGCTTGTGACATACCTCTGCAGCAGAAATGAAACCATTCTGATCTTTATCAAAAACCTTGAAGGCTTCTTTCAGTTCCTCCTCGGAATCAGTATCCTTCAAGAAAATTATAAAACCCAGTAAACACATTGCAGCAAAATTACTATCAAAAGCAGAAGGTTAGTTACCCAAACATTGTTAGAAGTAGAAGTATAAGACATTTGGCAAAATCTTGACATCTCTTTATATATGTCATTACAAATAATATATGCGGCAACCCCAAATATAAACATACTAAGCTATAAACTTTCAAGTGCAGAACAATATTTTCTCAAGAAAGGATTCTATCATTGTTAGAGTCGTCATAAAACGTCATCAATAGAAATATTAACATGATGATACAGTACATCCCAGAATAGTTTTAGTTTCAGGAATGCCATGCAGGGGAGGCCGTTTCTTATTGGCCTTGGCATTTCTGAAGTCAGTTTCTAAAGAGTAAAACCTTTTATTAAGCCACGATATGTCTACTGTACTACTTGACCAGGCAAAACAAGCTAATTGCTTTTATGAGTGAAAACAAATAAATTACACAACACCTAGCAAGTATACACTAGTTGTAGCCATTTTTTTATCAGTTGAAATGAAACATGCCATGACAAGTATATGCTTCCGCTCTGCATTAAAACCAGCCAGACATAAGCCTCATTAACTTGAGTAAAATGCGGGAAATATCACTCACATAACAAATATCAGTACAAAGGATAATTCTCATCATAGCTGGAAGTTCTCTCCATTGTTACAAGACAACTTTGGTAACTCCATTGATGTATGTAGAATTAAACTGACCTTCATTTTGCGAGCCATCAAATTCAAGAACTCAGGAAAGTCAATAGTTCCATTCTGGTCAGCATCAACTTCATTGATCATATCTTGTAGCTCAGCCTCAGTGGGATTCTGCCCCAAGGATCTCATCACTGTACCCAACTCCTTGGTCGTGATGCAACCTATAAAAAGAAACCATAAATTAGAACAAAAAAAAACTTCAGAATTTCCTGAACTTGTACAAAATCATAATTCCATGAAAAAAACTCCAGCTATAAATTTCAAGCAGAAGAAACTACTCACATTTAACTTCTGTTAGAATATAAAACAATATTTATTAACAATTAATTCTATATAAGAATGGCAAAATTTCCCATAGGATCCAATCCCAATGGGAGAGAATTTAGGTAAATTTATGAGAAATGGGACGGGGATCAGGGAGAAATTAATCCCTAATTTATTAATACAACGGAAATTGATTTAACTCTCCCCATCCCATTCCCCATAAAAACATAATATAAATATATTATAATTTATAAATTAAATTTTATATATTTAAATATAATTTTATATTATAATTTCCAAAATTATATGTTACAATTAAATGTAATTAGTAACAAAAAATTGTTATGTTATAAAAAAATAAAATATATAAATAAAAAAAAGTAAAAAATTAAAAATTAAAAAAACCCTAAATAAATTGTGTTATCAATAATATATTAATAATATTTTTGTTTAAGTTAATTAAATTTTATATTAATAAAATTAATTTATAAAATAATATAAAATAAGTAATTGATAAGGGAAGGGAATGAGTTCTCCATTCCCACCGCATTAAAATTATTAGGGAATAAGAGTCAAAATAAAAAACGGGGTGGAGAATGGGGCGAAAAGGGGGTGGAGAATGGGGCATAACTCCCACCGGCCCCCACCCCCATTGCCATCCCTAATCCTATGTATGAAAAAATAACAAATAGGTCCAGAAGTTTACCATTTATCTAAAATTTGTCCCAGTCGTTCAATCTCATTAGCTGATTTAATGTTTAAAATAAATAAATAAAAGAATCAAACAAGTCCATGTGGTTTGTTACCGTAACAAAATAGGTCCCTCTAATTTTTTAATTGTTTCTAAAGTTTACTAAGAGTCTAAGAAGCATGATAAAATGACGCAATTTTCCCCCAACTATTTATTTCCTACCACTGTAGTTGAATGTATTTGAGATAAAAGCTGTAGACGATTTTGCAAATCAACAAGAACAAATTTCATAATTATCGATGAATAAATTAGTTACAGCACGAGTCTTAGCAGAAACAGATACAAGATCTCAACAATAATTAATCATTAACCAAAAAAAATAAAATAAAATTTAAGCAAGAAAAGAAAAGATTGCAGAAAATACCATCGCCATCCTTATCGAAAAGGCTGAAAGCTTCCTTGAACTCGGCGATCTGCTCTTCAGTAAGCTGTTCCGTCATCGTCTTCTTCTTCTGGCAATGGAAAACGAGGTCTGGAATTAAGAAAATTCTATGTGGGAATGAATGAATGCTTTAGCTTTGTTCACTTGACCGATTTTCTACGCGGTATTATTAATAATATTAATGTCAGCTAGTAGCTTCACGCTCGGGCAAGGATGTGATTCTTTGGTAAGGTTGGACGGTGGAGATTGAATTGACCAAATAATGAGACGGTGCTGGAATCCCACGAAATAGATTCCTGATGGGTCCCACTTTGACCAATAGGCAATCGCGTAATTCAATAGAAAGATCGTGCTAAGCATGTCTCCGATTTTACAACTTTTATCAAAGAATTCCCGTATCTACGGGCAGCTCCTCTCGTTTATGCTTTGCCTAAATCAAGCTAACAGGATGCATATGTTTTTCATCGTCCGAGTTTTCGTTTTCGAATTTTCCTTTCTAAATTTCTCTCGCTTTGCCTTGTAATTCCTAATTTTTTTTCCTTAACAAGATTTTTTATAAGAGTGTTGAGAGAAAAATATATATTTTTTAAAAAATATTAACATACTCCTCTCAATTAGTTGAAAACTGACTGCAACATTATTTGAGAAACCAGTGTTAAGATACAAACTAAAAACCATAATATTACTATTTTCTCTCATAAGACAAAACATTTTATTCTCATTAATACCTCTGCATCTTTGTAAAGAAAACAGAGCAAATCTTAAATTTTTTAATACGATGATTTAGAAAATAAAATAAAAACCGTAACGAATCAGAAAAGCAAAATCATGCCGTATTTGTGTTCAATCCATGTGCATTTCAACAGTATTGAAGATGTTATCTGGACCATTAAAGTTACAATCATGTGGTTTTGATGTATATAATACTCGAGTTCATTGGACATTCAACGTTACATTTTTCTAAAGAAAATGGGAGGAGACACTGTATAGAAAAAAATTCGCTCTCTCAGCTTTATGCACAAAAAATGCTTAAGCGGAGAGCATAATCTGTTACATGATAACATAAAACCATGAACAAAAAATTTACTGGGTTAAATCTGCAGCCAAAAAGGGGCAGGAGTTAAGGCGAGAAGCAAATCGTAACAGATCATCAAGCTTTGTACTTGTCCTTAACAGCTAAGGCTGCTGCCCTGTACCATGCGGCTGCAGCCATGGCACCTGGGTCAGGAACTGATGCAAGGATGTCCCCAGAGATGTAGGTTGAACGGCCAGCCTGCGTTAATTATAGGTCAGATTTCAAACTCAACAAAGGCAATATGATACATTGAATGCTGAAGGAATTGTGTAGGTTCATCATAAATCATGAATAAGACATCATTTTAGTGCAATTTACTAGATTCCAAATGTGTGATTTATTCAAAAGTGAACCCATTATTATATCTATGCTTTAGACATTTTTTGTGAAACTAACCTCAAGCTTCAAGCTGACGCCTCACCTGACAGGAAAAGACTCCCACCATTTCTATTTCATGGCATAGAAATAATTCCATAACATGACAAACTTTAGTTGGCTGCCCCACTGAACAACTTACAGAAGTACACTCATTAATTATCTTAATACCTTAATTATACTATTCCTTTTCTGAGATCTTGTTCTCCATAATTTCATAGAATTTTTCCTCTCAGATCTCTTCCATGAGCATTATAACATAACCTTGTGATCGCTATAGCTCTTTTCACTCACAGGCATCTTGCATTATTGGTGAGATATGTTGAACGAACTAGAATCCTAAATAACAGGGAAAGGATCAATAAGAACCTCACCTGTGCCTGCATGCGCTTAGTGGATTCAGCTCCAGCCAATGATGCTTCGGATGATAGAAGAAAAGCAGTGGCAGGATCAACCCCGGCAGCTAACCTCTGATTGTAACGTAAAATATCAGGACAAAATATCATTAGCATGCAATCTACAAAGCATAAGACGGTTGCCATAATTATAACTAAGGATCAACCTCCTGAAGAACTGCAGCGGCTGGAATCAAGGCATCTAACAATGTGCGGTAACCAGCAGTGGCTCCTCCATAGTTACTGACTGCAGCAATGGAAGCTTCAAGTGCTTCAGCCCCTGAACCAGAAAAAGCAGTTAGTCATGGTAGGCAAGCCTGAAAACTTAATTCACAAGGGAAAAAAATCTCACATTGTTTTGATGTGATGACTGACTGGGCATTTGCTTTCAACTTTCCATATGCTGCCTTACAAAATATATTGTATCTGTTTCATAAGGAATAACATGGAGATCTATGGCTCAGGAATACATAAAAAAAAGATATCATAAAACGTGAATGTCTAAGCATAATGGGTAGAGAGAAAAAGAAGGAAAGTTACAAGATTCCACTCGTTCCACCCATGACTCTCCCAACAGTAGCTCCAATTTCATTAATTGTTTCTCCAGCATCGTTCAAAGGATAACTGGACATAGAAAAGGATGCTTTGTCAACTAAAGCCTATGAAATGAAAAATTAGAAGAAACTAATTTGTATTGACGAACTTGGACAAGTCCCATCCTTTGCATAGCAATATTATAGACTAAGAATCCAAGTTCATAAATAAATCGAACCATATTCAAGTTCCAAGCACCAAATTTAGAACAAACACAAAAAGAAAGATTCTGATCCATGACAAACTGAAGTTTCTATGCCAACTTCTAAGATGTTTCATTTTGAGCACACTGATACTATAATGGACAAATTACTGGTACATGCAGAAATAATAAGAGAAACCACAGAAAGAATGAGGGAAAAGGAGGAAAAAGAAGATATGGATCTAGTCCAAGATTTGCAACAGGTCTGCTTCATGGTAGCATAATTTCCACTGTAACGTAAAAGATTCCCAAATAGGAGTGAAAACTTACTACTTTTTCATGTCCTCTAGAACTGCTGTTGCACCTCTGTACATCTGCAAAAGCAAATAAATTGACATAGGATCCAAAAAGTTATGTACCAGCAGCAAAAAAAAGATGATGCAGGAGTTTGGGATTGGACTCACTGTTGATCCACAGTCACCATCACCAACTTTGCTATCCCATTCATTTAAATTGTCCCTGAGCTTGATAACTGCATTTGCTGCTGCCTCAATAGCCACCTCGAGTATTCGGCCTTGTTGACTTAGCTGTAGTGGTCGATTTAATGACTAATCAACAGCAAAATTGGACAATTAGCTCTCATACAAGAGTACGAGAAAGCAAATGCTACTTTTAACCCTTTGCAGGTGACAACCAAGCACTAAAAAGTCAACCATAGTTGTCTTCACCATCATTGTTGTTCACCAGCTCATTTTAAAACATTGTGCTCCAAATTTGACATAAGAAAAATCATCTAACAAAATGATTTGGTGAGGAAGACTTGTTGACTAAGAGCCCTCAAGTCATTAGCATTCAAGATTTAAGAGGAAATTATTTGCTGTGGTTTCATCATCAACTGCATAATATTGTCCATGCATTAAGAACAGAAGTTTGTGGTAAAAGGGGATTTTCTTGCACATAATACAATTCTTATAGTGAAACTAGTGAATTTAACGATCAGAATAGCTGTTTGTAGAGGCCTAACTAATGCCCATCCATGTTTTGGATAAGAGGAAGCTTGGCTGATCTGTGAAGCTCCAATGCAAGAGATAACCCAACAAGCAATTAACTAACCACCCATATGCTGGTCAACTTTGTCTAGTAGTACCAACTCATAACAGTGTTATATATATGCGATTAAATATATCTGAGGAGGCAACTTCTCCCACCATACAATTATATCCTTCCAAAATAACCCCTTTTAAAATATCAAACAGATTCTAAAAACTAACCTCATCACTCTTTGTGGATCGAGAAGGTGGCATTGGAACAGGAATCTTGGCCGGTGGACGATTACCTGCAAGCACAGAAAACTCCAGAAATCAACGAAAATAAATCACCATAACACTTTCTTTTGACTTTAGAAGAGTATATGATCATTTTGTCCTATAGATCTACCGTATAAAGATCATCAGTTTGGCCATTGGCAAAGCTTCAAACATGACAAACTTACAAACATAAGTGAATTAGGGAACACAAACAAAGAATGGAATATTCTAACATGTCACAGACCATCAACAGCAACAGGCCAATGAGGAGCCCTAGTTGGAGCATCAAGGCGTTGTAGAATTGCTCCATCTGCGTTCATGATGGAAATTGAAAATCCTGAAAGAAACCAGCACCAAGATTCATTATATAATTACTTAAACAGATTGTTGTTGGAAGCTAAAACTAACCTGCCATGTCAAGTGAAGTCATGAAAGATCCTGTATACACTCTATCAACTGCCAGTCCATGTTCCAGTTGCAAATTTGGAACTGCTTTTCCGGCTGCAATCATCAGTTCCATCACAGGAGTGGCACCTAACCTGCAGGCAACAGAGTAAAATGAATGAATGAATCATTCAGATAATAAGGAAATAAAAACAAATGAATGTACCTAGATTGCTATTCTATGTTAAAAGGAAATCATTCAGATAACAAGGTAGGTACTTCTTTCCAGTTAAATTGCAGCAAATCAGTTTAGACAGCCAGGGTTATTACCAACAGTGTAAAACTACACCAAAGGGATTGTTCCCACTGGGATTCTGAGTACTGTAACTTTGCATTTCCCAGTAAATTGTTTTTGATCATCATAAATTAGAAGTAATATCACATAAATGTTATTTGGTTCATCACATGAGACTATACACCAAATTATTTCAACTCTAGTGCAGGACACTGATGCCACTTCATCTTCCATAAGCCTAAAGCAGAAGGGGCATTAGGTTACTTTTGTATAGTTTCTATGTGTATCGCTGTTCCTATAGGCAGTTTTGTTTTCTGGTAGAACTCAACTTTAGAGCTGGTTCTTATTCTTTTTGTACATATCCAGACATTGTCCCAAGGTGATCTGTGATCCTGATTTTTCAACAGCTAGCTTACTCTTGTAGATCACAATTACTTTAATGTAAGCTTTTTGTTTCCTATAAAAAAAAAAAAAAAAGACCAGGATGCTCATTGAAAAAAAATAAAACAAGATGCTCATTCTACCAACATCATCTCGAGTTCCAATCACATAACAAAGTAAATTTCGATCTAAAGCATAGAGATACTCATCGACCTACCCATTGATCATGAGCACCACCCTATTTCCCCGTGTAATGGGAACATAATTAGTTTCCTACAAACAGCAACCAACAAGAATAATAGAACATCAAATTAAGCAGCAGATAAATGATATATTGCATTAGATGTGTTATATGAAGTTTCATAATATGCATGGAGTAAAACACTGAGTTTTAGAAAAAATGGATGCAATAAAAGGGAGCAAGAATCAGATTTTCTCTAGTCTTCCAAAGAATTTGAGCAACTGATGGCATTTTGTTAAAAAACTTTCTTCTGTGCTATTTCTTTTTCTCAACTGCTATGAATTGAACTCATTATCTAAAAGATGATATCTCCTTCAATATTGGAGCATACCGTCGACAATATCTGCTTAAGAACGTGAGAAACAACCACGTCTACGGGCTGAAGGTCCACCACAGCAGCCCCAGGTTCACCATGCTGAAAGACATGAGAGTTATTTTTAGTTCAATACATAAATCTTATGGCAACAGTTTAAGGGTCTGACGACTAGATGAGCCGTATGCTAAAGAGTTCCATGAAAAGAGCCAGCTACTAAAGTAAAATGTAAAACATATTCAAAAATCAACTCGAAATATATGGAATTAACATCAGTTTATTCTGAACAATTAAAAATACTTAAGTATTTAAATCACTATCAGATGTTTTACACTATCTATATTAAAATGAGTTTCTGCATTAAAAGTAACTCACAATTCCAAGACCGAGTTCCATTTTTCCTGGGCCCAAACGATCTGATGTAACCTGCCCAGGCAACGTACAGACAGATAATGCAACACCCATTGTTCCAACCAGTTCAGATGCACGTTTTGCTTCTGCAGCAACATTGGCAAGAGTAAGGCCAGCAGCAGCAGCAGCTCCAGCAACCTGTCTTTGGCAAAGAATAGATATTAAAAAATAAAGATTTAGTATGAACCACATAGAGACCAGTTCAGCCTTTCCAAATGGTCAACAAGTCATGATACATCATAAGCAACTGGTCAATAATATAACATGCAAAGCATGCAAATAATTTGTTTGTGAAATTTAGCCTAAAACTGTATTACAATGACATATATTTAGTCTATTTCTCTTTCTTTGCTTGACACTATGAACCATAATTTTCAACATGGAATTGACGCAAGGCTCTTAAGCTTCCCATTCTGCATGCATGAACCAGCACTAATTTTTCATATATTTCACTAGTATGTTTGCAAGTGAAATGCAAAGACCAAAAAGCCCCTTCATCCATATGTTACTAGAGAGGGTAGAGTGGAGAGAGAAACAGAGAGAACCTTGTTAACAAGAATAGTGCCTGCCAAACCTCTCCTTCCAGCTATGCCTCGAGGTGGAGGCAAAGCACAATCATCTGCAACGATAACGATCTGCAAATGCAAAGAATGTATCATTACTTTAACCATCGGTTATGCTTAGTTATAGATTTTGGTAAGAACATACCTCTACTTTATAACCTTCAGATTTTGCTTGCTCAGCTGCCAAACCAAAATTCAAACGATCGCCAGTATAATTCTGTTAACATTCAGATTATAACATTATAAATCAAAAAATGAAAGCTAAACAACTCCACATTCAGAACATAAGTAGACATCCAGTAACAATTCTCACAATCAAAAGAAAAAACTTATAAAATGCAACAAAATTATTAATGGGTAAATCATCACTTAAGTGTTTTTGAAATAACAGTACCGTGACTATAAGAAGACATCCCATAGGACCAGTTACAGCTCGGATGCCCTAAAGTTGAATTGCACAAGATCAGTCAGCCAATAGAATAATACTATGAATGACAGGACTCCTAGCTAAGAACAGACACATAATAACAAGCAATGAAACATACAGCCAAAATTGAATCTACTGGGGGAGACGCAAAAACATCTCCACAGATTGCAGCTGTCAGCATTCCTTCTCCTACAAATCCAGAATGTGCAGGCTCATGGCCACTTCCACCTCCTGTACACAAAGAATATAGTTAGATTAAAAGTTCTCTATGATGATCAATCTTATTGTAACGAAGCCAATATTTGATAGACAGTGACAAAGATCTCCAAAAGACACAAAATTGTCAAAGAAAGAAGTTGAAAGCCCAAACAGCCCAAATTTGTTCAAATAAGGACTGGAATTAGCCCAGCAGCACAACAGTGTACATTTAAGTCAAACGAAAAGTCCAAAAGTTAAGTGAAGGAAACCTTAAAGAGTTTTACGCTAAAATAATAATATGATAATTCAGTATTGTCCTTAATTTTTCAAGTCATGAACTGGGAGTCCAATAGTCAGTCAAAAGCTCTTTGTTCTTACTTCAGAGATTCATAAACTGACTTTCAAGGAAATATAAGAATGAATGAAAATTTTCATCTTATCCCTTTGTTTCTATGATGCAAAATTGACCTCCATCTGATGCCATGCTGCCAGAATGTTTTCATACACTTCTTACTGGAAAGGTATAATTCAACCCTCTTAAATTAGATTTATTTTTGAGAAATTTTTCTAAGATTCCCACATTGCTCTAAAATGAGATTGAAAATGTTATAATTTAGCTTTCGCCCACAATGTAATAACTTAAGGTTTAAGGTTGGATTTGTATAACAAGGTATCAAAGCATGGTTAGTTAACTCAATAATCCCTTTCTAGGTGTCTGAGGGATAAATGGTTTCAGCATAACAGTCATAGATTTTCTATAAATATTACATAATAGTTGAGACTCATCCTACAAATTTAAGTCTTTTGATTGGACTTTTCTGTTGCATATCATAAAGACCACATTTGATACAAAAGATTGGCATCCAATAAGACACATACAACTAAGACTATATACAAAAGATTGGCAACCAAAGAGACACATACAAGTAAAACTGGCAATGTGAACATTTGCTTACAGATTTTATGATGATTTTGTCAACGGAAAAGACAGTTTCAGATCCAAATGATCTTGCATCATTTTTGTAAGTCAAATCTCAAGCCTAGCGTAACATACTGTTTAATGTATTATTGCTTCTATGCAATCAAATTTATGATTCTGGAGAGAAAATATCAGGAATTCTAGAACAAGTAGTTTGAAGTCTCCAAATTATAAAACTGAAATGACAATGTTTGAACACAGTGCAATTTCTCACACCTGAAATAACTGCAACCTTGTCATATGTTGCACCTGAAACATCAGCACGTATAACAACCTTCACCTGCATTAACACATAAATGAAAAATACTACTATGTTAGTAGCCACCAAACGAACATTGCATTTTTCATTGCAAGTAAATGGGAGGTAGAAAATGTTATCACCTCCGGGAAACCATCTAAGTACTGCAGACCGGGATAAGTTTCCACAAGACCCTCAATGAATTCAGTCACCACATCTGCAACAATCATGAAACAAAACACTTCCAGTTTCTTTTCTTTCTTTTTTCTTTTTATCTTGATAAAATAAGAACATAAGCTCACTCTTCAATTTGATTTTATTATCACCGAGCAATTTAAGTCATAAAAATGCAAGACAAAACAAATGCCATATAACGAGAAAAACAACGATGTTTTGTGAAGATAACGGGTATTGGTCTTTCGAATTTCATATCTTAAAAGTTTCCACTAGTCACAACAACCAAACAGATAGGATCCACTGTGAATTTCTACGTTCAGATTCCCACGCCGAGAAAATGTTAGAAACTAAAGAAATTCTAGGTCATAATCAACATTTCAATTGCATGCATGAAAAAACAAGTTAAATAAAAATTATTCACACATGCAAAAAATGGCTCAAAATTACAACCAATATAAAATTCAAAAATAATTAATAAAGAAAAGAACAAGACTACTTAGAATTTTCATTTTCCGTTTTCGCGGCGAGCGAACAGAAAGTCAAGCGCGAAAACGAGAAGATAGACGAGAAAATAAAATAAATTAAAATTAAATTAAAAGGTAATAGTAGAGGGGGAGAAATGCAAACCATTGGGATTATTGATGAGTTTCTTCCCTTGAAAAGCCATAATCGGAGGAGAGAGGGAGGTAAGGGGGAAAACGGTATCGTATAAACCCAGTCTACAGGTAGCTGTGGTTTTGTTGCATCAATTTCAAAAGAGAGAGAAATGGTTGTCTGGTTAATTTGTTTTGGTGGTGACTCGTAATTTGTAGACATCGATGGCTTGTCCGAACAAGAAAATATTCTCTGGATAATTTTATTTATTAAAAACAATTGGTGCTAACTGGACCCCACTCATCATCCGAAAATACCCATACGCTATTTAGATTTTTGTATTTTATTCTACTTTATCTATTTGTGGCCCAATTGGCCCAAGAATATAACAAAGTAAAAAAATTATCTCAAGCTTCCCTGCTTTGAATGGTATGACATTATCAATTAGGTATCACACTTTTTAATAATCTACTGCATTATTTCATCACTTAATTAAGTTGGCCAACAAAAGAAATTATACTTACTTATTCTAAACTACTAGCATGATATCTTGAGAGTGTAGGATATAAACTAATTTTCATTCTTTTTTTCATTCATCATAAAAAATCGTCCATATTCTAATAATTTGAGGATATATTAATTCCTAACATAGAGAAATAGTTTCTCAACTGCCTGTTTAGTTAAATTTTAAAAATTTCGACATTGTTTATAAAATTAATACAGTTTAAACACGAAAAAAAAATTGAAGGTAGAGTCCAGTTTTATCTAGCTTATGCATTTTTTTCCTTCAAGAAAATACACAGTTAAAAAAAAAAAAACCCTATAAGAAGTTCTTCTTTCAATTTGATTTGCATTGTCGACAAAATATCAACCAAGAAAAGCTTCTCTTTTGTAAAAACTTTTCTCTAATCAGAGCCTGCAAAGTAAATTTTTTACAGCTTAATTTTGCTTAATTAACACATAATTCATGCACTCTAATTTCGTTTGATATTGTAGCATTTTTGTTGTGCTTTAAAAATAAAATACTTTGTGATTAATATATAGTATTACAAGTGATTTTATCTGTATTTCGTTGTAGTATTGAAGCCATCACATCTCAATGTGAAATGAAGCTGGAATAAGTTGTAAGTAGACACCAGAAAACAAGAAATTAAGCAAGAACACAAGAAGAACATTCGCAATAACACTTGCATTTTATTCCATATTGCACAAGTTACGATAATAATATTCGAATCACCACCTCACCTCCCAAATAAAGATGTTAAAACAAAAAATCCAAAGAGCCATTTTGTAAATTGACCCATAAAATCCACCCACCAAACCATATATTATCCCAACGTACAAAATATAAAACTACGATACATCCAATTAGAGAGGATCTAATAATAGAAATAATCAACAAATTTTACAACCATTTTGTAAATTTTTTTAGTTTTATTATTCACCACCAGCGCCCAATATTCTTATTTTTTAAAAAAATTCAGTGTGTAAATGCAAAATGAGAAACTTCTTCACCACCATGAGCAGAAGCCGAACCCGAAGCAGAATTGGAAGAACACCATGGATCATCTGTAATGAACTGCATCCAGGAATCATCTTTGTCGTCTTCATCGATGCAGCAAGAAGACGAAGTTAGTGGATTAACATCGGGAGACATTGTTTGATCGTATTCATTGTTGATTACACTCTGAGAAGTCTCCATTAATGATGTGCTGCTGCTTTGTCCTTGCTGATCTTCCATTTCAGAGCAGATCCCATTTTTCTTGAACACTCGGCATAATGCATAGGAATCCTGCAGCCGAAGACACAGTTATATTCGTTAGCTGACTGCTCGGAAATTAAAGTCTTAGCACGAGATCTTAACTCTGATCTTAATTTTTTTAGTTTACATTATTTACGCGCATTGGGTAAATTCTAAAACTGAATGCAAAAAGTAAAATTGTAAAGACGATAGAGAGAAAGAGAGAGAGTTTAAAGGTTTGGCTTGTGGAAGGAAAAAGCTTTTGAACAAGATCCTTGCTGATTTCGAAAGCTTGGAGACATTAGGGAAATCATGATCGGTCAACATTTAGGGCTGGCTTTTGCAGGTAAATTGCTGCATGCACCGTCATCAAGCATCTTATATAAGCTTGACGAATTTGATTAAAGATCTTTATCTAATGTATTTAAACAATCAAAGAAAGGGTACTCTGATAGGGTGATATTCTCACTTCACTCTAAAAGTATAAATTAAAATAGAAAGGTTTGAAAATTTTAAGTGTTGTAGAAGTAAATTTAAAAAAAAAAAAAAAAAAAAAACCAAACAAACAAATAGTATATATAAAAACGAAGCAAGCCTTGCAGTCGGTGCAATTAATCATAGGTTTACTAGTGATATGCATGGGATGATCAATTTTATAACGATTGGCTTATATTTTGAGAGCTTGGAATAAAGCAAAAAGCAACCGACACATTCTTACACCAAGAAAGTGATAGAGAAACTTGCTTTTGGGCCGGTTAGCTAGCATTATAGCATATATTTTAAAAAAAAAAAATGGAGTCCAATAATTGATTTGCTTAGGCATTATAGAATCTACAATCAAAGATCAAGAGAATGTTGAAAAGATAGGTAAAGTATGAAAAAACAAAATTTAATAGATATTGAGTCATATGGGAGGATAATACTTTTGTCTCATTAGAGAAAAACAAAATTGAAGCTACCCAAAACTTTCTAACTTGTGAGATCAAAGACCAGAGCAAGGAAAGAATAAGTCACCCATTTTTGCATCTTATTTTTATCGTTATTTATTATAAGGGATCATGCTACAATACAAATGCATGTACCGTACTCGGCTCTCCAAGTTTTTCAAATATTTTCTATTATAATTCATAACTCTTCCATTATCATTCTCCAATTTTTTTAATATAATTTTTAACTTGTAATTATATTTTTCATAAGTTGAGAATTGTAATAAAATAGTTTAAAATTATAACGGAAGAGTTTGGATATCACATCAAAAGAGTTCAGAAAAATTAGACAGTTGTTCTATGCATGCATATGCAGTGCAACTCTTTCTCATTATAAAAATAAAAAATATATATATATTTAAAAAAGAAAAAGGAAATAAAATGTGAGAGAACAGTGAGGCTAGCTAGCTCCTTCCTTTCCATGCACGTCATGCACTTTTCACGTTCTTACACTTCACTACTATTATTAATATTTTCACTTAAGTCCCTAACTTTTATGAAAATAACCAAACGACAAGTAGTTTTGAAAATAGTTACAATTAAGTGATACTTGATGGAATTTCCAAAAATTAATGACTCTCCCTACCCATTACAGTTCTAATGGCTTTACATAACAATAACAAGGGTTCAATGGGGATAAGTATGAAGCTTTAGCTAACTTTTTATACTTAGTTGTAAAAGAAATGATTGAGAGAAAAAAAATTCATGCTTGTTGATCTTGATGACCAAGGCATTTAACTAATCAACTATTCTCGTCTCTAGATCAAAATTTTTAATTTGCTACTCAAACGTGTGTCACATTTGTCAAAGTTATAGAAAAACAACTCATCCAATCAAAGAATATTTTCAAAGTAAATTAAAAAATGTAGGTGCTAATTAATTTTAATAATAAACTTTTTTAAAATGGTAATATTTAGAATTTAAAACTCGATTAATAAAAAATTTGAAAACATTAATAGAACAACATCAAATAATAAAAATTTTCAAAAAAAAAGATAAAATTACCACTAAAAAATAACTCGAGAGAACAATATTTTTTTTTCTTAGAATGAGTGGTGAGAAGAATGTTAATTACACAATTAATTATCCTAATAACCATAACTATATAATTGAGAACCTTTAATTTGATCAAATTAGAGGCATTCCATGATCTAGCCAAAACATTGCATTTAACAACACATTTTTTGGGTTAAAAACTCACATTAATAGATGTTTGACTCTAAAAAATGGGTTATATCTTTTGGATACAGCACATACTCAAAATAAACATAAACTATCCAAGAAAATGAAGCATATGTAATGATGATAATCAAATATATAATTACGATAATTATTTTCCTCCATGAAATTATTGATAAAACTTTATAATGTACCAACTACCTGAATTCCGGCGGAGATATCGTCACATTCTTTGTCGTCAAGCCTATACTCATGCATAACCCAGTCTGTCCGAATTCCCTGAGGAGCTCGTCCTCTGTAATAAACCAATGTCTTCTTCATCCCAATTGCTCGATTCTGGTACGTTACTCTCCTGTCTTTTCCGGTCGATTTCCAGTATCCGGCTCGAGTCGCTCTGTTTGTCCGGAACCCGTTCGGATACTTCCGATCTCGCGGTCCGAAGAAGTACCACTCCGGATCCCTGCTTGGTAAGAACGATTTCTCTACAATGTCACAAGCAAAAATTGAAAAATTCAGTAAAATAAAATCCTAAAAAAAAAAAAGTTCGTACAATCAATCAGTGATATAATGCAATGTGCCACTCGTACTTTGCTAGTAAGCTCACATCCAGGCGAGGAACTTCCTCCTCACCTGGGTTCGATTTCCCCGTCAATATTGAAGATAGATTTCTTTCTTCGTTAACAATGAGAGTATTAGGACGCATGTAAACTCTCGAAAATACATATTTTCGATGAAAAAATGCTGTCGGAAACGATTTTAATGCATGAGAGAAAAGAAGAGAGGAGAAGAGAAAGTAAACCTGCTAATTCCCAGGGCTCACATTTGTAAAGATCAACTTCAGGAATGATATCAAGTTCGATTTCTTGGCCATTTATCTTCCTCTTGAGGTAGTAATTCACGAGCTCTTCGTCGGTCGGATGAAACCTGAAACCTGGAGGTAATCCGACCGGTGCCATTTACGACGAATGAATTTTCTGATGTTAGTGGCTGATTGATTGGTCAAGAACAAAGAACTTGTACTTCTTCAGTACTTGTAAGTTAAGACCTTCTTGTGAGTATACGCATGGTATGATTTATATAAAAGGATTCAAAGAGAGAGAGAGGCTTGGGATAGGATGATGATGTCTTTAGGTTATTTTTCACTTTCTCTTTTAAAGATTCTTAGACAAACGTTTAATGCAAGCCCTTTCCTCTTTCTCTATATGTTCTTTATCCATCCACTCCTTCCACGTCTTTCCTCATGACAATCGATTTATTCATTTTAATATGAGACGGTTTTGGACTTCATTAATTTCATCTAATTTAAGATATATTTAAGACTGATATAATTTTAAATAATGATTAAAGAGTTTGGTAGAACTTACTTTTTTTTTTTTTTTATATATATTAGCTAATGTTTGTTGCTCACTCTTTCTCTTTATAAATGACATCGACTCAATTTATTACGCAATTATTATAAATAAGAAATTAAATAATGTTATATATCTCAAATTAATTTTCATTTCAAACAATACGATATTCATGGAGTGGGTAGTAAGATGTCCTGATAAATATTTTATTAAATTTTCATATGATAGAACATTATCGATCCATTATAAAACAAATGGCAGCAGCGGCTTAGTTTGAAACTTTTATTAAAAATAAACTATATATTATATTTAGATCAAACTTTCAAAATGTAAATAGATACCTGATCAAAGTATGATATAATTTAAAATGCTCGTGTCATTCCAACATTATTTCATTAGATGTTCATATGATCGAACATTATCTAATAAATCCACCAATAATAAACAAATTTTAATAACAATTTAGTTTGAAAATTTTATTGGAATTAAACTGCGTACAAAATACAATAAATTTATATGAAATTTTCCAGAATGTAAATCATCTTAAAGTATAAATAAGAAATTAAAATTTTAAGCCATTTCAATATTATTTTTGTAACGTGTGTATCAGATCAAAACATTATCAATAAAATGTAGCAATAAACTTTGATGGCTGCAACATCTTAGTTTGGAAGAGTTACTATTATAAAATTATAAACAACTAGATTTGAATAAAGCTTCGCAGAATAAAAATAAAGAAGTATAAGATATTAAAGTTTCAAGTCACTCAGATATTGTTTCATTAATTAGGCCTTTACGTGGCTACAATTTACAAAAATCAAGGATATTTTTAAGATAATACAATATTAAGATTAGCTTAATCTTTTTTTTTTTATGTTGTATATTTAGAAGTAGATATAACGTATCTATTTAAAAATTACAACAAAATAATAGCAAAAACTACTTCAAAGTAATTTCGAACATCAAAACTAAAAATTAAATAAAAATATACTTAATTGAACATTTTGAAGAGAATGATGTGAAATAAAAAAAATGAAAGAACATTATTTTGTTCAATTCATTATTTTTTTTTCATAAAAAAAAATAATGAAAAGGTAGAATGTGAAAGAAGAAGAAAAGGAAGTAGAAAGGGAAGCAGCAAGGGTTGGAGGAGAAATGGAGGGGGGGCAAAAGAGAAAATTAAGGAGAAAATAAGAAGAAGAAGAAGGGAGATAGAATCACATTGTTTCTTGCTTTCAACTTCACCATTTTCACACCTTAACAAGTCTTTGACATGCATGCTTCAATTTTCATCTTTTTCTCTTATTATTGAAAAAAAAAATTTCAAAGCTCCATTTATTAATAATTGCATGTTATAAATTTATTTGTGATAGGATATTATAACCTTGTTGGTGTGGAATATTAATTGTTGCTATATTTCTTAATGTTATGAATTATTTCTAGAGAATTAAGCGCTTATTTTCACAAAATCGAACCCTTAAAATGATTTTTTTTAAATATAAAACCCCTAAATTTATACCTATTTTGATTTTATTTGTTTAGCTCTTAAAAATATTTTCTCGTTTATTATAGAATTATATATGACCATGAGATTTTTCTACTATGCAAATGGGATTCCAAATTTTATTTATATTCTCGTTTCAAAATTTTACAATAAATATTTTAACTTTTGTGTTAGAAATTCATCGTTGTCATACATTTAAGGTAAAGATTTTAAGTTTTGTCTTAAATATTTGAATTAATTAATCTTTTCACTATAAAAGTAAAAGTAAGAGTAAGAAATCTAAAATTTAAATTTGGCAATTAATTAAAAAAATTATAATGTATAATACTAAATCAATCTCATAATTTTCCACTCTTTTAATTCGATCAATGCTACTTTCTTTTTCTTTTTATCCTTCAACTTTTTACTTAATAATTACTCAACAAAACAATCTTCTATCTACTTTCTTTTTTCTCCACAAACTAACCCTTTATCTCTTTCCACTTCATTTTACAGTCTTTGGAGATTTTTGTCTCTCAATCAATTGTTTCTTTTTTTAAAAAAGGGTTCTCATTTGAGTACATCTCTTTTAACTTTTGCTCTATTAATTGATATGTATAATTAACTTGTTCATTGCCCACTTACTTTTACTTTTTGTTTATCAAGAGTTATTTGGTGGCTTCAACAAGAAGGTTAAAGAAAACTACAATATAAAATAATACAATAACTAATAATATTATAGCATAGAATATATATTTTTAAGGTAATTAATAATGAATTAATAATCTTTACTATGTTTTAATAATTTATTTTATAATAAGATGATGATAAATGAGTCCTCAAATCTTAACAAAATTATAAATAAGAATATAGTTTATATTTTGTCTTGCAAATTATTACTATAAAAATTTATTAAGAATGTGTTAATAAAAATTAATATTTTACATCTTGTATCTTAAAAATTTGAAACAATTAAATACGAGATAATAATTTTTTACTGATTAGTCAACCAAACTTATTTCAATTAGGTAACTTTTATTTTTTTTTGTCTGAACTTTGAACACGACTGAAATATGAATTTAATTGAAATCTGAATGTCAATGATATATTTGTTTTTTATTTTAAAACATCCAAAAATAAGTATTAAGTTATTTGTTTTGACAAAATAAAAAGTTCAAAAATTGATATTTTAATATATATACCCTTTTAAATAATATACTTATATTTATAATAATTTTAATTGTATTAGCACAATAATAGATAAAAAATTAATAAATTTTATTAATATGTACTTTATTTATTTATTTGATATATGATCTTTTAAAAAAATAATTTTAATTAATGATATAAAAATAATAAATCATATTATAATATAATTGTAATTAGGTAAATGTATAGATTTATTACAATAATTAAAAACATAAATAGCTAAGATTAATAAGACATGAGAACTCACAATAGAAAATAGATATATCAAAAATAGTTAACTAGAATTTTAATTTTATTAATAAATAAATTAATAAAATAGGGATATTTTAAAAAATAAAAATATGAAATTATTTAGACATTTATTCTTTCAGATTTAAGTCAAAAGTTTTAAATTTATTATATTCATATGTTTTTAACAAATATTCAGATATAAATTAAAAAACAAACGATTCTTAAACATCTTAATAATTATATTTAAACTTTAACAAAAAAACAAATAACCCCTTAGTCTAATAATTTTTTATCAAAAAATAATATATGATAATAATTTAAAATATTCAATTTTTTTTTATGTTCAAATATTTTTGTTGATTATAAAGTTGTACTTTCAGATAATTATTCAAAAAATTTTATCTTGAGTAATTATTAATTAAATAAAATTTTTTGCTATATGAAATGTTTCATTTTTTATTTCATTATCTAATTAGGGTCCGTTTGATATAATTTTTATAATAGAATTTTTTAAAGTAGAGTTTTTATTCGTAAAACTTTTATGAGTAGAGTTTTTAACAAAAGTTTATTAATCGTTTGGTTGTCATAAATGACTTTTGAGAAAATTTGAATAATTACTTTAATAAACAAATTTTTAATATTTTATTTTAAAAAAATAACGTAAAATTTTTAAAATAAAGTAAGGGTATTTAAGATAATTTTATCTTTTAAAAAAGTTGGAGAAGTTCTACTGTCAAAAATCCAAATTTTGGGCTTTTTTCAATAGAAGAAAAATAGTTTTTTTTAATTTGCAAAAACTCTTTTTCATTGTCAACCAAACAACATTAAAAAATTTGAAAAGAGTTTTTGTCATTAAAAAATCACTTTTAATCAATAAAAAAGTCAAACCAAACGAGCACTTAATATATGTAAATAAATTTAAGATGCTTACTTGAAATAATTATTGGAACCTATAATATTACTCTTTTTTATCAATTATCAAATTTTATACGACAAGTAAGCTAAGCTTACAATTAATGATATATAAATAAATTTAAAATAATCATTAAAATGTATGATGTTATTCTTTTATCATATTATAGCAGGCCACAGCTTATATTTTTACATTATTAATAAATTATTAGATTTATATATTTTCAACATTAAAACTAATACATATAATTAATATATAATTAATGTATCATATTACCATAATATATTTATATATATATAATAATAATAATATATTATTTTACGTATTAGATTTAATTTTAATAAATTAGAAATATATTAATCCAATTATTTATAAATAATATAAAAACATAAGCATAAAAAATTATGAGACTATTATTCTTTTTCTTGTGTATATACATATAGAAATACATACTTATATATATATATGTAGAGATAGAATCAATGGTTCTTTTATTTTTATATAATTTTTTATATCAATTATAAATTATTAGACTATATCTGATATATATATATTAATTAATAAATATATTAATTATTAATCAGATACAATTTTAATCATTAAATATACTTAAATTTAACTTTTTATCACTTATATAAAAAATTATATAAAAAAAGCGTTAATAATTATTTGTCCCTTATTTATATGTATACATATAATAAATTATCTTGTTTGTATATGAAAAAGTAGATAAAGATTGTCCAAGACTTGGGCCCCGTCCATTTAACACCTGAAGGAGGTTTGTATTTATTTATTTTTATTTCAGACAAAAAAACACCTGAAGGAGCTGGTAGGCCTCGATTTCCACACATCAATGCGAGCACTACAGATACGTGAAAGGATTCTAAGCTGATCTTCCCCAATTAATAGAAAAATCTTTTGATAATCTTGCCTCAATTTGTCAATTTTCTACACCCACATCAATAAATTTGATGGTTATATCAGATGTTCAAGTCTGTAAGTAAATTTTCTATGAAATCTATTTGTAGCAAGTTCAAATACGAAGCAGCCACAAAAACGCAGGAACTTTCAATTACTCACTATATGCGGCTTCTTGAATCTTGCATTCAATCGAAGAAGCTCACTGAAGGGAAGAAAATCCATCAACATCTCCTTAAAAACAGCATTACCCACATCAAGAATCCTTTGATAGTTGAAAAACTTGCTCATCTTTATGTGTCTTGCAACCAAATTGAACTTGCACGCTACCTGTTCGACACAATTCCTAAACCGAATGTTTTTTTCTGGAACTTGATGATAAAAGCATATGCGTGGAATGGACCTTATGAAAAAGCCGTTGATTTGTATTATCAGATGTTGGAATTGGGTATCAAACCGATCAAATTCACGTTCCCCTTTGTGCTAAAAGCTTGTTCTGGGTTCGAAGCAATAGAAGATGGTAGAGAAATACATGATCATGCTAAAGCATTTGGGCTGGATAAAGATATCTATGTTAGCACTGCTTTGATTGACTTGTATGCAAAATGCGGGAATTTGAATGAGGCACAAGGAATTTTTGATGGAATGTTTCATAGAGATGTTGTGGCGTGGAATGCTATGATTGCTGGATTTTCTCTTCATGGATTATATGATAAAACGTTTCAGCTGTTTGTTGAAATGCAAAAAGAAGGAATTAGGCCTACTTCGTCAACGGTTGTAGCAGTTCTTCCCACAGTGGTGGAAGCTAATGCATTGAGACAAGGGAAGGCTATGCATGGTTATTGTATTAAGAAGAGTTTCAACAATAATGCCGTAGTTGGAACCGGGCTCTTGGATATGTACGCGAAATGTCAGTGCATCGTTTATGCAAGCAGAGTTTTTGATTTAATGGATGTCAAGAATGAGATAACTTGGGGTGCTATGTTGGGAGCATATATTACATGTGGTCTTCCAAAAGAGGGATTACTGTTATTTGATCAAATGGTGACTGTGGAAGCAGTGAATTTAACACCAGTAACTATAGGCACTGTGCTTCGAACATGTGCAAAATTAACTGATCTGAGGAAAGGGAGGCGTGTCCATTGTTTATCAGTTAAGACTGGCGTTGTTTTAGATGTAATGGTAGGAAATACGTTGCTTTCAATGTACGCAAAATGCGGGGTCATAGATGATGCGATCAGTTTTTTTGATGAAATGAACCAGAAAGATACAGTTTCATGTAATGCCATTATCTCTGGATGTTCACAGAATGGTTATGCACAGAAGGCTTTACATATTTTCCACAAGATGCAATTATATGGGATTGAAACTGATTTGGCAACAATGGTTTGTGTTCTGCCTACTTGTTCACATTTGGCTGCTTTACAGCACGGTACTTGTGCACATGGTTACTCTACTGTCCGTGGTTTTATAGACGATACCTCAGTTTGCAACGCTCTTATTGACATGTACTCCAAGTGTGGGAAAATTGACTTTGCTAGAAAAGTTTTTGATAGAATGGAGAAGAGGGATATTGTCTCCTGGAACGCAATGATAGTTGGCTATGGAATACATGGGCTTGGGAGGGAATCTCTATTGTTGTTCAATAAAATGCATTCTATGGGTTTAAAGCCAGATGACGTGACTTTCCTCTGTCTCTTATCTGCTTGCAGCCATTCGGGACTTGTTATGGAGGGTAAACAATTGTTTGATTCCATGATTCAAGGTATCAACATTGTCCCCAGAATGGATCATTATATATGCATGGTTGATCTTCTGGGACGTGGTGGGCTTCTGGAGGAGGCATGCAAATTCATAGAAAAAATGCCATTTGAGCCTGATGTTCATGTATGGAGTGCCTTACTTGCTGCTTGTAGGATCCATAAGAATGTTGAACTTGGGGAAGAAGTATCAAAGAAAATCCACGGGCTAGGATCGGAAGGTACAGGAAATTATGTTCTTTTATCAAATATGTATAGTGCTGCTGGCAGATGGGATGATGCAGCACATGTCAGAATTGAGCAGAGAGACCAAGGTTTTAAGAAAAGTCCAGGATGCAGCTGGATTGAGATAAATGGAGTTATTCATGCATTTGTTGGTGGAGATAGGTCTCATCCACAATCAGCACAGATAAACAAGAAATTGGATGAACTGTTAGTGGATATGAAGAGGTTGGGCTATCGTGCAGAATCTAGTTTTGTTCTCCAGGATGTTGAAGAAGAAGAAAAAGAAAGAATTTTACTTTACCACAGTGAGAAGCTAGCCATTGCACTTGGAATTATTAGTCTGAGCCCTTCCAAGCCTATTCTAGTTACCAAGAATTTGCGAGTTTGTGTTGATTGTCACGCTGCCATAAAATTTATCTCTGTTATTACGAAAAGAGAGATAACAGTAAGAGACGCAAATAGATTTCATCACTTCAGAAATGGAGTTTGCAATTGTGGAGATTTCTGGTAGACACGAAGATGGAGAACTTTCAGCTGTCAGTAAATCCTCCGCAAGGAGATCCTGAACTGGTATTCCTTTTCAGTGTATTTTTAAGCACTGGAAGGTAGTTCGGGTTGTGATGGAATGAATTTGAGAGGACTTCTAACTTCTGGATATCATGGAGGGAATATTGAGTTCTTGTGTTAGTATCATGGAGGGAATATTAAGTTTTTGTGTCAGTTGAGAATCTTGAGAGAGCCACGAACCTGATGGAGTATTCACATGCTCCAGTATTGCCGGAGTTTTCCTTGCATGATTTATGGCTGTCTGGTTCACGTTGAGAACGGCCATATTTGAAGGTAATTAAAGACATGGAATGACTTCTTCATAGTTCTTCATAGAAACAAAATTTTCAACAAGAAAGTGAACTTCACTGTACATTTTCCTTTGTTCACTTCACTATCCAGCAAGGAATAACTTGAAACTGGATATTATTCCGACATCTGTATGTGGCATCCCATTTGCTAGCAACAAATCTATTGAATTTTACCTACGTAAACTATATTTGATGAAATCAAGTAGTGCTCATTTACCTTATGCAGCTGAACATCAGTCAACTTCTGTAATTCAGCTGTTGGAAGCAGTGGTTTGCGAGTAATGCGGAACTCGGGGACGATGCACACGTCTTCAAAATCTACAGTCTGGGTGCTCCTCCCCTTTGAGGTATATAAATAATACTGTTTCTATTTTTTCACAAAATTTTTCAATCATGACTTGGATATTATTTCTTTCTTTTATTAGCTGTTATTAGCCACTTATTTATGATAATTAGTGAATTTAATTAGTCATAACTCACAATTTTAATTCCGAACATACCCATAATAATATATATATTTTAATTTCACTCTCTCCATCTCATTTAAGATTTTTATTTTATTCATTAAGCTGCTCTAAAACAAGTAGGCGAAATCTAATTCATTAAAGAACTTCTAACTGAAGTAGATGGAATATTCTATCTGTTTCAGTTTGAAATTTTGAAGTGTTGCCTTTTTTTTTTTTTTCTTTCTTTTGACTTGCTTAAATCTTTTCATTGCCTTTGTTTGGTTGCCTAGGTAAATCATACAAAATAGGCTGCCAAAGTATATATAAATGTTACGGAAGTCAAATTAAATGGCTAGTTTAAAGTCCAAAATCAAGTACAATTTTTTTAGAAAATGGTTAAAATCTTTAGATGAATTAAATTTGACTTCACTAGATATTTTAAAATTTATCTAAAAGTATACCGTAAAGAAAATGAAAAGTGAAGATGTTGTGACGGTATAAGAGACTTGAATCATAATTTTTTATAATTGAATAATAAATTTATACAACTTTTAAAATTATTACTCGTTTCAAGTTTTCATAAAATCCACACATAATTTTTTAACGTAGACAAATTCTGGAGTTTAGTTGTTAAAATTCAAAATTAATATAATTGCAAAGTCAATAATTTGATTCTTGACACGTAGTCAATTAAATTTAACAATTCGAACGAAATTTGTAAATTCACATTTATATTTTTAATAAATTACAAATTTAGTGAATCAAATATATATTTATATTTTAATAAGTTTTGAATAAAAATCTTTATGCATAGTAGTTTTCAATTAACAAGCAATAATTACAACGAGAAAAGTATATGTTTTTTTTTTTTTGAAAAAATAAAAATAAAAAGATTTAACGGTAGCTAACGTTAAGTGAGCAACATAAATGGATATGCGATCGGACCGCTCTGAAGAAAGCGAAAGACAGCTACAGCTAGACAGGAACGGTCAGATGAGAGTGGTCTTCGCTCTTCTCGAGATACACCCTCCTATTATCTCAACAACTTGGAGAGGAAGCTGAATAAAGAAACTTCTAGAAAGCATCGACCCCGTTAATAAATAAATTCATAATTATTACAAATAAAAAAATTCCTTCCCACTTTTTTTATAACAGTTCTTTCTAATTTCGATAATTAGTTTTGATCGTACACTGTTTATCAATTATAATTCGTTTGACCTCACCCCACTAATTTTCCAACACCCAATCTCGCCCGCCGCTCGAACGCCACTCGCTTTCTTCTAACCGTTGGCAAATTGATACGTGGGGCATAGGAAGCGCGTGCGGGGAGGATTTTACACATTCAGCGCGTGCGGGAAGGTCGTGGTTTATGGAGATAGACGCTAGGCCATCGAGGTCTCAATGTCCAATCATGTGAATCGCTTCCCATTCCACTAAGAGCTGGTGTGCACGTCAGCATAATCCACGTCAGAATCAAGTTGACCACTGAGAATCCGGAGGATCGCCAGGTCAGCATCCGGGTAAGCAATGGAGAAAATGGGAGAGAGAGAAGAATTGGGGGGTTGGGGCGAGGACAGAGTTGTCATTTTCGAGCACCTACCACACTTTTTATAAGTTAAAAGGGTTGTGGATGGCGTTGTTGGGTTTTCAAAAAAAAAAAAAAAGGGAGAGAGAAAGTAGGCCTATAAATTTTTCTATTATTATTTTATTTTTAGTAATTTAATAAGTTATTTTTTATTTTTATTATTATTTTTATTTCTCTCTCTCTCTCTCTCCCTCACTCTCCAAATATTTACTTACTCTTTCTCTGTCTATTCTATTATCTCCCAAGCAAAGCAGGAGAGAGTGTCTGTGCTCGCGCCGCTGTACGAGTGGCTCCTTTTATTTATCTTTTATCATTTTTCGGCGGTTTTCCGGTACCGGTTTAGAGGTAACAATGGCGGTTTTAGGGTTTATTTAACTGCTTTCATGTCATATTTCTTGTGCTATGAATGTGATTCCCTATGTTGATGTGTTGATTTTTTTTCCTGTTATGGATCTAGTCTGTCAGGGTTTCGTTTCTGTTCTGCTCAAAGGTTGTTGGCTTCTTCTTCTGGATCTATTTTGTTTTGGTGATTATGTGCTGAATGACTCCTTTTTTACTGTCTAGAGGCTGCTATTGGTGTGGTTTTTGTGTTTGTCTTAGATCGTAGATCTTCTGATTTTTTGTTGAATTTTTGTTTCTAGGTTTTTTCAGTCTTCTGTTGGTCTGTTGATTTTGCAGTAAGTGGTTTAGCGTTTTTGTTTTTTCATTCTATTTTTTTACTGTTTAAGTATTCGGCTGTGGTTTATTCTTCTGTATCTCATTACTATTGTTCCTAATATTTGAAACTTTTAGACTTACGGTTTTCTTATATTTTTTTCCTATTTATGGAAATTCATTGTACTGCATGATTGTGGTAAAACCGAAAGAGATTCTGTTTATAATTTTGGGATTATTGCGTGTGGATTAACAGTTTAAGTGGACGCATAAGGTTCATCCATTTTCCCTTATTGAAGACAAACTGGAGTATAGCTTGGTTTTCTTTTGTGATCTTATTTGAATTTGTTTTTAAATGAACTGATGATATACACTACTTATGTTTTAGTCCTAGTTCTTACTATATTTCTAGACCATAGATGGCCAACATATGTTGGTTTTCTGGTGATTAATATGATAAATGATAAATTTTGGTAGATGACTTAAAATTTTCCTGTCTTCGCATTCAAGCAAATATCTGGGTGCAGGTTTTGTCTTTTTTGCCTTTTTTTTCTTCTAAAACAATGTTATATCTTTTATTCGCATAGAAAACATTCTTTCACTCTTATCTGTGTGTACACATTGTTAAATTTTATCTATATCAAGTGCCTCCCAAATCTGTTTTTGTGCGCTTCTTACATCTATATGGCTAAATTTTCTTCTTCACAATGTTGGTTGTAACCTGATATGTCTGTTTGATTAAGTTTTATATCTCTGTTGCAGTATTCTTTGATAGTTATTGACAATCTTACCCTTGCATGCAGGTATCACTATGGTGAGGAAGAAAAGATCTGATCATTCTTCCTCTGGGGGTGAAAGTACTGAATCCCAGGAAAGTAGTGTGGGTAGTGGTCGTGGCTCCCAGCGCTCATCAGAAAGGAGTGCTCAACCACATCAAGGAGGTGGTGGAGGAGGATATCAAGGTGGTGGAAGAGGTTGGGGGCCTCAGTCCCACCAAGGAGTTCGTGGAGGTTATGGTGGTGGCCGTGGTCGCACAACACCACAACAGCAACACTATGGTGGGAGTTCTGAGTACCAAGGCAGGGGAAGGGGAGGACCCCAGCAAGGAGGTCGTGGTGGTTATGGTGGTGGTCGGGGCAGCGGTGGCGGCGGTGGTGGCGCTGTTGTTATGGGTGGTGGTGGCCGCGGAGGAGGACCTTCTGGTGGGCCATCCAGATCTTCACAATTTCCCGAGCTGCACCAAGCAACCCTGGCTCCTTATCAGTCTGGGGTGACCCCTCAGCCCACGCCATCTGAGGCGAGTTCATCATCCAGGCCACCTGAGCCATCACAAGTTACGCAACAGATGCAGCAGCTTTCTTTAATCCAAGAAGCTGCTTCCAGCCAAGTAATTCAACCTGTGCCATCCTCCAGTAAGTCTGTGAGGTTCCCGCTTAGGCCCGGCAAGGGTAGCACTGGTACGAGGTGTATAGTCAAGGCTAACCACTTCTTTGCCGAATTACCAGATAAGGATTTACACCAGTATGATGTGAGTTCTCTATTTTTGTTTCAATCATTGTATGTGTTTATTTCTGATGTTTTATGTAAGTTGATAATTGAAGGTGTTAATCCATCTTAGGTTACCATAACACCGGAGGTTACTTCTCGTGGAGTCAACCGCGCTGTTATGGAGCAGCTGGTTAGATTATACAGAGAATCTCATCTTGGAAAGCGTCTTCCTGCTTATGATGGAAGAAAGAGTCTGTACACTGCTGGGCCTCTTCCCTTCATATCAAAGGAATTTAGAATCACTCTCCTTGATGAGGATGATGGACAAGGCGGACAAAGGTTCATATTGAGTCCTATTTTTGTGCACCTTGATTAATTTTCATGCTGTTGTTTGTGCATGATTGTAATTATCTTCTTTTTCATGCAGGAGAGAGAGGGAATTCAAAGTTGTGATAAAGTTGGCTGCTCGCGCTGACCTACATCATTTAGGATTGTTTTTACAGGGGAGACAAGCTGATGCACCTCAGGAAGCCCTGCAGGTTCTTGACATTGTTCTGCGAGAATTGCCTACAACCCGGTATAGCTTATGTTTTTTCTTGTTGCAATTTAGTGGGTGGTTCCAATTTTGGTGGTCTTTTCGATGTGATATAGAGAGATTCTGGATTGATTGTAGGTACTGTCCTGTGGGTCGATCATTCTATTCCCCTGATCTAGGGAGGAGGCAGCCACTGGGTGAGGGATTGGAAAGTTGGCGTGGTTTCTATCAAAGTATTCGTCCAACTCAGATGGGACTGTCTCTAAATATTGGTGAGCACTCTTCAAGACCTCTATCCTGGTGCAAGTACCTGTGGAATATGTTTTATTATGTTTGTATCCTCCATTTATTGTTGTTTTTCGTTGACAGTTCCATAGCTGCCCCTGATGGTTATACATTCCTGTTCAATTACCAGTTATTTCTTACTTTATTGCTCTCATTCCTTAAAAATATCTAGTTCATGCTACTTACAGTATAAATTTGCACTCCATAATAATTTTTGTGGAAAATAATTACTATGCAGATATGTCCTCTACTGCTTTTATTGAGCCTTTGCCAGTGATTGACTTTGTACAGCAGCTGCTTAACCGAGATGTTTCCTCCAGGCCCTTGTCTGATGCTGATCGGGTGAAGGTTAGACTTTTTGTTGCCTGTTTGGAACTTGTTTTCTGTTGCACATTGTTGGTGGTTGAGCAACACTTTACTCCTAAGTTTACAAATTAGATTGATTTATTTGCATTTTGGTACACTGTTTGGTGGTCTTATTTGCATTTTTGGTATTTCATACATTTCATGTACAATGAAATTTTTCTATAATTTGTTTTTTATGAGATGTGAAAACCATTGCTTTGTTTATCTTAACAGATCAAGAAGGCTCTTAGAGGAGTTAAGGTTGAAGTTACACATCGTGGAAATATGCGCAGAAAGTACCGTATATCTGGTTTGACTTCACAAACAACAGGAGAGCTGACGTGAGTATTACTGTCCTCTCTTTGCAATGTGCTGCTGTGTATTTGTTTCAAATTGCACATTGTCATGGCTACATTGGATTTGCGGCATGGAACTTACTTCTCTGACATGATTTGTTTGTCAGTTTTCCGGTTGATGAAAGTGGCACCCTGAAATCTGTTGTTGAATACTTCTATGAAACCTATGGTTTCGTAATTCAACATACTCAATTGCCCTGCCTGCAAGTAGGAAATCAGCAGAGACCAAATTATTTGCCCATGGAGGTAAACTTGTAATGCATTTTCCTCTTGTATGATGTATGGATATGCCTGCATAACTGATTGCTTTCTGTAATTTTAGGTTTGCAAGATTGTTGAGGGTCAGAGGTACTCCAAGAGATTGAATGAGAGGCAGATTACTGCTCTGCTAAAGGTGACCTGTCAGCGTCCTCATGAAAGGGAGCGCGACATTATGCAGGTCTGTTACGATAGCAATGGCTTGTGTTCGCCAGTTAACATATATTTGTGACCTGCATTATGTCATTTTTCCGCTACTTAATTTCACTTAGCATTCTATTATGGCCTTTGTAGACTGTTCATCATAATGCTTATCACGAAGATCCTTATGCAAAGGAATTTGGAATTAAAATTAGTGAGAAGCTTGCATCAGTTGAAGCTCGCATTCTTCCTGCACCATGGGTAAATTTGTCCTTTTTTTTTGTAATCTAGTTTTGTGCCATTGCCCTGTAAATTTAGCTTGAATATAGTGATTTTAAGTGCTTAATTGTCACATGTTCTCTGATTCTGTAGCTTAAATATCATGATACTGGTAAAGAAAAGGATTGCCTACCTCAAGTTGGACAATGGAACATGATGAATAAGGTACCTCTTCTGCTATGAAATTGGTATTTGCTTTTGTGATTCCTTCTAGCAACTGGATACATCTTATTTTCTCTTGTTTGACAAGTCATGATGACTGATTCATGACCGAGAATTTGACACGGTGTTGAAATTACATTGGTAATGGATATTCTTGTGTGGAAGGAGTTTATTGATTTGAACTGCAATTGCAGGGAAAGCATCAATGGTTTTTGTAGAGTTTCTTTATTTGTTATCATATTTTTTGGGTGGGGGGATTCACCAGGCTGAAGTGTGCCTCCAGTAATTGTACATTGTGGTTGGGGAACATTTGCTGCTTGTGCGTCATGTGTCACTTCAACCGATGGAAATCCTGATCTCAACAAAATTTGGTGTCAGTTGGATTTAATTGATACCCAACTAATTGTGTTTGTTAGACAAAGATATCTGCATGCATGCATGATAGATGATTATTTACAAGATAGTACTGGCTTTTTTCACTTTGTACTGATTGAATGCTGTTTCTGGCTGATTATAATCATTCTATGGAAAAAAAATGGTTAGATTGTGGATGTTGTGTGGAAGATTGGATCCTGATGCACTTTTGTCTCTTAAAATCTTGTCAGCACTTTTGTCTAATTAATCTTTGTCTCATTGCAGAAAATGGTTAATGGGGGAACAGTGAACAATTGGATTTGCATAAACTTCTCTCGGCATGTCCAAGACAGTGTAGTCCGTGGTTTTTGTTACGAGCTTGCTCAAATGTGTTACATTTCTGGCATGGTAAGGAACTTTCTGCATATGTTTCTCATTGGGTTTCAATGTTTTTGTTTTGAGATATTGTTGGTAAGATTTCATTGTTGTCTCAACCTTGGATCATGGATGTATGCAGGCTTTTAATGCTGAACCTGTACTTCAGCCACTTAGTGCTCGTCCAGAGCAGGTGGAGAAGGTCTTGAAGACTCGGTACCACGATGCCATGACCAAACTGGGTGGGAAGGAACTTGACCTACTTATTGTCATTCTCCCAGATAATAATGGCTCTCTTTATGGTATGCTACATCAATTATATCACACATTTAGCTTCTCTTTTTCTGTTTTATCTTTTTTCTTTTCTTGCATTAGTATGTGTGGTTTTGCATCAGTTTCCCCACCTTTATCCACTGTCTTTAGCCGTACCTTCCTTTATTATGATTAAGCTTATTTTTTCTTGTAGGTGATCTAAAGCGGATTTGTGAGACAGATCTTGGTCTTGTCTCCCAGTGCTGCTTGACTAAGCATGTCTTTAGAATGAGCAAGCAATACTTGGCCAATGTGGCTTTGAAGATAAATGTGAAGGTTGGAGGGAGGAACACAGTGCTTGTTGATGCAATATCAAGGCGAATACCTCTTGTCAGTGACAGACCTACTATTATTTTCGGTGCTGATGTTACCCATCCTCACCCTGGAGAGGATTCAAGCCCATCTATTGCAGCTGTATATTATTCTAAATCTCTCCAATTTAGCTTCTGAACACTTTATCTCGTCTTAACTCAAATTAGGTTGTTAATATTTGAGAACTTCTTTTGAATATAAAACACAGGTTGTGGCTTCTCAAGATTGGCCAGAGGTCACGAAGTATGCTGGATTGGTTTGTGCTCAAGCGCACAGGCAGGAGCTCATTCAAGATTTGTTCAAGACATGGCAGGATCCCGTAAGAGGGGCAGTATCGGGTGGCATGATTAAGTATGATTGATGGCCTTAGTTTTGTTTTCTGTTTCTTCTCTTTGGCTTTGATGTGTATGTTTGTTCAATTTGGCTTCTATGTGTGTTCTTCTTTGCTTTGGCTTTTATGTATCTGCTTGCTTTCATACGGAAGTTGACAATTGCGTTACTAGCTCTGCTTAATCTTAATTTTGTAAAAAGTATGCTGTGGGTGTTGGTGTGACTCTTTTTTTTTTTTTTTTTCGTCATGGGGGATGCAGGGAACTCCTTATATCTTTCCGTAGAGCTACTGGACAGAAGCCACAGCGCATAATCTTTTACAGGCATTTTCATTTTCTCCACTACTGCTGTCCTGTTGATGCTTTCTCTTGCTTAGAGTAACCATTTATTTCTATATTGGCAGGGATGGTGTTAGTGAAGGACAGTTCTATCAAGTTCTGCTGTATGAACTTGATGCTATCCGTAAGGTAAATTTCTTTGCGGGATGACTATCTAATATGTATTTTCCAACTTTGCCCAAGGTTTTATTGAAACTGGTTAACTTCTGAATTATGTCCACTTATGGATATTCCTTTGTTTAACTTAATTCTAGGCATGTGCTTCCTTGGAGCCAAACTATCAGCCTCCTGTAACTTTTGTTGTGGTTCAGAAGCGTCACCACACAAGGTTGTTTGCCAACAACCATCATGACCGCAATGCAGTGGACAGGAGTGGAAATATATTGCCTGGTAACTGATTTGATTTGATAAATTTATCTTATTTGATGATTATATTAAAGTCTCAGATTTCATTTATGACCTAAAACTTAAAAGTGTAACGAATTTTGCAGGTACTGTTGTGGACTCCAAAATCTGTCATCCAACGGAATTTGACTTTTACCTCTGTAGCCATGCTGGAATACAGGTTAGATGTTTTTTCTAACTCCTGTTTATGAGGTGGTAAGATTTCAGTTTCTAATATCCCCAACATGGCAACAGGGTACAAGCCGTCCAGCTCATTACCATGTGCTATGGGATGAGAACAAGTTTACAGCTGATGGATTGCAGTCACTGACGAACAACCTGTGCTACACGTAAGTTGATTAATTCCTGAATGTGCCGGAAATCCTAAATGGTTTTATCTTTACCTCAATCAACGGGTGAATACTGTCTTCTATAATCTGCTATTTGTCATTGTGTCCTAGAATTGTTGGCTTAAGTTGCAAGAGATACACTTGTATATTCAATTTTAGCATTTGACTTTGGCACTGACATACTATGTTTTTAATTCCTATAGATATGCGAGGTGCACTCGTTCTGTATCAATTGGTATGCTCTCATTCTCTTGCCTTCTCTAATAGTCACATGGGTGCATGCACACAAATGCGGATGCATGATCTTTGTGTTTTTTTGTTTGCAATGTTTGAGGTTATTTTCTGTTGTAACTTAACAGTTCCCCCTGCATACTATGCTCACCTTGCGGCGTTCCGAGCTCGTTTCTATATGGAACCAGAGACATCGGACAGTGGTTCAATGACTAGTGGTACCGCTGCTGGACGTGGAGGCATGGGTGGAGGGGCTGGTGCAAGGAGCACACGAGGACCTGGTGCTGGTGCAGCTGTCAGACCCCTTCCTGCCCTGAAGGAGAATGTCAAACGGGTTATGTTTTATTGTTAGAGTTTAATTAATCTTAGCCTTGTATAAGAACCATACGTTTAAAATTACTTTTGGTTTTTGCCTTCATGGGATTTGTGATGGATAGGGAAAATTCTAATGGCGTGTTTTGCAACTTGTGAAAAATTAGTAGCGTTCATTATCCCACGTTTTTTATAACGAGGCGCGTGGAGCCCCATGGTCTTGTTGGATTAAGGGGTATGCCTTGAACTGTAGTTAGGGGTGGGGTGGGGCGGGGCGGGGCGGGGCGGCATGCTCCATTCCCCGCCTTGTTTTCTATTTTAACTATCATTCTCCGTCTTATTCTTTATTAAATTTAATGGAATTTTAAAGAGATGGGGATGGAGAATTTCTGGGAAATGAGTTTTCATTCTTATATAAATTTTTTATTTTATATTATTTTTATAAATTAATTTTAATAATATAAGAATTTAATTAATTTAAATAAAAATATTATTAATATATTATTGAAAACATAATATAAGATTTTTTTTTTTTTTTATTTTTTATTTTTAATTTTTTATTTGTATATTTTATTTTTTATAATATTAATTTATAATTTTATAAGTTTTTATGTTGAATTATATTTAATTAAAATATATAATTTTAAAAATTATAATATAAAATTATATTTATATATATAATTTAATATAAATTATAATATATTTATATTATGTTTTATTGGAGGGTGGGTAGAGTAAGAAGAGGAAAATTAATTTCTATTTTATTAATAGATTGGGAATTAATTTTTTTTGTTCTCAATTTTATTCTTTTAAATTTATTTAAAATGGGTGAATTTCCGTGAGATTGGTCCGTGTAGAGAATTTTGCTATTCTTAACTGTACTGCGGGGTTGCTGCGGATGAAATCACTAGTGACCATTTTATAAATGGGTGGGTGGTAGGCTAACATTGTTAGTTAAGTAACAGCAGGTAATTTATCAACTTTTGTTAGCTGCGATGACTACCGAAAGCTATAAACGAATTTAGAGCGGGAAAAGCTTCGTAAATTGCATGCATGGCTTGATCGCCCTGATTTGACCTCTGATTTTCGCCGCTTAGGATCTTGTGTGTGGTTTGCTTGGTCTGATAAGTTTTTCAAAGGAATTACTTAATTATAATCAAGTCTATTTTGGGAGACGGTTTTTATAATTTTATGGCATGGTTAAAAAATTTGCTCTCGACGAGGGTAGTTGTTGCTCCCTCACTTCATTTATTGGAGCAAAAAAAAAAAAAGAAAATTCTGTCAGACTGATCATGCATTGCGGCTTGACCCTGTCCTTACAAAATAAGGGGTCTAATGTAGATTCAGATTCGGGTACTCCGTAAATTTATAATTTGTCTAATTTGATTAGAGAAGCTGGTGCGTGCTCGGTGCCCATGTTTGGAGTTCAATATTAAATTACATTATTTATCGTCAAAAGAAATGAAAACTACACATCTAAAATAAAATAAGAAATATATTTCTGATGAGTAATAAGCTTACATCAAATGTAATATATCCAAGGTAGAAGTAGATTTAAGAATTTTTTTAGCACCAATGTCAATAGGAGGGCTCTTGATCTTAGTGGGATTTAACTTCGAACTCAAAATTTTTACCACCTTCAAAATATCTATCTCGCGGCCTAATATCAATAACAAAAAATATTTATATCCATCAAAATATAATACGAATAGCTATACTCATAGCTGAGTGCATGTAGAAAAGTATGATAACCCATGTGACGTAGATGCATGCAGCAGATATAATTCTGCTACTAAGAACCAATATATATGTATATATAATATAATATAATATAAAACAAAAATGAACGAAAAATTGGCTGTACATGCAATATATCCTGTAAACATAAGGAACATCTTACAAATAAAAAAAACTGAATGGGGGAGACATAAAAGTTTGCAATCATATGATTAAAAGAAGAAAAGCATAAAGTTTTGTCCATCTTAATAGGCAATTACAATTCTCAATTGTGCATGCGAAAAATGCTAAATACTTAATATTAATAAATAAATAAATTCATGTTATTATTTGGTTGAATTGGTTTCATCTCTTATTAAAATCAGATTTTAATAAAATATTTTTAACTCTTTTTTTTTAAAATATTTTAAGAAATAAACAAAACTATCCTCCAATGCGTAGTCATCAGAATTTACAACTACAATATTTTATATGAAATTTTACTAACTGAATTAATTATTCCCCACTAACAAAGAGAAAGTGTTTAATTTTTATTTATATAATATTTGTTAACAAAGACAGGTTAAAAAAAAAATTATTCACATGTTACTTAAATTCTTTCCCTCCACTTTTTTTTTTTAAAAAAAAAAAAAGAAAAAACTGTCAGAAGGAAAATCAACCAATCAAAAATTCTTTTCTTCCTTTCAATCTTTCTTTTCCCATATTAGGCACCAAAGAATAATCCTTCTCCTCTACTATCAATTTTTTAGGCCATTGGACTTCAACCTTTTGCTCTATCTATTTCACTATATAAACACATTTAACTACAATAGCGAAACCACACAGCAGCAATTTGAGTTCAAAATCTCTCTCTTTGGAACTTTCATTGAATTATTTTTGTTGCAAAAATGGCTTCTTCTTCCTCTTCTCCATCCCTCAAACGATCAGATACAATTGCAGACACCATGCCTGATGCCTTGAGGCAGAGTCGGTACCACATGAAAAGATGTTTTTCGAGGTAAACTCTCTCGAGATGGTATAACTTAAGCAGTCGGTTATTCAAATGAGTTTGAGTTTACATTTCCCTTTTTTCCTTTTAATATTTTTTGTGAAAAGGTTTGTTGCAACGGGGAAAAGACTCATGAAACGGCACAATTTGATGGCCGAAGTTGAAAAATCAATAGAAGATAAAATTGAAAGAGGCAAGGTCTTAGAGGGATTACTTGGTTACATCCTAAGATCCACTCAGGTATTAATTCTTTTCTCTTGCAAATGTCTGCATCTTTTGAATTTGAAAACAGTTGTAAAGTCTGTACAAAAGATGAATTTGCACCTGCTTATGCATGCATGAGTAGTGTAATTATTTTTGACAATGGAATAATGTTTTGCTTCAAAAATGTTGCAGGAAGCGGTTATTGTTCCACCCTATGTTGCTTTAGCTGTGAGACCTAATCCTGGCTTCTTGGAATATGTTAAAGTGAATGCTGATGATCTTTCAGTTGAAGGAATTAATGTTTTGGAATATTTGAAGTTCAAGGAAACAATTTTCGACGAAAACTGGTTCGTATATATCTGCATGAATATGGTTTGGTATTTTTAATTTTTATTGGAAGAATCTGTGAAAAATGATAAGATATGCAGGGCAAACGATGAAAACGCGTTGGAGTTAGATTTCGGAGCAATGGATTTCTCTTCCCCTCGCTTGACTCTTTCCTCTTCAATTGGAAATGGGGTCAAATACATCTCGAAGTTCATGTCCTCAAAGCTTACTGGCAATTCTGAGAGCGCGAAGCATTTGCTTGACTACCTTCTGGCTCTTAATTTCAGAGGAGAGGTAACCAGCATCAACAATTTTCCATCCAAATGAAAAAGAAAAAAAATTCGGATCTTGCTGAGACCAGGATTAAGAACAGTTTAGGAATTAATGGTGATTGATGTTTTTATTTGTTAACTTGCAGAAACTTATGATCAATCAAACTCTAGATACAGTTGACAAGCTTCAGGCAGCTCTGATTATAGCTGAAGTTTACATCTCAGAATTGCCGAAAGAGACGCCATTCCAGGAATTTCAGCAGAGGTTTTATTAAATTTATTTATTTACTTATTATTCCAAATAGTTGTAGTTCCTTGTAAACTTGTTCATTTTCCTAACTGCTTGCTAATTATTATGTGTTTCCAGATTCAAAGATTGGGGGTTTGAGAAAGGATGGGGCAATACTGCAGAAAGGGTACGAGAGACCATGAGGACATTTTCTGACGTCCTCCAGGCCCCGGATCCTATGAAATTGGAGGCGCTTTTTAGCAGGCTTCCGAACATGTTCAACGTGGTTATCTTCTCTCCCCACGGCTACTTTGGGCAAGCTGATGTTCTCGGATTGCCAGACACCGGTGGGCAGGTATATAAACCTAGCACATAACCTTGCCTACTATCGATTCCACGTGATACTCTCCATATATGTCATTAAACCACACGTTTATAATCTTTCATGAAAATTATGTCAGTCATATGTCTACAATGTCCCAAACTAAAATTCTCCATGATGTAAATACAAAAGGTGGTTTACATTCTTGATCAAGTAAGAGCTTTAGAGGAAGAACTGCTTCTCAGGATTAAGCAGCAAGGCCTTACCGTGAAGCCTCAGATTGTCGTGGTCAGCTTCCAAAATCTAATAACATTCAATCGAACAATGCTATTGCTATATATATATATATATATATATATAAAAAAGTTAATCATTAGAGAAAATATATTGTTACTTATGCAGTAATTTTACACAGGTAACAAGACTGATTCCAGATGCCAAAGGAACAAAGTGCAACCAAGAATTGGAGCCAATTTTCGACACTAAGCACTCTCACATTCTCAGGATACCATTTAGGACAGAGAAAGGAATTCTCCCTCAATGGGTTTCTCGTTTTGATATCTATCCTTACCTCGAGCAATTTGAACAGGCATGTTCCTCCTTTGCCTCTAACATTCATCTTCTTCTTTCTAACCTCTTGTTTTGTACTTATCATGATTTCTTCATGATTTCTCTGTTCTATACGTTCAGGATGCAACCGCTAAGATCCTTGAATTCATGGAAGGTAAACCAGACCTGATAATTGGAAACTACAGTGATGGAAACTTGGTGGCATCTCTAATGGCTTCAAAACTTGGAACAACTCAGGTTAAAACCTTTCTCTTAACAATTTTAACATAAATCAAACACCCACTTTCAGCAGTTCTCATTTGTTTCCTCCTCTAAATCCAGGCAACTATAGCTCACGCTTTGGAAAAAACCAAGTATGAAGATTCAGATGCCAAATGGAAAGAACTAGATCCGAAGTACCATTTTTCATGCCAATTTACGGCTGACTTAATTGCAATGAATCAAACAGATTTTATCATAACCAGTACCTACCAAGAAATTGCTGGAAGGTTAGTCTATTGCATTTCCTCAAATATCTCGGAAAAGTTGACATTGCCTGTAAAATTAATAGGTTGTTTCTTTTTACAGCAAGGATAGACCTGGACAATATGAAAGCCACACAGCCTTCACCATGCCGGGACTTTGTAGAGTCGTCTCAGGCATCAATGTCTTTGATCCAAAGTTCAATATTGCTGCTCCTGGGGCTGATCAATCTGTCTACTTTCCCTACACTCAGAAACAAAGACGGCTAACCACATTTCATCCTGCCATTGAGGAACTACTCTACAGCAAGGAGGATAATAATGAGCACATGTAAGTCTCTTTAGTATCTTTCTTCTCAATGCATAAACAAAGTCATAATTGTCCGCTAATGAAACTAACAAAACAATGTCTGGGACAGTGGATATCTGGCAGACAGGAAGAAACCGATTATCTTCTCCATGGCAAGACTTGATACAGTGAAAAACATGACAGGACTGACTGAATGGTATGGGAAAAACAAAAGGTTAAGAAATTTGGTGAACCTTGTTGTGGTAGCTGGATTCTTCGATCCATCCAAATCAAATGACAGAGAAGAAATAGCAGAGATTAAGAAGATGCATGACTTGATACAGAAATACCAATTGAAGGGCCAGTTCAGATGGATAGCGGCTCAAACTGACAGATACCGCAATGGTGAGCTGTACCGCTGCATTGCGGATACAAAGGGAGCTTTTGCGCAGCCTGCACTTTATGAGGCTTTTGGTCTGACAGTCATAGAGGCAATGAACTGTGGCTTACCCACTTTTGCAACCAATCAAGGAGGTCCAGCAGAAATCATTGTTGATGGGGTTTCAGGCTTCCATATTGATCCAAACAACGGTGATGCATCAAGCAACAAGATTGCTGATTTCTTCGAAAAATGTAAGACAGATGCTGGACATTGGAACAAGATGTCAACAGCAGGTCTCCAGCGTATATATGAATGGTAATAATATGACACCTGGATGTTTAAATCACACCAACATTGGAGTTTTTCACATATTTATAAGCAACTGTGTGTGCCTTGCAGCTATAGATGGAAGATTTATGCAAACAAATTGCTGAACATGGGATCCACTTATGGATTCTGGAAGCAACTGAACAAGGAACAGAAGCAAGCTAAGCAAAGATACATTGAAATGTTATTCAGTCTCCAGTTCAGGAAACTGGTGAGTTAGCTAAGCCAATAACTACAAATTTGTTCCAATCTTAGACAATATTTCTGATAATCATAATGTTACAGGCAAAGAATATACCCATCAAAATTCCTGAACCACAACAATTAGCGCAAATTGCTCCAGTTGAAACCAAGAAACCTGCGGCAAGAGAGACAGCTACGCCCCAACCACCCACACGAAAAGCGACAGAAAAACCCCCACAACAAGAGCCAAAGGCTCCAAAGAAAAGGTATGTCAGAAAACGTTCATTGCTATATGAACTTCTAATTTAAGAAACTAAACATATGACAAATTTTGAGACAAAATAGGCAATTTTCAGGAAAATAAAAAAGCAAAGAAAAGGAATTGATGCACAGATTGCATTATCGATTACAGTTCTTATCAAATCACCGTCAACACTAACAGACCCATTTTTGCATTTATGGTTTTGGTTCATTCCTGAAACCTAACTCGCTTTACTGTTTGTATAATTTCAACTCACTAAGGGACTCTGCTTTGCAGTGAAGAAGAAGTTTTAGAGCAAAAGCCGCCTAGCTCCCAGCAAATAAGCAATCCTGTACGTGTTGTTTGGAATCAGAGGCTCTTCACCATTGGTTTTCTTGTCGTCGTGTATTACCTTCTAAGGAGGTTGTATTGCCACCTAATGGGATAAGACAGCAAATGTATCATGTAGTAACAACAAAAGATCTCATAAGTTGTCCAATTTGTAAGCATTTATCTATGATAATAAGAAAATCCACGGCTTCTATCTGAAAGAAGTAAACATTATTGTTATGCAATCCGTGAAATTCCAAATCGTGGAGGGGTTTGTGAAATTTCCTACTAAGTTATTATTGGACCAAACACAAATAAAGATGAAAAATAATTGTTGAACACATAACAGCTAGGATAATCTTTTAACACTTCTTCAATTTAATTCCCTGTTAATAATGTAAGTTGGTAAATGAATTAGCATTATCTAAAGTGGAATAAGTGCTTCAATTTATTAAGCTTGAGAAATAAGATGGACAAATTACACAGTTTAGCAGAGATTAGAACAATGGAAGGAGCCGGAGTGAAAAAAAATTAATGAACACTAAATCCACTAGTCTCATAAAGTCTTAAAGCAAATAAAATTTAATTAAATAAAGAACCTCATACAACATCAAAAGCAACCTCCTTTTATTTTTCGTTTCCTGTTCTTCCTTGTGGATAGTTACATTTTTGCCTTGAACATGGAAAAAAGAACTACAGGTTGCCTCAGGTAATATACTCACCTTCTATGCTTCCACACTAAATTTCAAAGAGCTTAACATGGAGGAATTGGCATCATTAAAGCATAAACTCACCTTCCAACGCTCAAATTCTGCAGAGCTTAACATGAAGGAACTGGCATTTCGATGTCCACCACCTCCAAATTCCTACGAGGGAGTGGCATAATACATTTCATCATTTCCCACCATATCTACTACATCTACCATAACCAGCGGTAAAATTAATGCATATCAAGAGCAGTGTAATTAATGATAAAAACCTGTGAAATAGGTGTTGTGTCTTCACTATCTAAACTCCTGAGGCTTATTTTCACCACCTGATCATTTTGTAGCTCCGGCACTCTATAAACAACAGCTCCAATGCCTCTAGAAGAACAGTAATTTAATTTTTTTTTAATAACAGGAAGACAGAACCACATTAGAAATAGAAATATGTAGAAGAAATCAAGAAGAAAACTCAATGACAAAAGTAACATGGAAAGTCAAACAACATTTGATTTTAAAATTGTATAGAAACTGCAACTCTGATTTATTGTTATTATTATTGAACTTGGTCCTTATCAAATCGGTAAACTAATTAGTCTTAGTGCTCATTTGGTTTGACTTTTTCATTACCTAAAAAGGCGCTTTTAATGATAAAAAGCTCTTTTAAAATGTTTTAATGTCGTTTGGTTGACAATGGAAAAAGGATTTTAAAAATTAAAAAAACTATTTTCTTTCTATTAAAAGAAGCCCAAATTTTGAACTTTTGGCAATAGAGCTTTCTCAACTTTTTTAAAAGGTGAAATTGTCTAAAATATTCTTACTTTATCTTAAAAATTTTACGTTATTTCTTTAAAATAAAACATTAAAAATTTGTCTATTAAAATAATTACTTGAATTTTTCTTAAAAATTATTTGTGACAACCAAACGATTAATAAACTTTTATTAAAAACTCTATTCATAAAAGCTCTACAGGTAAAAACTGTACTTTAGAAAGTTTTATTTGAAAAGTTATACTAAATGGACCCTTAGAATCCAAATCTACCCTATATTATAAATGCATATGTCTAATTGCTGTATAATGCAATAAATACCACCGATCAAAATTTTCCACTTCTTCAAATCCTACTAAAATATCATGTCAGAAAAATTAATTAACCATAAATGCTAAATTAAGCAAAGTAAAACTCAAATTTCTTTTCCAAATAATCATGACGTAATTTCAACTTCTACAGGAAAGAAGAAAGCATGAAACAGTTCATGGATTTACAAATCTAGAATGCAGAATAAGAATTTAATATATGCATCATTTAATGAACTGCCACAGACCTCAACTTTAAATCACGGCTTTTATTAGCTAATTGGTGTCCCAGTTCACTCCTCAACTCTGCAACAGCATCTGCATCAACAGCCTACAAGTGGAAAAATGAAATTAGAAACCTCTTTAGACTGTATATGATTTTGGGGACAAGGTGTCACTATGTACAGAGACACGTGAGGAATTTTTATAATGATTTTAGAAGAGCACGGACAGGCATACTGTTGTCCACCACATAACAGTACTGGAAGCATCATATTATTTGTTAGTGCTTGCTCTCTTACGTTAAGTTTCTCTAAAAAATAAAATAAAATAAAATGAAAAGAAAGAAAAAGAATGCAGGTGCAATACCAAGCAATGTCCAAAAGCTCCACCTCCAAGTGCAATCTTGTATGATTGATTGAGTGAGCCTTCAATTAATCTTTGCTTGTGTGATAGGCTAACCATACCATGACTGATTATAGACTCCAAGTCCAAAGAAAGTAACTGCCCAAAGTTGTCACACTTTAGTATTGCAAACTATCTACAAAAGTAATGGAGCAATAACTTCATAGCATCACAAATACCAACTCCATGTAAGAAAAATAGAAACTATTTAATCCTGGAACACATAATGCATGTTAAAACTTGCAAAGCCTCAGACTTCGAGCAAAAGATCAAATTTGATGTATTCACATTTTACATTGTAGTCAGGTAAACAAGTTTGAAAGATTCTAGAAGATTAAATTGTTAAATCCTAAAAACTGTGAAAAATAAGTAGATAGTCACAAATAGAACTTGAAAAATAGTTTAAAGCATTTTTTACATTACAATTCAACAGAAGTTTTATAATAGTTAGCATGAAAGCTATAAGTTTCTTTTATATATTCTGGATACAAGCCCCTACAAAACACTGAAAAAGAAAATAGAAATCTTATTTTTCAGAATTTAAACTAGTTTTTACTGTTGTATACAAAGATGTATTTCAAAAACCTCAACCAGACACATTTCTGTCAAAGTTTTTAGGTCAATTTTAATGACTATTACAGGAAAATGTACCTGCTCAAACAAAGAAGGGTTTAACTGGAAACTGAACTCAATGTTTAAATCTTTTAAACCACTACTGAAAGCTTTGCTGTTTTCAAGTCTCCATCTCCAAAGATCTCCATCTTCAATGTAATCGAATAGCAACCTTACACGCTCAAATTCTCTATGCAATGTTTTATCCAAAATTTGCTCCTTAAAATAATCATAAGCAATTGTAGCTCCACTTCTCTCCATATCTAACACTTTAATCACATTTTCACCTTCAATTTTAGGCTCAAGCGCAGTCTTGTGATGGTCCAAAATCACCACCCTGCACAAAAAAACAGAAAAAAAAAACTAAAAATTCATAAAAAAATATAAATGAAAATTAATGGTAATGAAAATAGACAGACCTGGAAACTTTGGGAGAGATTTGCTGAACAAAACCAGAAGGACCCACGAAATCAAGTAGGTAAAGATCATCAATTTCATGCAAGGGAAGTTTCTCTGGGGTGATGGGATTGTAAACAGTGTTAGGAAAGAACAGAGCAGGAACGGAGGAGGAAGAAAAAAAAAGGTGGGCAGCAAGAGCGGCGAAAGCGCCATCAGGACAGGGATAGTGGTAAAGAACTGCTGATCTCTTATTCATTAAATTCATGTTTGTAAAACTACAAGCGTTGGTCATGACGGAATTTGCTATTCTTGCGGCAAGTGACTGTACTGACAATGGCGTACCGGTGCCGGGGAAGCTAGTTCGAGGATTTAGAAACTCGGATTGTTTCTGAATTTCATCTGATTCCTCGAACAACACGAAGTTACAGTGTTTAGCTGGCAAGAAAATGTTGGGTTTTGTGTTGGATTCTCGTATTGTGTTTTGCGCTGTAACTCGCTCATGCGGTTGGTTTTGATAAAATTTGTTTTCAAATTTATTTTAGTGCATCAGCTTTTTTTAAAAAAAAATTATTTTTTTAATATTACACATATAAATTATTAATATTACAATAAATCTCATTTATAATAAATAATATTTCTCGCACTAGAGATGAAAAATTAACCTTGCTAATTGAAGTCAGTCAGGTTCAAAGACTGAACTCGAATGCACACTTCTCTCTGGCCACTCAGCAAAACCCTAGTAATTTTTTAGAAAAATTGTTTGTGTGCTTAAAATTGTAATTAATTTTAGAAAATAATTAAAAAATTAACATTAAATCTAGATATAATAATTATAATATACTGTAAAACTAAACATCTGTTTGTACAAATTACAATGTATGCTTTGTTTGTCCTGGGAGAAGATGCTGTCTAAACAATAAGAAAGCGACAAATCCCTAAGACGTAAGTGGATCTTGCGGCATAGGCTTTAAACTAATATGGTCCAATGATAGAGAATTGGATGTTGGGCTTTTACATTAGAGCTCTGGACTTTTAGAAACCTCATCTCTCAGCGTCAGCTTCGCCTTCTCCTCCTTCCTCCTCTTGTTCCAAGAAAATGGCAGCAACCGCAGCAGTTTTCGCCGTTGTTCCAGCTGCAATTATTTATAATAACGTTAACCCAAAACCGGTAATTCATCATTTTAGTAGACCTGCTGTTTCTGCGTTTGCAATTAAAAGACGCTGCTTCCCTTCTTCAATTTCTCTCAGACGTGGGGGTTGCTCTGTCTTGGCTTGTCTGCCTCCTTCTTCTTCTTCTTCTTCTGATTCTCGGCCAAAAACCAGGCTTTTTGTCAGTGGTGAGCTTTCCCAATATTTGTTCTTCTATTCCAAATGCATGATTTCTTTGAACTTATCGAAATTTTTTCTGCTTACATGAAGTAGTATTTTGCTGCCACTAGTCTGAATGAAGACGTTGATAAAGTGAATAAGAATTCTTGATGCCATTAATGAAGAACTCTATGCTATGCTTTCCAGAAGCATAATTGAATCTTAATGGGGCCCTTACTTCTGTGTAGCTGTTCAATCTTATATTGAATTTTATTTACACTGAAATTTAATTTGATAAAGTTGGAAACACAATCAAAATTGAGAATGATAGATACATGCTGTTATGAGTATAGAGAAATAGCATGTGTTACGAAAATTATGCCATTGATTTGGTGTCTATGTTGGTCATATGGCATACGATTATTTATTTATTTTTTCTGGAATTGGCTAGGAAAAATATACGATAGGACAGTATTGTTTAGAAGTATAAAAGAGCTGAAAAATTCTGCATACTGGAACTTCTTTCTTGTTCCTTAGTCTTTGTTCTTGTGAGCCACAATGGTAAATCTTTGAGAGTTAAACAAGTGTTTGCTTCACTAGGCACTTTTCCTAGGTGCCTTGCCCCTTGAATGAGGCTCTTTCATAGGGACCAATGACAGGCATGTTGGTGAAGTTGTATTGCATAGACGGATCAAATGCACTTATGATATCTTTTCTTGCCATGATCCCTGATGATCATGTTGGTGTATTTTATGCGATACTTGATGCAGGGCTTTCTTTCCGTACAACTGAAGAGAGTTTGCGAAATGCTTTCCAAGGCTTTGGCCAGCTTGTTGAAGGTGAGAAACTATGAAAGGTTGATGTGTTACCCTCTGTTCTAGGAACCATGTTGGTTAGATTTTATGATTGTTCATTTATGAATAATTTTTTGGGTTTAAAAGAGATTAAAACTCCTACCTCACAGTTAATCTGGTGATGGATAAAATTGCAAATCGACCCAGAGGCTTTGCATTTCTCAATTATGCAACTGAGGAGGAATCTCAAAAAGCTATTGAGGGAATGCATGGGAAGGTATGAAGTGGGTATCTTCATTTCAGGATATTATTGTCACTCGCTTTAATTGAAATCTTTGCTGGTTTCAGAATATGTAACCAATGAATATCGGAAAGAAATTTTGCTAGTTAGCGGCTTAAGTTCAGTTTTATATTAATATTCTCATGACTTAAGCCTGATGAATGAGGTGTGTTTTAACTTGACCAGTCTAAGCAATAAAGGAATCCAGAAACATGTAAAAGAAGAAAAAAATGGGAAATTAGGAAAACAATCCCCTAAGTTATTTAAGAAATTGCATTTCAAGTTGGTGGCAAGAGAGCATGTTAGCAGAGGAATACACTGACCAGTTCTAATATCTGTCAACTTGATCAAGTTTATGCATGGAATTGTTTCCATATTAGTTACCTTATTGATTACCGCCAATGCTACTTGTTCTTTCAACCTACTACTTCATCAAGTTGTCTGTGAATGGAGCACTTCAATGGACCTACTGGCTCTTCAGGTTCTTCTGTTGTGCAAGGAAATCAATGTTGAAGCCCAGGATGATAATAGTTGATGCTTTAGTTGTAAGATTTTGGTCATCATTCAACCTAATCTACTAAAAAGGGTACTCTTGTTTGCTAGCAATTAGGCTAATTCTGAACTTATTAATGTTGAGCAGCAAATTGAAGAAAATATTTGTGAGATTGAAAAGGTAACTCGTAGAGATTGACCTTTGGATATTAGTAAAGTTGACTGAACGAAGAAAAAGGTATAGTATGATGATTGAATTTGATAATTGTGCTAATGTTTTGTTATAATGCTAGTCTGAAAATAAATCTGAGCTATTTGCTAACCTGTTCTATTGGAGTGTTAGTTTCTTGGGTATATTCTGATGCCATCTCTCTTTTTACAGCTTTTATGAACTATAGGTCTGTACATGGTTATTGATAGAAAGGCAAAGCATGATGCATTGCAGAGTTATTATTCAACTCTCCATAATTTTCCCACCCTTTCTTCTTTCTCTCTACACTTCTTTTCTACATTGTCCTACGTCAACTTGTTTCCTGATCAGATGACCCATAATGGAAATCAGAAGAAACTGACAGTTTTTCATTCATTATGCCCTTGAATTATTTTTTAACTATTAGTGGCTTGTAGAGGCTATCCCAATATGGAGGATCTGGCTGAAAAGGAATTACAGTTTGAAAACATATTCCAACTTCAAATAGTATGCAGATGTACATTCACTTACATCAACCTTCTTCAGAGACACTCATAAATTTCTCTTGCTGAAGAAAAAATTAAGGTTCTTGGTTTCAAAATTATTCATATTTTTCTACAACTTAAAATCCATGTCGGCTAAACACATATATGCGGCTTCCTTCAAAATGGTGAATTGATTCTTTTCAGAAAAATAATGCTCTGCTGTTTTCTTTTTTAATAACTTCTTCTTTAACAATGCGAATAACATTGAATGGTTTATAGGCTCAAACTGTTTCCTTTCAGTTTTTGGATGGCAGGGTAATATTTGTTGAAATTGCAAAACCCAGATCAGAGCTTCGCAGGGCCTACAAACAAAACCAAACACAAAATTGAAGAGCTGGAGGTGATAAATATTGCTTCACAAGTACAACTGAGGATAAAGATGAAGCCGTTGGGGCAACAATTCTCCTCCCACTATTTGCAAAAGTCAGACCTCTTAATCTAACAACTTTTGCAGGCATACCTGCCTTCTCTTTCATGCAATCTCGGATGATCATATGCTTAAAAAGCTCTAGAGGTCTGGCTTCTATGATGGTGCATTCTTAGCAACAGAAACACTTAATTGAAGGCATTGTGCCCGAGAGATAAATGCTTGCAATTTTGTTACCTATTTTATGCTTATGTAACTAGATATTAATTTACTTGGTTTATGTTGTTTACATGTAGCAGAATGTCATATGAACTTCCATGAACTTCCATTAATGGGGTGTGAATTAAGATTTCTTTTGTCATGCATAATTTCAACCTAGTCGATGGCTAATGTCTGGGAGTATCATACATGTTGAAGAGAGCCTTCAGCAGTCTCAGAAAAAATGTGCATTGCACTTTGACTGTGATCTGGTTTGTTACAATTCTGCCGATGGTGGGGTTTTTAAACCTTAGCTAGCTTTTTGATGATCCCATTTCTCTCTTTTTCTAGCATCTAGAAGAAAGGAATTAAAAAAAGTGTCTCACAAGAATTCAAATGGAAAAATAGAGAAGACTATAGAAATAGTTGAATTTTATGTTTGAACGCAAGGGAGCTCTTATGGATGTACGTGACTCAATAAGAGGATCCACATGATATACTACAAGAAAACAGAAAAATTAAAAACAAAAACTATCATCAATAGAAACCAATCATTAGCCAATCACCCTTTAATAAGATACCCTTACCTTACAAATAGAAGGTAGAGGTTTAATTTCTCTCGCATGTATAAGTAAAGGTTATTCTTCTTTAAAAAAAAGTGTGGAAGTAGAATTCATGTAAATTAAATATAAATTAAATATAAAAAGTGTATATTTTCGAGCAATGTTAAATTAAATTCAATCAAGACTTATATTCTATCATTATAAAATTTATAAATAGAATACTATGATATAATTTCATAGTTAGCGTTTAACTCAAAATGGAGGCTACTAAGAAAAGGTGCGTGAGAGAGAGTTTAAAAGAATGTGAAATTAAGGCATGGAACAAAGTACATAATGTGAGGCAAAACAACATCTTGTTATTGTTCCTCAATGTTTCTTCAAGATCCAAAGCTCTCAGGATTGGACTTCTTTTTTCTCATTTCGTGTGATTAACATAAAATAAATAAATAAATAAATAGATAAAGGTTGAAATTAGTATACACTCTCCTAACATAAACCCTAGTTACGAACAATGTTTGTGCTTGGATGGATGTAATAAAGTGGAGTGGAATCCGGAATGTTGATGGTAAAAAATAGTAAACAAAAAATCACAGTCCCCAATAAATATGGGCCAAAATTGGAACAAAATCTGAGTTTCAAAATATCTTTTTATTTTCTTTAATAGTTGCTCTCAATGCCCAGTCTAGATTTTGATTTTAACACCACTATTTCTTGCAGTAATAATTATAAACAAATTACTGGCCATATGTAGTCTGTTCTTTGCTTCCAATAATTTTGAATAAACCTTCCTCTCGTAAAAAGTTGAGTAATAGATTTATTACAACTAGTTCTTCTCAATTTCATCAATAAAGTTCTCGCACATTGTGAAAAAATAAATTTATAAATAATAAATAAAATTATAATATTAAAAAAAAGACTCTTTTGTCAAAATTTGTAAAAATTAAAAAGTAGAAAATTTTATGCGGACCAAAACTCTACCTCGCGTGATACTGCTCTGTTATCAAAGCGCGCAGTTAAATAACAGAACCTAGAATCCGTGTTCGCCGGAAATATTGGAATAAATTTGACAAATTTTATCTTAAAGTACGAAGACAAGTAGTATAAAATTCTTCTATAAATCAGTAATTAATTAATTATACAGTCCAAAAAGAGTAAGCTATAATGTTGATCGGAAGTATTGATACAAGGAGGCTGAATTGCAAAGCAGCAAGAGGACTTTGCATTAAAACAAAGTCGCATCAGCGTATTGCCACTTTGCAAACATAAGAATTTAAAGCCATTGAACATCATAGAAATACAAAGGTTACAGTGAGATATAATTATGAAACAACTGCTGACGGCCAAAGGGAAATACCAGTCCCCGGTCCGAGTGCTGACCGCTTAAGCTCCAACACGCGCCATTCAAAAAAAAGAACTGCATACTTCGTGCCATTGTCAGCTCCTTTATCTTCTTCGGCGTGGTGCAGAGAGGAAGGTCGGAGTTGAAAGACTATTTTGAGTACGTAGTTCCATACTAATCAAAATTCTTAAGCTAATGTACATGCATGATCATCCCCTGAAACTTTATTGACCGTCTTTCTGTTCTATACCTATTCTTCTCGCTGTTCTTACCAGTCAACTTAGGGGAGTGTTATTGGGCAGTGCTATGAGCACACACGAGCTCTTTGCCTCCCACGTTCCTCAGACATGGCCACAGACGAGTTTATGTCACTCTCAGCTAGACATCTTTTGTATGGCACAAATCCCTTGCCAGCGCTGACTCGGGATAAAGGAGAAGATTGTCTGCATTGAGAATCAACTGCTGCATCTGTACTTTTCTCTCTATTTTCTAACACACTAACTGAACCGGTACTTGAACCGGTACAAGACCTTTCATTCAGAGTTTCCTTCTCTTTCAAAATCTCTACGGGTGTTGGAACTGAGTTGTGGTTACATGACCTACAGTTAGAAAAGGAAACACCTCGATATAAAGACCAAAATGGAAGATATGAATCAGGGCTTGTTTCTGCAATGCTGATGCTTTCTTTTTGGAGCTCCATATGAGAGAAAACAAGTTTTCCAACTGAGGATGGACTGGCAACCATTCCAATGGATAAACAGGTGTCCAAATGCTTTGATGGAACACTCTGAACAAAGTTTTTTTTGTCAATGTCAAGATTCTCTTGACTGCAGTTGGATTTTGGCGACTTGCAAATTTCAGCACTTGGTAGGTATGGTTTCTGGGAATCTGTAATCAGAACTGTAGTTCCGAAAAGCTTAATGCTTGAGCAAGTTGGTACCACAGCTGCATCTCCTTTGATGCACACAGAGTCCTTGGACTGAGATTCAGTTTTCTGGATCACAGAGACAGAATCAGAACATTTACTAAAAATGAAAGTTTGTAAAAAGCAGTGATAGAATAAACCCAGCTGAAAGTTTGAGCAAATAGTTTTACCACGGACATGTGATCCATATTGGAACCAGCCGACAGTTGGGCTGATAGGGTAGGAACTTTTTCTTCTTCAGGGGATGAGTTAGATGTCACATATTCAATCTCTTTCTCAATCGGCAATAAGTTAGCCGAGTGCATTTCAGTTGTGCAAGAAGTTGGTGAAGAACATCCATTCTGTTGATCTGAGACTGCTGGGCCCAATGTATCCAAAGCAAACGCCGACAAAATAGAAGTCGGTGATTGCCTATCAGTATCGGAAACCAATGCATTTGAGGATTGAAGCCTTTCTTGTTGATTTGAAACTGACGTTCCTTTTAGTGACTCAACATGTTTGCGTGGGTAAGGATGCATTGGTTTCCTCTTAGGCCTAGGTGGAGGAATCTCAATTGGCATAATGGAGCTCTCAGCGCTACCATTTGACTCCCTGACCACCTGAAACAAAGAAAAGAATACCTGTCAATGCAAGAGAATTTCTGCCCAGATAACCCCAATAACAACATTAGCAGGTCATGGGTAATCTTCATGAACATATTACAAGTGACTGAATTTAAAGCATTAGACCTTAGAGAAAAATTTCTGAGCATGGCTACGAATTTGGACTGCAGTTTTGGTACCTACATGTTCTGCAGGACGATAAAGAATAACTTCATATACTCCAACCAAATATTGGAAACAAGATTCAACAATTCATGCTTCCATTTAGCTTACCTTCTATCTGACGCCAGCCCCGACCATACAATCTCAAAGCTTCAAGAAACCTCTGATGCTCTTCTTCAGTCCATTTCTCTCTTTGTTTTGTGATAGTGTAAGGTTTCCTCACCTGTTAAAACAGAGGACAACAACCAAATCCATGAACACAGTGAATAAAGAACATTTTACTTAAAATCAAACTAACTACACTAAAAGAACAGAAAGAAATTAACATATTACGGAGGGGGGGGGGGGGGCGGAAATGCAACCTTGGGCAGAGGGTCATTCTCAAATGAATACAACTCCTTCACTTGAACCGCACTTTCGGATTGTGAACCATTCTTTCCAGCAGCAACAGAACTATTTGACATTTTTAACCTTCAATTTGATCCTACATACCGAAATCAAGCACATCAAATCATAATTTCCGTCCTTAAATTGCAACCCAAACTACCATAAATTCATAGTTTCATTCTCTCACAAACCCACTACAAATTAACAACTGCCATTTCCAAGTCCTATTTACAACAACATCACACTGAAAATGAAATGAAATCACAACAGCATGAAACCTTTAAAATCCACCTAACTTCTTCTATTAATCCATAATAGAACAAACTTTCAACAGTAACTAACACTTTGTTCAAGTACTACAATAAATTAATAAGCATTAACTCTATAAAAATAAACTGTGTACTGCGTACTTGCATAAATCTACAGTGGATATAATACAACATTAACTAAGACAAAAAAATAAAAAAATAGTGTTCATATTTTCATTTGCAGAGTACTAATTAAGATCCTAAGTTAAAATAAAAAAAATTTAAGACTGATTATCTTAAAAATAAGCAAGAAATTGAAAAAAAAAATAGAATAAGCACAAAAAAGTACTAGAAATGCAGGCAGCAAATCTAAAGTTCCTCTGTTCTTCAACAACAGTAACAAAAACACAAAGCAAAATAAAAAATCAAACAAAGATCTCACAAACCGAAAATTATCAGCGAAACAGTAAGCAGATCAGCAACTCACCGGTCCAAAGAAAAATCTGGCGCAACAAAAAATGGAAAATTGAAAGCAGAATTTGTCTTCGCGCTTTAAAAACGAGCAAGTAAGGGAGGGAGCGAGAAATTGAGAACAGATTCCTCCGCGTACAAGTGGAAGATTCCCCAGAGCTCCAATTGACGGAGCAAGAATCAAAGGATCAGAGCAAACGAGGCAGAGAAGGAGGAATTAGATACCTGAAATTGATAGAAAGAAATTGGGAGGAGTTAAAAAGAGTAATGGGGTGACACGTAGGACTGAAATTAACAATATTATTCTATTTAATTAAAATTTAATTTATATGGAAAATTCGAGAAGGGCTACGAATCTTGTGGCTCAAAATGAACGGGACCCTTGACACGCGGCTCTTTATTGTGATGTGTATTCCACTCTCTTTCTTTAATTTTCGTTGTTTCAGATAAGATATCGAAAATGGATGTAATGGGTGGTTAATTAATTATTTGTTGCTAGGCCTCCGGTTTTATGTGAAAATAGATATTTCATCCGCCTTTATTACCTACTCGCGCGATTACCTTATTCATTCTACTTGCCTAACGTGCGGTTCTGAACCATGACATTTTTAATTTTCAATTTAATGTATTTTTGTATACAACTTTTGTTTTATTATTATTACAACAAATTTTATATTTCAAAAGATACAATTTTAGAAAAAATTTGAAGACTTTTAAATATTTTTCATCTAATATTTAGATAATAGAATAATATTGTCACAAAATTTTATATATTAATTAATTAATTAATTAATTAATTATCATTATAATAACAACAATATTTATATAAATTTTGTGCCTTAATTTTATTGATGTAAGATTATTGTAAAATATATATATAAAGAATAAAATAAGCTTCTATCGATAAAAATTATTTTACAATAATATAATAAAAAAATTTTATGTAGATAATCCAAAAATGGAATATACATAATTCTTTTTGATATTGGGTGCATTTAATTAACTTCTAAAAAAATCTTCTTCATTCATTGCAATGCCCTTGTGTTAGCATGTTTTTCTTTTAAGGTTTATTTTAAGGCAAAGCAAAATAAAGGGGATATACTTTAGTGCCTTACTCTATTTATTATTATGACATTTTAGTGCTATGAACTGTTGTTTTCAAAGTCAAATTTGCAATTATTTTCTAATTAAAAAAAGTCAAAATTGCATTATATTTCAAAGAGTGTGGAGTACATTCTCTTTGAACCTGCGAGTGGACCTAATTAAAAGAAAAATCGAGAAAATATCTATAACCTCTAAAAAAAATTAAATTAAATTAAATTAAAATTTTAAAAAAAAAAATACACGGAGAGACAAAGACGGCTGGCCAAGTGGAAGTGGTGGTGTGTAAGAGAGTTAAGATGAGGTGAGCTGGACCCCACGAGATTTCCATTACGCTTTTTTGCCACCTCATCTCTGCTCGGCTCGGCTCGGCTCATCTACTCTACCTTCTTGACCGTAAAGGCCACGCGTGAATGGGAGCCCTCTTTGAATATATTATTTACAATTATGTGCAAATACATATACCGACCAAGATTATTATATTTTTTTTATTTTTTAAAGTAATTTTTGTTATTATATTGTCTTGTAATTTGTGTTCACCTAAGCTTGAGTCTACGATTGCAGACAATTGATGGGGGGTTTGATGCCACTGGTTTATGTCGTTATTTGATTAAACATTGTATGGATTAGTGTAATTTTCTTATTTGTGAATTTTTTTTTGATAAAATGATACCATTTTTAACTAACTAAAACTGTTTTCAATGTTTTTCATTAGAAAAAAGACTGGCGATAGAGCATGTGATTTCATTAAGATTAGTTAATTGTAAATGCGCTAAAAATAGAATAAAATAAATATGAAATGAAAAAAATAAGTATGAAATTAGTTTTAGAACATAGACATGTGAAAAATAAAAAGGATAAGTACTAAATTTATTGAGAAACTACATGTGAAAAGCAGTGAAATTTGACTAATAGTTAATTTCTTGTGTTTTTAAAAAAAAAGGATAAAATTTTTTAATGGGACATTTTTGTAAAATATATTCATATTTTTATCAAAAATAAATTTTAAATTTTAAATTTTAAATTTAAAACTATCTATATATAGGAGAGAAATTTTAAAAAATTATACAGATTTAATTTTGGAAAAAGTCATAGATCCACTGATTGCAGTGTGTTCGTCTAATAAATTTCGATATTTTTAAAATAAATATATTCATCCTATGATTTTATTAGAATACGTAAATAATTTCACATTTTTTTTTTTAAAATGTTTGAATTTTCGTACAAGAAATCAACGGTGAAGATGCAATAAGAAATGGTTAAATCGACCGTAGAAGATTAAATAAATCAATAATGTATGGGGTGGAAAATGTGGAGCCCATTTGACGATGAATGTTGGGCAAAAGCTTACCCCACAAAAAAGCAAAGTGCTGCCAAAAAATGTTTTCAAAAACAAGAAAAAATACGAACCACAAAATTTCTTCTCTAGGGTTTTGGGGAAAGATCGTTGTTTAGTTGGATTGATCTAAACTCAAAGCTTTGCTGCCACGTGTCCCTTTTAATGGAACTTTCAAGTCAAAAAGATATTAAAAGAATAAAAATTAAAATTAAAAAATGAAATGAGAGGCGAATCTTTCTCTAAGATATTCCATTTGTGGCTGGCCTTTGTTATCCTCTTCATTGTTTGTCTCTTTCTTAAATTATTTTAATGATAATCCTCTTTGTATTTTTTTAATAATTTAGGTTTATATCATAAAAGGCCCTAATATTTTGTATTTTATTAAGTAGGTATATAATTTGTCACTTTTTTAAACAAGTTTCGGACCAGAAAATTTAGTGCAACCATTTTGGTAATATAATGTCTTATATTATTGTATTTATTGTAACTAACGTCTAACAACATAAATTGATGGTTTTTAAAATAAAAGCTTGCATATCAAAATTTTATTAAATTGTTATACAAATGGACATGATATTTTCAATGTACTGTAGATTTTCTTCTTTGGAATATTAATTTGAAAGCATAATAATTTAAATAGTTGTTAAACATCCACACCCATACTTAATAATTATCGATTTTATTTCACATAATTATTGATTAAAAGTTATTAAATCATAATTCTAAAACACTTAAATAAGGGTATGTTTGGTATTGTTGAGGTTTAATTAAAATTTATTTGATAAACTGACTTTTAGTAGGATCATTTATTTTTTGAATATTATTTAATATCTAAATATATATCTCACTACGATTATAATACCAAAATTCTAAAATTTTAATCCAAATAGATTTTAAGTCTCTATTATTTATTTATTATTATTGACAATAAAAAAAGAAGTTTTTTTTTTTTAATATTACATACACGAATCTTTTGAGAATTTAAATAAATATTATCATGGTATATTTTAAAATTTTAGTTATATAAATAGTGAGATTTCCGATCTCATATAAAGAAAATTTTATCTGCATAAAATGAGAGAATCTCATATTTTTTGTAAAATCAAGTGTGATAAATTTGTATCTTAGAATCAAGTTAAAACTATGTATTTTTTTTCCCCTAAATAATAAACAAAAGAAAAAAGAGATTGACAATCGGAACTTCTCTGATAAAACATGACAAAATATAGTCTAAATTGAATAAACCTATAAGCCCAGGACTTGAATGATAAATAATAATTTAAAATATTCTAGATTAGTTGGGAAGGGCAGGTAGCTACACTTGAAATCCCGTGTAGCAGATCACATGTGATTCTGCAAAAGTCTTACATGGCATGGCTGTGATTTAGGAACCATGATTTTGATTCGTCCAGATCAGAAGTGATTCTGGGCGAAGTGATTTTCGGCCTCAATTTTGGTCTCTGCTTAAAATGCTACCTAAAATCTATTGGTATCTGAACCAACTTTCACATGCCAATGTTAAGTTCCTAACCAGCTATCGTAGCATCAAGCGTCTGATTCTGCTTTTTCTTATTTTTATTTTCAGAAGTGCTTTTTGATTGGACAATTCGCAACATGTGACTCGGAGAATTATGTAGAAAATTGCTTTTGGCCAAACAGTGCTTATACCACACGTGAATTTTAGGAATGAGAAGGATTGTACACTAAACTTCTTTGCCGAATAAATTAATATTATTTATATACAGACAAACAAATTATTATGAAATTGATTTAATAGTTTTCTAAATTATGTAATTTTCATTAAAAATTTTCAAAATAAGACCTAATTTTATAAATAGTTCAATGTATTGAAAATAGGCAGTAACATCACTATCATTAATATGTTAGTTTGAACCGTTGGCCAAGAAATTGCTGCCTACTTTCATTACCTGTACGATTCTATAGGCCTAAAAATACGATAAACAATATTGTCTTTGTCTTTTATTCAATCTATTTGGTTTTTTTCTATATTTGTTGTTGTTAATTAATTTAATTGATTAAAAAATTTGTTATTTCATAAATAAAAATTTCTCATTTTCATCTAAAATTTTTAATAAAAAATTGATAAAATATTTTAATATAGTACAAAAATGTCAAGAAGCATGATATAATAGATTGAGGAGATATTTTAGTTAAAATACAGAAGATAAAAAAAAATATTTTTTTTTAAAAAAAAATAGTTCAATTAGTTAAATCTCTTATAATAAGTTAAGACATTTGGAAACTTTTGAGAATTAAGTTTTCATATTTCTAAAATTACAATTTATATTAGATAGAATCACTAAAAGAAGTGTTGAAATTGATGATTATCAAATATTTTAATAATACAATTATACTCTATATTTTGTAGAGTGATTTTGTTTAATTTATGTTTATTATGTATGTAGAAGGACGAGAGAATATGAGCTAAATAATATTTTTTTTAAAAAAAAAAAATGATAAATAGGATGAGAATAAAACAAGAATCCATTATTGGACCAGACAAGTATCAAAAATTGGGGTTTGAATATAAATTTAGCCCAATGTCCCCAACGAAAGAAATGAGCCCAATACTCTAAAAATCACAAACCCATCACGTTGCGACTTCGATATTTTTCTGGAAATTTAACCAATTCTATAAATTTGTATACAACAAAACTATTGAGTATTGTATTATAAACAATCTTAATTTAATAAAAAGTTACATACTACACATTGATAGAAGAGAATAGTAAAATGTGTAGCATTGAGAGCATCCGATTTTGATAAAAGATTTCGGATATATATAAATGTATATATATATATATATATAGGAGTAAGATATTTATTTATTTATAACATATCATATGATCATCATTATCGTTCATGAAGTTGACAATTAAGTTCAACCATTCAGACAAATTAAGATTGTAGAACCCAGGTTCCTTAATTCCACCAAAAAAGCAAAAACTTTAATATTGAATAATTTCATATTAATGAAAATATAGTTAATTTCACATGGAAAATCAACCGACGAAAGACCTACAAAATAAAAAGATAATCTTACTCTTAGTTTTGTTTTTGTTTTTCGTTTTTTTGGTTATAGTTTATATATGAAAATATTTATGAATAGTGCTCGTAAATTTTTAGTAGTCATCGTCAAAATCAGAATCATTATGAGTAAAGTGCAGGGAGACAGCCAGTAACATCCATGTTTTCGTCTAATAGGGAGGATATATCAAACGTGAGTTGAAGCTGGTGAGGATAAGACTTTTTCTTTTTCTTTTTTTTTTTTTTTTCCCTTCAGAATGAAGAGAGGAGAAGGAATTGAAATTGTGGAGATTGAGGGAGGAGAGGAAGTAAGGGAGAAGAAAATTATTCACTTAGAAATTAAGCAAACACGTCAAGCTACAACACTCTTTGTTTCAAGCCGGAAGACCTCTCTCCTTCCATCGACTACGACTGAATATTAAACACTGTGTAAGAAGATTTGAGCTCAGTAAGCTAGCTTAAAATTTTCATCGAGTATTTAATTCCTAAAAAGGGATTCAGAGAAGGTTCCAAATAACTTAGATATATATGAAGTAAGATGTTTACAATATCATATTCATATTCATTATCTTTCATGAAATTATGAAGTCTTGATAAAGTTCAACCATTGAGATAAAGATTGTAGACCCAATGTTCCTTAATTCCAACAACGAAACCAAAAACTTTGATTTTCATTTTCAGATATATCAATGAAAAATATAATTTTACATGATATTGCAAACAACACTATGGCCATGCAAGCAACAAATATGTGTGTGTATATGTATATTACAAAAGTTTGGACGCTAGGTACATTCGTTGTATAGATACTATCACTCTACTATGAAATTTTATTAAATTATTTCATAGAATATGTTACATAATTAATTTATTATATACTTTTGCGAAGAGTGTCATACTGTGAATAACGAGTATCATAACAAAAAATCATCCTAATAGATAACAAAACAATATAGTTGTTACCAAAATTAAGATTATTTTTTATGGGGGATATTAGTGAAAAATATAGTTTAAAACATAATAGGGGTTAATTTTTTTAAAGGTGTATAAAATAAAAAAAAAATTGTTTTAAAAATTTTGATGATGTTTATTAGAAAAATAGCGTAAAAAAAATTTTTGTGAAGATGTATATATATCTATGTCTTTGTTGTTTGATTAATGTACGTAAGAGCCTACAAGTCATCAAGATATATATGTTTTTAAGGGGACAAAATTGTAATAGTAATCATTAAAAATTTATTTTATTTTTACAATATTAGGGTGTTTAACCTAATATTCATCTCTATATATAGAACAGATACTTTTACATATAATATTAATTAAAAGGTCTAATAGTCCAAATAATTTTGCTTCGATGGGATCTTTTCTTTTTCTTTTTTATGTTTTTAATTTGTTAATACATTACAATTGTATATTAACTATACTTAATGTTACAAACTGTTATCTAACAATTGTTACAATTCAACTATTAGAAGTTGTAATCTTCTTGCATGATCCATCTAAAATTAAAAAAATTAAGTTCATGGTTAAAACTTTGACATTAATAATTGTGACAAATTTGTTGACAAATGTCATTGCAAAATTTTTTATTGTTAACTTATGATGAACATGTATTAGATATCGAAAATCAATAAAAAAAATTTTCATTTTTACTGATAATCACGCAGCTTTCAATAAATTTTTACCAAACTTTTACAACATCATAGACTTTTCGTGTACTAAGTAAACTTTTGAAAAGTTCAACCGTTGGGACAAATATCATATTCATAGAGGCCATGTACCTTCCTCCGAAAAAAAAAATGAAAAACTTTAATTTTGATTATAAAAATAATGAGAATATACTTTTACACGAAAATGAAAACACCACTAGTTGGCAATACATACTACGAAAACATACAAAACATATATTTCGTTTTCCATGAAATAATAATTTCTTCACGAACTAAACTGCTAGGAAAATATGCTTATAATTAATCTTCAGAACTCATCCCATTTTCTAGTTACATGTCCCCGAATCACCAAAGATTCCAGTTATAATGGAAGAGCAGATTATTGATGCCGAATCTCCTCTATTGTTACTACTAGGATCACAGTTGTTTCCACCGTCAGTCATCAAACTCTGTACTAAGTTATGGCCAACCTGTTGCGCTGCTCCATTAACAAAGCCCAAAACCGCCCCATTCATTATAGAATTGCCACTAACAGTGACAGCAGCATGCGCCGGCGCCTGATAATTAGTGTTCTTCATTGGCAAAGCTCCCATACTTTGACCATAAACAAACTGCGGTTGATTTTGATTTTGATTTGCTCCTGGAAATGAATTGTAATGCTGAATGTGAACCTGCTGAACCTGAGCTTGCGGCTATGAAATTGGTCTGGTTGAATTAACATTTGCTGCACAATCAAAATGAGCATCAAACCAGCACAAACTGCAGCGATACAGCCAATGATTAGCCCCGAGTTTCCAACAAATATCGGAGGAAAATCCTTTCGTCTGATGAGGAGGATCAAACGTGAGGTGAATCTGATGAGAATGAGACTGATGGAAAATAGTCAGCGGCTTCGAAGCGCAGACCATATGTAAATCAAAATTACAGTTATTACAGTGGTAGCTGAACTCGTGTCCCGGGTTGCCGCAGCCGTCACAGCGGAACAGTCCGCCGGGCTAGATCGGTTTCGGGAGCAGGGAGAGAGTGTGGGAAGGATGAGAGGAATGGTTGATCAACTGGTGCATCTGGGTGCACGACGCGTGTAGGCTGAAGTGGGGGCAGGTCTTGCATGTGTACATCCAACTTCCTGAGGATTGAAGCTTGCACGCTGAACATGGAATTAGTCTTTGGTCTCGAGGGCTTCTTAGCTTGAGAAGATGACGGTAGCTAAGTGCTGGATGTGTTGTTCCATGTTTTTATTCTTGTCCTCAGGATTTGGATGAAGGAGGATTAGGAAATGGTTGAGGAGCAAAGAAGATAAGGGGGAAGAAAATTGACTTAGAAAATAAACAAGTCAAGCTGCAACGCGGTTTACTCTTTGTTTGAATCGGAAGACCTAAAAAATGGGTCCATTGACGTCCGAATTAAACACCGTGTTCGAAGTGTTGGTCTGTGCATGCACTTGTCTTATGGTTAGTTTGCATTAGCAAGCACAATGGCTTTAAAATTACCAAGCTGTCATGCTAATCAAGTCCAGCTTGTTCTTTCTCCATTGATTCTTTACAACATATATATATATATATATAGGTTCGAAGATCTATGTGTCCACATAAACCCAGTTAGGACTAACCAAAATTTGCAAAAGGCTCGAGTACTTGCCTCTACAATTTCTCTTCTTTTGGCATATGGCAGGCATCCCACTTCCTATGCGGTACAGAATTAATTTCTATCAGTTTTGCTAGAATTTTAAACTTTTTAATTGCAATTCTAAAATTTGAATTTTACTATCTATATATATATATATATATAATTGAAAAATATAACGTGAATAATTTAAAAGTATCAAACAAAAGAGTAACATTTGTTGTAGTATCACTCCACTATTAAATTTTATTAAATTATTTCATGTAATACATTATATAAATAAGATATTATATACTTTTTTGAAAGAATTTAAATTCAGTCCTACTCTTTTGTATCTTGAATTTTTGAGCATTTATTAACACGTGGCATAGCTTAAAATGAAAAGTTGATATTGTATTTTAAAAAATTTTACTATTAACCACCATAATTTACTATGTTAAGAGATAAAAAATTAATTTTAAAATTAATTGGTAAATTTTTTGAAAGACTATCTTAGTCTTTTACTTTAAAATATGTCAAATATCAATTAATTCTTTAGTAAACGATAGCAAGACTAAGACTGAATTCAAGTCATTTGTGAAAAATCTCATACTATGAATAACAAGTACCATAAAAAATGTATGCTAATAGATAACAAAACCAATATAATGGTTACAGAATTAAGATCATTGCTTACGCTGGGTATTGGTGAAAAATATTGATATATTATGTAGGATCATATAAACATGACGGGGTTAATTTTGAAAGTACAAACGTGTAAAAAATAAAAAAATTAATTATTTTTAAATTTTGATGATGTTTATTTAAAAAATAGGGTAAAAAAACACTTTTGTGGGTGTGTATCTGTATCCTTGTTGTTTGATGAATGTACGTCAAAGTCTACATGCTATCGAGTTAGGCTTTCTAAGGGACAAAATTGTAAAAAAGTTATCATTAAAAAATTAGTTTCATTTTTTACAATAATAAGGCGTTTGACCTAATGATACAATATATAATATTAATTAAAAGGTTCAATACCTCAAATAATTTTGCTTTGATGGGATCTTTTCTTTTTTATATTGTATGTTATTTTAATTTGTTATAAGCATATATATATATATATATATTACACATTGCAATTATATATGACACTTAATGTACAAATTGTTATTTAATTAATGTTACAATTCAACTATTATTACAAGTTGTGATCTTCTTGTATGATCCATCCAAAATTAAAAAAATTAAGTTCATAATCAAAACTTTGACTATATTAATTGTAACAAATTTGTAGACTATGTCATTGCAAAATTTGTTTTGTTAGCTAGTGTTAAATTATGATGAACATGTATTAATTGGAAGACAAGAAAAACAAGTGTTCATTTTTAATGATGATCACTCATCTTTTAATTAATTTTTTCCAACTTTTTACATTATCATAGACTTTCATGCACACAGTCTTCTAAGCTTACATAAGTCAACTTCGAAAAGTTCACCCCTTGAAACAAATATCATATGCATAGAGGCCATGTTCCTTCCACCAAAAAATAAAAAACCTTAATATTGATTTTGAAATGAAATAGAAAAACTTGAATTTTGATTTTGAAATTAAATAATCAGAATATAATTTTACATGATAATGAAAACACCAGTATTTGGCAATACATGCAACAAAAACATACAAAATATATATTTCTTTTAAATGAAATATTAATTTCTTCATGAAATTAAGTGCTGGGAGAATGCTTATACTTAATTTTCAGAGCTCATCCCATTTTCTAACTCTGTGTCGCCGAATCACCAAAGATTCCATTTATAATCGAAGACCCGATACCAATTGTTGATGCCGAATCTCCGCCATTATTATTACTAGGATCACAGTTGTTTCCACCGTCGCCACCGTCAGTCATGAAACCCTGGACAAAGTTTTGGCCAACCTGTTGCGCTGCTCCGTCAACAAAGCCCAAAACCACCGCATCCATTATAGGATTTCCGGTAACAGTGGTAGCAGCAGGCGTCGGCGCCTGATAATTATTGTTCTGCGTTGGCAAAGCTCCCATACTTTGACTGTGAGCAAACTGCGGCGGTCGATTTTGATTTGGATTTGCTCCTGGAAATGAATTGTAATGCTGAATTTGAACCTGTTGAGCTTGCGGCTGTGAAATTGGTCTTGTTGAACTAACATTTGCTGCGCAATCCAAATGAGCATCAAACTCGCACGAACTGCAGCGATACACCCAGTGATTAGCCCCGAGTCTCCGACAAATATCGCAGGCAAATCCTTTCGTCTAATAAGGAGGATCAAACGTGAGGTGAAGCTGATGAGAATGAGACTGATGGAAAATAGTCAGCGGCTTTGAAGCGCAGAGCATATGTAAATCAAAATCACAGCTGTTACAGTGGTAACTGAACCCGTGTCCCCGGTAGCCGCAGCCGTCGCAGCTGAACACTCCGCCGGGATAGATCGGCGTCGGGAGCAGGGAGAGAGTGTGGGAAAGATGAGAGGGGTGGGTGATCAACTGGGGCATCTGGGTGCACGACACGTGTAAGGTGAAGTTGACGCAGCTCTTGCATGTGTACATCCAGCTTGCTGAGGATTGAAGCTTGCAGGCTGAACATGGAGGAATTACGGTTAGGGTTTGAGGGTCTGTTAGCTCGAGAAGATGAGGATGGCTGAAGTGCTGCATATATGGTTCATAGCCAAAGCCTTCCCATATTTTTTTTTTCTCTCCCTTTTTCTTCTCTGTGTTTTTCTCTCGATTAGGCTGAAGAAATAATACGAAAATGGCGGACGAGTAGATGATAAAGGGCCAAAAAAGTTGACTTTAGACAGCAAGTAAAAGTCAGCGGCAAACGCGGTTTGTTTCTTCTGCAATCATAAACGATCGAAACGCACCGTGTTTATTTTACGAAGTCTACCTACAGGTCCTGCACTCGCTAACTGATATTTTGTTTATTTTCTGAAATAAAAATGGATGGTTGATTTAAAAAAAAAAAGTAAAAATAGAAAATATTATTATTTCTTCTGAAGGCCCAATCATTTCGACCCATTAACTGTATGGATAAGAATTTTTCTACGTTGGACTTCAAATATTGTTATCAGCATTGGGCTTTGAGGAGGAGAGAGAGCCCGTTTCTTGTTCTTTATCTACTATATCTTAGGTCTCATTACTTTCTTATGCCTGTCATTAAAAATTTAAAATTTTGATATTTTATAATTGGAAATAAAGTATGTAAAATAAAATATAAGGATTAAATATAGTTACTTAAAAATAGTAATAAAAAAGAATTGTTTATAAAAATATGTCAAATAGCACGTGTGATTACAAAAACAATGAAAGATTGTTTTTCAACATAATTGGAAATAAAAGTATTTTCCTTTCCTATATTTACTCCCAACTCTCAATTCCTATCAACCAAACAAGCCCTAACAAGATTTTCATCCTCCACTCTTCAATTATTTTCATTGGAATTGATTGATTCATTTTCCTTTTCATAAATCTCCCAAAAATAAAAATTTTTAAAAAAAATGGAAATTACCATTTTAGACAAAGCATAGTATGTCAATCAAAGAATTATACATCACTGATTGGCCAAATTAAGTTTCTTTTCCCAATTATTCACAATTTTCCCACGTGAGTCTCATTAATTAGATTGTGTCATGTCATCCACACATTAATTTTATAGTCCTAACATTTATTATTATTATTATTATCATTTTTTATTTTAATCAAGAAATTGTAAAGAGAATTAAGAAATTATAATATATTATATTATATAGGTAGAAGACAATATAATACATAGAGGTACATGAAGAAGCTTTAAAGTTTTATTTAATTGTATTAAATGTGTTTCAATAATTAAGTTGTTCTTGTTCTTAAAATATATCTTTCTTTAATTTCTTCAGCAAAAACCCTACTGCAAATTTAGACAGCACTTCAGACTGTTGGAAGCATTGAAACCATGACATCAATAATTATTATAAATTATTGTACGAACTGTAACACCAAATTTCATATATTATAATTATTTCAAAAAGGAAAAAACTTACATATATTAGATTTTCCTTATAGTTAATTTAAATTATGTTTTTTAATATTAATATTTCTATGAACACTTTATTATTATTATTATTATTATATTCGAGCTTGAAATAGTATATGAACGTTAGATGGACAACCATTATATATCACACGAGTTGCTCTATAAATAATAATGTTGTTTATATAATATTTGTCATAGCAACACATTATCATTTTCGTATTTTTAATCTTATTTATGAGATACTATTTGTCGCATAGAATTGTATTGTCATTTTAATAATTTTAATTTTATATACGAGATATTATATAATTATTTACATAAATATGGCTGGCGAGACCCACAGAGGTAATCCCATTTGTACGTAAATCTCAATTATATGGTAGCAAATCCCTAAAGTCCGAATTGTTTTCAGAAAGCAACAATGGTGACAATAATATGTTGCGATGCATGGTCGTCATAATTAATTAATTTTATTTATTTATTTATTTATTTGTCGAGACTGACAGACTGATAAATGGGTAACAGTAAATTCAATGACAACATATTTTTCAACAGTTGAGTTTTATATTAATGATGTACCACAATTTTGGTGATCGATTCTATTTCTGATGGGAATTCTAAGTTTGGCAGTTATTTAAGTCTCCAACCATACTCAAATGGTCAACCTGAGGACCCATTTGATATAAATAGAAAACTGATAAGAAACAAAAGGAAAAATCATGTTTTTTATAAGTGATTTTTCAAAAACACCTAAGTTGAAAACGCTTCCAAACACAAAGTCCTGCAGCAATTCCAGTGGGCTGGTTGAAGTCATATCAGTCAAATGCAAAGCAAATCAGCAGAAAATGTCTTAGGCAAATTCAGATAAAGGTTATCTTGGAAGTTCAAATTTCTTGTCGTATGAGAAAAGAGAAGAGATGGAGCCCAACATTGATATCAAGCTGAAGCTTTCATCTATGGTGGCCATTCAAACTGTCAAATTCTGGCCCTACTTTCTCTCATTACTGATGAAATCCTGGACGTTTTCTATTGCATACATCAACTTCAAACTTTGAAAGAGAAAGAAAAGAAAAAGCAGAGGAGAGAGTTTTAATTACACAATAAAAGAGTAATAAATTCAAAATATAGATAAAAATTTAAGTTCATGAACAGAAGTCAATACCCGAACCATACATATTTCTTCTTTTCTGACTGAATTTGTTTGCGAAGTAAAAATGGTGAAGGGAAAGAGCTAACAATAATATGATATGAAACAAAACTCAGCAGGAAAGACAGGTATGGTGCGTTCTTGACTCCCTCTTTTAAGACCACTCTTCCAAGGTAAATTGCAAAAAGGAAAAAAGAAAAAAAAAAGCCAAAAGGGTTTTGTAAAAGAGTAGAAGAAAAAAAAAATTGAAGTTGGTGTAGATTGTAATGAAGTTTGGCAGCAAAAACAGCACAAGCAGCAGTAGCAGTAAATAAGCAGCTTCAGCACTTGATGGAAGAGCATTGAAAGCCTCAACTAACCCCAATACTTCTTCCTACATTGAATTCCACCAGCACAAAGAGACTCTGAATTTTTCTGATTTCAATATTTAAGGATGGTAAAGAGAGAGAAGCAAAACAGTTGTGCAGCAGTAGTAGCAATAACAGAAGCAGATCATCAGGAACTAGGACAATTCAAAGCTGCTTTAATTTGCTGGACAGTGGTGCCGATAAGGTTATTAACAGTAGTCACCGACTCCATATTTAGCTTGGCAGATGGCAAGCTGCTTACTAGAATTTGAAATGCTACTGTAATTAGTGAACCACTAGATCTGCTGCCCATGTTTCCGTGCACATTGCTACTAGTTGATGCCCCGTCTCCTCCTTGATCAAGATGACCGTCTGGTGAAATGGTGAATCCTGAAGGAAGTAGAGGAATGTAGGAAGGATCCTCGCCGCTCATTGCTATGTTGATGGCTGGTAAATCAACTGGGCAATAGACCACGAGTGACCCAGAATTGTCTATGCAGCTCTCCTGAAGTATTAACATGTTGTTTTGACTAGTATTGAAGGCCTATTTTGGACAAAATATATCACCAGAAATTTTAGTTACATATGCACAACAGATTTTACAAGGAAAGAAAGTGAATTTGATTATTCTTACACGAAGAACGGATATGCAGTTGCCAGGATGTGACCCATTTGCAATGTGGGCAACTTCTTGTACTCCATTGCCATTGGAAAGAACGTCCCACTAAACAGGAAAAAGAATGACTAATTAGCATAGGCGGAAGACAGGTAACCTGATTGATATAACAAATAAAAGGTTAAGAATGCATATACTTGAGGTCGAGTTCTTTCATCCTTGAAGAAATTAAAGACATTTTGGGGGGAAACGGGAAGCCAAAAGGTAGTTGCAGCATTAAGAACCACCCCATTGGGCTGGCCAGGATCTGTGCTCTTATGAAGGGCAACACGGACACCTACTTCATTCAACCCAGAAAGTGTGGTCCATCGGTGGCTGTTAGATGTGCTAATGCTTGTACAGAAATTGCTGACCATTCTTTGAGCAAGTTTCATCATGCTTCGTTTGCCATCAGGTGATGGAATTACTGAAAGAGGTATATAACTTATTTGAGAGCTCAGATAAGAAAATTTCATGTCAAATGAACTATTACTAAAAATTACCTCCTCCAAGGTCACGAGTTGAATTGCCTGAAACCATTAGACAAGCAAACCTCTCACACATTCTTTGCAGAGTAGCTAGCCATCGTTCAGCTCCCAACGCCAATCCACTCTGAATAAGTTCTCTATAAAGCCGATGGAGAGGGGCTCTGTCTTCAACTTCAACATGTTCGACCCAAGTAACCTGTCTCGAATTTCAGATACAATGTTGCTAGTGTTTTAGTTAGTAGTGCATAACAATAGGAAATTAAGAAAGAATGCATATGATTGAATTGATTTAACAACCTTGGAATAACCATTAGGCATGTCCTGAATCAAGCATCCAGAAGGAAACCGGTGAGACCGATATTGAGAAGCAAATTGGGAAAAATCATAAGAAACATTTACTATTGCCCACAACCCTTGCTCAATTTGTTGACAATATCGGAGAATATAGAATTCTCGAGTTGGTACCAATGGTGATAGCACCTGCAACTCCTCGTACATCTGTGACAATACATTTCATATGAGAAGTCACTCAAACCAAAATTGAAAATCAAAAGAAAGTGACCAAAATCTTGTACTAATTAGTATTACCAATTGCAAAGAACCACTATGAGTACCCAACATTCCGGATGATATCACTTCAATTGTTTTTGCCATTGAGACAATAGTAGGAAAAAGCTCTACCCATTTGTTCTGCAAACTCAAATAAGCTATCAATCAGACTAATGTAGCCACTGTCATCAATTATTTCAGAGCATGAGATAATCAAAGAACTTACACAATCCATAAACATGTCAACCAACGCCAAGCCATTCATGATCACCACACCAGAATCTCTAGATGCCTCTATTCGAACATTTGGATTTTTCAAGTGACTATTGGCCCTAGGAAACATCCTCTCATAGCTTTCAAGATTAAGAACATCTCTACCATCAGCAGATGACTTCATCCACAAAGGTTCATTCGTCTGCAAAAGCCTAAGCAATTCTTCCATTGCATTTGCTGCAATATCTGTCATTAGAGACTTATCCATGTCTGATAAAACTATTTGTTGAAAAGGAAAATTCGGCATATTCGATGAACTTCCAGGAAGAAGATCAAGATCAAGGGAAGGACCACCAATTCCTTGACTACCGAAACTCCCCATCGTTAAATCCAATGAAGAAATATGAATGGGCTGAACTGGTGGCAGTTGGGAAATTGGCCTCCCTATGTACTTTGCTGCAATGCTAGAAACTCTATCAAGCTGGAAAACAAACAATAAAATTGAAAAGGGGAAAAATATAAGAGATAACTCAATATAGTAAAAGAAAATAAAAAGGGAAAGGACAAGAGAAACCCACCTCTTCTTTCAACTGGGTATTCTCCATTCGCAACTTCTGTTCATCAAAATAGGAATCTTCACTTACAGGAGGACCTCCACAAGAAGGGCAAATGACATTTTTGAGTGCTTCCCTGATTGCAATGTTTTCGCACCGGATCTTATCGTTCTCTGCTCGAAGAGCACAGTTATCTGCTCTTTCGTGTTGTGCCTAAGTGAAATATTTGAATATGTTAGAACAGATTGTCGCCATGAAAACCATCACAATTCACAATCACAAACAAATAAAACACACTATGAGTTTCATCTGTTACCTTCATCTGGGTTCTCCTGTTTTGAAACCAAAACTTGATCTGTCGTGGAGCCAAACCCAATTCTCTACTCAACTGTAATCTCTGCTTCTCATCTGGGTGTGGACATTCCTTAAACATACTTCACTCAACACCAGAAAAGAATCATTCTTCACAAAAGAGAAGACAACAGAAAAAAAAAAAAAAAAAAAAAAAACCAATAACCAAAACCAAACACAAACAAAAACATTAATACAATGCAAATGGGTATTACCCTTCAAGTCTCTGAATCTGGTGAGCAGTATGGCGATGGTAACGCTTCTTTCTCCTTTGTGGGTCGGAGCCGTCATGGTCCCCACCAGACCCACTTCCTCCGCCGCTGCCAAACTCCATATTTTACACACACACTCTCTCTCTCTAAACAAACCCACCACCTCAAAACTTTTCTGATTCAAACCCAACTATTCCCATGGCACAAACAAAACAATACGAACTCCTCACTCCTTCCCACAAAACAAAGCAAAAAAAAAAAACAGACAACCAGAACAAGCCCAAGAGAAAGAAAGATTTTGGCGTGCGTTTTGTGTTAGAAGCATTCGAGAAGGAGACGAGGAGAAATGAAGGAATATAAGAAAGGAAGAAGAAGCTTGATTTAGGAGAGAGTAAGTTAAGGCATGTAACGAGAGGAAAATAAAAAGAAAAATTGAAAATTTTAGGCCGTAATTAAGACAGTAGAGAGAAAAAATAAGAGAGAGGACCAGCCAACAAAACCTCTCTCACTGTCTCAGCGCCACTACTACGAACTAAATACACTATGTAATAGTATTAGTAGCAGTAGCAGTAGTAGTAGAATGCATTCATTCATTCATTTCATTTTCTCTCTCTCTCTGTTTTGTGTTTTTGTACGTGTGAATATATGCGTAACTGACGAGTTTTTAAAGCGCTTGCCTCCTTCCAAGTGAGAGAAATTGATCGGGTCGGAGTTTATTTCTTTCAGGTCCTTCAACTTTTGTATAATGCTAAATGAGTGCATCTATAAAATGAAATTAGACATTGTTACCTAGTATTTTATTGATATGATTGATGTAATGATGTTATGTTAAGATTTTCATTTAAAATAAAAAGTTTTAAATGGGACTATTTACATTATCTAATATATTTTTAATATGTTTAATACTTTATTATTTGTCTTGTCTTGTATTATCTTATGTAATAAATTTTAAAAGTCAATTTTTTTTCTATCCATCTCTATGAATATCAAAATATATTCAAGCCCTCTTTTATTAGCAATAATTTTTGTTTGTTGTTTATATTTATAAAGGTATTTATTACATTTTAAAATTATTTTTTCTTGTAAATGAAGTTTGTTACTTTTTATTTTCAATATATTTACAGGAATTTACTTATAACAATCCCTTTCTACTCAAAATAAATTGATGTTATTTAGTGCTCAAATATGAGTAGCATCACTTTTTCAATAGATATAATTGAATTTCCTTCATAGATATTGTAGAAATTGTCAAGGAATTTTTTTTATACGAAAAAAATTTTCTTCTTTTGTAAGATAATTACATTCAAACATTATAGAAAGGAGTAAATATCATTATCAAAAATTTACTGACAAAATTATTAATAACTTTTTATAAATTAAATAATGAATTTATTTTGTATGATGGGTTGATTCAATGTTAATGATAAAATAAAAACTATTATTACTTAAAAAAAGTAATTGTTTATTAAATAAGTGCATTAGATGAGTATAAAAAAAATTAAATATATATTATTCAACTATATTAGATAAAAAGTTACATTACCGAGCATCTTAAAAATAGAGCATTTATTAAAAGATAGATTTTCGTTGCATATATTAAGATGTAATATATTTTGAAAGATATTTGACCTTTGTTCAGATATTATGAAATTTTGAGGGGTATCAAAGAAATTATTCCGAAGGTTCTTTAAAATCGTTGCTCACTCTCACCATATTCGAGAGGGTGCTTTCTCTCTCTAAAAATTTATTACAATTTCATCTCGTTCTCTCTCTAGAGTCGAAGAGTGGCACACACGCTCGCACACAGCCAGCCCGCCAGGTGTACATAACAGCGAAAATTAAAATTAATAAAAATAAAAATTAGAAAATTAAAAAAATAACGTTTAATTAAATAAGATCAAACGGATTCGTCGCCGGTAAAATAATAAATAAAAATAAAGGAAAAAGAAAATTCGGCTGGGAGAGAAAAGGTAGTGTAAAGACAAAAATATCCTTTTTGTAAAAGTCAAAGAGATACCTTTTAGGACAGCGCACTTCGCTGCTTGAGTTCTCACAAGTAATAAATAATTGTAGACCCCAAAAGGGGCCAAATTGAAACTTTTCTCGATGTCAACCCCACTTTCAATTTTCAATTGGTCAAACATACTATTTATTATATTATTATTATTATTTCCTTCTATAGATTTTTTTTTAATATAAGAATAAATATTTTCAATTTTCTTATGGTAAAAACTCATTTCATAATTTTTTTAAAAAATAAAAATATTTAGTTTAAATTTAGTGTTATTAGGTCTAAAATTAATTTTGACAATTTGTAAGAATGTTTATAGACCAATCATGTTAGAAGAAAAATGTGAGATTTTTTTGTTTTGTTTTTATTTAAAAAAATAGAGGAAAAAATGAAAAATATCTAAACTTTTATTATATATTAGTTATTAGTTACAAATAAAAATATAATATAGTAAAGAAAGAAATGTTGATCATACATCATCATTAACATATAAATATCATTCGTTTTAAAAAGAATAAATACATTATCTTAATTTTTGTTTAAAAAATTGAAAAAACATTTAGAAAATAATATGAAACAAAACATTAAAATTTTCCTTCCTTATAATTATTTTATTTTTCGTTTTTTCAATTCCAAGTCTCTCATATTTGTCTTTTCCCTCTTTCTCAAAATTTAATTTTTATGCATTAATATCATCCCACCAAATTTGGCACCTAATGATTATAGTATATTTGATGTTATATTATAGCATGTTTGTACATTATATGTATTAAAACAAATCTAGAAAAATGTCGTTTTGGGTAACCTATTTATAATATTTTTCTTTGTTTGGTGAAATGTAGTCTTATGGGAATGAGTTTTTAGATAAATCTTAGCAAAATTATCAAAATAATTCATTCGGATAATTCAAAAATATGATATTTATAACGTGTAATGTCATATTAATATCATTAAATATTTTTTTGATAATATCTTATTACGTTATTAATCAATGTCGAAAGTATTTAATTTCACATTAAACATTATAATTAAATATGACATTATATACAACTAAAAACTTTGTAAGTAATATTATTTGTACAAATGATATATATGATTGTTAGAGTATTATTATTGTCTCTATTTTTATTTGTCACATTGAAATATTTAAGTGTCAATTTGTTTAGATAATAATTTTGTAAATGTAAGTGCCTTCAAATTTAATTTACCAATTAAATAAAATATGGTGACAGTCTTAATATGAAATCAATAAATTAAAGTAATAAAAGTGATAGGGCTAATATTATATAACTTGTTATACTTAATCATATGTGTGACAAAAAATTGTTTAATGAGTAATATTTTTTAAGCTATAATAAATAAAATTATAACGTAGAATTATCTCGTTGTTAATTTTACTTGTGATATATTATATATTCATTTTAGATGTTTAAGGTGAGCAAAATCTCCTATAAACTATAATATAAAAATTTTAAAAAATAAAAATAATATGTAGAAAATGTTTTATTTTCACTAGTGAATTGACCATAAAGTCCACGGCTGACGGCCAATATTAACGGTGTTGTTATTTTATTAGTTTGGTAGGACCCACAAATTTCTTGGGCTGATGTGGCGCTTCCTTTTACTCATATTTTTGAAAGTACACGTCATCATAAAAGGTGGGCCCTTTTGTTTTAATTTTTCTCTCGAATTCAACCAACCTCTTTCTTAGCCAATAACCAAACTTCCCTAGCAACATTAGCTCTACTGTGCTTTGTGCGATGGAGTGTATTTTTTTTTAATTAATATAAATTTTATATTTAATTGTTTTTTAAAAAAAAAATCAACATTTTTTTTAAGTGGAAAATGAGTTGTATTATGGGAAATTTTGATCTTTTTTTTTTTTTAGAGATGATATGTTTAGTTAACAAAAGATTATATACATTGATGATAAGTTTTTAGGGATGCTAGCTTTTCAAATTCTGGTGACTGAAGGGTAATATTAGTTAATTGTGATTATATATAACTCCAAAAAGTTTAATTGTCAAAAATTCAAAATCATTAATTTTTAAAAATAACTTTAATTCATGAATTAATTAATTAAAACAAAAAAAAAAGTAAAAAAAATTGTCAAGTACTATCAAAATCAAATGGTTGGAAGACCATCAATTTCAAAAACTCTTGAACGAAAACTATCATAAAGATTGAAAAATCTAACAATTATGAGATACGTGAGCCCTCCACCTTCATCATAATTGAATTGGGTTTGATCTATCTATTTCTATCATTTTCATCATATCCTCTGTCACATATTTTTGATTCTTTTTCAGTAAAACATTTTAATATGTAAGAAAAAATATAATTAGTTATATATTTATAAAAGTAGAAGCTATATACATATGTGAGTAAGACTGTAATTAATGGGAAAACTGCGAAAAAAATTAAGATGGTATCATTAATTTGGCTAAAATACATGTCATTAAATTTAACTTCCTATCATCCCATTATACATAAGATCACTTTGGTATATAATATTACATATTGTTTTAAATATATCATATATTTATTTATTATAAATATGAATTTATTATTTTTAAGCGTAATTCTAATGATTTGGAGCATACTTTATACTTTCAACCAATCTCAAATTAATTTGAATAACAATAAGAGTTAAGATTTGATGTTTTGTGAATGAAGATTTCTAACTCTCGTTTAAAATTATTTTAAAAAAATATTGAATATTAATATTTAAGTGATAATATAAATCAAATCTTGTTTGTGCCAAAATGAGATTAAAATTTTCTTCTTAATATACTTTAATACATTCTCATAGTCTTAATTGAAATAAATATATTGTGTTAAAGATTTATTAAATAATAATTTACATATATATATATATATAAATTTATTAAGTGGTTAAAAAGAATTCTGAAATACTACTTGAAAAATGAACAAGAAGTGACAAATCTCAAAAGCCATGCATGCATGTTTTGGACGTAGAAAACAGAAAAAAAGACCGCAAACCCTAAATCATGAATCTTTCGATTTGGTTTACGGAAAAGAATTATATAAATGTAAATCATTCTTTTTATTTTAATGTGAATAAAATTCAAAATGTGAATTTATTGTATCATTCTAAAGAAATTTAATATTTAACAAACCATACGCACCATTATTACCATATAATATTGAGAGTTTCCTCTACCATATATATACATTTTTTTCGATACATTTTTTTCGATGTCATCTTGTTCTTAACAAAAATAAAAAAATATTATCTTCGAGCTTTTTTTGTGATTCCATTTATTTATGTATCTCTTTGCATTGGTTACATAATTAAATCCTTAATAATATGGAGTTTAATTTTTTCCGTGTAATTAATATTGATCATCAATATTCAATATATTCTTCACATCCTTTACACCAAAAAACTGAGATACATGATATAGAATTAATGCTTAAATACATCATTATTGACTTCTTGATCAGAAAATTAAAATTGTCCCCAATTAATACATATATAAATATATACTTCGATCGAATTTTGTCTTCAGTGGCAGTGCATTTACATTTTGCTTCGATAAATAACACTACTCCTTTGACTATTTCGGCTTATTTGTGCCATGAAATTGGTGAACTTTTTGTTGTTGATAATTAATTATTGAAGATCTTCATATTTTGCTTTGTTTAAAGAGTTGTGAACACGTGCTCCATATTACAGAAATTAGTCTATTGATGAAGGAGCCACCAGAGAAGGAAGATGATGGGATAAGCAGTTAATATTATGGAGATTTTCATCATTGAATTGATTATTAAAAATACCTAGTTTAATTATGATCTAAAAAATTTAATTTATTAGATAAGAGCCGAAAATTAATTATCAGAGTCTAGTCTTTTTTATATGAAATGTCAATTTGATAAATGTATATTAACCATGAAACGTGGATTAATTTATTAATTATTAGACAAAAACTTTAAATAGGTTTGAATTAAAATGAGACATGAAGGTGAAGATCCAGATAACATTTTGTTATTGAAAAATCTATCAAAATTATATTATATCATCAAAATTTTCATTTTTTTTTACATAATCCAAAAGAAATCAACTATAGAGAACTGAATAAATAGATCGCAATGAAATAATTTTTTCATATTGATTAATATATATAACTTATAATTTAAAATTTTAACCTAATAAGTAAGAACCTAACATGAAAATGTGTAAATGCGTATACTCTTTATATAAAATATGATTTTGATGGATACCGAACATCAAATAGGAATTCAATAAGTATTAAACAAAATTTAAATACATACGGCTCCAATAAGACGTGAAGATCAAGATACAATTATGTATCATTAAATCCAACATTTTTATTCAAAGAAGATGTGAAAAAAAAAAAAAAAAACCCCTACTCTAGAAGAAACCAGGAAGAAGATGATGAGGCAGCTAGTTTTAATTGAGGAGGTTTTCAACATTAAATAGAATTAGGTTTATGATTCAATGATCCAGAAATTATCTAGGGCTTATTGATTTTGTAGTACTAGAAGTTAATTTTCAAGATCAATATTTGAAAAGAAATCATATAACAATAAAATCATTTATATATTAAATTACACGCGGCTTGAGCAACCAAATTTATAAGTATTTCAAATCCTTTTTTATGGAACATTAATTATTAAAGTTTTAAAAATTAAATTGAGATGGTTAAAATAGATTTTCACATTAATTACAGCAAGTTCCTTATTCAATGATACAAAACTATATATACACCTACATATATATGACCAAGTACTCATTAGTTTCTGCTTTAAAGTATTTGTTTCTTGTTTTATTTTTTATTTTTTGTTAGCATTAACTAGGGCTGAGATTTGTGATATCATCTTTGTTCTTTCAAAGTTTTATTTAATTTTTAAAATATATGTTTTATCAATACACTTTCTTGAGGTAGAAATTAAATTAACATGCATTGTTAATTTGTAATTAATATATTAATTAGTTAATGTACATATGAAATTTAATATCAAGTATTTAAATTAGTGTAAAAAGTTGCATAAAATGTGAGAGCTCTTAAATCTAATCTTTGGTCTTTTTTCAGATTATGACTTGTCAAATTACACTAAAATTATCTTTTATTCAATTCACTTGTCTAAATATATCAATTAACAATAATTACATAAGTTCTTCTAAAATTACAAGAAGTTATTTACTAAAAGGCAATTTAATCATGAATGAATATATGGTATTGTCTATTACTTCACATAATAAAATCACACCACATATGTATAAGTCAATTAATTTAAAAGTACTCATAAAAATGGTTAACATTAGTAAATAAACATAAATACTTAATAGCATCGATAATGTGATACATCTGTCTCACTTCAAATACTTTTTTTTTTTTAAAAAAAAAATACGAAACAAACATAATTATTAAATGTTGTATGGTCTTAATTGCAAAATCAATTAATTCTTAGTAGAATAACAATAACAAGAGAAAACCTAACTACATAAGGCAGGTCACAGTCACCATGTGCTCTTAGAAAACTTTAAATATATACCATAAAAATGAAAGAGATGGTCCATCCTTGTGGGATTATTATTAATATTATTGGTTTTTATTAAAAACTATTTAATTGAAAATAAATAAATAATATTCATTGGTCACATCTTTCATCTATTGACTTTGATAGTTTAGCAATTATTGTACATATTAAGTACCCAAAAAAAAAAAAAAAATTATTTCTAGCTGCTGTCTGTTTCTGCATATATTGTTATTGCATGCCTCAATTCATTACATCCAGGAGAACCTACTATATTTATTTACATATAAATATCTACCAATTAGGAATACTGGTTTCAGGTTTATTCATTAATTTTCATAGTATTAAATTGCATAATAATAGGAATAATTTCATCACGACCCTCTGAGATTTGTTCAAATGTAAGGGAGAGATGAAGAAAAATCAGAACACTCCCTCCTAAAATTTGAGTAAAACTATACTTCAAAACTTCATTTGTTATTGCCATGTTACCTCGCATATTAATTTTAACAAATTAAATAAGTTAAAATTAAAATTTTTTAATTTTTTAATTTAAAATAAGATAAATAACTAGTTAATTTCAATGATTATTGATAAAAAAAGATCATATTAATTATAAGTGTTGATTAGTTTAATTGATAATATCTCTGAAAGCAGCACAAGAGATTTGGGGACCGAAATCCACTCAAACTAGAACTGAATAGGGAAAAAGTTTGGTTCACATTTATGTAATCTTTATAAAAAAGTAAAATATTTTGGACAAAAAGAAAGACAAAAGAAATAGATAACAGTCATATTTTGATAAATTATACGGGTGTTAGTGAAATTTCTCTTGCTATAAAATAATATTAATAGCAATATATTGATATAATGATATAATGTTATGTTATTGTTTTTATTGTTGTGACAAAGCAGCAATCTCTTGAAGTAGCCATGCATTTAAAGGAGTGAGCTTACACAATTTTCAATATGCCAATAGAACAGTTGAATCTGTGAACCCCTGTTAGGTGATTTGCCTAGTAAAATTTATTTTTCCAGAGCTTCCCACAATTAGTTATGTAGCTGAATTTAATGTGGTAATTAATTTTGGTAGAAAAATAGAAGAAAAAAAAATTGATTTACTTCACTATATGTGTATTGAATTGCAGAGTAGACTTTAATGGGCTTGTTAAATTAATTCAAGGTTGTCCCTTCTTTGGTACATTTGTTAGGCATCATCATTTTCACTATCTAAAGTTTTATGTGAATAAATACAAATTAATCATTTTATCCATTAATTATAAAATAAAATGATTAATAACAAAAGAATAAAGCTTGATCTTATATAAATAATGACATACACATACAATACGAATTTTTAAAATGTAAATACATTTAAATAAAATCTAATCCAAATTCAAATTGATTGTATACTTAATGATCAACTTTATTATGAAGGAGAACATACAAAAGAATATTTTTTTATTTTATAAATATAATTCAATTCTTAAAAGTCAATAAGAAAAAAAGAGTCTCTCAATGGTGTTGATTTAATTATTCTAAATTTTTTCTGATTTGTTTTGGTCCACAACAGATGACCAAGATTGGAGCAACGCAATCTCAGATCTTCGAGGCTTGGGTTCGCAAGTTTCTAGGTTTGGGTGAACTTTAAACTAGGCTGGGCTTTATATATTTATACTGAAGACAACCAAAGTCATTGTCATTCTTAGCTCGAAAAACTTGGGCCTTCTTCACTATGAAGGTGTGGTAAATTTGAAACCAGAGTTACTTGGATGAAAGTATTAGATATAAAAAATTAATAAAAAAAATGAGTGGATATCACTAAAACTTGGGATTACTACATATTTTTTTAACTGTCTTTCAAAACTCAGGACACACCAAAATACCAAGCACAGCCTTTGTAGTTTGTATATCCATTTCCTTAAAACTGATAATCTGAATTCAAAGAACAGCCATGGCATACTCAGTAGCTGAAATTCTGAACATCTAAATGATTAATCATTATACTGCAAAAATGATTCAGCCTCAACTAAGAGGATTCGTAATGCAAATAGTAAGTGGAAATTTTCTATACTTATGTTTGTATAAATGGTCTTTTCTATAAATGGGGGCATGTAATTTGAGAGCGTAGCTATACTGCATACAAACATATATATAGATATCTTACAAGGACAAGGAGATTATCTGGAAGAATGATTTGACTGAGAGGTATCCGCACGACTGAGACATTTCTTCCTGTATCTCCATGCAACTTGTATCCGAGTAGCAGCAAGGGATCGCCAATAGGGCGATTCATACCTATCATGAAAACCGATGTGATACTATTTATAACATGTATAAATATAGAAAAAAAAAATTCAGACTGTTTCTGAATAAAGTACATTAAAACTAGTAGCAGGACAAAGTCTATTTTCTAGAGAAATTAATCCTATGCTTAAACCAGTTCAAAACGTTTAAATAATATACAGACTACGTGGATTTAAACCGTGCTAGACCAAAATTCAGGTTTCTTAAACAAGATCTTTTCAATGCCACTGAAATGAATGTAATAATGTTGATTAAAGCAAGCAGTAGGATTCGAAAATATGTTTTTGGTGTAAAAATGGGGAAAAGAGCTAATTTTCAACTTGCACTATAATCCGACGTAAAACAGCCAGACTGCTTCACTTATTAAAAATATTACTAAAATATTACTTTTATAGGCAACAGGAAATGTATTGATGTAGAAATAACCTTATGGCTCCTTGAACACGAGGATTCCGCAAGAATCTAGCAAAAAGACTGGTAACTTCTTCAATGTCTACCGCTCGTAGTGAAAATGCTTCTACATTAGTTAAGCATCTAACTGTCCTGTTGCTAAGCAATCGCTGCCCCAGGAGCTTAATTTTCTTTATATCTGGAACAGAAGTCACGTTCATAAAATTATTTTGGTTTTCATGCTAAGGCATGTAACAGTGTGGCTGAATATTTGAAATCCTCAAACATGCAATTCAATTATGCACAGTGAGAAGAAGCTGATTCAACTTAAGAGTTAGTCATAACAGTACCTCTGTTTAATGAAGAATGTTCAAGACACCATGTAAGAAGTTCCTCACCGCAAACATCCCCCTCACATAAGGGAACTCTAATCCTGTCTTCTCCAATGCTCTCCATTTTTCCACGCACAATAAAAACCATCTTCTCAATCAGTCCACCACACTGTAAGATTTTGCTTCCCTTGATGTATGTCTTTTGTCTCAATCTCTCACAAATAGCATCTAATATAGGCTCATCCATGAGTGCAAAAATCCGAACCTGCAAAGGGAACATTTTTAAATTACATGTCATTTCCTGAAGTAACTAATGAGAGTTTAACAAACTTTTAACATCTTTGATTATCCAGAATTCCTAGGATGAAAGAGTTTCGGTTTATATTCCATGAATTTATCAAATAATTGTTTATATTCCATAACTACATATGATCAAACTTATATCCTAAAGTGTATTCAGCATTTACATCTTTCTCAATGAATAGGAAATAGTTCTCTTAATTATTGAGAACTCTCATCTCTTGAGCAGTCAAGTGAGATATACCCACAATTTTCCTGAAGAGTCCTGGCTCATTGAATTATTGCAAGTCAAAGGATTTTTTCTTGTATTCATACCCTATCCATAAAATTTTTATGCACTGTCAAGTTAGTGGTTCGCTTTCTAATGGTTTTCAACATCTTATTGAAGCCAATTTCCCCAACCTAATTGCTTACAGGTTTTCAAATGTATTTAGCTGGGAAAGTGGCCTTAATCATCTGAAATGCAAGATATATTTGTTTTTGACCATAATCAATCAACATGCCTATGTAGAAACTACTCAGAGTTGCAGCAGGACATTCTATATCTTACTTTCTTAACGAATTTGAAGAGATGGCGTCTTATATCTCGCTGAAGGTCTTCAGGCAAATTCTCGAAAAGCATTTCTTCATTGACCCCTCTGGTGGCAGCCCAACTATAACGTTCAGCTTCCCGTACTTGCCTATTCAGTAGAAAAATTTTATGTGTCAATTTGTGAACAAATATGCATCATATGATGAAAGAACTAGATGAAAGAAAACGTAAAGATTCACATCAACTCCATCACTAAAGTCTAGAATTTCTTCCACAGTAAACAGAAATGGTGCAGCCCGCCGATTGCTATCAGATACTAAGCAGCTCACCAAAACTGAAGCCTAGATCAACTCTTCAGCATTAATTAAGTTTTATTTATTCAACTTTATGTATTATAGTGACTGATTTATATGATCCTTCAGAATATTTTGACTTTGTAATCTGTTAGGGTTACAAATATGTGTTATTTGGGATCAAGTGAGATATAGTACCTGGGGATCAAATAGGGTCCAGGTTATGACTCTATTTGATAGTACCAACTTCAGTGTACAAAACTCTTAAGAGAAGAATAAAATAAAGAGGTTGTGCTGTCACTTCTTCTGTATTTGCAATATTATACCTCCAAAAAGTTACAAATTTGAAAGTACTGAAATTGACTACATTTTGAAACCTTTGTTCACACAATTCACACTTCAGTGTAATCTTTTCTCAGAGAGAGTTTGCATTTTCTCATTCAGGTTTTATCCAAGATTTGCAAGGTGACCACTTGAAAAGAAACAAAAGCCTCTTATGGAGATTATATGTAGATTAAAGCAAAATGCAAATGACAATCCATGTTATTGAACAATGCATTGCTCAACCATATAAAAGATGATTTGCAAAGGCAAGATCATCCACTCACAATTTAGACATGCAATTTTTACAGAGGGAAGCTTGATAGACACAGTATCCCTTTCACTACATTAAAATGCACTGTGGTTGTTCTTTGCAGTTGTATTAATGTAGTATGTTCTCCTAAAGGGGAAGGCAACATGTGGTGAATGGCTGGTCATTATAGCAGATCTTTACCTTATGGGGCTGTATTTGATTTTGAACTTGAATCTTATGAAGAAGAAACTGGAAAAGAATTTTGCAATTGAAAAGAAGATAATAACAAGAGATGAGAAATCTTTCCAAAATAAATAAGTAGACCAGCGCATGCGTGCATAGTTAGCGATGTTGTCCACCATATGCAGAGTGACATGCACACCAAGTCCATTGGAGCTTGTGAACTTGGACTTCACACATACTAAGGCACTTGTATGTCTCCACTTCACATTCTCCAAGACACTACACACACTCTAATACATCCTTCATGCATGTATATATAGAAACATGAAACTGAGATACCTTTTTAATTCTTCAGGCAAGCGCCGATGGCTCATCCACTGCTCCACATCACGGCGTCTTAGTGACATTTCCAACCTCCTGGGAAAGCAAACTAAAATTATCAGGCAAAATATTTATTGCAAGGTTTTGGCATCAAATTCATTTATTATGACGAAAGTCTCAGATAACAACGATATTATTTCGCAAATAGATTATTTTCCCCTGCTCTAGACCTTCTATCATATTACCTTAACCAATTGTTCGAGCATGAGCATAAGCCTGATGGTTCAAGGTTAGCATTGATTGCTCAGTTTTATATTTGTCATTTTAACTAAATACACAGCACCACTTATCCATACCTAAAACCTAAAACAGAAGAGAGAGTCTAAAGCAATCAGTAACTTAATATCTCAACCAAAAACAATTAGTCCTCATAATACAACTTCCAAATTAAAAAATTACGGGCACATTACATACTTTAAAGCAATGCATTCTAGTAAGATATTTTTTTCTTCAATTGACTGCGTGAAAGTTCTGTAGGAAAGATAATAGCCATGTTCCAAAGGGGGTTCTGCATGAAATTTTATGAGTAAAAAATTAGGAGGTTGTACCTCTTTACAAGAGCCTGGAGAAAGTTCTGCATATTTCCAATGAGAAAAGCAAAGAGCAAGAGGCCCAGTCCAATGATGGCCATGGTAAAAAGGATTTCCCAGACAAAATAGCTTGGGATTTGATTTCCAGCAAGAGTACTGATTTGCTTCACAAATCAAACATAAAAGAGATAATATAAACAAGCTGTATTAATTGAGCTAGTAGTTAGTGATATTTATTTAACAATACAAAATAGTTTTTACAATAATAACAAGACAAAAATAGAGCTTTACAGATAAGTAAAATGTGTGACATGACCTGGTTATGAAGTATTTCAAGGAAAAATAAACTGTGATTATTTATTAAATTAAATTATCATTACCTTTATATAATAAGGTACAATAATCACATTTGTTAAGAAACAATTGCAAACCTATTTCTAATTGGCCTAAAATCAAGTGATCACATTTGCTAAAAATTTAACATAAAAAGATTAACCAAAACAAAGAGGTGATAAAAAGTTACCTGGAATCCCCAAAACAATGAATAGGTGTATCTGGTGATGATACTACTTTTTGTGGTAAGTTCAACAGCTTCTTGGTAAATTCCATAAGAAAAATCACCATCTTTTACAAAACAAGCAGTAGCATTCGCATTGCTTGTCCAGTTCATCCATGTATCAAAATATTTATATTGTCCAACATCATTCCCATGGCCACAATCTATGAATTTCATACAATACTTCTCGATTGAGGACGTATGGCAAGCATCTCGAAGACATTGATTAACTCTCTGTACAAGGAAGAGGACAGCAAGGAAGAAAATAAAGAAATTTGTTAGAAAACTTTCATCCAGTCACGAATAAAGGTAATTTTCCAACTTTTTTCCCATAAAAAAAAAATATTAAGCAAGCAAAACATTATAGACAGGGAATGCATGCCCATCATAAGAAAAAAAGCATAACAGGACATAATCATAGAAGTAAAAAAAATTAAGCAAGTTAATAAATTACAAAAATACCCTTTCTTTTTATTCTTTTTTGTCCTTAAAAGTCATTAAAAAAGAATTACATAAGCATTTCACTTGACAGAACTACGTTGACAATCATTATAGAATTTGCTGACATGTTTATGCCGCATAAATTCATAAAATAATACATTCAGGTGCTGGATTTGAAGAGAGACAATGACCTAAGTGCCATCCTATGGAGCAAGTAGAGAATACAAACATATTTTTTGGGGTGTCTCCAGAAATACTTCCACTCATGTTGGAACATATGACTGTAATAACCAACTAGCCTTTACTTTCAACAGGTTGAGTTTTGCTCATAGCGTCAATTTGAAAACTTCTCCGTCACTAAGCTGTAACATAATGTATTAAAAAGTTTACCAAAAATCCCATTTAACACTAAGAGTACCCAAATAATGTTTACCTAACACTATGTTAGGTTTAGAGGAATACCCAAACAATATTTAGCTGATTTTATACTATTACACTGAAATGAAAATGATTTTTTTTTTTTGACACCAGTGATCCCTTGACCTTTCTATGCTCAGTGAGTTCTAAAAGACTACTATCTAATCCCTATGTTAGGCCTTAGTATTATTGTTTGGGACCCACCCACTAATTTAAGCTTTTAGGTCAAATAATAGCTTAACATAATATCACAGCCATTTTTGACCAAAGGGCCTTGTGTTTGGGCCCTTGAGCTTTTGGTCAGGCGGTAATTAACACCTACAACTTTAGTAGCCAGGAAACTGAAGGGAGGGATTTGAAAAATTGTTAAACTCTTGGTTACACCCAAGTGTCTTTTACCACTCAACACAAACCCTTAGGGTCATCAAAAGGAAAATAATGAAATCCCAGTCATGGAAAACCATATTAATTTTACCTAGATAAAGGTTAACTATGATAACTAGAACAAGAGTGAGTACTAACAACTTACCAAGAAGGCAATGTAAAGAGCAGGGTTGGGTTTCAATACCACTTACAGATGTTTTTTAATGGAGGCTTATGTATATGTTTTTTTCTTCCTTTCAGGTTCTGAAGTTTCCTGTTTTAAATTAATCAGTATAATACAAATTAAGATGAAAGAAAATTCTCTTAAAAAAGACTTGGGTCATTAAAATCAGTGGTCAACCCGCCACCCGTTGATGAAGATGAAAAATCTTGGATCTTCAAATATTTTAATGCGTCTCAAATTTCTCTTGTTGGTTACTTACAGTTTTACATATGAGAATATTGACTGACACACAAGAACAATTTATCAGCAACTACAGTACAGTTTACTTCAGAAGTTACTGAACATTTAATATAGTGGCAGGGCGCTGAAGATTTACCATCCTCTAACAACTAATGCAATGCACCTAAGAATATATGGAGTGATAAATTTTGACTAATGTCTAATGCAATGCACCTAAGAATATATGGAGTGATAAATTTTGACTAATGTCTAATGCAATGCACCTAAGAATATGTGGAGCGATAAATTTATTCAAAAAGACAATGATACAATGTTTTTGACTTTTAAACAATCACTTCAAGCGAATATCAATTAGGGGTAATGCTATGCTTGAACTTCTCATGTTATAGACAGCAAAAACTGATTCTTAAATGTATTGCTGTCAGTTCAGCAACTGAGAATATAAACAAGTTCTAAATGCAACAAGTGCTCCAAAAAAATAAAAAAAATAAAAACCTTATAACCACATTTACTTACCTGTAACCCAAAGAGGTACCAGCATGAGCCAACAATGTGACCAGACAATACGAAGGTGAATAGATTAATGAAAAAATTTGCCCATGCCGACTCAAATATGAAGCCCGTTGGTGACTGACCAGCAAAAAGAGGCAGAAACCTATACAACCTGGGAATGTACTGAACAAGAACTGCTGCACGTAAAAGATTTTTGGCATAATTTGCTCCAGATGATCCCAAGAATTTCGGTATGACCAACAAGATTATGATCTGCAAATAAGTGAAGGAGAAACAGTGGATGCATCACAATAAAGCCTATGTCATAAGTCATAGACATAAATAGGTATCCGGATACAGCAACTGGTTTGTAGTAAATTTAAGAAGACTATAGAGCATAGATTTCTATAGTTTTCTTTCTCTTTTTTCTTCATCAATATGACTCTTACGAGGAGAATACCATTTTTCATTTTCTAGAGTAGAAATCAATACAGTGAAAAGATAGACCTTTTCATCCATGATCCACTCACCAACTTGCAAATATGCAACAACAGGCATGGTTATGCATGCTTAAATATGCACATTTATGACATGCTCAAAAGCATCGACCAATTCTTAAAGGCCTTGTTTTTTCCTCTTGTTTTCATATGATCCGACCAGTTCTCCACAGTGCAAAATGATCACACATCTTAATCCATTCAATTAAACCCCTATCCTTGTACATCTAAATTCTAAAGCCTATTGCTTCAGTTTTTTCTTGGGAGGAAGGACTAAAGCATGAGCAAACTCTGACCACTGTACTACCATAAGCTGAGTGCTATCTGAAGTCATGATACATTCATAGGTCTACAACAATTTAGTATTTTTAATGTCAAAAAGAAGAACAACACACATCCAATGTCTTGTTTAATGCAACTGAATACAAACACTAGCTACAAAAACTTCAAGCCTAGTCTACCAATAGTCTCAACAGACAGAAGACATAAAAAGATTTAATGCTGTCCCTTAGAAATATTTTCACATGTATACTTGAAAGTGTTTTTAGTCAATAACTTAACGATTACACCCAACACACAAACAACATTTTGTAACAAATTTAGGTAAACACTACAGATAGCAACCAATTGCAGGGAGAGAGAATATTAATGAAAATAGGAAAAGGAAAATAAAAACCAATGTGCCCACTCTTCTTTCTCTTCATATTGACAGTGATGAGGTGAGTTGAATTACATTTGTATCACTTCCAGTGTTCATAAAAAGTTCTAAGGTCAAATATTTTCAGCCATCTTTCTGCTTTTAAGTCAGAGTTCTTTTGCATTACCAAACATACTAAATCATGATATGCTCAGAGTTGTCAAATCTTCAGCACTAAAGACCCCACACCTCAAACCGAGAACAAAACCAGATCTTACAATAAGGAGATTTGCAAATTGACCATATAGATGTAAATCTTAAGTAGAAAGCAAGAAATAAAATGTTACCACAGAAGAGTGGGGAAAGAGTGGGATGGAGCAAGGAGGATAAAGTAAAACTCACTTGAGGAAGCGGTAATACAACAAATAAGTCGATAAAAAAGTATCCATGAAGGTAATTGAGAGCAATTTTCTTTGGATGGTCAACTAACTCTCCTACACCAACCACCCTAGAATCTGGAGCGAAATAGGCCAGTCTAAACTGCATAAAAGTATATAGTTCAGTGAATGAACATCATTTATATTGATCATTTATTGAAGCTGAACAACTTAAGAGTCCAGCGAAATCTACCGAATTCAAATATCATACCAAACAAAAAATATCATTAGAACATAAAAGTTAAACATACTAGACAAAAAATTAAAATTTTCCCTTAAGGTATTGCTTAGAACATTAAACTGATCATGTTATTTCCACAAATTAACTTCTGATCACTATATGAGCGAGAAATAATAAGTACTTCCATTGCATTCTTACAGCAAGAACTATTACAAATTACCAAATTGATTGCGTTTATTCCTTTTTTTCTCAAATCTTAATATAAAGAGTCATAATTGCTGCTGTAGCCATAACCTCAATTAAACCAGAGAGACTATGGGAAAACATGATCTAAACTGTATAAAAACATATAAGTAGGTGAATAAACATCATTTATATTGATATTTACTGAAGCTGAACCACTTCAGAGGTCCAGCAAAATCTACTGAATTCAGATATCATACCACGCAAAAAATTCAGAAGAACATGAAAATTAAACACACTGGACAAAAAGATGAAAATCTTCCCTTACAGTATTGCTTGGAACATTAAACTGATCATGTTATTTCCGCAAATTAACTTCTAATTACTATATGGGCAAGAATTACACATTACAAATTGCAAATTACCAAATTGGCTGTGTTTATTACACATAACACCTTTTCTTTTTGACATTTTAAAATAAAGAGTCATAGTTCCTGCTGTAGCCACAACCTCACTTAAACCAGAGAAACTGTGGGAAAACATTTTCTAAACCTGCCTTAATCTACTCCCAGCATAATTGAGCTCAATACAATCTTTCCAAACCCAACAAACTAAGAAAACAAGAGTAAGTTGGGCATTTCAGGTTTCTTATTTTATACTTAAGTTTTATATTTTGAGTGCATGACTGCTACTGAATATCTGAGAAAGAAATTAAAAAATCAATCTAAGCCCTATCATTTTGGCATTGGTGGTCTCACTGAGAAAATGTATGGCCGATCAATGATATAAAAATTCATATAGAGAAGGAGCTCTACTGGTTATTCCAAGAATAACAGGATGACTGCAATATTAGTAACGGTAAAACTAATGACAAAAAGAACCAAGAAAGAGCTACCCAACCTGCAGTGAAGGATCAATTTACCTGAAGAAATATGTTGAGAAAGTAAATCATATCAGTTAAGCTTCTGAAAACCACCATTGCTGTTGTCATGTGCCAGTTAAGAACTATGCACTTATTATCCTGCATTCAAAATAAGGTTTGCGTAAACCAAAAGAAATATGAGCTCCAGTAATAAACCAAAAATCTAGGACAACCACATATTATAGCTTTAAAAGAAGTTTAAATGTATTGTAAGAACAAAACAGGACACAAACTACGAACTATGGTATTTAGCAAACTATTGAACAGGAAAGCTACAGAAAACATCTTAACTAAATAATCAACCAACCACAAAACACCTTGGAAGAGCATTTTGCTACATAACTTGGGACAAGATAGAGCAATTAAAGTAGGGCAATTTATGAAATCTAGTCAAAACATCATTTGGGGCCGTGTGCATTTTCTTATTGTTTATATTTCCAAACAAGGTAAGTTGTATTTTCTTCTTATCTAAGGACTTGCACAGGGATTGCTCAATCTAATTAAATATGTTTCCCCATGTTAATAATTTATTATGGTATTCTCGTGTCACTGTCATTAGAATTTTACACAGAGCACCAAATGGTCCACAAGCTAACAGTATTGACAAGACTATCTACAAAAATATCTGCAATTTTGCATTCTAGAATCTAGGGTATGCAACAAGATGTGGGATTCTGCTACATGTCGGTATTGAGCTTAGCATCTATCCTGCAATGCAAGCAATTATTTGATCCTAAAACGCCAAACAAATTATTGAATCAAATATATGTCAAAACAATATGGTAAATAAAAAAAAACCAAGTTTCTATGAATAGACATTTTCCCTAGAGCCATATTTAAGCGCACAAATTATCAAAAGTAATTACTGAATAAGATATCAAGCACAATATTTTCACAAGTAAAAATTGAAAGAACCATACCTCTTGTACAGACAACAAGAAGAAGAACAAGGGATCTAAAAAAATGGCCACCAAGCAAGAAATGACAAAAAATTTGTTCCACCGCTGAACAATTTGAGCATGAGGATTCATAATCCCAGGAACATATCCACGCAGAAAAGAAATAAATCTCCTGGCCCAACCTTTGGCATCCCCGTAAAGAGCATTATGGAACTGTAAATGAGTAAAAATAAAGAATATTGCAGAAATAAGTTGAAGCTATGGCACATGATCATTCCAGAAAATAACAAAGTAGCTACCTATTGTTATACTGTTCTTCCTTGATGCAGCTGAGAACTGCACCTGAGTAAATAATAAAAGGCAACAAAATTACAGACTCAAAAGTGAATTCAGTAGCTTGAGAAAGAAAAAATACCTTGGGATCAAATAAACCAGAAGCTTTTGGTTGTTTTGTTTCTGCTGCTTTGTAATGATAATATGTTGGGCAAGTTGTGCAGTAAGGATCATTGCACATTCCCAATTGTCCAGACCTCAGTAAATGTTCATTTTTTGCAGCATAACCATCATCAAGCCAATCATTCTGGTCCATTTTGTTGAAAGAAGGAAATTTTTCTGCCTTATATTCCAACCGTTTAAGACCTGTAACTCCTGGATTTGTGAGGAAAGCATTTTCAGGTTTACGGCTAATGTATAAAGGACCACTCATTGGTATAAATGGTGTTCTTCTTTCAGTCCGTAGGGGACCAGTATGTCCTACAAGATTAGCTTCATTCTCATAGGACTCCATGGAGTTAGAAGGAATAGACATTGATGCACTCCTGGTCCTAGAAGCAAACATTTGAAGTCGAGAATCAACATTTCTATCAGATGATTTTGGTAAGGAGTCTGGTAGCATTGGTGCCTCATCTTTTTCATATCCAGCCATTTCTAATGAAATAGACCTGCAAAAGAAAATAAAATAGACTAAACGTGCAAAACACATAAATTCATATGTCATCATTGAACTTTAATACACAGGCAAATAAACAAACTTTTACTTATATTAAAAAAAATTCACTAATTCTATGGAATTTCCAAACTTGATCCAATGATTATTCTTTCACATAATTCTTTGCTTTTATCAACTTATCTCGGCTGATCTCTACTAAGTGAATTTCACACACCAATACAGAGCTCATTAGACATCTAAATTTTCTACTTTGTTTAAATAAGGAATAAAAGAACATATGTTCTACATATTGGAGCTAGAGTTGCTTAGAAGAAATTCATGGGCAACTTCCCTCCTGTGCTTGCCATGCCTTCCTATCTTGCTCATTGCTTCTGATGCTGTGGCCAGAATTACTTTGCCATCAGTGACTAAAAAGCACAAAAAAACTAAGCTATTATCTCCCAGATTATCCTTTCTACTATCATAGGATCCAATAGCAATCTCCTAAGTTTGGAACTCTCAGATATTTCTAGATCAACAAATAAATATATATAGAGTCCTTTCCTGCCAGAATTGTTCAAAATTCAAACCAACAATTCTATGTACAAAGAATTGCTAGAAGACAAACCTTAACACTAGCTACTTTGATTTAATAAAAAATATAAATAATGTAGATTAAATGAAGCTGAACATGAGTTAACAGAAGAAAATGTCCAGTCCGAAACAAATCCAAACAAATAATTTATCCGGCAAATTTCCAGTTATTAAGAACTCTTCCATTGTTTGTTTAGTAATATCGTACTTTGAGCAAGGGCATTTCCGGCAGCTTGATAGAAGTCAAAATAAGTAAAATATCAAAATACTAGCCTATCCAAAAATAAATAAATACACAAATAAAAGAAAAAATCTCCGCATTTTACTAAAATCTTATCTCCTCCTTCTACCAAGTTGTACAACATCGGTTTTAATCTTTTCAACTTCCGATTTCCGATTCACGGCGACATGAACTTACTCGTACGTCTAAACGGTAGCATTTTGCTCGTATCCTCACAACTCACATAAAGAAACAAAGCATAATCTTGTAATTTCTCCTAAATTAGTTGACAAAACCAATCACAAACAAAAATTTACCATTTCTTCATATGTAAATTGATAAAACAGAAGAAAGCGAACCTTATTGAATCTAAACTCTCGGCTACAGACTGCGAAACGAAAGAATCAATCGAAGCAATGCAGTGAAGAGAAAGAGAAATTCCGTGTGTTCACAATAGACTGAACTGAAGAAGAAGACGAGTAAAGTGTCTTGAATTCATTGATGAATTCAACACAACGATGATATGAAACTTTTTGAAGAGAGAAGCGGAGACTGAGAGAGAGAAAAGAGCTGACTAAGACTTTAGAATTAAATGAGAATTGAATAAAGAATGCTGATTTGCATAGACTTTGAAAAGTCAGTTGAGTTGTTGTGAGAGCGGAAGCTTTGGCTCCGTCTGATTGGTGTACCTGTTGCCATCTGCGCTGCCCCATACACCCTCCAAACACATCAAATAATATTCATGATTTCGATAATAACATCTACGGTCCTAATGTTCTATATTTCGTCAACGAGAGAGATAGCCTGTATATTTATATCAAATAGATCCATGACACTACTTCCATACCCTTACAAAATTGAAATAAAAATTCTAAATGCTAAAAATTAGTTTAAAAAATAAATGAATTTTATGAAAAATTAATATTATTGTACAATTTTTTACTTTTAAATTAAATGAAAATCAACAATATTAAATATAATCTTATTAAATTAGTAGTAAATGTTAAAATCTATTTAGTGTAAGTTTTTAAATAAAATTTTGATAATTCTATTTTTTTTTTAAAGTCTAAAATTTAAAAATTTTTCTCATATGAATAAAATAATTTTTTAAATCCTCTAAGAACTCTTCTTCGTTTACAACAAAAAAACATGGTTTTACCTTAAAAAATATTTTAACAAAAATAAAACTAAACAGGCAGAATTTTAACCTTAATATGGAAAGGGTATTTTAGTCAATTTTAGGGGTAGTGGATAGGATCTATTTGATACAAGTGAAAGAACTATGACCTGCCTTGAGCAATTAAAAATTTAGGGCCCACATGTCATTGTATTAGTAACTAGTTTATTAAATAAATAAATACAAAGAATTCAATCGAGCCTACACTTTACTCTTGTTTATTTTTTATTTTGTATTTTAGTATTAAAGGAAATATCTGTCCGGTATTTCTTCGTCGTTCCCTCCGAGCTGTTAGCTCTTTTGGCGGCCAAATGCTTTAAGCGTTATTTTTTTTTGCCACGTCAGCGTCGACATAAGGAATTATTGACTTTGAAGCGTTCTTATTCGTAGCTTATATTCACATTGGGATTTTACAAATGTGCCCGATATGATTAATAATTGTTCCTTGGGAACATTATCATATTTCTTTCTAGATATTTGAGATTACATCATTTATATAAAAATTACAGAAAATATATCAATTATCTCTATTATAATTATATTTAACCATTGATACAAAAATAAATATATAAAAATATTATTATTTAATATTTTTTATTTTTTTTTTTACAGAAGAAATTTTTTTTTAAATCTTTACATAATTAATAAAAGTGAAATTAAAAAAAATTTACTTTTTATCTTTTTAATCAATTAATATACATATTTATGGCGAGAGAGTGTTTATTAAAAAAATTTATACTTTAAATCAAAATTTTAATTTTCTTATCTTTTAGTATATGGTTATTTTATTTATTTTGTACACTTAATTAATTAACACACACAAAACAAGACAAAAATAAATATTGTTAAAAAAATATTTTAAATAAAAATAATTATAAATATTTGAATAAATTCAATATTTAGTATTAATTGACTAATACTATAAAAAAATATATAATAAAATTTTTTTTTTAAGTAATATAATTTAAATATAACGAGAGAAATGTCATAATATCTTTTATTTTTAAAATATTAGTGTCCTTTCGATAACAATTTCAAGAACTATGTCCTGCCTTAAGAAATTAAAAATTCAGAGCCCGCATGTCATTCTTTTAATAATTAGTTTATTAAATAAATACAAAGAATTCGATCGTACCTATACTTTACTCCTTTTTTATTAAATTTTATATTTTTACTATTAAAAGAAATATCTGCCTGCTTTTCCTACGTCGTTCCCTCCGAGCTGTTAGCTCTTTTGGCGACCAAATGCTTTTAGCGTTATTTTTTGCCACGTCAGCGTAGACGTAAGGAATTATTGACTTTGAAGCGTTCTTATTCGTAGCTTATGTTCACATTGAGATTTTACTAATTTGCGCTGTGTGATTTATAATTGTTTGTTAGAGATATTATCACTTTTTTTTTCCAGAATTAGAATTATATCACTTATATACAAAATATAAAGAATTTATCACTTATCTCTCAAAATTACTTATATACAAAATATAGAGAATATATTTGGCTTACACTCAAAATCTTCTTGAACCATATTCACTATTTTATAGAATATTTTTTTTTTTTTTATAAGAAATTATGACAATCAAATTACTAAGAGAATAAGAGATTGAATTTATCTTTAAATTATGTTCGAAATTGAAATGTTACGACTTTAAAATTATAACCATTTTTAAATAAAAATTTTAAACAATAAATATTAATAAAAAAATGAACGGATTCTATAAAATTAAATATTAGCATACATATTTCTCAATTTTGTTTTCAGAGTGAAGTAGAAGTTAATAATACTAAATAATACCCTTAAATGTTTGTAGCTTTTAAAATTATTTATTAATTAAACGTATCTAAAGGAAGGGTTTAAGTGAATATTAAAGAAGCAGAAGTAGCACCACTCTTTAAGTATTATTGTCCTCAAACTAAATTGTAAGCTATTCACATATGATATTGGATTTACATTTATGTAAGCCAAAATAAATAATATAGTTTAGCATATTTTCGGCTAATCTTAACAATTGACATTTCAACAAATAACAAATAAAAAAGGTATGTATAATATTTTAAATTAAAAGGATATAATGAACACGAGTCATGATATAAATAATTATGATTATTTATAGATAATATATCGTATAATATTTTGTATCTTAATTTTAATATCAGAGAATGGTAGAAAATAAATTGGCAGAACTTGGCATTGTTATTTATTTCACAAAGATATATATATACATACGTGTGTGTGTGTGTGTGTATGCAAATCAAGGAACCGAATTGAGAAGTTTTGATGCCAAAACTATGTAAATTAAACTAAAGTATGTAAATGTCCTTAAATACCCTTAAATTGAGAAGGCTTATTATCCACTTTTTTTTTTTCATAATTATTTTATTGATATAAGTTAATTAAATTAAAGTGAGTAAATACTCATAAAAAATAAGTCTCTAGTAAGCGAAGTAATGTGAACCTCCAATAATAAAAGTAATATTATGAATTATAAAATATTTGTTAAAGTTTAGGGAAGTGAAGAGCATAACCAAAAGTAAATAATTAAGATACCAAAATGTTTAAAATGTAAAATTAATCAACCAAAATTTTAAAGATAATTAATAAATTAAGAGATAATTAGGCAATTTTGTAAAGTGCACAAATCAATGTATATATAAAATTTAAAATATAAATATCATAATAAGAATTTAAAACAAAATTGTGAGCCTTCGAGACAAGACCCTTCCCTAAAGAAGCTCTCACTTAAAATGACGGAGTATTAAAAAAAAAAATGCATTCTTCCTTGGTTACCATTAGGGCAACATTTCAAACTATGAGTTGAATTTAAAAGTGGGATATTAATTCATTAATTATTATTGTGCAACAATCTTTATAATGTCAAGTCTCCGTCGAGAGCTGTGAGTTGAATTTAAATAAACGTGGACTATCTCCAAATTTGAATTCTTTTAAAATTCAAATCAAAGTTTTGACTCATAATATTCACAAGACGAAAAAGAATAACAAATAATCATAACCATATAATTAGATAGAAGTCGCAGGTCGCAAAAGATTTTTCTTTCTTAAGTGTTACGGAACTAAAAACTCAAGCTTTTCTTTTTGTTTTAATTAGTTCAAAATAAACCAGATAATCAGATATTTATACAGTCAGGCATGATCCCTATTAATCATTGTATCCACTAAAAATTAAAAAACATGACAAATAGACATAAATAAATAGGTAACATTTTCATTTTGGGAAACATTTTTGAGGAAGACTTGTGTTTTTTGGTTTGGAAATTTGTAAAGACTAAATTAATTTTGGAGTTGCAACCTTCCATTTTTGTATCTATTTTTGCCATTGGATTATTCCCCGGGAACATATGGAAAGTTAATCTGGAATGGGCCTCGACTAAAGCTTTGGCCCGGTAAGAACTTAAGTCTTGAATACAGGAGTCTCGTGTTCAATACGAGCACTTAAAAGTTTCTGAGAGGATTTTCCCTCAATTTGAAGATAAATATTTCTTTAATACGAAGGCTCTTTTAAGAGAATGTTCTCTCAATTTCTGAATAGCTATCACTTAGGATGACAATTCGTGTCCTTGACATCGAAAATTTAAATAAAAAAATTTATTACATTATACATATATATATATATAAGGGACTTACATAATTTCAAGTATTTTTTTAAAATATTACACAAATACACTTTTTGTACTGATATAAAAAATCTATCGAAAGTGAGAAGTTGAGATTATTGTAAGTTTAATCGATACCTGCGAAAGTCTATACATAGTTTGAACAAAATCTAACTTAATTTCAAGTGTTTCTTAAGTAGTGAGAAAGTATATGGTTGTATCTTGTGTTTCTAATATTAATAAAACGTTTCTGCTTAATTTCTTTTGAATAATGATATGTATTTCTGTAACTTCTTTCAAGTTTATTATTGCTATTATTGTTAATTATAATCATTTATCGTACTTAAATTTACTGTTTTTAATTATTAGATTCGTACAATCCAATTATTCAAGTCTAAAGTCTGAAAAGTAAAAATTATTGTTGCCAACTCAACAATTTGATTTACCAATAAAAGCAATTAATCGTTTATTATTTTGATAATTTTCCTTAATTTTATTTTGAGTTCTATCCCTTTTATTGCCCACAAAATTCGTTAGATGGGGTGAAATTTTCTCATCTCCTTTTTTTTTTTTTATTGTCATAAGCTTTAACATGAAAAAAAATTAATTTATAAATTTAATTTATTATTTTAAGTAAAAAATTTAAGTCGAAAGAATACACCTTATAAACATGTTTATATAATATTGATGATTTTTTTTTTTGGTTCTTTGAGGGATAAGACTTTTGTTCCCTAATTTTGTTGTTTTAGTTATTTCTTCCAATAGATATTTGTCTCTTTATTGAAGAATAAAAAATATATAAATACTATGATAATTTTTATATAATATATTTTTTTTATTAATTACCATATATTAATAATAGTTTTATTTAGAATAACGTTAAAATAAACTAACAATACCAATCTATATTCATAAACTTTAGGAATATAAAAAAATTATTTAATTTAATATAATATTATTAACAATATATAAAAATTTATCAAATGTATTCTTTTGACTTCAATTTTTAAATTAAAATAATAATGCAAATTTTTATCTATTGATCTTATATATATATATAGAGAGTAACTCAATAATTTAGTATAATTTTTAATATTATTTATAAACTAATGCATTTAAATACTCTTCATAATTGAGATTAAATTTAATATAAAATGGCTGTAATAAAAATTTTGTACGTAAAATGATGTGTAATAGAATAATGCAATATAAAGATTAAAATAGTAAAGCGAAAGTATGTTAAAATCAAAGATAAATATTAAAATAAAATTTATAAATTTTGATTTTCAGTATTTAAAAATTTTGAGTACTGAGAGCAGTTTGAGATTTGGAGAATGAAATACACAGAAAATATTTGGGGCGGGGTGTTTTGGAGCATTCAGTTTGGAATCACCCCAAGGCCTTGTAGAATTTTGCCAACCCTCATATTATTTCAATTAAATTAATGCAGATTTTTTATCTGCTTGTATTTATTTCAAGAATAAGAACACAATTGTAAAGATATATTTAAAAATTATAACTGTGAGGAGATAGATATATAGAAAAATGCAATTATAAACAGATATCTACAAGGAAAATTACTATTACCTCTTGTTAGATTCCCATTTAATTCATTTCCTTCCTGATATACATTGAAGTATCTCAAAACTTCTACTTTTAAAAAATTTTCTGTTAGATTAACAGAAAATTAGTCCTTTTACAATAATTTTGACGTACGCATAATAAAACAAAAAACATTTTATTGACATACATTTATAATTTTATTATAAAAATTATTTTCTTATAAAATATAATACACTTTTCAATGATATACAATAATATTGTCATGGATATATATTTTTTTCTTTATAACATATTTTATAAATTTATTTGAGTTTATGATATATTGATTATTTTGTAAAATTGTTATCAGTTTAATGTTATATATAAAAATTATATATTGTTTCTTTGCAATTTTTTATAAATTTTCTTGCGACCATTATTATCTATTGATTATAGAATCCTACAAACTCTTTAATAAACCCAAATGTAAGAATTAAAAAAAAAATTAAAGAGTGAAAAGGAAATCCCCATCATTAAAAAACGAAAATCAAAATTAAAAATAGAGAATTTATTTTGATATCTAAAATTCTCCTTTCAAAATACACCGTAAACAAAGTGGAATTTCCCTCTCTTAATTTCACCTCTCTTCCCATTTCTCAATCAAGTCCTGCATACTCTTGATTAATTTTAAAATTTCTGTTAGCAGGTCTATCTGGGTTTAATTTTTACTAATTTGAAATGAGTGAAAATATTTTCCACATTTAAGAATTGAAGTTTTACCCGTTAAACTAATTAACACCTAATACATTAATTAGTCAAAGGCAATTTTGGGAAAGTTATAAATTTGTAATTTTTTGAGTAATGTAAGTGCAGTTTTGTATATTAAGTCCAAAACTTAATAAAGCAGGATTAGTACTATTAATTTCATTTTTCTATACATAGGACCGGGGTTATCTTCCATTCTGTACCCAAAAAGCTTCATTGTCTATACCAATTATTTAGAAAGCTCAGTTCTTAATTTCCTTTTCTCATGTCCAAAAAATTCATCAAACCCTCAGTTCCAACTCCAATTCACCTCAGAAACCTTAAAATATCATTTCTTGACAGCTTCCTCCTTCAATGCACATGCGCTTCATTCTTTACTACCCAGCAGCAAATGCCCAAATCTCCATCTCCCTGCAGAAATCACTGTCTGAAATCTTAACCCTCTTCTACCTATTAGCTGGAAGAATATTGGACAAAGAAAATCGCTCGGTGAACTGTAACGATGAAGGAGTTGAATTTATAGAAGCTGAAGTTGATGGGCAGCTATCTCAGATCCTCAACGGAGAATATGAGGCCCAGCTGTAAAACAAGTTTCTTGCAGGTTATACAGAATCAGCTTCAAGTCCTTTACTGGGAATACAAATCAATATGTTCAAATGGGGTGGAGTAGCCATGGGCTACCGCATATGCATGTCTCACAGAGCAGCTGATGGGTTTGCTTTCTGGACATTCATCAATGCATGGACAAAATCATGATGCTATGGAGCTGTAAATGGAGTAAGCAGCCCTAGTTCGATGTGGGTATTATTATTTTTCCAGCAAGAGTTTTATTGAAGATTGAAGTTCCGATACCTTGCCCAATGAAATCTGGACTGAAGATCGTCACCAGGAGGTTTGTATTTGATGCAGAAGCAATAACAAAGCTGAAGGCTCAAGTCACTGCAGGGAGTACGTCTGACTGCATACCTAAGCGCCAAGTAATTAACACGAGTTGACGTGGTAACGGCATTAATATGTAGGCTCACATCACTGCTCTCCGAGCAAAACATGGTCGTCTGAGAGATTTTCTGCTACTCCTTCCAGTGAATTTGCGTATCAGAAACATGTTTTGGAGACATTTTCCGGTTTACAAGTGCAAGGACGAGAATAAGATGAAGTTGCATGACTTTGTTGATTTGATAAGGGATGCATGCAGGAAGCCTGCAGCAAGAACTGATCAAGAATTTGGTGACGATGCTTTCCCCTCAACTGTGATAAATCCCTACAAAGAATACTGCGACGAGTTGAACAAAGAAGAGGCAGATGTGAGCATTTACAGTCGCTGTTGGGGGTTTCCAATTTACGTTGATTTTGGATCGGGAAGCCTGCATGTGTAAGTGGAATACAAATGCCTTTCGAAACTGTTATGCTGTTGGACAACAAAGAAGGTAATGGAATTGACCCTTGGGTGAACTTGGATGAGAAACTCATGTCTCACTTTCTACCATATACATATTAATTAACAAAATTCTAGCTGCGACCTGATCATAAGAAATAAGAACAACAAAAACTGCCGTTGAAACCCCTAAAAGAAAGAAAATCTGTCTTAGACCCCATGCATATTTTTTCTTACGGTATATAATAGAAATACAATGACTTAAATGATACGATAAAATTATTGACTTCTTATCTCTATTTACAGTATGCTTCCTATAGGAGTGTAAATTAAACTTACTATTTAAATAAATATTTATATAATATTTTCTTGTGCTAATCAAATACAATGATATTTCATTTAAATTGGTAAAGGCAGAGAAAGGCGAAAAAAATTTGGTTTCTTACAAAGGCAAAGACAAGAACCAATAGGTCCTTGTTCATGTCAAAATTTTAATATTATTGATATAAGTTAATTAAATTAAAGTATGTAAATATCCTTAAAAAAGTTACGACCTCTCGTAAAGGAAGTAACATCAACCTCCAATAACAATAACAGAAGAAACATTAAAATTATAAAATATTTATCAAAGTTTAGGGAAATGACAAAGTGTTAGATAAAAAAAAATGTAGGGATTAAAATATATTGAAGAGAAATAGTTATAACCTGTTTTATTATTTTTTTTATACGAATTAATATATTGAAGAAATTGTAGGATAAACTTAGTGTTTTCTTTGATCTCTATTTATAGTAGCTAGGTTTCTGATAAGCCACGATGAAGTTAATTTCTAACTTGTGACCCACGGTATCTAATTTATCAATTAGCCAGCTGGCCCCGTTAGGAATTGGTTGTATCAGGGAAGATTTTTTTTTCCCTAACAGATAGACATAAATTAATGTGGAACATATTTTTCATTTTCGGACAGGATTTTGAAGGAAACTCGTGCGTTTTGGTTTTGAAATTAATAACGACCAAATTTTCGAGTTGCAAACTTCTATTTTTGTCACTGGATTATTAGGGCAGTAGTACTTAGGTGAAGTTAATCTAGAATGGGCAGGGATGACTTCAAAGTCAAGGCTAAATATCGAAGCCCACTGATGGATGAGGGCACTTGTACCAATAATATGCGTGATGGATTAACCAGTTTATGTCAGTCGTGGACATGGATTTTGAATTTTCTTCTTTCAACATGATCAACAACATTATTGAAACATTACTTACAAAAGTTGCTTACAACACACAAACTTAAGCAACATTTATTTATTTATATTATTCAGATAACGTGCGTATGGCGAATGCATCAGTTATGAGGTTTGGCTTGATTGTTTGCTTGAACAGCTGCCTGACCGGCGTAAGTGCAGCATGTGCAACCTCTCCCATAATAACCACCACCGCAGCAACCGTAACGGCAGCCACCACCAGGAGGAACCGTAGGATAACCGCTGCCAGGAGGAGCGCCGTACCCTGGAATAGTAGGGCTGCCGTACCCTGGAATAGTAGGGCTGCCGTACCCTGGAGGGTACTGGTCATCGCGAATTCCATTTGGCACTGTGGCGGCCTCCTTAGCTGCATACATGTATATGTATAAGTATCAATTACGACGTTAATTAGAGAATAAAAACAGCCGTAAATAATAATTAATGCACCAGATACGTACAGAACCCAGTAGATCGATTATGATAATAAATTGAAACTTGCTAGCTCACCCTTTTTTTCGACATCAGTAGTGGAAGAACTCTCAGCAAGGTCTCTACCTCCGACCGCAGAAGAAATAAGAAGAACAAAAATTGCCATTGAAACTCCTAAGAGAAAGAAAATCTTAGAACCCATATTTTTTCTCATTCAAGATATATAATAGAAACACAACCACTTAAAATGATATGATAATATTAGTGAGTTCTTATCCCTATTTATAATATGCTTCCTAAAGGAGTTTACATAAAACTTACTATTCCCGGAATAATGTAGATGAAAATGACCGGAGTTACGACTTGTATGCCTCCGCTTTTTGTTGCTACATGTGCTGGACCCTCTTCTGAACCCTAGTGTCGCTGGGTTATTAGGACAGTACGTATTAACGTGGACTTGAATGGGATGAATTCAAAGTCAAGATTAAATTCAAGCCGTTGATCGCCCCTCCAAGCCAAAGAAAAGTATGATGGATGGAGACAGTCTTTAGCATTAATATCACGCAATTTGTTTGTTTCGCTGACCTGTTTGTGTCGGTCGTCGACTTTGAGTTTTCTTCTGCCAATGTGGATAACGTCTTCGATGTTTCAGTTTAGGGCAGGAAATAAAGTAGCCCACCCTATTGCCAATTACGATTTATCATGTTGTTATTTTATTTGGTATTCTTTTAACCCATTTAACACTCTTAAATATCTTAGATAATGTTTTATTTCCTTAATTAATTTTATATTACTACAATATGTTTTTACAATATTTAATTTACGCTAATATTTGTAAAAATATTCATCTCATCCTTAAATCATTAGCAATTGTCGTTAAATGTTAAATATTAACTGCAGATCTTAATTCACCTTTGAAAATATTATTATACCCCTCACTGTAATAAATTCAATTAAAAGAATAATTTTATCTTTTAAAATAATTAATATATAAAAATAAATAACAGTAATTAAACACCGTAGGTCATAAGTTAGATTAAGTTGATTAATTGATAAATTAAACACTATGGGTCATAAGTTAGAAATTAACTTCATTAATTATTTTCCGGACACAATTTTGAAGAAGACTCTGTGTATTTTGGTTTGAAAATTAATAACGACGAAATTTAAAGAGTAGCAATCTTCTATTTTTGTCACTGGATTATTACTTATTAGGGAAATAGTTCTATTTTTGGACTATATTTGCTAACAGCAGTTAATTGAGAATGGGCCGGAGACACTTGTAACAATAACATTTCGTGCATGCTATTCATTTACCAGTTTATGTCAGTCGTCGACTTGGATTTTGATTTTGATTTTGATTTTTCTTCTGGAAACGTCAATTACAAAAGTTGCTTTCAACTCACCAATTTAAGCAATATTTATTTATTTATTTATCTAGATAAACGTGTGTACGGCGAATGCATCAATTGTGAGGCTTGGGTTGATTGTGTTTGCTTGAACAGCTGCCTGACCGGCGTAAGAGCAGCACGTGCAACGTCTCCCATAATAACCACCACCGCAGCAACCGTAACGGCAGTAGCCACCAACAGAAGGATTAGAATAACCGCCGCCGTACCCTGGACCAACAGGATCTCCGTAGGCAGGAGGGTACTCGTCATCGTCAATTCCATTTGGCACTGTGCCCTCCTTAGCTGCATATATGTATATTTATAAGCATCAATTACAACGTTAATTAGAGAATAAAAACAAATGTAAATAATAATTAATGCACCAGATACGGACCGAACCCAGTAGGTCAATTGTGATAATAAATTGAAACTAGCTAGCTCACCCTTTTTTTATTTTTTTTTTTTTTGAGATCAGTAGTTGAAGAACTCTGAGCAAGATCTCTAGTTCCGACCTCCGAAGAAATAAGAAGAAGAACAAAAATTGCCGTTGAAACCTCTAAAAGAAACAAAATCTTAGAGCCCATATTTTTGCTCACAATAATAGAAACACAATCACTTAAATCATATGATAAAATTATTAACTTCTTATCTCTATTTATAATATGCTTCCTAAGAAATTAAACTTCCTATTCACGTAATAATATAGTTGAAATGACTAAATTTTTAAGTGGTACGTCTCTATTTTTGAAACAGGGTAGTCAAAAAAATGGTTAATTAGGAGTTAAAATATTTAAAAGATAAAATTAGTTAATTAATTAATATTTTAAAGATAATTAATAAATTTAGGAATTAATGAATAACTTAAGTAAAATTGTATATAAACTTAAAAATTTTCTAAAACATAAATATTATAATAAAAATTTAAAAAAAAACTGTGAGGTCCCACCGGCGCTCTCCTCCCCGGACGTGAAGCTAGGGTAATTCAGAATGGGATGACTTCAAAGTCAAGATTAAATCCAAGCCGTTGATGTCCCAATAACCCGCAGAAAAGCATGATGGATGAAAAACACTTGTAGCATTATTTGCATGCTTTCCTGACCCGCTTATATTAGTCGTGGACTTGCAGCATATAACTAACATGCATCACATTTATTGGATGTTATAATATACCCTTATCTTTTAAAAAAATAGTAAATACTCCCTACAATTTTAGGGAGTACTACTCCCGTCAATTTTGAAAAATAGAAAGACACTTCAACTTTTCATAATTTGACTTGTTAAAATATTATTATTTTAATTCTTAAATTTAATTAAAATAATAAAAAAATATATACTTTTATTTTTATTATTTACAATCTAATTCTTATTTCTAATATATTTAAAACTAAAATATTAAACTTAAAATCTTTTATTTCATATTATTATTTTAAAAAATTTTATAAATAAAAATATTATTGATCTAAATTAAAATATTAACAATAAATTTGGATAAAATTATAGGGAAAGGGACTGTTAGGTCCTTAAAGTTTGGAAAAATATATTGATTAGTCCCAATGTTTTAAAAAATATCCACCTAGCTCCTAATCCGTCATACTCTATCGTCCGTTTCAATGTGATTAAAGGTAAATCGGTATTTTAGTGTATTTTATTAAACACTACATCTCATGTTAGCATCTCTAACACACAAATGTCCCAAATTTGACCACATGTATATTTATAATTGCATATTACATTTTTGGCACCTAATTCCTTCTTTAATGGCATCGTTTTGCTTTTTATATACAACATCATCGAAAACCTTGCAATTGTCCCTCCGTATGCAACCTTCAGGTCATTGTCATCAACTTTAGTGAGCCATAATTGTAGTTGCTTGTTTATTTCGGTGTAGATGTTCGATTTTAATCGTTTGATTAGATAGGTGGTGTAACTAGCACCTGAGGAAGAGAAATTTAACCGCTACAATCCTCTCGATTTTCTTATCGTAAAATTAAATGTTTTAATTATACTCCCAAAATTCAACTTCGTTTAATTTTTTAAATTCTTGATTTTTGTTTTTTTCGATTGGTTGTAAACTAATGAGCTTAAATTTCAAATATTAGCAAGCAAGGTTATCGTTTAGTTGTTTTGTAATTTAATTATCTATGTTTCAATTAATAATTAGTTAATAGCATTTTTAAGAAACTTTGAATTTTCTTAAATCTTCAGAGATTGGGATTCTACAAAGGGCACCATGTGATTAACACTTACAGTGTGTTTCGGTGCTTTAATCTCATAAAAAAGGAGCTTTCAAATAATCAAAGCTAATTGTTTTTATAGTTTGATGTGTGGTTAAAATAATCACTGGAAATTTTTTTGCTAAAGTGCTTTAGTTGCGTAGATTTTCCTTGAAAAAGCTTCAAGTGCATTTATTCTTCCTTAAAATGTTTCTAAATAGCTCTCAAAGGCACTTGCTTTATTTTATGGTACCTTTAGTGAAATGATTCAATCTATTTGTGAAAACCACTTATTAGAGTTAAATGGCTTGTTGTGAAGTAAAACCACTGGGGAATTCATATGTGTTTTTTCTTGATGCATCTTAAGTGATTACTGATTTTCTTGGTGATTGTTAAATGAATATTTGTCATTATAATAAATTGACTTGCTAGATGTTTGTTTATTTGAATATTGATTGTACCAGTCTTTTGATTGGAATATCAATAGTAAGATATGAGAGTTGTAAATAATGTCTATTGATCTACATGGTAAGAATGAGAGAGGCCCAAGCTTGGTTGTAGAGCTGATATATTTCCTCAATTAATTCCAATGCAAACACCATTAACGCTACAATTTCCATGCGATCCTGCAGAAGAAGATGAAATAGAAAGAGGAAACGGAGGAAGAACTAGAGAAGTCTTATATGCTATAGTATTATGTCAATAACAAAGGAGCTAGACTAAAAAGTTGGACTTTTGAGTTCACTGAGCTAAGGAGTCCATTAATTGTTATAAGTACTAAATTTAGAAAGTGTTTGACACAATATTCATCCCACGAACATGTTTATGGAAGTTGTTGTTTCTGTTATTCTAGTTAAAGGGTGTTCAAAGCTCTCATTGAAATTTCTTACAGGCTCATAATATGTAGACTTTAGTTTCCATTTTGGTAGAGTTTCAAGTAGTAGATATATGTTACTTGACTTAATGATTTTGAAATGAGATGCAAGCTAATATTTTCCCGCTTAAGTTTTTTGTCATTCCGTTGTTCACTTCTTCTTGTTACTCAGATAGGTTTAACTTTTGAATGTGAAGAGTCAAGCACTTAGTTTTAAAAAAAATACCTTACTTTCATAAATTCTTGATCTGCAAATTTTGATTCTTAATTTTTTTGCCTTACACCTTGTTATTCAGTCACTCAATAATTTGAAAGTATGAGAATTGTTTTTCAAGGACTTGACCATCACCAATAAATACTAGTCGAGATAATTTCTACATTTAGACATAAAATTTATATCCTTGTAATACATTATTTGATTTTGTTAAATTACAAAATTTCTTTCCATATTAATTAGTAATTTTGAATTTTTGTAGAAACAAATTTTTAAGGTGAAAAAAATAAATGAAAATGTGGCAAGAATTAATAGGAAATAGATATAAGGGTAGTTTAGTCTTTATATAAATTAATGAGGACAACATGGTCAAAAATTGTAATATGTATTTTATAAGGACATTTTTATCATTATGTAATTTGAATAAGGATAGTATGGTAAAATAGTGACAACTGAAATTAAAACAATTAGAAGTGCTTATGTGGCAAATAGTTAAGTGACGTGGTAGATACATATGGCATAATAGGGATAAAATGTAATTGCATCATATTCCATCCAAACCACCATTATCAGATAATGGATTAGGAGTTTAGATAGGTATTTTTTAAACCTTTAGGACTATTAAGTACATTTTGCCAAATCTTAGGGACCTAACAGTCCTTTTCCCAAAATTTTATGCTAAAATGCTCCTTACCTATTTTTTTTTGCTTTCTTAGTAATAGTTTAGTATATATTAATGAAAATATATATATAATATTTTATTTAATATATATTTTGGACACTGATATCATTTTTATTGGTATAATAATAAATTTAATTCATATATTATAATTTATTATTCTTTTTTATCACAAAATATTTATGTAGATTTATCCCAACATATTTAGATATTTCTATACATTCTCTTGACTTTTGAAAAAACATTAGATTAAATACTAAAATTAAGTAGAAAAAATGTGAATAATTATTTTGTAATAAAAAAATAGGTTAAGATCGAATTTATAGAATATTAGAAAGAAAAAGAAGAATTTTAAATAAAAAAATTATAATATATGAATTAAATTTAATGTTGTGTAAATAGAATGGATAATATATATACTTTTATATTCTTTTCTAATAGTTTGATATAATTTTGATTAAAAAATTTGAAAGAAAATTTTGATTATCTTAATTTGTAATAAATATAGTATGTATCTATATTTTCTTTTATCTATATTAACTACGTGCTAGATAATTTTTTAAAAAAATACAATAAAATTAATAGAAATTTTAAACATATATTAAATAAAATATTTTACATATTTTATCTAAATTTCATATGATCATTATACACTAAATTATCATTAAGAAAGTTAAAAAATAAAAAGAAGGTTAGCAACATTTTAGAATATAATTTTATCTAAAATAATTGCAAATATTTTAATTTAAATATATAATATTTTTTTTTTCAGTTTTTTTAAAAATAGTAAAAAAACTTTTAAGTTTAACATTTTGTCTTAAATATATTAGAAAAAATAGTGATCAAATTGTCAATAATGAGAAAAGTATATTTTATTTTTTTATTTTAATTAAATTTAAAGATTAAAAAAATAATATTCTATCAAGTCAAACTAATCGAGGTTTAAGTTCAGAGGATATTTTACTATTTTTTTTTAAAACTTAGGGTATCTTTTTATTTTCTTAAAAGTAAAGGAATATTTAATATTCTCTAACTATTAAAGAAGTATTTGTTATTTCTCAAAAGTTAGAGGGTATGTTCAAATATTTCTAAACTATATAATATTATTTTTGAGGAAACAACTTGTACGTCATCAAAGTTTGACGTATTGGAGTAATTAATCTTAATAATTTCAAAAATATTTATTAAAGTTTTAATTTATTAGCAAAAAATAGTTACACTCCTATTTAACGGTAATTAATACAATTTTTTTTAAACTATTAACTAAATATACTTATCATAATAAATATTTATTTTATAATACATTGACAATAAAATATGTATTAATATATTTAATTAAAATATACATTTATTTATTCTATAATATACTTACATTAAAATATTAACTTCGTATTAAAAATTAAATAAAGTAACCATAAATAAATATTAAATTTATTAATAAATATAAATTGATAAATTTAGTTATTTCACAATTTATTTATTTTACAATATGTTTACAATACAATATTTATGATTGCATTATAATCTAAATAAGATTGACTCATATAGCTAAAATATAAATAAAATAATAAAAAAAAAAATATATTATGAAACAAAAAAATTTATTATATATTTTATTAATGTATTTTAAATTATATATATTGTATTTTATCAAAATTTAAAAATGTAATAGTTATTTTTGCTAAATAAATATTATTGTATAAGATAAAATCATCTTTTTCTAATAAATTGGAATTTTAACGGATATTTTTAAAATCATTGAGACTAATAAGCTCAATAAGCCAAATTTTAAAAATTTATAATTTCCTTTCCCCAGTTTCTTCTGCTAATCAAATACAATATTTTATTTATTATCTTTTATGATTAACTTTTGTTTATTAGTAACTATATTTTAGCTAAGCTTTGTACATCTATCATCTCAACCCAATAGATGTTACTCGCTGCCAATTTTCAAAACTAATTTTGTCAAGTAGATTGCCACACCATTCCTTAGAGATATGTACTGTGGATTTTTTTTTTCAATTAAAGGTTATACAACCATTGCCCCATATAAATAAAAGGATATTGATAGATATTGTATAATGTTCAGACTAACTGACATATATTTTTAGAGAAAAACAAATATTTCTTGATATCTTGGTAAATAGATAGATAACTCTTGATTTATTTTCATAAGATAACCTATTAGATTATTATTTGTATCCTAAATATTTACAAAATAAGTAAGATATACATTTTTAATTATAATAAATTAGTCTATATTTTAATATTTTTAACAAAATACTAAGGACTAAATAATTTTTAATTTATTATTTCAATAAAAATTTAGAAAAGAAATATATTATTATTAAAAAAATTTAAATAATGAGTTGTATCAAACCCATATATTAAAATATTTCTAATTTCTTTCCACTTTCTTAGTAGTAATTTAATATTTAATTATTAAAATTTTTTTTAAATATTTTCTTAACAATTTATTTTTATATATGATATATTTATTTAAAAGATTATATTAAATTCATTTTATTTTTTTAAGAAAATTATAAAAAATATAAAAAAAGAAAAGAATTTGGTGTGATTTGTTAATAGAATTAGGAATTAGATATTTTTTATATTCTTATTAACTAATATAATTTAATTCTAAGTAAAAATGTAGAAAATGAAGAGAATTTTGATTATTTTTATCTATAGTAAATATATATATACAAAACATGTCTATATTTTTATAATTTTTTAGGAAAATATAATAAATTTAATATAATTTTTCAAATAAATATTTATATATGAAAATAAAATTAAAATTTTTTAATTAAAATTTTTTAATAATCAAATATTATTAATTATTATTATTAAAAAATTAAAATAAAAGGTTCAAAAATATTGTAACATATAGATTTGATCTAACTCATTATCTAAATTTATTTAAGAATAAATTTTATTTTCTAATTTTTTATTAAATAATAAATTAAAAAAATATTTACTTCCTAGCATATTATACAAAATATTAAAATACAAACTAAATTATTATAGTTAAAAGAAGTATATTATCAAAAATATTAAAATAGAGTTATAATATTATAATTAAATAAAGTATATGTTATTTTGTAAAAGTTTAAAAATACAGATGATAATAATTAACATATCAAGTTATGAAAATTAAAGTTAAGAAATATCTGTTTATTTACCGAATATTAAGAGTATTTATTTTTCTTCAATTATCAGTAGAGGAGAGGAGATATTTACGTATTAACCTAAACGTCAAGCAATATTTGCTAATATCTCTAAATAAAATTTCTTTCATCCTTTACATATATATAATTTGCATGTCGCACATTATTTACGTTGTTTTTAATTGTTAGTAATATAATGATTACAGACAGCATGTCATTATTCGAGATATATAATTGAATTAAACAATCTACAAAACTCAATCCGTTATTGAAACTCTAAAAGTCCATTAATTTATTCATAAATTAATATAGTTCTTGATCAGAAGCATCGATCACATATTTTTATTTTTTGCTCGTATGAATATACATACGGCATTTCTTCAAGTTTTGAGGTTTGTCTTCAGTTTTTGTTACAACTGCTTCACCGGCATAAGAGCAGCATCTGCAACCTCTTCCATAACGCAGCAACCATAACGGCAGTAATCACCACGGTATGTATGGCCACAAATTTAAGTAACATTTATTTATTATTTATTTAGATAGACGTGCATGTGCATACGGCGAATGCATCAGTTGTGCGGTTTGGGTTGATTTTTTGCTTGAACAGCTGCCTGACCGGCGTAAGAGCAGCATGTGCAACCTGTCCCATAATAAGCAGCACCGCAGCAACCGTAAGGGCAGCCACCACCAGTAGGAACCATAGGATAACCGCCTTCAGGAGGAGGAGGAGTGCCGTACCCCGGAATAACAGGGGTGCCGTACCCTGGAATAGTAGGGGTGCCGTACCCTGGAATAGTAGGGGTGCCGTATCCTGGAATAGTAGGGCTGCCGTACCCTGGAGGGTACTGGTCACCGCGAATTCCATTTGGCACTGTGGCGGCCTCCTTAGCTGCATACATGTATATGTATAAGTATCAATTACGACATTAATTAGAGAATAAAAACAACTGTAAATAATAATTAATGCACCAGATACGTACAGGACCCAGTAGATCGATAATGATAATAAATTGAAACTTGCTAGCTCACCCTTTTTTTCGACTTCAGTAGTGGAAGAACTCTCAGCAAGGTCTCTACCTCCGACCGCAGAAGAAATAAGAAAAACGAAAATTGCCATTGAAACTCCTAACAGAAAGAAAATCTTAGAACCCATATTTTTTCTCATTCAAGATATATAATAGAAACACAACCACTTAAAATGATATGATAATGTTAGTGAGTTCTTATCTCTATTTATAATATGCTTCCTAAAGGAGTTTACATAAAACTTACTGTTCCCGGAATAACGCAGAGGGAAATGACCGTAGTTACGAGTTGTATGCCTCCGCTTTTTGTTGCTACATGTGCTGGACCATCTTCTGAACCCTACTGTCGCTGGGTTATTAGGACAGTACGTAGTCACGTGGAGTTAGAAAGGGATGAATTCAAAGTCAAGATTAAATTCAAGCCGTTGATCGCCCCTCCAAGCCAAAGAAAAGTATGATGGATGGAGACAGTCTTTAGCATTAATATCACGCAATTTGTTTGTTTCGCTGACCTGTTTGTGTCAGTCGTCGACTTTGATTTTTCTTCTGCCAGTGTGGATAACGCCTTCGATATTTCAGTTTAGGGAAGGAAATGAAGTAGCCCATGCCATTGCCAATTTGGATTTAACATTTTGTTATTTTATTTGGTACTCTTTAAGCCATTTAACACTCTTAAATATCTTAGATAATGTTTTATTTCCTTCATTAATTTTATATTACTACAATATGTTTTTACAATATTTAATTTACGCTAATATTTGTAAAAATATTCATCTCATCCTTAAATCATTAGCAATTTTCGTTAAATGTTAAATATTAACTGCAGATCTTATTTCACCTTTGAAAATATTATTATACCCTTCACTCTCATAAATTCAATTAAAAGAATAATTTTATCTTTTAAAATAATTAATATATAAAAATAAATAACAGTAATTAAACACCTAGGTCATAAGTTAGATTAAGTTGATTAATTGATAAATTAAACACTATGGGTCATAAGTTAGAAATTAATTTCATTAATTATTTTCCTGACACAATTTTGAAGAAGACTCTGTGTACTTTTGGTTAAAAATTAATAACGACGAAATTTAAAGCGTTGCAACCTTCTATTTTTGTCATTGGATTAGTAATTATTAGGGAAATAGTTCTATTTTTGGACTTTATTTCCTAACAGCAGTTAATCTAGAATGGGCCAGAGACACTTGTACCAATAACATTATTTTTGGACTTGGATTTTGAAAGAGGAGAAAGATCCTAAGAAGGAAGAACCAGGGAAGCCTGAAATGCCGTAATATTATGTCAATAACAAAGAAGCTAGACTATGAAGTTAGATTTTTGAGTTCACTAAGCTAAAGAGTCCATTAATTGTTGTATGTACTAAATAAATTAAAAAGATTTAACTTTTGAACATGAAGAGTCAAGTACTTGGTTAAAAAAAAAGAAAACACTACTTTCATAAATTCTTAATTTGCAAATTTTGATTCTTAATTTTTTTGCCTCACACCTTGTTATTCAGTCAGTCAATAATTTGAGAGTTTGAGAATTGTTTTACAAGGACATAAAATTTATATCCTTGTAATACATCATTTGATTTTGTTAAATTACAAAATTTCTTTCCATATTAATTAGTAATTTTGAATTTTTGTTCATACATATTTTTAAGGCGAAAAAAAAAAATGTGGCAGGAATTAATAGGAAATAAATATAAGGGTAGTTTTGTCTTTACATAAATTAATGAGGACAACATGGTCTACAACTGTGATATGTATTTTTTAAGGACATTTTTATCATTATATAATTTGAATAAGGATAGTACGGTAAAATAGTGACAACTTAAATTAAAAAAATTAGAAGTGCTTATGTGGCAAATAGTTAAGTGACATGGCAGACACATATGGCATAATAGGGATAAAAATGTATGTGCATCATATTCCATCCAAACTATCTGTATTAGATAATGGATTGGGAGTTGGATGAGTATTTTTTAAATCTTTGAGACTACTAAGTACATTTTGCCAAATCTTAGGGACCTATCAGTCCTTTTCCCAAAGTTTTATGTTAAAATGCTGCTAACCTTTGTTTTTTTTTTGCTTTCTTAGTAATAGTTTAGTATGTATTATTGAAAAAATATATATAATATTTTATTTATATATATTTTGGACAATTATATTATTTTTATTGGCATAATAATAAATTTAATTTATATATTATAATTTATTATTCTTTTTTATCACAAAATATTTATGTAGGTTTATCCCAACATATTTAGATATTTCTATACATTCTCTTGACTTTGAAAAAATATTAGATTTTTTGTTCAAAATTAAAATACTAAAATTGAGTAGAAAAAATGTGAATAATTATTTTGTAATAAAAAAATAGATTAAGAGAAGAAGAATTTTAAATAAAAAAATTATAATATATGAATTAAATTTAATGTTGTGTAAATAGAATGGATAATATATACTTTTATATTCTTTTCTAATAGTTTGATATAATTTTGATTAAAAAATTTAAAAGAAAATTTTGACTATCTTAATTTGTAATAAATATATTATGTATCTATATTTTCTTTTATCTATATTAATTACATGCTAGATAATTTTTTAAAAAATACAATAAAATTAATAGAATTTTTAAATATATATTAAATAAAATATTATGCATATTTTATCTAAATTTCTTATGATCATTATATACTAAATTAACATTAAGAAAGTTAAAAAAAAAAAAAGAAGGTTAGCAACATTTTAGAATATAATTTTATCTAAATTATTTGCTAATATTTTAATTTAGATATATAATATTTTTATTTTCAGTTTTTTTAAAAATAATAAAAAAACTTTTAAGTTTAACATTTTGTCTTAAATATATTAGAAATAATAGGGATCAAATTGTCAATAATGAGAAAAGTATACTTTATTTTGTTATTTTAGTTAAGTTTAGAGATTAAAAATAATAATATTTTGTCAAGTCAAACTAATCGAGATTTAAGTTCAGAGGATATCTTACTTTTTTAAAATTTAGGGTATCTTTTTATTTTCTTAAAAGTAAAGGAATATTTAATATTCTCTAAACATTAAGTAAGATATAAGTTTTTTAATTATAATAATTTAATCCTTATTTTAATATTTTTCATAAAATACTAAGGGCTAAATAATTTTTAATTTATTATTCTAATAAAAATTTAGAAAAGAAAATATTATTATTCAAAAATTTAAATAATGAGTTGTATCAAATCCATATATTAAAATATTCCTAATCCCTTTCCACTTTCTTAGTAATAATTTAATATTTAATTATTAAAAAAATTTTGAAATCTTTTCTCAACAATTTATTCTTATATATGATATATTTATTTAAAAGATTATATTAAATTCATTCTATTTTCTTAAGAAAATTTTAAAAATATTAAAAAGAAAAGAATTTGATGTGATTTGTTTATAGAACTAGGAATTAAATATATTTTATATTCTTATTAATTAATATAATTTAATTCTAATTAAAAATGTAGAAAATAAAGAGAATTTTGATTGTTTTTATTTGTAATAAATATATATGTATACAAAACATGTTTATATTTTTATAATATTTTAATTAAAGATCAAATTATTATTAAGAAATTAAAAGAAGAGGATTAAAAATATTGTAACATATAGATTTGATCTAACTTATTATCTAAATTTATTTAAGAATAAATTTTATTTTCTAAATTTTTTATTAAAATAATAAATTAAAAATTATTTACTCTCTAATATTTTGTATAAAATATTAAAATACGGATTAAATTATTATAGTTAAAAGAAGTATATTATAAAAAATATTTTATTAATGTATTTTAAATTAAATATATTTTATTTTATCAAATTCTAAAAATGTAATAGTTATTTTTGCTAACTAAATACTATTGTATAAGGTAAAATATATTTTTTAATAAATTCAAATTTTAGCAGATATTTTAAAAATCATTGAGATTAATCAATTTAATAAACCAAATTTTAAGCATCTATAACTCCTTTTCCCCATTTTCTTGTGCTAATCAAATACAATATTTTATTTATTATCTTTTATGATAAACTTTTGTTTATTAGTAACTATATTTGAGCTAAGCTTTGTCCATCCATCATCTCAACCCAATAGTCGTTAGTGGCTGCCAATTTCCAAAAGTAATTTTGTCAAGTAGATTGCCACATCATTCCTTAGAGATATGTACTGCAGATTAATTTTTTTTTTTTTAATTAAAGGTTATACAACCATTGCCGCATATAAATAAAAGGATATTGATATATATTCTATAATGTTTAGACTGATAGACATATATCTTTAGAGAAAAATAAATATTTTTTGATATCTCCGTAAATAGATAAATAATCTTTAATTTATTTTCATAAGATGATATGTTAGATTATTATTTATATCCTAAATGTTTACAAAATAACAAAGTAAGATATAATTTTTTTAATTATAATAATTTAATCCTTATTTTAATAATTTTCACAAAATATTACGAACTAAATAATTTTTAATTTATTATTTCAATAAAAATTTAGAAAAGAAAATATTATTATTAAAAAAAAATACAAAAAAAAAATGAGTTGTATCAAACCCATATATTAAAATATTCCTAATCCCTTTCCACTTTCTTAGTAATAATTTAATATTTAATTATTAAAAAAAAATTTGAAATCTTTTCTCAACAATTTATTCTTATATATGATATATTTATTTAAAAGATTATATTAAATTCATTCTATTTTCTTAAGAAAAATTTAAAAATATAAAAAAGAAAAGAATTTGATGTGATTTGTTAATAGAATTAGGAATTAAATATATTTTATATTCTTATTAATTAATATAATTTTTATTCTAATTAAAAATGTAGAAAAGAAAGAGAATTTTGATTGTTTTTATTTGTAATAAATATATATGTATACAAAACATGTTTATATTTTTATAATATTTTAATTAAAATTTTTTAATAATTAAAGATCAAATTATTATTAAGAAATTAAAAAAAAGGGTTAAAAATATTGTAACATATAGATTTGATCTAACTTATTATCTAAATTTATTTAAGAATAAATTTTATTTTCTAAATTTTTTATTAAAATAATAAATTAAAAAAATTATTTACTCTCTAATATATTGTATAAAATATTAAAATACGGACTAAATTATTATAGTTAAAAGAAGTATATTATAAAAAAATATTAAAATAGAGTTATAATATTATAATTAAATAAAGTATATGTTATTTTGTAAAAATTTAAAAATACATATGCTAATAATTAATACATCAATTTATGAAAATAAAAATTAAAAAATATCTGTTTATTTATCGAATATTAAAAGTATTTATTTTTCTTCAATTATCAGTAGAGGAGAGGAGATATCTATGTATTAACCTAAACGTCAAGCAATATTTGCTAATATCTCTAAATAAAATTTCTTTCATCCTTTACATGTATATAATTTGCATGACGCACATTATTTAGGTTGTTTTTCATTGTTACTAATATAATGATTATAGACAGCATGTCCATTATTCGAGATATATAATTGAATTAAACAATCTACAAAACTCAATCCGTTATTGAAACTCTAAAAGTCCATTGATTTATTCATAAATTAATATAGTTCTTGATCAGAAGCATCGATCACATATATAATTAATTAAGTGGCTTACATTTTTATTTTTTGCTCGTATGAATATGGATATGGCACTTGTTCAGTTTTTGCTACAACTGCTTCACCGGCATAAGAGCAGCATCTGCAACCTCTTCCATAATAAACCACCACCGCAGCAACCATGACGGCAGTAACCACCACGGTATGTATTGCCACAAATTTAAGTAACATTTATTTATTATTTATTTAGATAGACGTGCATGTGTATACGGCGAATGCATCAGTTGTGAGGTTTGGGTGGATTTTTTGCTTGAACAGCTGCCTGACCGGCGTAAGAGCAGCATGTGCAACCTGTCCCATAATAACCAGTACCGCAGCAACCGTAACGGCAGCCACCAAGAGGAGGAACCACAAGATAAACGTCTCTAGGAGGAGAGTCTAACGCTTTAAGGTACCGGTCATCGCGAATTCCATTTGGCGCTGTGGCGGCCTTCTTAGCTGCATACATGTATATGTATAAGTATCAATTACGACGTTAATTAGAGAATAAAAACAACTGTAAATAATAATTAATGCACCAGAAACGTACAGAACCCAGTAGATCGATTATGATAATAAATTGAAACTTGCTAGCTCACCCTTTTTTTCGACATCAGTAGTGGGAGAACTCTCAGCAAGGTCTCTAGCTCCGACCTCAGAACAAATAAGAAGAACAAAAATTGCCGTTGAAACTCCTAAGAGAAAGAAAATCTTAGAACCCATATTTTTTCTCATTCAAGATATATAATAGAAACACAACCACTTAAAATGATATGATAATGTTAGTGAGTTCTTATCCCTATTTATAATATGCTTCCTAAAGGAGTTTACATAAAACTTACTGTTCCCGGAATAATGTAGAGGGAAATGACCGGAGTTACGAGTTGTATGCCTCCGCTTTTTGTTGCTACATGTGCTGGACCATCTTCTGAACCCTACTGTCGCTGGGTTATTAGGACAGTACGTAGTCACGTGGAGTTAGAAAGGGATGAATTCAAAGTCAAGATTAAATTCAAGCCGTTGATCGCCCCTCCAAGCCAAAGAAAAGTATGATGGATGGAGACAGTCTTTAGCATTAATATCACGCAATTTGTTTGTTTCGCTGACCTGTTTGTGTCGGTCGTCGACTTTGAGTTTTCTTCTGCCAATGTGGATAACGTCTTCGATGTTTCAGTTTAGGGCAGGAAATAAAGTAGCCCACCCTATTGCCAATTACGATTTATCATTTTTATTTTATTTGGTATTCTTTTAACCCATTTAACACTCTTAAATATCTTAGATAATGTTTTATTTCCTTAATTAATTTTATATTACTACAATATGTTTTTACAATATTTAATTTACGCTAATATTTGTAAAAATATTCATCTCATCCTTAAATCATTAGCAATTGTCGTTAAATGTTAAATATTAACTGCAGATCTTAATTTCACCTTTGAAAATATTATTATACCCCTCACTGTAATAAATTCAATTAAAAGAATAATTTTATCTTTTAAAATAATTAATATATAAAAAAAAATAACAGTAATTAAACACCTAGGTCATAAGTTAGATTAAGTTGATTAATTGATAAATTAAACACTATGGGTCATAAGTTAGAAATTAATTTCATTAATTATTTTCCTGACACAATTTTGAAGAAGACTCTGTGTACTTTTGGTTAAAAATTAATAACGACGAAATTTAAAGCGTTGCAACCTTCTATTTTTGTCATTGGATTATTAGTAATTATTAGGGAAATAGTTCTATTTTTGGACTTTATTTCCTAACAGCAGTTAATCTAGAATGGGCCAGAGACACTTGTACCAATAACATTATTTTTGGACTTGGATTTTGAAAGAGGAGAAAGATCCTAAGAAGGAAGAACCAGGGAAGCCTGAAATGCCGTAATATTATGTCAATAACAAAGAAGCTAGACTATGAAGTTAGATTTTTGAGTTCACTAAGCTAAAGAGTCCATTAATTGTTGTATGTACTAAATTCAGAAAGTATTTGACACGATATTCATCCCAAAAACATAACATGTTTGTAGAAGGTGTTGTTTCTCTTATTTTAGTTAAAAGGTATTTAAAACTCTCATTGAAACTTCTTACAAACTCATAATATGTAAGCTTTATTCACTTCTTCTTGCTAATTAAAAAGATTTAACTTTTGAACATGAAGAGTCAAGTACTTGGTTAAAAAAAAAGAAAACACTACTTTCATAAATTCTTAATTTGCAAATTTTGATTCTTAATTTTTTTGCCTCACACCTTGTTATTCAGTCAGTCAATAATTTGAGAGTTTGAGAATTGTTTTACAAGGACATAAAATTTATATCCTTGTAATACATCATTTGATTTTGTTAAATTACAAAATTTCTTTCCATATTAATTAGTAATTTTGAATTTTTGTTCATACATATTTTTAAGGCGAAAAAAAAAATGTGGCAGGAATTAATAGGAAATAAATATAAGGGTAGTTTTGTCTTTACATAAATTAATGAGGACAATATGGTCTACAACTGTGATATGTATTTTTTAAGGACATTTTTATCATTATATAATTTGAATAAGGATAGTACGGTAAAATAGTGACAACTTAAATTAAAAAAATTAGAAGTGCTTATGTGGCAAATAGTTAAGTGACATGGCAGACACATATGGCATAATAGGGATAAAAATGTATGTGCATCATATTCCATCCAAACTATCTGTATTAGATAATGGATTGGGAGTTGGATGAGTATTTTTTAAATCTTTGAGACTACTAAGTACATTTTGCCAAATCTTAGGGACCTATCAGTCCTTTTCCCAAAGTTTTATGTTAAAATGCTGCTAACCTTTGTTTTTTTTTTGCTTTCTTAGTAATAGTTTAGTATGTATTATTGAAAAAATATATATAATATTTTATTTAATATATATTTTTTGGACAATTATATTATTTTTATTGGCATAATAATAAATTTAATTTATATATTATAATTTATTATTCTTTTTTATCACAAAATACTTATGTAGGTTTATCCCAACATATTTAAATATTTCTATACATTCTCTTGACTTTGAAAAAATATTAGATTTTTTGTTCAAAATTAAAATACTAAAATTGAGTAGAAAAAATGTGAATAATTATTATTTTGTAATAAAAAAATAGATTAAGAGAAGAAGAATTTTAAATAAAAAAATTATAATATATGAATTAAATTTAATGTTGTGTAAATAGAATGGATAATATATACTTTTATATTCTTTTCTAATAGTTTGATATAATTTTGATTAAAAAATTTAAAAGAAAATTTTGACTATCTTAATTTGTAATAAATATATTATGTATCTATATTTTCTTTTATCTATATTAATTACATGCTAGATAATTTTTTAAAAAATACAATAAAATTAATAGAATTTTTAAATATATATTAAATAAAATATTATGCATATTTTATCTAAATTTCTTATGATCATTATATACTAAATTAACATTAAGAAAGTTAAAAAAAAAAAAGAAGGTTAGCAACATTTTAGAATATAATTTTATCTAAATTATTTGCTAATATTTTAATTTAGATATATAATATTTTTATTTTCAGTTTTTTTAAAAATAATAAAAAAACTTTTAAGTTTAACAGTTTGTCTTAAATATATTAGAAATAATAGGGATCAAATTGTCAATAATGAGGAAAGTATATTTTGTTTTTTTATTTTAGTTAAGTTTAGAGATTAAAAATAATAATATTCTGTCAAGTCAAACTAATCGAGATTTAAGTTCAGAGGATATCTTACTTTTTTTTTAAAATTTAGGGTATCTTTTTATTTTCTTAAAAGTAAAGAAATATTTAATATTCTCTAAACATTAAGGAAGTATTTGTTATTTTTCAAAAAGTTAGAGGGTATGTTCAAATATTTCTAAATTATATAATATTTTCTAGAGGAAACGACCTGTAGGTCATTAAAGTTTGACCTATTAGAGTAATTAGTCTTAATAATTTCACAAATATTCATTAAAGTTTTAATTTATTAGAAAAGAACAATTACAGTCCTATTTAATGTTAATTAATTCAATTTTTTTAAACTCTTAACTAAAAATACTTATCATAATAAATATTTATTTTATAATGCATTGACAATAAAATATTTATTAATATATTTAATTAAAATATACATTTATTTATTTTATAATATACTTACAATACAATATTAACTTTGTATTAAAAATTAAATAAAGGAAGCATAAATAAATATTAAGTTTATTAATAAATATAAATTGATAATTTTAGTTATTTCACAATTTATTTATTTTACAATATATTTATAATATAATATTTATGATTTTATTATAATCTAAATAAGATAGACTCATACAGTTAAAATATAAATAAAATATATTATAAAACAAAAAAATATTATACATTTTATTAATTTATTTTAAATTAAATATATTTTATTTTATCAAATTTTAAAAATATAATAGTTATTTTTGCTAACTAAATACTATTGTATAAGGTAAAATATATTTTTTAATAAATTCAAATTTTAGCAGATATTTTAAAAATCATTGAGATTAATCAATTTAATAAACCAAATTTTAAGCATCTATAACTCCTTTTCCCCATTTTCTTGTGCTAATCAAATACAATATTTTATTTATTATCTTTTATGATAAACTTTTGTTTATTAGTAACTATATTTGAGCTAAGCTTTGTCCATCCATCATCTCAACCCAATAGTCGTTAGTGGCTGCCAATTTCCAAAAGTAATTTTGTCAAGTAGATTGCCACATCATTCCTTAGAGATATGTACTGCAGATTAATTTTTTTTTTTTTTTTTAAAGGTTATACAACCATTGCCGCATATAAATAAAAGGATATTGATATATATTCTATAATGTTTAGACTGATAGACATATATCTTTAGAGAAAAATAAATATTTTTTGATATCTCCGTAAATAGATAAATAATCTTTAATTTATTTTCATAAGATGATATGTTAGATTATTATTTATATCCTAAATGTTTACAAAATAACAAAGTAAGATATAATTTTTTTAATTATAATAATTTAATCCTTATTTTAATAATTTTCACAAAATATTACGAACTAAATAATTTTTAATTTATTATTTCAATAAAAATTTAGAAAAGAAAATATTATTATTAAAAAAATACAAAAAATGAGTTGTATCAAACCCATATATTAAAATATTCCTAATCCCTTTCCACTTTCTTAGTAATAATTTAATATTTAATTATTAAAAAAATTTTGAAATCTTTTCTCAACAATTTATTCTTATATATGATATATTTATTTAAAAGATTATATTAAATTCATTCTATTTTCTTAAGAAAAATTTAAAAATATAAAAAAGAAAAGAATTTGATGTGATTTGTTAATAGAATTAGGAATTAAATATATTTTATATTCTTATTAATTAATATAATTTAATTCTAATTAAAAATGTAGAAAAGAAAGAGAATTTTGATTGTTTTTATTTGTAATAAATATATATGTATACAAAACATGTTTATATGTTTATAATATTTTAATTAAAATTTTTTAATAATTAATTATCAAATTATTATTAAGATTTTAAAAAAAGAGGGTCAGAAATATTGTAACATATAAATTTGATCTAACTCATTATCTGAATTTATTTAAGAATAAATTTTATTTTCTAAATTTTGTATTGAAATAATAAATTAAAAAAATTATTTACTCCCTAGTATATTGTATAAAATATTAAAACACGGACTAAATTATTATAGTTAAAAGAAATATATTATAAAAAATACTAAAATAGGGTTATAATATTATAATTAAATAAAGTATATGTTATTTTGTAAAAATTTAAAAATACAGATGATAATAATTAATATATAAATTTATGAAAATAAAAGTTAAGAAATATCTGTTTATTTACCCAATATCAGGAGTATTTATTTTTATCCGATTATCAATAGAGGAGAGGAGATATCTACGTATTAACTTAAACGTCAAGTAATATATGCTAATATCTCTAAATAAAATTTCTTTCACCCTTTACATATATATAATTTGCATGACACACATTATTTACGTTGTTTTTCATTGTTACTAATATAATGATTATAGACAGCATGTCCATTATTCGAGATATATAATTGAATTAAACAATCTACAAAACTCAATCCGTTATTGAAACTCTAAAAATCCATTGATATATTCATAAATTAATATAGTTCTTGATTAGAAGCATCGATCACATATATAATTAATTAAGTGGCTTACATTTTTATTTTTTGCTCGTATGAATATACATATGGCACTTGTGCAGTTTTTGCTACAACTGCTTCACCGGCATAAGAGCGGCATCTGCAACCTCTTCCATAACGCAGCAACCATAACGGCAGAAAACAACGCGGTATGTATGGCCACAAATTTAAGTAACATTCATTTATTATTTATTTAGATAAACGTGTGTATGTGGCGAATGCATCAGTTGTGAGGTTTGGGTTGATTGTTTGCTTGAACAGCTGCCTGACCGGCGTAAGAGCAGCATGTGCAACCTTTTCCATAATAACCACCACTGCAGCAACCGTAAGGGCAGCCACCACCAGGAGGAACCGGAGGATAACCGCCGCCAGGAAGAGTGCCGTACCCTGGACGATTAGGATCTCCGTAGGGAATAGGGTACTGCTCATCGTGAATTCCATTTGGCACTGTGGCGGCCCCCTTAGCTGCATACATGTATATGTATAAGTATCAATTACGACGTTAATTAGAGAATAAAAACAGCTGTAAATAATAATTAATAATTAATGCACCTGATACGTACAGAACCCAGTAGATCGATTATGATAATAAATTAAAACTTGCTAGCTCACCCTTTTTTTCGACATCAGTAGTGGAAGAACTCTCAGCAAGGTCTCTACCTCCGACCGCAGAAGAAATAAGAAAAACGAAAATTGCCATTGAAACTCCTAACAGAAAGAAAATCTTAGAACCCATATTTTTTCTCATTCAAGATATATAATAGAAACACAACCACTTAAAATGATATGATAATGTTAGTGAGTTCTTATCTCTATTTATAATATGCTTCCTAAAGGAGTTTACATAAAACTTACTGTTCCCGGAATAACGCAGAGGGAAATGACCGTAGTTACGAGTTGTATGCCTCCGCTTTTTGTTGCTACATGTGCTGGACCATCTTCTGAACCCTACTGTCGCTGGGTTATTAGGACAGTACGTAGTCACGTGGAGTTAGAAAGGGATGAATTCAAAGTCAAGATTAAATCCAAGCCGTTGATTGCCCTCTAAGCCGAAGAAAAGTATGATGGATGGAGACAGTCTTTAGCATTAATATCACGCAATTGGTTTGCTTCGCCGGACTTTTTGTGTCAGTCGTCGACTTTGATTTTTCTTCTGCCAGTGTGGATAACGCCTTCGGTATTTCAGTTTAGGCTATATGTGCTGGACCCTCTTCTGAACCCCCCCACTGTCGCTGGGTTATTAGATTTTCTTAAACATTTCAATAAATAAAATTGTATCACATATATATTTACCTAAAAAAAATTTTATAATCAACTTAATCTTGATTATAATTAATTTTGCAAAAGAGTGATGAAATGAAATATTATATAAATATATATGTAAGTCACTTAGAACATATAATTAAAATGTACTAAATTTTTATAATATTTTTCTCTGCTAATCAAATACAATATTTTATTTATTAGTTCCCATATATGATTAACTTTCGTATATTGTTAAGTAACTATGTTTTAGCTTAGCTTTTTCCAGCTATCATCTCGACCCAACAGTACGTTGTTAATGGCTTCCAATTTCCAAAATTAATTTTGTCGCATAGATTGCCACATAATTCCTGATTGGTATTTACAGATTATTAATTTTTTTAATGAAATGTTATAAAGCCAACGTCCGATTGCCACATATAAATAAAATTTCTTCATCCTTTAGACAATTTGCATTACGTGTTACCGTTTATTGTTTACCTTAATTATATTTCATTGTCAATATAATGATTATAGACAACATGTAATGTATTATTCGAGGTAATTGAATTAAAGAATCTACGAAACTCAATCCTGTATTAAAACTCTAAACATCCATTGATTTATTCATACATTAATATACTACTTGATCAGAAACGTCGATTACATACATAATTGAGTGGCTTACAACGCACAAATGGAAGCACCATTTTTATGCTTTTATTCATATTGCACACACACACACACACACACATATATATATATATATGGCTCTTCTTCAGTTTTGAGGTTTGTCTTCAGTGTTTGCTTCAACAGCTTCACCAGCGTAAGAACAGCACCTGCAACCATAACGACCACGACCACAGCAACCATAACGGCAGCGCCCACCACCATAACCACCACGGCCCCCGCCCGGATAAGGGCCATAGCCGCCAGGGCCCTTGCCCGGATAAGGCCCATAGCCGCCAGGGCCCTTGCCCGGATAACCACCATACCCACCGGGACCGCCAGAATACCCGCCGTAACCTGGGTTTTCATATCCACGGTCCTTGGCATCGTCAAATCCATTTGTCTCTTTGGCCTCCTCAGCTGCACATGTATCAATTACGACGTGTTATACGATATATAGATACAAATTTGGAGTATTATATCATTGCAAATTTCTTGTATTTTCACGAAATAAAGGAAAATACGACATAGGAAACATGTAACAATAACACATGACATTATTATTGTATCAGTTTGTCCGAATAGTTAATATATTAACTATATGATTTGACTTGGTCGGCTTTTCCCTGACATGAAATTCGTAAAGATATGCTTCTTCAATTTTGGGTGTATCCAATTTTTTGTTTTGCCTGATTTCTTTCCCATTTGGGATTATTACATGTACTTTCTCTCTTGGAGGTTTCTTAAAAGAAACAGAATATATAGCATTAATATATGGGGAGGAGACTGTATCTCTTGTCTTAATGTATTAAATGAAAGCAAACGTAAATAACTTAGCTGAAGGCACAAAATGCAGAGTCAAATAATGAAACGAGGCTCACCATTTTGGTTGAGATCAGTGGAGGTCTCGGCAAGGTCTCTAGCTGCGACCTCAGAAGAAATAAGAAGAACAATGGCCATTAATAGCCCTAAAAGAAGGAAAACCTTAGAACCCATAGAAACACAGTGACTTGTTATAATAATATATTGGAGAAGGATGTGATAACATTAGTGGTTTCTCATCTCTATTTATAGTAAGTTTCAGAAAGGATCGAGTGTGAACTTATGACCCACAGGGTTAGTTGGGTGTTAGCAGCTAGCTACTTGTCCAAGTTATCCAATCTTATTGTCTATACTTGATCTGTTAATGGTTTCTCATCTCTATTTAATTGAAATTGTCTTTACTTGATCTATTAATTCATTGATTTCCTTTTTCTTCCTCTTTGGGTAGGTATGATTATGATAATGCTAATGATACGATCTGCGTAGGAGGTTTTGGCTACAGAAAACGGATGGATTTTCAAATTGGCCAATTGTACGTGTCTGACTAACGACTGTTTTAATTATACTGGACCATGCGTCGGCTACCAGTACTGAGAGGAGTAATGTTAATGTCAACTTATGATTCAATGAATTCAAAATAATCAATATATAGATTCGTGCAATATAGGGCATTGAAAAAAAGGATACATGAAGCCCTTGTGGGTGTTGCAATTAATAAATGTGATATGTCAGTCGTGCATTTGCGCTTCTTATCTCAATTCATTTAATTGTAAGCCAGAGAATTTTCAACGAGCCATGGGTCACTGGGGACCCCAGATGAAACTCGAACCCAATTGGATATCTGCTTCACATATAAATAATCTGCAATTAATACACAAGACTTAAATGAACCCTGCGAACGAAAGAGAGGAAGTGATCTCTGGGGGTTAAATAAAACAGTTTAGTTTAGTCCAGTCACTAATTAAATGGTTCTGAAAAATCAAAATCTCTAATTGCATATATTTATGTAAGTGCTATGCGTTAATTGATTTGAAAATTGGAGCAGATTTACTTTACTAATTAAGAACATTATAAGATAACGATATACATTGAATTTGTGGAACTCATGCGTTAATTAGGTTGGCGGGCGATGATATCAACAATAATCTTTTGTCATTAAGCATATATATCTATATAAAAATGGAGTACACATATATACGGTACTTTCTCAAATGCTCTATTAGACTTTGGTGATGGATCTGTTGTGTGTATATATATGTATATAATGATTAAATGGCCTTAATTTAATGCCTTGAAGTGTGAAGAAGACAGACTGATTTCACTTTTAATTCTGTCTCCCGAATAGATAATTTTTTCTTCGAGATACGATCTCTTCAAGTTATCCAAAATCCATAATATTATTTTGAGGTTAAAATAAGCTTTGGCCATGCAAAAACTCTATATATAGTTTGAAACTACAACTTTTTTTATTGGACATTAAGTTTTAATGGAAATTATTTAATAATTTATTTATACTAAATTTAATAATTTCATTAATTCCCTAATTTCAAAGATACCTAAGACCTAATTAAGCAGTCTTTTGATTGATTCTCTAAGTTGAAAGAATTAGTGTTAATGGCAGTTGGCAAACACAAGAATTGGAGATTGAAACGTAGAAGAATAAATAGATGATGGAGAAATCAAGTGATAGAGATTCAAAATTTTTTACCGTGTCTATACATTGTCTATACAGAGGGTAAATTAAGTTTCATTGCTCTTCTCATCGTGTCTATCGAATGGCATTAATAAATTTCTGTGATGAAATCTAGCTTAATTTATTCTAATCAAGAGAAAAATGGCTTAATCTAAGATCACTTTGTTTCTTCTTACTCGTCTTCTCTTTGCTCTCGTTCTTATAGCTCCAGTTTGGGATGATCACTCGAGTGAGTACACATCAAAGATATGCAAAATGCTACTAGTGTTTTCATTATCGGTTTACTTTAAGCTAACAATGCTGTCTAATATTTTTAACGTAGAGGCAAGTGTAAATCCCAGTGGCATCGAGGAGGCCAAGTACCGCGGCCCTGGTTATGGGGTATTGCTACCATGGATGCTGCCGTAGCTACCGCTATTCAAATGACTGTTACAGGGAGGCTTGGCAAAATAAATCTCGGATTATAAGGTCGGGTAATTCGACCTTAAAATATATATATTTCAGGTCGGACTTTAATTTTTACTTTAAAAATTCAATATGAGTCGGGTTCGGAGCAATATAAAATCTAAGTCAGGTCTTAATCAATTTATAAAGATTCGGAGACCGAATTTATAAAAGGAAATTAACTGAAAATACTCAACTTTGGTGGCAAAAATTCAAAAATACCTTTTCTCAAAAAATTCATTTAAAAATATTCTTTTTATATACTTTTGGATTAAAATATTCTCATACCCAAAATTTATAAAACTCTTTCAAATTATTACAGTAATTTGAAAGTGTTACTTTCATGATAATACAATAAATCAAAAGTACTAATTTCGAGTAATTACAGTAACTCAAAAGTATTATTTTTACGGTAATACAATAAATTAAAAGTGTTAGTTTCACGTTATTATAGTATTCGAACGTGCTACTTTTAAGTTATTATAATAAGTTTGGAGTAAGAAAAAAATTTTCCTTACTTGATACTCAAACGCAAAGTGAACATAAAGATATTTTTGTCCGAAACAACTAAATTTGAACATTTTTTAATGAAATTATATAAGATAAATATTTTTAAATTTTGATTATAAAATAAGAACATTTTTAATTATTTTGAATATTTTTGAATTTTGATTATAAAATGAGGACATTTTCAATTATTTCCTTTTATAAAATCTGGTGCGTATTCGAACTTCTTAAATTTTTCGATTCAAGCTTCAAAACTCGGTACAAATAACATAAAATTCGGGCCTAAACATGGGTTGGGTTCCAACCCGAACTTAAGTTTTTACCCACCATGGTTACAAGTGCTATTCCCATACTAATGAGAATCCTGACACTGAGTTTGAAGACAATACCAAGCACTAACTAATTTCTCCACATAACTAAAATTTGTGCTTTGGAATTTTAGAGACATGCTTGTTAACTTCTGTGTTGAATAAGGCTTGTGACGAGTATCAACTTTTGTGCTCATGAAAAATGCCATGTTTGAATAAATTAAGCTTGCATAATTTTTTTTAGCATATTTATTAGTTGCAGCCCTTGATTGTTTATAAAACATAATTTTTTTTTTTTGTCTTTGTCAATTCAGCATTATTTTTGTTAAATTAATTTTGTTATAAGCATTAAATAACTACAAATTCATATTTTGAGAATACAGAGAGAAGAACTATACACATAAAGCAACAAGCATGAAACTTCATTTGCTTTTGACTTTATTTTTCAATTTCTATGGGTCTCATACTTACCGTTGTTTGTTAGAGACGCGTCGAATCGAACATTCGTTTTAAATTCTGCTTTTGACCTCATTGGTCAACTTCCATTGATATTCGGTAAAGCCCATTGGATTTCAAAGGTGGAAAGGCCATGCAAATTACCCCAATGGATGCAAGCCCACGGACTTTTTATTATTTTTTCTTTTTTTAAATGTTACAAATGAAATTTCATCGCAGAAGCTTTATATTTTAAAGGAAAATTCGTGACATTTATACGATTAATAGTAGGTATTAATCAATGCAAATATAATTTATTAATCTATTTGACGGGCGTCCAACTTTGTCGTCATACTGTAAACGATGGAATAGACTGCAGCATACAACTGAAAGATCAATTGAGAAGGGTATATCCAAGAACCTTCAAAAGGAATCATTACTTCAAGAATTCAAAAAACTCTGGCAAGTAAGAAACAAGAGGCTGTAAGTTTTGAAACTGTCTTTCCAGTGTAACTATAAATATAAGCACAACCCCAACTAATGTTTCAGCAAGAACCAAATTCCTTTCTTCTTTGTCTTACAGATCACAAACGTCCTCTCTGACTTTAGTTGATATAGTAGAGAAGCAGAGCAAAATGAGCGTAGAAGTTTTGGATGGTGCAACAATAGTAAGCTTTGTGGAAGACGAAGAAGCATTCCACGTCTCGATATGTGACCGTTTTGCTCACCTAGATACAGATCACGACGGCCTCCTTTCCTATGCAGAAATGTTGGAGGAGTTGAAGAGCCTGAGGGTTTTTGAGACCCATTTCGGCATCGATGAAAAACCAGACCCAGCTGAGCTAGCTAGTGTTTACAACTCTCTGTTTGTCCAATTTGACCACGACTCAAACGGGACGGTGGACTTGGAAGAGTTCAAGGCAGAGACTAAGCAAATGATGCTTGCTATGGCCAATGGTCTCGGGTTTTTGCCTGTACAAATGCTCCTGGAAGAGGACAGCATTCTAAAGAAGGCTGTGGACAAGGAGTCCACTGCTAAAGTGGTTGCTTAAATTGCTTGTTTCGGACCTAACTACTTGTTTTGTTTTGTTTTGTTTTGTTATTTTTTTTTTTTGGGTTTTTTTTTTCTACCTCTCTTTCTCCTACATGCTTTCAGAATCAAGATAATATATTGAGATCAATAAACGAAATGTTACTTTCTTACAGGTAGATGACAAGAAATTCATCTATATGTGCACTTATCCAGACGTGTGAGTAACATAGGATAGATGAGAGGCTGTCAAATCTTGGGCCAATCGCCTAAGTTCTAAATAGCCCATGTATGCTCTATAGAAATCATCAATTTCATGGATATAATTTTGATAATTCACAACAAAATCATCCTTTTACAATATGTCATAAGAACAAAGACCAAATAACTCAAACAATGAAAACGCAAGCTGTCATCCTCCAAATCTGAAGGAAGATAATAATAACGAGTCATAATTTATAAATGCAAATATCAGTATTATATTAAAAAATAGAAAATATAAAAAAATTATAACACTACGAAAAGGCCTGCTCCGGCCCGGCCCAAACTTGACACGGGATGTGGTTAACCGTGTTCCCCTTCAAAGACGGACAAATCTTCTAGAAGAACCTATTAGGATTTTTTATTTTTTTATTTTCCACATTTTTCTCGATTTTTCAAATTAAAGAGTCGGTTGCTTGGTTTTTCCTTGGAGCGCAAGGCGAACATGCTCCCGCCATGACGCTATTCTATAAATTTATATTCACTTCATAGAAAATTTACAAAAATGAACCAAAAGCGAAAAGTCCGTCAATTCATTTGGTTTCGGGTTTTTTAGCGATTCATAACTGGTGCTGCTTTTGAGATTGTTAAATTTCCAGAATTATAACAATGGTAAGTTTTCTTGGCTATGTTGTTGTTAGTTGTTTCTTTTCTTTTATTTTATGTATTATTAACTCTATTATCCATTAATGTAATGCAATTGTGATGAGTTACATAAATTATCTTATTTTGATATTAGATTGTAGTCGATGAAAATATAGAAAGGGGAGCTGAGAAAATTTACTTGATGGGTTAACGGGAAAAAGGTTAAAGTTTGTGTTTGGTTTCTTTGGCATTGTTGAGGAGCTTGAAAGTTTTCTGTGAATATGAAAATTCTGCGTAGAGTGTGAGATCAGAAAATTGGATGGGTAGAATTATGATGGGGTAATATTTGTTATGTACTAATAAGGTGGAGATTCCGTCTAATGATAAGCAGGTAGTCTGTTGTACCTGTGTGTTGTTATACTTATGCTGCGTTTGCGTGTAGAAGCACTTCTTGTAAAAGTGCTTAAAGGTATGCTTGTAATTGAGTTGTTGCGGCTGATTTGTTTAGGAATAGAATAACTAGATAGTAACTAATAAGTGAGAGGATGAATGCTAGAGGCCTCAATCTGTACTTACCTGGAAACTGTTTGTATAAACTTTAATCTTGCTTTTATTAGTTTCATAATGGTTTTGGTTTTATTATACAGCTCTGTGCGTCTTGGAATTAGTTTACATAATTGGAGCCTTTGTTCTGTTCCCTTTCGTTTTACCTCTTTCCTTTGCTTCATTGATTCCCTTCAACTGTATGAATTCGTATTTTTTCTCCTTTTTTCATACCACACATCCCACCTCATCTCTTCTCTTGTACACATACAAATTAAGCATAATTCCTCCTGGACGTTGGCATGAGGGAGATCGATCACTAGGCCTCCTAAGATCTAACCAAGTAGGCTATCTCATTAGAGCCTGATGTATTTGGATTTGCATTGGATCACTTCATACCGATATATAAACAAAAAAGCTGTTATTATCTAAGTTTAGAGCCTGATGTACTTGGATTTGCATTAGATCACTTCATACTGATATATGAAAAAAAAAAAAAAAGGCTGTTAATATCTAAGTGATGTAAGCATTGGATGTCTCTCTTAATAGTCAAGTAGTTGCTGTATGCAAAGAATGAGAAGCTTTGTAAGTAGATGTTGCATACAAAGATTGCCAAGCTTTGTAATTGAACGTTTCAGTGATTGACCTCTACATCTACATCTTCTTTGTCAGACATCTCTTGTGCTAGGGGCTAGTGTGGCAGCTGCTGCTATGGCTGGAAGATACCTAATCACTGCATGGCAAGCATTCAAAACTCGCCCTGTAGCTCCACGTGTTCGGAGATTTTATTATGGAGGGTTTGAAACAGTCATGACTAAAAGGGAAGCAGCATTAATACTTGGAGTCAGGTAATATAGTTATCCATTTTCTCAAACTGTATTTATCTTCATTGGGTCAATTGGCTAATTCACTTGGATTACAAGCTTGAAGATCTTAGTTGTTGTATATCAATGCATTTTGCCAGTAGTTTAGGAATCATCTTGCTGATTTACTGATTACTGTAGGGACGTCTTTCAATTTCCATGTTGCAGAACTATGTAATTTGCATTAAGCAGCGTAGTTGAAATTGATTGTAATAAAATTGTTCAAGTCTACAATTCCCTTTCCTAAGATTTCAATGACAAGAAGTCTATTTTCATGTTGACTGTATTTCTGTTATAGATTTCTATTTCATCTATTTTGGTGGCTGTTGCATGTTCTTGAATCCTTAGCTTGAGGAACTTATTACTGTTGTTCATAAATGCATATTGCCACAAGTGGTTCATCTTCCTATTTCATGTTATGGTGGATTGCATTTTCCTTTAACCATCTCAAAGCACCTTGACTATGTTTTTCAGATTGGTTGGACCATAAAATTTTTGAATGTACAATGAATTACTTCTCTGACAATTAATGGAGCTGCTGATTCTCGTGTTAACTGCTTTTTGCTTAATGTTCTATTTTGCTGGTTCTTTCTTGCAGAGAGCGCTCCGTGATGGAGAAGATAAAAGAAGCTCATCGGAGAGTGATGATGGCAAATCACCCAGATGCAGGAGGCAGCCATTATCTTGCATCCAAGATCAATGAAGCCAAGGATATCTTGACAGGCAGAAGTAAGGGGGGCGGTTCTGTCTTTTAGTTGACACATACACAAATTGGTATACAAAAATGGATTTTTCCTGTGGTACAAGACATTTCTTTGTATCTGAGAAAGTGAAGGAATGAGGGGTTTTTGTTTTTTGAATATCTTGAAAGAAAATTGTTTACAGAATTATAGGTGTTTAAATGTACAAATTAAACTTGGAATAAAATTAACATCATTAATTTTTATTTATTATTCTTTATGTTGCTCCTTTAATTTCAATTTTTGCTCCACGAAAAATTCCCTTTGCTTCTATCGTACTCAGTTTGACAGCTTTTTAAATTTTAGTGCAAGGTTGAGGCCTGGTATGTATTAGATGACAAACTTAAAGAAACAACTTAAAAAGGCTTCACACCCAATCATCTCGAATAATACTTAGCATCCTATGTATTGCAGCGATTGCACATTGTTAATTGATGCTTATTCCTTGCGTATTATCATTCTCTGAATTTCTAACGATTGGTGGTAAATTCAAGAAAGTAACATCATAGGCTCTGTCCAATTCATGAAGGTAAGTGCGAACATTTTCGTCACTGAACTTTGGAGAGATACAAATCAGGACATAATTTTATAAATTTTAATAATTTAGTCCCAACACGGTGCCAACTGTTTTTTTAATCCTTCTCAGTCTTAACAACCAACGACAATGAATGATAATAATGGGGGATTAAAATGTTAAACTTAAGAACAACAATCCTGATTTGTTAGTTATAAACTTTAGAGATCAAAATATTATTACCCCAATTTGTATATTTGTACACATAACAGCGAACAGACGTGACAGATCTAAGAGCCAGTCCAAAGCATTTGACGGAATTTGTGAAGCAGTAACAGTCAACGTAATGGAAAGCTGGACGCAAGAAAAATGTATTGCATCAGCAGATTTCATCTTCTGAGTCCCAGCATTTCTCCCATTAGAAATTCAAAGCTAAGCAAACGCCATAACCACCGAATCACAGCTTCTCAGTCTCAGCTTCAACAGCAGCATCAAAAAATGGAAACAAACGACAGCAGCAACGACGGGTTCAAATTCCTTACGAAGTCTCCGTACACTCCTCCTTCTTGGGCTTCGCATCTCAGCCTCATCCCTTCTCACTTCATCTCTCTTGGCCACGTAAAACTTCAATCCTAATGTTTATTATCTTTTCTCTAATTATTGTTATTTTTAGTTGATTTAAGAAATTTTGCTTTCAGCTTCCGACTCCAATTCACAGGTGGCGCCTCCCTAATTTGCCCAACAACACCGAGGTCTGGTTGAAGGTAATTTTGACGTCGTTTTTCTGTATAATTTTATTGAAGTGTTGTAAGGATTGACTTTTCCCTAGATTTAGGGAGAATTCAGTAGGGTTTTAGTTTTTGTAAGCTAATCTTCTTGCAAGGGAGTTTTTGATAAAATTTGGGGTTAGTTGGTGACTGCTATGCTTCTAAGTGTACTTTAAAGGTACGATAGTCAGAAGTGTTTGCCATTGGGGGTCACTCATTTTTTCCATTATACTTGATCTGTAGTGAATTTATGCTGATTTTTAGAGTAGCTATGACATAGATTTTCAGAATTTTGAAAGGGTTTTTGGATGAATTTCGGAGCCAAGTTTACTGTCTGAGATCAATGAAAGTTAATTTTCATTTCCTTGAATAATTTGCAACTACATTGCAGCGTGATGACCTTTCGGGCATGCAAATGAGCGGTAACAAGGTTAGAAAATTAGAGTTTTTGATGGCGGATGCAGTGGCTCAAGGTGCTGACTGTATCATTACTATTGGAGGTATCCAAAGCAATCACTGTCGTGCTACTGCTGTTGCTGCCAAGTATCTTAATCTTGACTGTTATCTTATTCTTCGCACCTCTAAGGTTACGCTTCTTTCTTTCTTTTAGCACATTGTACATTGTTTTGTTCTTATTGCTACAACGGGTGTCAAATGTCTATGGATATAAATTTTGCAGGTTGTTGTGGACCAAGATCCTGGATTGACTGGCAATCTATTGGTTGAGCGTTTAGTTGGAGCTCATGTTGAGCTTATCTCTAAGGAAGAATATGCCAAAATTGGGAGTGTGGTTTGTTCATTGCTCTTGCTTTGCCTCTATCTGCTCTGTAATGCATGACATCTATTATCACTCTGGTGGCTGATGTATATGAAAACAACACTGAAAAATTGTTTTGTACACTTGAGATTGCAAAGAATTGATTGTAACTTCCTAAAAGAATTGAGAGGAAAAAGAAAAGTTAGATACCCCAATTGTTGATGAATTTTGTATCCAATTTTGATCATCTTAAATACCCAACTGATATGCATAAGTTAGCAAATTCTAAAATCTTAGAATTTGAAATACTTCCTTTAAACCTCTGCTCTTCCGTGGACAATTCTAGGTATTAGAAGTACTCATTGTAAGTACTTTATATCACATTTTCACAATTTGGACAGTTGATGTGTATTTGACACTACTAGTGCTTGGAAAGTACAAGAGGAACAAATGTAAATTTCTTGGAACTTTCATAATGCAGCCTTATTTCTTTTAGTTCTTTTCAAAGGAGGGTCTTTGGTTTTGTTTTTGTATTCGTGTTATTTTATTTTTTCATTTTTTCATTTTGGTGGAGGTTCCATATTTGACAGTCTATGATGCATACACATGCATAAATGCTAGTAATGTTGACGTAGAGTAGATGGGCAAAGCACATCTAAAACAATTCTTTCAGCCTTATATATTGTCAAGAATGGGAGTTTGATAAGTTATATATGCAGAGCAAAGGTACTCCAAAATTTTTCTCATTTTTGGAATGTAGAATTCAAGAAAGAATCTTGAACAACTAATGGTATTGGGAAAATATGCTCTGTCAAAAGTTTGTTGTTTTATTAAACAACTTGGATTTTGTGGAGGACTACAATCTATGAAACTTCTTGAAACTTTTAGTTGTGTTCGTCTTCTACATGTGACTGAAAATTCAACTGTATATGTATGGACTTTTTCTTGCTGTGTGTGTGTGCACACATGTATTCTTTATTTTCGCATAATACCTAAGAGCTGATGAAATGACTATTTATGTGGATATTGAGTGCTGAATCTGACAATGTTGCATTCTATTTAAATACATATATTCTAGTTGGCCATTGCCTTGCCACCTTGATGATGTTTTCTTTCATTATTAGATGCTCATTTTAATGCTTTGGCTTATTTTGAGGATTTTGAGTGGCAGCACTGGTTTCATGTTGTTTTGCAATCGCTTGGATAAAGGATTATTGATTGACTGAAATTATGTGTTTTCAACCATTCTTGAGATATTACTAAATTGATAGATCTTGATCTCAAGTATGATTTTAATACTTCTGATTACATTATTACTTTTGATGTCAGACTCTTACTGATATTCTAAAAGAAAAGTTGCTAAAGGAAGGGAGAAGACCATATGTTATTCCAGTTGGTGGATCAAACTCCCTAGGGACCTGGTGAGAGGGGTCACCATTGTCTAATCTCTTTTGTTCTTTCATTTTATTCTTGCATTTATATTCTTTTCAGCTTGCAAGTTCTCAGTTGCATTACAGATGTTATAAGACATATTAATTGGACTCATTCATTATGTCATTCGTTCTACTGATTGATGAGAATTTAGAAGCTGTGAGGTGATTTAATTGTCTACCTATTGATAGTTGCTGAAATAACATTTTGACATGGGTCTGATTTATTTGGTTCTAAATTGGGTTGTGATGGTTGAGTGTTTGTGAAATCTATATTGTGTGGTTTGTATGTGTTTGGGAGAAGGTGGCAAGTTTTTGGGTTGAGATTTTTTCTTATGGGTGGGAGTAGAAGTCTGGGGTAGACTGCAGCACTTGGTTGAGTGAACTATTATATCAGCTTGGTGACAAAGAACTAATTAACGAATGGCTTGCATATGTTTGTGCGAGAGAAGTAATAGCTTACTTGAACTTTTCTTTTGGAAGTCCTGTGGTAGAAGTTTTTATTCTTTGTTTTTCCCTTTTCTTTTGTCTTTCAAGAAATGCAAATGATTTAAGACATCTTAATCATTGTGCTGAAGCTTTATCATTCACTCAGTACAGAGTGCAGTAGGACAGAAGGAGATAATCTATCCTTGTTACATGTTGCGATTTCCAAGCATATCATTCTTCTCTTGCTAGCGTTCATTTGCAAAGAGGTCTCTTCAGTAAACTATCTTATTCCTTCTTGATCTTTCTATTTTATAATAATTTATGTCTCTGTTCAGTCATATGGATTTCAGATTGGAACAAATTAAACAACAGGGTTTTAGTTTGTAGGTGACCTATTCTTGTGAGATGGAAGTTCATTTGTTCGTTAGTTTGTAACTATGCTTTGGTCTGTCATTTGTTTGATTTGTGGTGGTAACTTTTCACAGATGCTGGAATTAATAAATTGGTCTCAATTTTGATAATTTTTTTTGGTTGGACAGGAGTAGCTTAATTTTTTCCATGTTTTGCATAATTTGGAAGGAAACATTTATCAGGCTATTTGATCATGTCACTAATGACTACCATTGGTAGTGGAATTCCCTCCTGATGGCATGAATTTACAGTTGGGTACTTGATAATGGCTATGTTTATCTCGATACTTGGATTGGTTGGCATCTAAGGTGCCTTTTATTTTGTCTTATATATTTGATCAAGGACTTGGTCGGGTATTTATCTTTGGATATGAAATGCTGGTGCTTGACTATGGGGGTGACAATTGTCATCTTCCCTTAAATAAGCTTACTAAGCAGCAAAATCTTCAATTTATTTGTTATTTTTTGGTAAATTTGTCTCATAGATCATGTGTTTGCATGGTTTTCCTTCTCTCTCTGGTCTCTTTCTCCCTTTCTGTGTTCCAAGTTAATCGGATTTCCTGTTAAAAGGTAATTATAATTGTTTATCTTTTTGAAATAATAAAATTCTGTTCAGGGGTTATATTGAAGCTATTAGGGAGATCGAGCAGCAGGTCCAGACTGCAAATGGAAAAGTAAAATTTGATGATATTGTTGTAGCTTGTGGCAGGTTCTGCTCTACTTATCTCTTAATTTTATGGCTAATTTCCCCCCTCCTCTCTATATGGTTCCTGTTTGTTTTACTTGGTTTATTACTGCACCATTATAATAACTTCTAGCTTTAACTCAAACCACATTATGGTTTGAATGTAGAACCCCAAAATGATTTTGTACATTTTGGGATTTTACGTTTACATATAATGTTGACAACTTCGTCTAGTATCCTGTTCAGTGCCATACTGCCAATGAATCTAATGTTTCTTTTGATTGATTTGTAGTGGAGCTACAATTGCTGGTTTGTCATTGGGATCATGGCTTGGAACACTGAAAGCAAAAGTAATTTTTTCATATCAATAAATTTATGGGTTAAATACATTATGCCACTTTGGTTTGGCCTTTTTCCTCTCTGCCACCCTGTAGTTTTGTTCCTTGCATTTCTGTTGTGGTTAAGTACAGATGCAAAACCCTAAAATAATGTCACATAAAATACATATAAGCTTCATGATGCAGTGTTCTTGGTGTTTCATACCTTGACCTAAACTACAGGGGGCAAAATGTCACAAATGAAAGAACAGAGTGGCTTGGAAACAGGCCAAACCACAAAAGAGTCTGTATTCTATGGTTGATTTATTTATATCAACTAAAATTTAAGCATTTTTCTTCTTTCATGTAGGTCCATGCATTCTCTGTTTGTGATAACCCTGATTACTTCTACGACTTTACTCAAGGCCTACTTGATGGGATCACTGCAGGAATCAACTCACGTGATATTGTTAACATTCAAAATGTGAGTGTATAGTTTCATTTATTAGCCAAAATTTAGCTTTTAAGTGCTTATTTTATGAGGAAAAGTTGAGTTACTTTAGCTAGTGGTCTTCTGGCTCCACAATAAAAATGTCACATGTTCAGATTGAATTTCAATAATGTCACTGTCCTCAAAAATATGCAATTTTGAAGCAGCAAAAACCCCCATGTGCTGTCAGTTGTCACTTTCTTATTCTTCTCTTCTCAGTCTCTCCATAGTCATATTTTTGAGGACAAACTTGATGTCACCAGATATTCGCCTTGAATTCCCATTCCTGTTGTTGCCCACCATTATCTTCCTTTGCTCTGCATCTCTGTCAATGACCACGGTGGCTTTGTTGGATGCTAGCAGATAGAAAATTCGTGAATGATAGGATTTTTTGACTCACATAAATGGTGACAGTGGCTTACATTTTTCCTCTTTTCCCTTGAATTATTAGCTAATATTAGATCAATAAAACTATTGATTGTGGAAAATCTTTGCTGGTGACTAGACTGCCACCTTGACCGTCAATTGGAGTATTGGAGTACTTAACTGAAAATGAAAGAATTATGTTGTCTTTGATTTTAATCTCAATTCATATTTTTGAAATTAAGGAAAAAAAAAAAAAAAAACCAAAGAGCAATTAGCTAATGAAGGTGTTAGTATGTATGCAACTTGTTGCATAGGCAAAGTTTCAGTTTGGGAACTAGAGGACAGTACTTGAGAACATAGGTTACACTGCATGTAGGCTTTGCTCATTTTATTGAAGTTGAGCTATATAGGTTGCTTGACCTTTTCTTTTCATAAAAAGTGAAGGTAGAGACAACTTTATTCTTGTTCTTTGTTGTGCGTTGAGAGGATGTGACATTATTTCTACTTAATGGGTCCTCAAATGATAAGTTTGTTCATTTGAATGTGAAATGAAAAAACTGTTGTTTCTAATTATTGCGTTTTGACAGGCCAAAGGTCAAGGCTATGCGATTAGCACTTCTGAGGAGCTTAATTTTGTTAAAGAAATTGCTGCAACAACTGGTGTTGTTCTTGACCCAGTTTACAGGTATGACAATGTCTACCACAGTTTATGAAATATGGGATTCTTATTACAGGGTTCTGGGCATGCCGGCGTGTACTGTGTTTCATTCAATGGATGGAAAAGTTTCATAACAATAGCCCAAGTATTGAGATAAATATGAATTCTATTTCTCAAAAAGTATTAAACGTCTTTTACTCGTAACTTGTTGACAACGCTCTAACATTGAGGGTATGACATTACTTATGATCATGTCAGCTAATCTAAATTCTATTAGTTAACAATTAATTTATCCTTGATTTGAGTTAAACCTGCTTGCGTGGTTGTGCATTTAAACTTGTCTTTCTGCTCTCCTTTCAGTGGAAAAGCTGCTTACGGGATGGTGAGAGACATGGCTGAGAATCCAAAGATGTGGGAGGGCAGAAAGGTCCTCTTTATATACACTGGCGGGCTTTTAGGTTTGTTCGATAAGGTTGACCAAATGGCTCCCCTCGTAAAGAATTGGAGTCGAATGGATGTTGACGAATCTGTTCCGAGGAAAGATGGCACCGGGAAAATGTTCTAGAGCAAAACAACTAATGCTTGCTTTGAATTGAAAATTTGCAGAGTAATCGGGCTGCAAAAACATGATGACCTTGAGCTTTTCCTGATGCAGTGTAGAGGAGAAGGTAACCCAATTGCGTCACATTTATTCTTCAGATCAACCTTGAGAATTATCAGTTCAGTTACCCTTAAACTTCTCCTTTTTTATTAAATAAATAAATGAATTCCAGCTGAGGAAATAATAATATATTGCTCAAAGCAAATGAAAGCAGCTTCAAAAGAGGCTAATCGCACTGACATGAAAAATGTTCTGAGACAAAACTAAACTAGTGAAGAGACTAGTAACTCAGTTAAAAGGTTTTAAAATAACTTTGAAGATCTTTATTTTGGTTTTCAATACAATTTCATTGAAAGAAAAGGGCATGCTAATATAAGTTTTTAATACAATTTCATGAAAAGATAAATTTTAGAATTATATAGAACTATAGCAGAATTGTTTTAAAATACTAGTTACTATTGTAAATTTTCCAAATTTATATCTTAATTATCAATATACTTCATTCCATGTCTTTTTATTTTTAAATCTTAATTGTAATCCATTTTTTATTTAAAATACATTAAAAGAGTAAAGATAATAATATTAATATTATTTGTTTATTTCATGGTATATTCATATAACCATATATATTTTTGCATATCAGAAATAAATAAAAGTTATCCATCATAATAAAACATATTTTACATACAGAAATAGAAAAAAAAAAAATAACAAATCTAACCTCACCACTGGAGTATCGGAAACCGCTATTGCTGCCATCGGAGAATGCGCTTACTTCAACTCCTGTCAGACTGTTATCAAATTTCAGATTTTTAGAGTTACTTTTAAAGAAGAACATAAACCGGAAAAAATGGGAAAGTAAAAGCAAGAAATTTGTTTTGCGGCAGCAGATATCATCTTCTGAATCCGATCTTCTCTCTCTTTCCCATTAACAAATCAAACCCTAAGCCAACGCCATAACCACATCACCCTTCCTGATTTCTGGTCAGTCTCAACTTCAGCAGCAAGGGAATAAAGAAATGGAAATAAACAACGGCAGCCACCAGTTCAAATTCCTCGCTAAAACGCCGTGCACGACTACGCCGTCACGGGCCTCGCATCTCAGCCCCATTCCTTCCCACGTCTTCTCTCTATCGTAACTTGTATTTATTTATGTTGTTTTTTTAACTTAGCTTTTATTATTAATAAATCTTAATTTGTTGATTTAAGACAAATTTTGCTTTTAGCTTCCAACTCCGATTCACAAATGGAATCTCCCTATTTGCCAAACGACACCGATGTCTGGTTGAAGGTAATTTCTACGTTCGCTTTTCTAATATAGTTTCATTGAAGTTTAGTAAGGTCCGGAAACCGTTTCGTAAATTCCTGTTCATTTTCTTTTCCGAAAAACAAACGACAAATTCGCTCCGTTTTTGGGATTCCGCTTGTTAATTATAAAGTATAAAATAGCTTTTGTAGAATAATTATCAATTATTAGGTTATATATATTTTCTTTCTTTTTTTTTTTTTATAATATTTAATTTAGTTAAAGATTAACTAATTTAAAATAATATTAACTTATTTTTGTGAGGGGAAAGGTGAGCTATTTTAGCTAGTGGTCCTCCAGCTCTACAATAAAAATGTCACACGTGCAGATTGAATTCAATAATTACTGCTTCAAATTTAGTAGCAACAAATATCACGTGCTGTCAGTAATGACTTTTGTGTATGTTATCCTGTCTCCGACAGATTTGTTGCTGGCAGATATTGCCTCATAGCCTCGTCCACATGTTCTCAGTCACCATTGTTCTCTTCACTCCGAAGATGATGATGGCAGCTCTTTGGATGCTAGTAGAGAAAGAAAATTCATGAACTGAAGGATCTTTTGACTTACAAAAATACCTATTGTGGCTGGATTTTCTCCTTTTTCCCTTGATTTGTTAGCTAGTATTATACCAATAAAACTATTGATTATAGAAATTTTTGCTGGTCCATAGACGGCCATGTTTTTCGTTTATTGGAGTCCTGGACTAAAAAATGGAAGACATTCATATTAGTGTTGTTCTGATCCCTTCATATTTCTGAATTTTATTCTATTTTTGTTTTAAAAAAAAAAAAAAAAGAAGAAAGAAGAATGGGCAATTAGATAATAATGGGGCAAGTGTGTTATGCGAGTCATTCATGGGCGCAAAATTTTAATATGGCCACCATATTGACAAATACCTAAGAACATAAGTTACATAGCATGTAAACCTTTTCGCCCAATTTATTGTTGCAACCACTGGTGTTGTTCTTGACCCAGTTTACAGGTATAACAGTGCTATTCTACATACATAATTTCTGAGATATGAGCTCTCCCTGTGGGGTGTGCGGGTGAATGTGTATTTGTTTGCATTCAACGAATATAATTCTATGTCTTGAGAAGATCAACCTTGTTTAACTCACAGCTTGCTGATCTTTGACACCACATCAACTGAGACTCATTTACATAATTGTCAACTTAATTTCTACCTTATTATTAACATTAAAGTTGATCCTGATTTGGCGAAATCTTCTTATCTGACTATGCATTTAAACTTTTCTTTCGGTTGTGCTTCCTTTTAGCCGACAAGATGCTTATGGAATGGTGAAAGACATGGCTGAGAATCCGAAGAAGTGGGAGGGAAGAAAGGTTCTCTTTATACACACTGGCGGGCTTCTTGGATATTGTTCGGTAAGGTAAAGAACTGCAATAGAATGGACGTCCATGAATCTGTTCTGCGGAAAATGCTTTCATTGAATTGAAAAATTTCAGAGTGATCAGACTCCAACGATATGATGGCAATGTGAAGAAGAAGATAAATTGAATCACGACATGAATTTTACCGTGTGTTTTTTCATTAAATTTGTACCATTTCTAATAGAAAAAATCCCAAAGCCATCTCCTAATTTGGAACTATTTGTTAGTTGTATGTTCATTAAATTATTTTAAAAAATATCTATGTATTTTAAAAAATTCAAGAATACCTGTCCATATTATTAAATTTTATTAAACTTGTCGCTTTAGAATTTAGGAGAGAAAAAACAAAAAACAAAGAAAAGAAAAGCTAGCAGATTAGACACGTGCGGTGAAAGTGACATGATCGTTAGCATTGGGAAGTTCGTTTTTTGGGCAATATGTGGGAAATAGTACTCTGTCTTTTTGCTCAGAGCAGCAGTGACAAACCACCCAATCATGTTGACCCACGAAGACGATAATGGATAACGATTTGAACAGCTCCGGATCACATTATGCCACCTAGACGATAATGTGATAAGGATTTGGATAGCCCGGATCCGACTGTGCCACGTAAACGATCATGTGACAACGATTTTGGATATGAAATTTCATTGGGATAATAATGGATAGATCCCTTTATTTTACTGTTTTACATATAAGAGTATACTATTTTACTGATATCAAATGGATACTATTACTCTGTTGAAATGATTCAATATCCTTTACGGTTAGGTAATTAGGTTGAATACTTTTATATGTGATGGTCAAAACGCAATAGGTTAAGGGTAATTTATACATTTCAGCAAGCTCCATTAGCGATAGGGACTACTAATTGGGTACAAATGGATAAACTGCATCATTATTTGTAAACATTTTAACGTCAGGGATCGGATTCTTATTTTTTCAAATTTCATTTGTACAATCGATGAGTTGAATTTTGTACTCGATTTAGAAAAATGATTTAAAGTTTTTAACTTTCCATTTCTTAATTAAAATATTAAAAGAATATAGTTTTCAAAAGTTTTTTCAGGAAAAAAGACCTCCCACATTACTAATTTAATAGTTAAATAATTTTCAAAATTATTGTTTAAACTAATAAAAAAATTTAAGACTCCAACAAAAATTGCTATAATTTAATGATAATATAGACAAACATGCAATATTATATTTAAATTTTAACCCCTTAAATTTGCAAACACAACGATACATTTACTTATAACAGTATCATATAAAAAATTTTTTGCTCTCATAAAAATAAATGTGAGAAAAAAATTCACAAATGATATAATTTTGTTAAACGATATAATAAAAACGTCTTACGTGAGACTTTCTCGTATGAAAATAGAAAGTAAATACGTAGCCAAACGTGCGTCCTTGAATTATATGATTTTCTTGACATCAAAAGAATCCGAGAGAGAGTAGACGGCTTAGATTTGTATTCAAGTGGTGAGGACACTGTTAATTAACCTTCAACTGGAGAATACTAGTTCGATTTTTCACCAAACGTAGAGTTACTTTCCTTTCCAATGGCATAGAATTTGTCGTATTTAAATATAGGAAGTTGGTATTACGTCAATTTTTAATGAACATACAAACGAAATGAGTAGAATTTAGAAATTTAGAGAAAAAAAAAAAAGAAAAGATCAAGAGTATATTGGCCAATTATCCAAATATCTATTGGAGCACGTGTCTGATATTTACGTCACTAAAATCCAAACTTCATTTCACTATTTAATGCATGAGTATTGTGCTTCGCTAAGTAAACTCACCGCTACGAAAGAAATCAAGACAGAAAACACAAACAAATTAAAATGGTGATTTCTACAACAAGATCAGATAGTGGAGAGTGTTTGGACTCCACCTTTGCTTCCAGATATGTCAGCAATCCTGTTCCCAAGTAACCGCTTTCTCACCTTCAACTCGTCAACCCTGGTTCACTTGTGTTCTTCTTCTTCTTATTGTTATTTTATTTTCCCATTGTTTTTCAAACGAATTTTATCTGATTTGAATGTGGATGTACGTAGATTCAAAATACCAGACAGCTCGATGCCAAAGGAAGCAGCGTATCAGCTAATAAACGATGAGTTGATGCTAGACGGAAATCCAAGGCTAAACTTGGCATCCTTCGTAACCACATGGATGGAGCCCGAGTGTGACAAGCTCATGACGGATGCCATTAATAAGAATTTCGTCGATATGGCTGAGTACCCTGTTACCAGTGAGCTTCAGGTATATAAGAAACAGGCTACATTCATGTTATCGTTGGTGTTGTGTTGATGTCTTGGAGTTATAATCGTTTGTTGATTTTGGCAGACTCGGTGCGTGAATATGATCGCCAAACTATTCAATGCTCCCGTTGGAGATGGTGAGGCTGCAGTGGGCACGGGGACTGTGGGTTCATCAGAGGCGATGATGCTTGCTGGATTAGCTTTTAAAAGGAAGTGGCAGCAAAGGAGAAAAGCACAAGGCAAGGCATACGATAAGCCCAACATGGTCACTGGAGCTAATGTGCATGTAAGCATTACTACATATTGCAAAAATGCAGCTTGGATTATTTACATCTATTATATATCCATGCTTACTGTTTTGCTTGATTTACGTGCGTAGGTTTGTTGGGAGAAATTTGCTAACTACTTTGAGGTTGAGCTGAGGGAGGTGAAGCTAAAAGAGGGATATTACGTGATGGACCCTGTGAAAGCTGTGGAGTTGGTAGACGAGAACACCATCTGTGTTGCAGCGATTTTGGGATCAACAATGACAGGAGAGTTCGAGGATGTGAAGCTTCTTAATGAACTCCTCAGCGAGAAGAACAAGGAGAATGGTTGGGAGATCCCAATTCATGTTGATGCTGCTAGCGGAGGATTTATTGCCCCTTTCCTCTATCCCGAGCTTGAATGGGACTTCCGTTTGCCGCTGGTGAGGAGTATTAATGTCAGTGGTCATAAGTATGGCCTTGTGTATGCAGGTGTTGGTTGGGTTGTGTGGAGGACCCAAGATGACTTACCTGAGGAACTTATCTTTAACATCAACTATCTTGGTTCCGAACAACCAACTTTCACCCTCAACTTCTCGAAAGGTACATAATTAATACGACTAATACTACTCATCCAAAACGATACATATGATATTCATTATGTGGGTAACGCGAATTGTGTGATAAATAATCTTAAAACTTGTCACTATATATATATATATATAAACGCCACATCATTTGGGATGAAAATTTTGAGAGATAAGGTATTTAGTATTATACCAATTAATGCTCTTGCATTTTATTCAACTATTATAAATATATACGCACGTTTATGCGCATGTGTGTGTTATATTATTCACAAATATAAAGGGCGTACGTATTGTAAAAGACAATTTTGCTGCGAATTATTAGATGTCAATAAGATGCAGATTCGAAACATTATATTTTGTATGATAAAATTCAATATTGTAGTACTAAAATTTACGTTTTAAAAGTGTGGATATCATAACTTATTGTACAATTCCAAGAGATTTTTTATAACATATCAATCAACTGGTACACGAAGGTTATATCATTTTACAAGAGTGCACGTGTTACAGAAAACTTCATCACATAGAATTTTTATGTTGCCTGGAAAATGACTTGTAAATTTAATTTCCTATTTGGCAGGCTCCAGTCAAATAATTGCTCAATACTATCAATTTTTACGGCTTGGCTTTGAGGTAACTCGAATTTGATAAAATTAATCTACATTGCAGCATGCATTTGTCTGGAAATTACTTCTCATTTAGCATTTTCTTTTCTCCATGACCCGTAAAATAGGGTTACAAGGACATTATGGTAAACTGCAGGGACAACACGACAGTACTAAGAGAAGGGCTGACTAAAATGGGGAAGTTTGACATTGTGTCCAAGGATGTTGGTGTTCCCATGGTAGCCTTTTCTCTCAAAGACAGCACCAAATACACGGTGTTCGACATAGCCGAGAGCTTGAGAAGGTTCGGATGGATACTTCCCGCCTACACGATGCCCGCTAACGCTGAAAACGTCGCGGTTATTCGCGTGGTGGTCCGGGAGGATTTCAACAGAAGCCTGGCGGAAAGACTTTTGACAGACATTGAGGAAGTTTTGAAAGAATTTGACGCACTTCCCAGTACTAAAGCAGCTGTTCTCACACCTGCTACGGCTAAAACTCCATACGAGAAGCTGCTTAAGAAGAGGGTGAGGGGGACTCAGGGGCAAGTCACCTGGTACCGGAAGCGGCTTGTCGATGGCCGGAGAGCAGGAGCTTGCTGATAAGCTTCAAATTGTAGCTTGAAATATTAAGGCTATTTGCTTCTGTTTATTTTATCAGTATTCTTACCTGTGTTTTCACCTACAATAATTCGTACGAATAAACTTTTAAATTGAACGGTTAAGCTTATTAAATCTAATTAAGTCAGTGTCAGTTTGACATGGTTGTAATTTATAAAATTATTAGCTTTTCTGTGTTGAAACAATAAGCTTTGTCCAACTAAAATTTTCTTATGTTGAAATGATTAGTTTTTACCATCCAAGCCAGATTTTATTTTCTTTCGGTTAAGCTAATCTTTTATTGAGTCATTTATCGATTAGTGGATTTATACACTTCTAACTTAGATAAAATATGATATATATAATTAAAGTATAATTAATAGACATGTTAAATTCGATCCCAACTATCAAAAATAGATAAATCTATATGTTCACAAAATGGTTTAAGATAATATTTAAAATTTAGAAATCCTTTTCTAATCTTTTCTACCCTCCAAGATTGTATTTCAATAGGTTTTATTTATTAACTATTATAATTAAAGAAAACAACTTTCACTCATCAACTATTATAATTTACTATATTAAAAAAAAAAACCCAAATCTTCTTTCCCGCCAAGACCTTTTTTACCTTAATCAATTACGGTAGGATTGAAAGTCGAGGATAACTCATATCAGGAGAGGATCCTAGTCCGTTTTCAAAACGGCAATGGTCAAGGCATCCAATAAGACTGCGCCACGTAAACGATAACGACTTTGGATAGGTGGGGAATCTGATCATTTTCAGAAGGTTTCGTGGACTTATTTGATGGAAGTGTCCAAGTTATTATGTGATTTGCAGAAAGCTTCTGCAAAAAATTTATTGATCCGGATGGTATTTTCTCACATTTCATTTCTCTAATTATTGCGAATTGAATTCTTTGGTCCCTTTGATACGAAAACTAAACAAGGCAGATTATTAGCCATTCTGAGTTGTAATTTATTAATTTTAATTTTTTAATCAAATTGTTTTCTATGAATTTTAAAATATTGTATCACTAATTTGAACCTTCAAAAATCAGTCTCAAAATTAGTGAATTTTTCACCATTTTTATTTAATTATGATAGCAATAAGATAGGCGAGGGAGGAAAAATTATTTATGATATACCGACATAATCTTATAGATAATTCAAGGACACATTTCAAATAAGATGTTCTCGCATCTCTAAACGCGTAGAGAATTCCTGAATTGTATAATATACTTAATGTCAAAGGAAGCCGAAAAAGAATTATAAATAAAATAAATAAAGAAAAAGGAAGACAGAGAATTTGGAATCCGAGAGAAAGAGGAAGACATATTTTTCACAAGGAAGAATTAAAAGAACACTTTTAAGTGGAAGAAATGGTTGTGGAAATTGCTAAGCGATGATGTTGGCAATGGTATCCCTCTAGTATGGGAGTAGGTGATACCTATTTTGGGAGGATTTTGTCTCACATATTCCTCTAGTAAGAGTAAATAACTTGAAAGGATTTCTGACTTTCAATACAGTAGATTTTTGATAAATTGTCATTGTAAATTGTATTCAGTAGCCAATAGTCGTAAATTATATTCAGTATCCCATAATTTTAAATTGCATTCAGTAGCCAATATACAGTAGTAACCAAAACTCCAAGTAGATTTTTGTCTTCAACAATAGTTGTAAATTGTATTGTGTCTTAGTGTTGTGAGTAGACATAAGGTTTATATTGAGGGCAGGTATCCCCTTACTATATATTCTACAGTAGATTTCTGACATATTATCAACACTATAATTGTGTTATCAAAATCCTTATAACTTTTAGTAAATTTCTAATATATTGTCAACACTATAATTACATTATCAAAAACTCTCAGAACTTCCAGTAGATTTTTTACAAATTGTCATTGTATTATCAAAAGGACAAACCCTAAGAATTTTAGAAATACTTCGTTAGTCTTTTGAGGCTTAAAAATTTACTTGTTAAATTCATTTCGTATTCAAATCCCTCTTTGAGTATGGGGAAATGACAACCAAAAATCATTGTATTATCAAAACTATTTGGGTTGCACTATAATTTGTGTTATCAAAATTTCTAGTAGATTTTTGAATAATTGTCAGTAGTTATATAAATTGTATTCAAATGCAATAGATTTTTGACAAATTGTTGGTATTGTAAATTGTATTCAAATATCCCTTGGGGTATCGGGAAAAGACAATAGAAATCATTTTATTATCAAAACTTTCAGTGTATTAGTAGTTGTAAATTGTATTCAAATAATCCGAGAACTAATGTGATAAATGAATTGATCAGTGATGTGACTTCAGGTTACCTGTTGACAACTCACTACTGGGGCACAAAAACTAGAAGTACGTTCTTTTTCCATTATTTTTCTGACGAGCAACTTGATAATGCAGTAATAATTCAGTAAAACGAAATGGGAAAGTAAAAGCAAGAAATTTGTTTCGCGGCAGCAGATTTCATCTTCTGAATCCGATCGTCTCTCTCTCCCATTAACAAATCAAACCTAAGCCAACGCCGTAACCAAATGATCACACTCTCTGATCAGTCTCAACTTCAGCAGCACGGGAATAAAAAAATGGAAATAGACAACGGCAGCCACCCGTTCAAATTCCTCACTAGAACGCCATACACTCCGCCGTCATGGGCTTTGCATCTCAGCCATATTCCTTCTCACGTCGTCTCTCTCGCTCACGTAATAAAAATCAAGCGTAAATTGTATTTATTTATGTTGCTTTTAACTTGTTTTTATTATTAAATGTTAATTTATTGATTCAAGACAATTTTTGCTTTTAGTTTCCAACTCCGATTCACAAATGGAATCTCCCTAATTTGCCGAACGACACCGAGGTCTGGTTGAAGGTAATTTCTACGTTCGCTTTTCTGTGTAATTTATTTTCACTGGAGTTCAGTAGGCTTAGTGTGCGTTGTAAACTGTTTTGAGAATTCGTTTCATTTTCACTTTTGAAATTCGCCCCGTCTTTTTGGATTCCACGTGTTAATTACAATGTATAAAATAAGTTCTCGATATTTTTTTCTTACTCCTACGAAAGTCTCGTCCTAAGCTAAATTCTTTATTACAACACTTATATTTTAGAATCATATTTTAGATTTATATATAATTTGATTTTTAATATTTTATAAAAAATTATTTATTTACCTTTTAATTTTATTAATATTAATGACATAACTACATCTTTCAAACATTTTGACTCTCCAGTTATTCATTTTTAATTGTATCTCTCTATAACATTCTTTTATAAATTATGTAATTCAATTAAAGATTAACTAATTTAAAATAATATTAAGAGTTGTATATTATTAATTTTTTATTTGAGAATGACGAAGATCAATGAACATTAATTTTTGAAAAATACGTAACTACATTGCAGCGTGATGACGTTACGGGCATGCAAATGAGTGGTAATAAGGTGAGGAAATTAGAATTTTTTATGGCGGATGCACTGGCTCAAGGCGCTGACTGTATCATAACTTTTGGACCCATCCAAAGCAATCACTGTTGTGCTACTGCTGTTGCTGCCAAGTATCTCAATCTTGACTCTTATCTTGTTATTTGGACCTCTAAGGTTAAGCTTATTTCTTTTTTTTAGTTCTTTCCAAACTATATGCAACGTATGTATCAATGTTTATTAATATAAATGTTGCAGGGTCTCGAGGACCAAGATCCAGGATTGACTGGCAATTTACTGGTTGATCTTTTTGTTGGAGCTCATATTCAGCTCGTCTCAAAAGAAGCAGCTATCCAAATTGGGAGTGCGGTTTGTCTTGCTCTCAATTTTTTTTTCTCCTTTTGGTCTCTGTCTTCTCTTGAGTGCATTTGTGACCATATAATACTACTCAATGCATCTCTATTGGTGCCTAAAAAGACAATACTGAAAAGATTATTTTCATGGCTGTTGGTTTCAAGTTATCTTTTTTGCGATTGTTTGGTAATGGATTATTGATTGACTAAATAGGGATTTCTCTAAATTATGTGAATTTTAAATCTTGATCTCAAGAATGATTTCAGAATTTTGACTACCTTATCACTTTTGATGTCAGACTCTTATTAATATTCTAAAAGAAAGGTTGCAAAAGGAAGGGAGAAGACCATATGTTATTCCTGTTGGTGGATCAAATTCCCTAGGGGCCTGGTGAGACGGGTCACCATTGACTTATCTCTTTTTGTGCCTTCATTTTATTTTTACATCTATATTCATTTTGCTGCTTGCAAGTTCTCAGTTGTGTTACGCATGTGATGATACCTACTGATCGAAAATTTATTTGCTTAAATGTCATTTATCCTTAATTACTAGCTGATAAGAATTTTGGAGCTGGGAGGTGTTTTGATTGTCTGTCTATTGACAGTGGCTTATATATTGTTTTATTCTTTGGTTCTAAACTATGGGATGGAATAAATTGTGTGTTTCAAATTGAACAAGAGAGCGTTAGCAGGAGAATAATTCTCGTGAGATGAAATATGTCATTTCTTTGTTCTTTCTATTATGTTTTAACTGTGCTTTGTTCTGCCATTTGCTTGACTTCCTGTGGTAGCTTTTCAGAGATGCTAGAATTGATACTTTATCTCAATTTCTAAGCCTTTTCTTTGGGTGGGGAGGAAACATTTGTTAGTCTATAATTATCTCACGAACATTGGTAGTGGAATTCCCTCCACATGGGATGACTTTAGGGTGAGGTCCTTGATTAAGACTTTGGTTGCCTTGATCCTTAGATTCACTTCTGAGTTCTTTTTTATTTTATTTTATATATTTGTTCAAAGACTTACCTGAATATTCTAGGCGTTAATTGTCAGTGTCATAATCCCTTAAATAAGCGTACACCTACACCCTGTAAAATCTTCAATTTTGCAGAATTGTCTTGTTGATAACGTGTTTGCATTGTGTTCCTTCTCTCTCTCTCTCTCTCTCTCTCTCTCTCTCTCTCTCTCTGTGTTTCCAAGTTGATTGGATTTCCTGTTAAAAGGATGCTATAATTGTTGCCTTTTGACATAATAAAACTCTTTGAGTTCTGTTCAGGGCATATATTGAAGCAACAAGGGAGATTGAGCAGCAGCTTCAGAATGGGAACCGCAGATTAAAATTTGATGATATCGTTGTACCTTGTGGAAGGTTCTGCTCTGCTTGTTTGTTAATTGTAAAGCTAATTTCCTCTTGTGGACTCAATAATCAATCTTTAGCAAGTCTGTTGAAGTATTTTAAGTGCTTTCTTTTGAGTGATTTGTAGTGGAGGTACAGCTGCTGGTTTGGCATTGGGATCATGGCTTGGAACGTTGAAAGCAAAAGTAATTCTTTCATAATAACAAAATTAATTGGTTAAAAAAAATGTGTCTACTTTGGTTTGTCCTTTTTCCTCTTTCCCACTCTGTACTTTTGCTCCTCGCATATCTTTTGTGGTTCAAATACAGGTGCAAAACACAAAAATATGTCACATAAGAGACATATATATAAGCTTTGAAATGCATAGTTTTGGTGTTTTATACCTAGAATATCTGACCTACAGGGGACCAAAATGTTACAAATGAAGCAACAGAGTGGCTTGGAAACAGGCCAAACGATAAAAGAGTAAACTTTATTGTACCCTAGAATTATATTTGTTTCTCTGAATATAAATCTCAATGAAAATATTTGCATTTTTTTTTTCCTCGTAGGTCCATGCATTCTCTATCCATGAAGATCCTGATTACTTATTCGACTTTACTCAAGACATACTTGATGGAATCAATGCAGGCGTTAACTCGCGTGATATTATGAACATTCAAAATGTAAGCAATTACATAGTCTGTTTATTAGCCAAAAAATTCATTTTCCAAAGATGAGCTACTTTAGCTAGTTGTCGTCCAGCTACACAATAAAAATGATACATGTTCAGATTTAATTCAATAATTACTGTCTCAAATGTCATAAATCCCGTGTGCTGTTAGTTATCACATCTTTATATATCCTTCTCCATGTTATATATCCTCTCACCAATTTGATATCTTTGAGCACAAGTTTGTTGCTGGCAGATATTGCCTCACATCCTCTCCACATGTTCTTAGCCACCATTATCTTCCTTTACTCTGCATCTCCAAAGATGATGACGGCAGCTCTCTTGGATGCTAGTAGAGAAAGAAAATTCATGAACCGAAGGATTTGTTGACTTACTAAAACACTTAAGTGTGGCTGGATTTTCCTCTTTTCCCTTGATTTATTAGCAGGTGACTAGACTGCCATCTTATCCATTGATTGCAGTACTGAACTAAAAATGGAAGACATTCATATTAGCTTAATTTGTTCTGATCATCTCTTCATATTAATTCCTATTTCATTTTATTTTTGTAAGCAAGAAGAAGAAGAAGAAACAACAGCAATTAGATTATGATGTTGTTAGTCTGTTATGTGAGTCACTAATTTCATGGGCAACTTTTTAATATGGGCACCGTAATTGATACTCAGGACATAATAAATTACGTAGCATGTGAACTTTTTGCCCATTTTATTGAAGCTGAGCTGCATAGGTTGCCAGCTGACTCTCTCTTTTAACGCAAATTGAATGCGGAGACGGCATTTATTTTCTGCTTGTTTTTGTTGCGCATGGACATTGTTTTTACTCGATGGGCCTGCCAACGTAGGTTTATTCGTTGGATGTGAAATAACAAGATTCTTGTTTTTAATTCTTGGTTTTCTACAGGCCAAAGGTGTAGGCTACGCAATTAGTACTTCTGAAGAGCTTAATTTTTACAAAGAAATTGCTGCGACCACTGGTGTTGTTTTAGACCCAGTTTACAGGTATAAAAATGCTATTCTACATACATAATTTATGAGATATGAGCTCCAGCTCCCTATGGGGCGTGCGCGTGTATGTGTATTTGTTTCCATTCGACGGATACGTGTATTTTAACTGATAGCTAGCTTGCTGATCTTTGACACCATATCAACGGAGACTCATTTGCATAAATAGTTGTCAACTTAATTACATTCTAGCTACTTGACATCAAATTCTATTTATTTACGTTATAATCTATCCTGATTTGGGGAAATATTCTTATCTAGCTAGCTATGCATTTAAACTTTTCTTTCGGTTGTGCTAATTCCCTTCAGCGGAAAAGCTGCTTATGGAATGGTGAAAGACATGGCTGAGAATCCAAAGAAGTGGGAGGGGAGAAAGGTTCTCTTTATACACACCGGCGGGCTTCTTGGATGGTGCGATAAGGCCGACCAACTGGCTCCTCTGGTAAACAAGTGCAATAGCATGGATGTCCAGGAATGTGTTCCGCAGAAAGACGGCACTGAGAAAATTTTCTAGAGCAAAATAAGAAGTGCTTTCATTGAATTCAAAATTTTCAGAATAATCAGACTCCAAAGACATGATGGGCTTTGAGATTTCCCTGATCTACTGTAAAGAAGAAGGTAAACCAATTGTCTCAAATTTTATTTTCTTCAGATCAATAATGAGATTTCTGTATACGTTATCAGTTTCCCGGACTTTTTTTCAGAAAGAAAATAAAATCCAGCTCAGCTGGGGAATATTATATTGCTGAAAGCAAATGAAAATATAATAAAATTATTTATATAAACTGATTTTGATAATATTAAATTGTTCTGTCCTCTGTCCAAAAAATTATTAATAACATCAACATTGAAAAGAAGCTCATTTTTTGGTAGGCAAAAAAAGTTTAAGACAAAGTTGTTTTGCAGCTAATTTCAATTTCGCAAAAGAAATTGGAGACAAACTTAAACTGGTCAAACTATCATTAATTAGCTCTATTTGTGAGAAAAGAGGGAAAAATCTATGGTATGTTAAAATATTTTTATGTTTTCATTTAATTTTAGGAACATAACAACTAAATATTTAGGATAATTGTGACTTAAAAATTATAATATTTTTATTTTTAAAAAATATTTCAATATGTTACAACAGTAAAATATATATTGACTCGTTAAAAATAGAAGTCTTATCAATTCCATCTAAGGAATTATGGATTAAAAATTATTATATTTTTATTTTTTTAAAAGATAATTTTTTTACTGAAAACGTAAGAAATAGATTAAGTCATGTCAATTTTGTGTAAACAGTTATAAATTAAAAATCATAGCATTTCAATCTTTTAAAAGATAATTCATTTATTATAAATATAAAGGTTAAATGGAATCACGACAAATTTTTTTAAAAAAATTAAATTTCATTAAGTGTTTTTATTAAATTGTACCATTTCTAATTGAAAATTTTATCCAAAAGAGATCTACTAATCTAGAACTATTTGTTACGTGGTATGTTTACAACATAACATAAATCATTTTAATATATATATATATATATATTAAAATTTAAGAATACTTGTTTTTATGAAATTTTATTATATTTGTAGTTTTGAAATTTAAGATAAAAAAAAATTTTCTATTTTTAAAAAAATTTATTAATAGATTTAAATGAAGACAATTTAAAAATTTTTTTCTATTTTTTAGAATCAAAGTTAGTTTTAATAAAACTTTCTTTTAAATATTTATTAACAGATTAAAACTATTTTTTATTTTTTTTAAAAATCAAAGTAGATTTTATTAAAATTATCTTCTAAATTTCAATTTTTTATAATTAAAGTTGATTTTATTAAAACTATTGTCTAAACACATATTTTTTTATATAATATTTTTATTTTATTTAAAATTAGAGGTAATTTTTTTAATAAACTATCTTAAAAATTAAAAATTATATTTTATTTAGTGTGCTTTTTTAATTATTTTGTAGTAGCAAACTTAATTAGTGTTTCATTCCAACTGATTTGGTTATTTTGGTCCTTCAAAGGCTGCATCTCGAAGAGAAGATAGCGTCTAGTTTCTTTCTGTTGCCTCGTGATCATCGGGAAGACTATGCCCGCGAGCCTCAAGTTTATAATCACATGATTGATATACTAATATACATAAGGCGAAGTGGTTTTGGATAGTTTGTAATGTAGAGATTACGTGAAGAGGAATGACAGAAATGCTGTTCCCGTGGAAGTTTTGTTAACGATCTTGAGACAATATGCTGAAAAGTACATGACCCTTGTCCTAAAATTTTCTAAGAAGGAGACGACGCAACAGAAGGTAAATGCCCTTAACTTGCTTTTAGATGCTTTATGTAAACGTGGTTTGGTTGATTACGCTGAGGCCATGTGTAAGAAGGTGAAGAACTAAGGTTAAATTTCCTGATGCGAATACATAGTAATTTTTTTTTTCACGGTGTTGTAGAGTTAGAAACCGAAAATAGGGATGCAGATGCTAGAAGAGATCCAAATCGGTTATATTTCTGATAATTTTACCTGAAATACTGCAATTGATAGCTTTTGCAAAGCAGGGATGGCGAATGCTTTAAACTTTTGGAACAACAAGGAATTCATTGAAGGAATGTGCTGGCTGGCAAAGTCGAGAAAGCTTCGGAGTTCTTATAAGGGGTAGTAGTTATAACAGTTTGCCTGCCAAGTATTCAGACTTATAATATGCTGATCTCATTGTTTCTTGAACTAGGTGAGCCTGATGATGCTTGGCACGAGATGAGTGAGAGGGGCTTTGCACAGGATATTAATACTTACAGCTTGATGATTGATGGACCCTTTTTTCGGCATAAAGTGGAAGAAGCTTACTTGCTATAGCAAGAGGCTGTAAATACAGGACTGAAATTGTCATATAGGAAGTCCGACTCATTTCTGATGCAGCTTTGACAGTAATTGGTGATCTCCAAGCCATTCAGGAACTTTCAGAGCATATGATCAAGTTTATAGCAACACAATAATTTTGCACTAAATCAACAGAGAATTAGTATAAGCTTAAGAGGGAAGTAAGAAGCCATGAAACTAATCAGATAACCTTCACTTTCACGATATCTTAGTTGTGCAGATTCTATTTATTAACATATGATTCATCTTGATTGGACTTTCTATTGGTGCATGGTTCTTTCTTTAAGCCGAAAAGTTGTTTATAAGATGTTGAAAGGCGCATGGCTGAGAATCGAAAGAAGTAGGAAGGAAGAAATTAAAGGTCGTCTTCGTACACATCAATCAGTGGGCTTCTTGGGTTGTTCGATGAGGTCGACCAAATGGCTAGCTAGCTCCCTAATGGATGTATTATCCAAAAATCTGCTCCACGGAAAGATGTCACTGGCAAAATGTTTTAGGGCAAAACAAAAAATGCTTTCATTGAATTGAAAAATCTGAGAGTAATCAGACTCCAAAAACATTATGGCTTTGGGCTCTCCTTGATGCAATCTAAAGAAGTTAAACCAATTGCCTCACATTTATTCTTCAGACAATAATGAGATTGTATATTAATTATCAGTTTCCCTCAAGCTTTTTTCTTCCCAGATTTGTTTAATTTGTAAAATAAAATCCCAGCTAAAGGAATAAGATATTGCTCAAAGCAAATGGAAAGGTACATAGTTTGGCCAAGCTTCAAAAAATGCTAATCTTATTGACATAAAAGTAGTTTTGATTTGAGAAAATAACCTAAACTAGTCAAAAGTGATCTTAATTTATCTCTTTTAAAGTACCGACTTAAAATTGTTTAATATATTTGTAATTGTTATGTGTTGTATTAATTTTACACTTGCTTTATATTTGTTAGTGATTTTATTTTTCTATAGCTATGAATTAAAAGTTAACGTGTTTCAGTTTTCTAGAAGACGGATTCATTTGTTACAAATATATTATGTGAATTGGGCTGCACTAACCCATTTAAAAAATTCGATCAGTGGCATACCTTATCAAATTTATTTTCACGTTTAATGTTCAAAAAATTATCCCAATACGACCCATAGTTTAGAACTACTTATGTCGTGCTATGTTAAAATTATTTTAAATCTTTAGTTGAAAAAATGCATATAAATAATAAAACTTTTTGTCAAAATTGTGATATATAAATTCAAAATTTAATTTCAAACACGATTTATTAATTTAAAACTATTTTTGTCCGTGTTATATTGTACTCATTCCATTATATCTTTGATTACAAGCCAAGCAAGCATGATTGAGGGTGTTGGTTCATTCATCTTTAACTAATTACATCAATAATTACATTTGTGTGGACATGAAATTGTAACATGAAGTCAAGAACATCATTATGCTTGATAGCTTCTCTCTCTGTCATGTCATTTTACGTAGACACTGATGCGACCCAGCTAACTTGGTTCCTCACCATGCTTTTATGTTCACCATATATTCTTATCTATATTTGGTCTTCTCCTTCTACGCAAAACTTTTACAATTATTTTTTATTGAATATTGTGTTCTAATTATTTTTAAAATATCTAAATATCAGTTCACGTTTCATTTTTATGAGTATTGTTTTTTAAAAATTTAATATTATTTGAATTTTTTTATCAGAAATTTTATTAAATTTGTATTTTTAAGACTTAATAACGAGAGTGATTTCTTCTTATTTAGAATTCATTAAATATTAAGGACTTGAATGTTATTTTTCTAAAACTTAAATTGCTTCACTCGCTTCGAGGCGTGAATGATGGAGAGCCAGGGAACAGGGGCTGGTTTGGTTGGTTAGACTTCACCTGTTCAGACCGAATCGGCAAGCAGAAGAGGACACGTGGCAAAAAAACCGGTGAAAGTGACACGTGCGGAGTTATGGAACCGAACTGTCAACCTTTTTCAATGCTCTGGCCCCTGCCGACAATTGCCAAAATGCATGTGGAGATTAGTCACGAGCGTAGAGATTTTACATTTTGGTTCTCCTATTTCTGCTTTTTATTTTTTGGCAAGTGGGACCAGTACTACTCATTGTCGCTTTTACAATAACGTTTTTCTCAAAACAGCAACCGTAAAAGCATCCCATAAGACTGCGCCACGTGAGCGATAAGGATTTTGGATTAGGAGGGGATCTCATCATTTCCAGAAGGTTTTGTGGACTTATTTGATAGAAGTGTATAAGTTATCACCTTGATTTGCAAAACGTACAAACTTTATTGATCCGGATGTTATTTTCTCAAATTTCATTTGTCTAATTATAAGGAATTGACTTCTTTGCTCCATTAGCCACTGAAGTCAGGATAATGTTTTGAGTTGCAATTAACTTCACTTTTTCATCAAAGGTTTTTCTATAAATTTTAAAGATATTGTATCACTAATTTGACTTCTTAAAAAATCAGGCACAGAATTAGTGAATTTTTATCCGTTTTTATTTGAAGTCCGTCAATTTAAAACTTATGAATATAGTTTTAAGAAAAAATTAAATTATTTTAAAAATCCTTTTTTTTTTTAAAAAAAAAAGACACCGATAAAAATGGCTATAATTTAAGAGGATGACATTGACACACAAATATTATATTTAAAATTTAACCCTTTAGATTTGCAAACAAAACAATACAATCTAACACGTTAATTTTATAACTCGAATTCTTAAAACTAAAATGTACAATATTAAACAGACTTTAAAAAATTAAACGCACTTAAAAACATTTTATCGTATTAATTGTCAGTGTCTTATATACAAATGCCTTCAATCCGTCAGGTCATTTATGAAAGCGTATGATCGAATCATAACGTGGACTCTAAAAAAGAAAAATATGTACCGACGTAATTTTATTAAACAATATAAGAAAATGTAAGAATTTCTCTCATCTGGAAGAACTATCTAGAGAATTCCTGTGTAATTTGCTTAATGTCAAAGGAAGCCGAAAAAGAATTTAAAATAAATTGAATGAATAAAAGAAAAGAATTGCCAAAAATTTCGAATCCAAGCGAGAGGGTAAAAATTAGAAATAAAAAAGAATTGAAGGGGCAGTGGGCGCCGCCGAAGTCACAGCCTGGTGGTAAAAAACACGTGCCATTTAAATGGAGCACAACTGTTCGAATCCCACGCTTTATGGGTAAAATTTCCTCTTGTTTTTAGGACGGTAGAATTTCCTGTGACTTCAGCGCGGGAATATTTCTAGAGAAAAGAGTAGTGGGCCAGGTGATGCTGCTTTTTTTTTTTTGTTTTTTTAATTTTCTTTTTTAAAAGGCAGCAATGGTAAGTGTTACTGATCTACCACGCTACGATTTATTGCGCCACTACGCGTCCGCAATTTATGTGACTGACAAAAATCCGAAATTCACTACTTAAATAATGCAAATTGCATTCCCCATACACCTGCTAGTCGTTGAGTAGTCTTTAGCTGCTATCTTATTGTCAAACTTATTCACTCTCTTCTTAGAAATCAAAGAGAGAAAACACAGGAAAAAAAAAAATGGCGCTTTCTATAACAAAATCTGAATCTGGAGAGCATTTACACTCCACTTTTGCTTCCAGATATGTCCGCTCTCCTGTTCCCAAGTAACTCCCCTGATCAACTCTCTTGTGGTTTTCTTGTTCTTTCTTATGATCAATCAAGTGATGGAGAAATTTTTCTGTTTTGTTCTTTTTTGTTAAACATGATTAATGGATCTTCTTATTTTATCAGTTTAATGACGGTTGTCTATTTGTTATTGATTGTTGATGAAATTACTTTTGTTTCATCTGATTTTGATTTTGTTTGTTGAAACACTCACTTTTACCGAACGACTAATGTTGGATCGTCTCTTTTCTTAGAGTTGACCGTCAATGATTTCATTTCAGAATTAGTTGCAGGCGATCCCAAACACCTTAGATCTCTAGTATAGTCTCTGTTTTAGGCTTTGGTGGCATTTTTTGTTAAAAAATAATTGCAAACTCTGATAAAGTAGAAATAACTTTTTTTTTATTTATTTTTTTAGAAATGTGTGATAAGATATGATTCATATGAACTATTGATTATTTTATAACTTGAAACAGTCAAGTCAATGTTTAACTGATGATACTTATCCAAGTTAAAAGACGGACAAAAAATATTTTATACTATTATCTAAGAGTTTATTTTATTATTAAGAAATTGTTTGTTTTTTAAGAATTTATTTTTTTAAAAAAAAGAAATTAGTTGTGGAATGCTAGATTTTTTTTTTTTTTTTTTTTACAGATTTATTCATACTTAGGCCCAAGATTCGAGCAATAATTACCAATTTCCTAAGATTGATAATGTCTAATTTCAATATATTCTTTAAATGTTATTATTATATGTTTGTTTTAATTATTAATTAATAAGGGAAATCTTGGATCTGAATATTTAAATATTCTGCAAATTTTGAAGAAATATTTCCCCTGAAACTGAATGTATGGTTTAGCCAGTGTGAAATAAATTTGCAATTGCTACTGTGATCAATTCCGTTGTCGCGATTGATTGGTTCTGGAATTATCCTTTCTAATTTGTTAGTCTAATGTTCCATCAATTTACTTACAGTGAAGTTATCTAGTGACATTTTTGTCGTACAAAATTTTAATTTTTTTTGTCACAAATCATAATGAAAAGAAACACAATTTGCTTATTGAAAGAAAAAATATTAAGGAACTTATTTATAGAGTTGTTTATTCATTTACTAAATAGAGTGGAAGGGAAGGGATATAGTTTCCTGATGGTCTTTCTAGCTGCTTAATTTAACCTATTCATTGAAATAGAATTGTTGATTTTTGAAGAAACTCTATGTTTACTTATATTTTTACTTTTAACAAATCAATGGTGAAAAAAAGGAGTTGCTTAAGAGATTTTTTACATTTTTACAAAATTTCCCCTTTTCTAGTAATTTTCTATCTTCAAATGGTGTGAACTAAACATGAAACTTGGAAGTTTGAGAGAAGAAAAATGATAATCGACTTTTCTTCTTCATTAATTGGAACTTATGGGGTGTGAATGTGGGATGTAGATTCAGGATGCCTGAGAATCCAATGCCAAAAGAAGCAGCATATCAGGTAATAAATGATGAGCTGATGCTAGATGGAAATCCAAGGCTGAATTTGGCATCCTTCGTGACCACCTGGATGGAACCGGAGTGTGATAAGCTCATGATGGATTCAATTAATAAGAATTATGTCGACATGGACGAGTACCCTGTTACGACTGAGCTCCAGGTATCTTGTCTCTTTTTGTTTGGGAAACAAGCTACATGTTACGTAATCTATGTCATTTGTTGGATTTTTATCAAGCATTACCTAATTATTGGGCAATCTGCTTTTCACCGTTCAATAAAATGTCATAGTCTCAATGTCCTGAGGTTTTGGAGACAACTTCCTGCTGTTGTGTCTGTATATTTATGCTGTTGCAAATTAATCATTTATTGGTTCTACAGAATCGATGCGTGAATATGATCGCCCACCTATTTAATGCTCCTGTTGGAGATGATGAGGCTGCAGTTGGGGTGGGGACTGTGGGTTCATCGGAGGCAATAATGCTTGCTGGATTAGCTTTTAAAAGGAAGTGGCAGCAGAAGAGAAAAGCACAAGGCAAACCATACGACAAACCCAATATTGTCACTGGAGCTAATGTGCAGGTGAATTTCAGATCATCTGTCATGCTTCATGCATTCAAAATTTCAAATTGCATAATTTTTCATCTTGTTTGATTCCGCTGTGAGAGAAAAATGGTTCATTCCTACAACTGTTATCCATTCAAAATATTTGGTGCTGTGCATGTAGCATTTTAGGCAGTTGAAGGATTCAATTTTTGTCAATAAAGATGTGAGAAATTTGTGCATATTGCACTTTGTAGGATAGAAATGGAATTGTGATAGGTGGAAATTGTGGTCTCACATTTGCATCTATTGATGATTGCTTCTGCTTCAAGTCTGGGTTTACCTGATTTTCTCATTCTTTTTGATGTCTATGTGAGCATTATCAGTAGAAAAAATGCACCTTGTAAGCCCAGTATCTGCTCAAAATAAAGTTCTGTTTTTTTGGATAGTTAAATGAAGGGTTTCTTAATTTGCTAATGTTTTGCATAATTTATGCAGGTTTGCTGGGAGAAGTTTGCAAGGTACTTTGAGGTTGAGCTGAAGGAGGTGAAGCTGGAAGAGGGATATTATGTGATGGACCCCGTGAAAGCTGTTGAGATGGTAGACGAGAACACCATCTGTGTTGCAGCGATTCTGGGATCAACCCTGACTGGAGAGTTTGAGGATGTGAAGCTTCTTAATGAACTCCTCACCAAAAAGAATGAGGAGACTGGTTGGGATACCCCAATTCATGTTGATGCTGCCAGTGGAGGATTCATTGCTCCTTTCCTCTATCCGGACCTTGAATGGGATTTCCGTTTGCCACTGGTGAAGAGTATTAATGTCAGTGGTCACAAGTATGGTCTCGTATATGCAGGTGTTGGTTGGGTTGTGTGGAGGTCCAAAGACGACTTGCCAGATGAACTTGTCTTTCACATCAACTACCTTGGATCTGATCAACCAACCTTTACCCTCAACTTCTCAAAAGGTAAGACACTGATATACCTGTACAATAAGCATCTCTCTTTCTTTCTCTTCAGGTCCTTAGTAAAGGCTATTCTCTTATTTGCCAACCTTTTGCTTTTTAGGCATTTTAGTAAGGTGCTATTTTTTATGCTTATAAATATAGGTTCCCTCCCTCTATAGTTGATACAGATCATGGCGGAGATTGGGCCTTAGCGTTTACGATTTAGGGTGTAAGGTTGGTTGGTTTTGGTGGCTTCTACATAGTTTGGAAACATTTCTCCCTTCCTTCTTGTTAGTATCTTGAATTTTTAGGTGAATCCCCTTCTTTTGTTATTGTTGCCAATAAATCCTTTGTCATAAGGGTAGGATTAGGCAATCACTTACTTCGAATCCTTAATTTTAAAAAATTAGATGGGAAATTAGAGGGATTTTCGAATGGAACAAGTGAAATTATTAGAGTGTCTTAAGTAACTAGAAGTGACATCATCCATCAAATTCACCATGTACCAGTTATCGGCTGTTACAACTAGAACTTTGGTTGATAGGCTTTAGCCTGAAATTTTTCATTTGTTTCTAATCTATTGTTTTATTGGTGGGCTTATATATCTATGTATAAAAATTTTCTAGTATAGATGTTTGCACTTTACAAGATGTGGATTTGAAGCAATACATTGTTGTATTCTGGCTTATTGCTATATTTCTACGAAATCACTTTTTAAAAACATTCTCGAAATGCATTAAACTTTTAAATATTATATGAATGAAAATCAAACTACTTCAATCCCCAAACTTCTTGTACTATCCAAGAGGTCTTACCACGTGAATCAACTAGTCCTGCAAGGCTATTTCATTTTACAAGTGTGTTTCACTAAATTCTGTTACTAAACATTTTGATACCGGTCCGAATTGAATTGTTCCATTGAATGGAAAATGAATTGCAAATTTACTACTTTTGCAACCATTTTTCTGATCCATAAGTTTTCCTATTTGGCAGGCTCCAGTCAAATAATTGCTCAATACTACCAGTTCATACGGCTTGGCTTTGAGGTAACTCCTGTTTACTTTTTGCATTGATCATAAAAACGCTAACGAGTTTCTCAGAGATCCATGAAAACATTCCCCAAGTTTTAGGACGGTTCTATATACCATAAAATTATTGAATTACGCTGTATGACCTATTGTTGAAGTTCACATTTAAAGTTAGTCTGTGATCATCATCAGCCCTCGGCACAAATGAGGTTGAAAACTGAGGCAACATAAATCCTTCATTTGTGATGGCACTGATTGTCTTGGTGTCTTGTACATAGAATGAGGAGAATTAGAACTTTACACTAGATTTCAGATAATTCTCACTTTCTCATGTATTTGATAAGGTCTACATTTTGGCTTCAATTTTTCCCCGGAAATGACTTCTCATGTTAGCATTTTATTTTCTTGATGTCTCGTAAACCAGGGTTACAAGAACATTATTGCAAACTGCGTGGAAAATGCAACAGTTCTCAGAGAAGGACTACAAAAAACAGGGCGGTTTAACGTTGTCTCCAAGGAGATTGGAGTACCTTTAGTAGCTTTTGCTCTGAAAGACAGCAGCAAACACACCGTGTTCGAGGTAGCAGAGAGTTTGAGAAGGTTCGGTTGGATAGTTCCAGCCTACACAATGCCTGCCAATGCTCAACACGTGGCAGTTCTCCGGGTGGTGGTCCGGGAGGATTTCAGCCGGAGCCTAGCAGAGAGACTTGTGACAAACATCATGCAAGTTTTGAAGGAAATTGACTCACTTCCAAGTCGTATCTCCACAGAAACTGCTCATGTCACAGCTGCCACCGGTGAGACTCCAGACGGCAAGCACGAAGGGAAGCCGCATAAGAAGAGTGTGAGAGAGACTCAGGAGGAAGTTACCAGGTACTGGAGGCGGTTTGTTGAAGCCAGGAGGGCTGGAGCATGTTGAGCTTCAATGGTGGTTTGAAATAGTAAGGCTTCGTTGATCTGCATTCATACTTGTGTTTTCTTGCAAGGTGTGTGTATGCTGCTGTTCAATATCATATGAGAGAACTATATGAATAAGTTTTCAAATTGAACAGTTAAGCTTACTAAATTTAATTAAGGGCCAGGTTTTGATTGTTGTAATTTATAAAATAATCGGCTTTTTCTGTGATTCTTGTATGTGATAATTAATCAGATTTGCTGTAATTGCCGTAAGCCTGTAGCTTATAAAATAATTAGCTTTTGTTGTGCTTAAATAAAACTTTTACTCCTCAGTTCTTGAAGGCAAAGCTGTTTGCCAATTGATTATAAATGTGCTTTAGAGTGCTTTTAATCTTGTGAGTGGTTATATGATTAAAACTTGAAAGTTATTATGTTAATTGACAATCAATAAATTGAAAAACTGTTTTAACTTTTATTGAATTGTATGCCTTAAAGGGTGTTGAATCTTTCACATCGTCAAACAATCTAAACAAGATTATTTTACAAAGTTATTTTTATTTTTTTATGTCTTCATGAAAACTTTTTATTAAATAAAAGGTAAGGGGTAATAATTCGAAAACTTCGTGAAAAATTTTGTTTATTTTTAAAAACTTATGATTAAGTGAATAAGTAAAAAATTTAAAGAAATTATTAAATTTATTTTTTAAAGATTATCCTAAAAATTAATTAAAAATTTTACATTAAAATGTTTTCATAACCAAATGCTAATTACTTTCTTGTGCCAAACCAAAATTAAATTATCTGGCATAACACATGAAAAGAAACATAACCGCTTTTTATTTTTTAAATTGTGTGTTTAAAAGGTAGCCAAATTAATAACCTGTTTACAAAATTAGTTTTTACCAATAACTCGTATAATTCTAATCCTTTAATAAGACGAGGTGACCAAAATGCCCCTATCACAAATTCGAATACTTTTCCCACTGGGAATCTGGGAGTAAAGAAAGATAAGCAGCTCGGAACAGCAAAAACGAGAACTCTCTCTCAGAAAACGCAAGAATTCCAAGCAGCTTATCCCAGATTCATCTCTCTCTAACTTTACATAATGTTTCCCATTTTTAATGTCTCGTCGAGAATCTGAACGAGGCGTTTCGCTACCCATCACCACCGCTGCTCCTGGTAATTTTTCATCTTCTCTCTGTTTTATGCTGATAGAAGCCTGATTTCTTGATTCAGTTATGTTCAATCTATGAGTTTTACGGCCAGGTTTTATATTGAATCATCCTAAAATTTGATGCAGAGTTATATATATTAGCAAATGAGGAGGTTTTGCGCGTATTTCTTTGCTGCAAAAAGTCTTTCCTCCTCATTTTCAAGCTATACAAATGTTACGAAGACGTTTGTTTATCACCCGCAACCAGCAGCCATAAGTCCATGTTTAAATTTGCTTAGATTGTCGCAACCCTTTAATTCTCGTACTTTTTGTTCAGAATTGGATTCAGGGTTTGATTGCAAATCTAGAGAAAGTGCTGTTAGGGATAGGAGTTTGGTGAGTGATGTTGCGAAGTTATATGAAGCTGTCATGGAAAATTCTAACGCGTACAATAACATGGAGAAAGCACTGGACAATCTTGGTGTTTCATTGACAACTGATTCGGTTGTGGAAGTCCTTCAAAGGTTTCATCTCGAAGAAAAAATAGCTTTTAGATTCTTTATGTGGGTGGTCAGCAGGAAAATTATGCTCACGAGCATCAGGCTTATAACCATATGATTGATATATTGTCTAGTACGAAGTATAAGGCGAGGCAGTTTCGGATTGTATGTAATATGCTAGATTACATGAAAAGGAACGAGAAGAATGCTGTTCCTGTGGATGTTTTGTTAACGATTTTGAGACAATATACTGAAAAGTACATGACTCGTGTTCAGAAATTTGCTAAGAAGAAGAGGATAAAGGTGAAGACACCACCAGAGATAAATGCCCTTAACTTGCTTTTAGATGCTTTATGTAAGTGTGGTTTGGTTGATTATGCTGAGGCCATGTGTAAGAGGATTAAGAACAAGGTTAAACCTAATGTTAATACCTATAATATTTTATTTTTTGGGTGGTGTAGGGTTAGAAACCCTAAAAGGGGAATGCAGACACTCGAAGAGATGATCCAAATGGGTCATACTCCTGATAATTTTACATACAACACTGCTATTGATACCTTTTGTAAAGCTGGGATGGTGACAGAAGCAGCTGAACTTTTTGAGTACATGAGAACGAAAGGTTCGACCATCTCTTCACCAACTGCAAAAACTTATGCAATCATGATTGTGGCCCTTGTACAGAATGATAGAATGAAGGAATGCTTTAAACTTTTGGGGCATATGATATCCAGTGGTTGCCTTCCTGATGTTTCAACATACAAGGAATTAATTGAAGGGATGTGTCTGGCTGGAAAAGTTGAGGATGCTTACAGGTTTTTGGAAGAGATGAGCAACAAAGGTTACCCCCTGATATAGTTACTTATAACTGTTTTCTTAAGGTCCTGTGTGACAACAAAAAGAGGGATGAAGCACTTAGGCTTTATGGAAGAATGATTGAAGTGGGTTGTTTCCCAAGTGTGCAGACTTACAATATGCTGATTTCAATGTTTTTTGAGCTGGGTGAACCCGATAGTGCATCTGAGACCTGGCACGAGATGGATGAGAGGGGCTGTGTGCGGGATATTGATACTTACTGTATGATGATTGATGGACTTTTTGGTTACAATAAAGTGAAAGAAGCTTGCTTTCTGTTGGAAGAGGTTGTAGACAGAGGATTGAAATTGCCATATCAGAAGTTTGACTCCTTCCTGATGCAGCTCTCAGTGCTTGGTGATCTCCAAGCCATTCACAAACTTTCAGAGCATATGAGGAAGTTTTATAATCCTGTTATAGCAAGACGTTTTGCACTGAATCAAAAGAGAGTTAGAATAAGCTTAAGAGGGAAGTAAGAAGTCATAATTCTAATCATGTAATTTTCACTTTCAGATAGTTGTGTACATAGTTCCGGTTCAGCTTGCTAACTGTGAAAATTTGGAATGTGGAACATGAATGAATTGGCAACTAGAGAATGCTATACAGAGAATCTGGCTGCATGGTGGTGTCGATCTTGGAGAGTTGCCCAAACTACCTCATAGAAAAGTGGTGCAAAGAGGGATATCTCAGAAGAGTCTTCTAGTGCAAATAATCAGAACTGTGCTGACGTGGCTGCTGATGTAAGGAATTTATTTGCAGAATATGCTAGGAATTTGTTCTGCTGCATGATAATTGGACAGAGTTATATACCTTCACTTGGTAAAAGCAGAACTAGATATCATGATCAAATAGCTAACATCAATTGTCTGGTTAAAAGCTGTAACTGAATACATTTATAACCTAATTTTAGTTATTTTCACATTTTGAAGGGTTCAATTTTATACGGCAGACAATGTTGTTTTCAATTTGTACACCTTGAAGGGTAGCGGTTCTTATTATCTTTGAACAAAGGCCTTGTAGAATGGGTGGGGAATTTGCTTGTGTTTGATTCCTATTCTTTCTCTCATGCCCTTTGGTCTACAAGCTTAAATATGTGAGTGAAGAAAGCATGACTGGAAAAGTTTCTGAAAATCCAGGCATATTCGGTTCACAAGTTTATGAGTTTTAAGGGATTGGATCTGTGGAAATCTTGACTGCAGCTTGTCTTACTTGCTTGCTAGGTAGAACAAGGGAAACTGATTTTGCTATTGTGTTTGTTATTCAGATGCTGCACTGATTGTGTTCTTCCTGGGCATCAAAGTTACAGAAAAAAAAAAAAAAAAAAAGAAAGGGCACATATTCAGAAGTGTGAAGCCAGTTGACAATTTGATCATTTATTAATTTATGCAAGGTTTGAAGTGGATAAATTTCTGGTCTTCATCTGTTTCTGCTTCGTCCCTACAATATCTTCTGGTGGGAATTAGTTTACTTCTCAGCCATTCAGAATCACTAATGCAATTGTTGTTAGTTGTTACTGAAAGTTTCTAATCTTATATTGCTGCAAAATAAGTTAGAGATTATGTGATCAACTGATACAGGGGGAGGAAATTTTGATATGATCCATTCATATTGCAATGGCAGCTTCCTTTTTCTGGTATATACAGAAATGCTTTATTGGAAAACATAGTGCACGCTTGTAGAGCCAAGCAAATATAATGCACATTAGGAACAAGCAAATGTAAGATATGTAGTCTAAACCAAACCGCAAAGTCTGCAAATGTAACTTCTTGTTTAATAAAGCTTGAATCTTGAATATATATGTATGTACCTTTTAACTCTTGCTCTCCTTGCAGAGATAGCTGTGCGTAAGTTTGGGTAATTTACATCAAGGGTTTTGTTGTTTAACAAAATTCAAAATTACACGTCCTAAATGATTTAAATAAATTTTCAGTGATTGCGTGACTTTTCACATTATTGCACGATAGAAATATTCATAAATTTTTAGAAAATATGAACTTATTTTTCGACTAGAGACATTACATGCATATTTAACTGTCAAGCTGAATATATTACAAATTGACATTATATGTATATGTAATGTCAATTAATATTATATTAGAAATTTACTGAAAATTAAGAGTTTTGATTGAATTTAGTTTGACAAGGAAATTCTACCCACTGGTAGTAGGGTTGGAAGATATAGGAAGGTCATGTCCTCTTGCGCCAAACTATGGATAAACTTTAGTTTTTTGGCAACATGGATTGAGTGGTATATAACACACGGATCCCTTATTTTTACGATGTTAAAACTCGGAGCATAGTGTATCCATTTATATCAAAAAAGCTCCTAATCTTTTATAATTTTTAATATGCTCCACTCTAAATCAGTCAATATTAAGTTAACAGTTAATTTTAATAAAAAAAATTAATAAAAAATTGTATTTAATAATTATTTTTAAAATCAAAATATAGATATCATTCAAAAAATAAAATAGGAGTCCATATGTCATTTGTCCTAAAAATTGTAAAAGTTTATTAGTTTGATGGCCTTTTTGATACAAATGAATAAACTATGCCCTGAGTTTTAACATCATAAAAAATGGGGGACCGTGTGTTATTACAGCATTAGGGTTTAGTAAAAGAAAATAATATTCCCGCCGTTTATTTCCCGCTCAAAAGCAGAGCGATAGCCAAGGCAGAATGAAAGAGAGACCCAGAGAGGAAAATCAAAGCTAGATTGGGGAAAGAAGAAAATGAGTGCGCAAAAGAAGAAGAAGATACAGAAGAAATTGAAAATCAGAGGCTACGGCCTCAAAATTGACGCTCTCGAGGAAATCGTATCTTTTGTCAATCGTTTTCCCGATGCCGAAGACGAAGCCATCGATCTCCTCCTCGATCAACTCGAACACGAATCTTCCTGTGCGATATATTAAAATCTGGTTCAGTTATCGCTATATTTTTTTCCGATTTTGTTTGGATTAACTTATGTTTTACTTGGTATTGGCAGTGAAATCTTCGATAATCGACAAGGATTCGGTTCATCGAGTCATAAGTCTGTTATTGGAAGCGGAGGCGGCCGCTGAGGACGATTCCAGCTCTGTTTCTAGTCATTCTGCTATTCGTGTAATCGATTCCTTTTTGGTTCCCAAATTTCGATATGATCATATCAAGAAACACTTTTATCAGTACGTTATGTTAACGCAAATTTAACTTATTTGCTTTTACCTGCTTCATAGTTTAATGCTGAGGTCTTTACTTTTGAAAAACCAGGGATACTGAAATGTTTAGAAAATATATTTGAATTGATGGTTTTTTGAAAACATTTTACAGTATAGTCCAAAAAATTTGTTTGAAACCTAAAAACAATGTAAAAGATAATTATTTTTGTTGTTTCTGCAAACTCTAGACTGTATTTTAATTCTTGAGAAGTATTTTTAAATCAGAAACCAGATGCCTCTAAAGTTCTCAAAGTTTCAGCTTATAATTAAGGTTCTGAAATCACATATTCACATAATTTGGAATTGAGGAAAAGAGATGAAGATAACGAAGTCTTTGGTAGATGATTGGTAGTTAAATTGTTTGTAGTCATTGGTGGCATTGAATTGATTTTTGTTTCAATTTAGGCATACAGGCAGTCTGCCTATTCATGGTGAGGCTTCTGCAAAAGCAGCATTGTACAGGGATAGGCTTCTGCTGCTGTTTCAGAGGGTCTCTCGTGATCAACATTTCTCCAGACCATCTTTCGATGTTGAAACCTCGGAATTTGGAAGTTGTGAGGTTGTTCTTCTAACTCTTTCTCATCTCGGTTGCTCCATATATCTCAACATGAAAAATATGGCATTTGTTTTATTCTATTTTTTGCATTGAACAGATTTCTACGATTCAGTCTTTGGTTGGGCAAGCTGGGAGAAGATGGGTAATGGGTGTGATATCTCAGTTGGAGGATGGTCACTTCTACTTGGAAGACCTTACCGCATCAGTGGAAATTGATCTGTCTAAAGCAATATCCTTTACCTAATTTTATGTGCTATTTGTCATTTTCAATAACTAGGATTTCATGATTTTACTTTTCGGGGACATTTGTTTCATATCTAGTTCATTACTTCATGTAAATCAGCTTTCTCCTTTTACCCTTTTGATTTTCTTTGAGTTCTGTTTGGTTTTTGCCTAATTTGAAGCCATTTTATTACTGCCTATTGTACTCCATGCAGATCTCGAATTGTTTTTTCTTTCTATGTTAAGAACCTCGCTAGTTATTTGTTTGGTTGCAAAATTTACTTTTTATTGTCATCAGAGGTTGCGTTATATTCCTTTTTTTTTTTATTGACTTTTACTCAGATTTACAACAAGCTCAAACTTTATTAAATGCAATCAATATGGAGATGCAAAATCACTGATTTCCATGACAAGTATTACAAAATCACAACAGGATTTTTTACAGAAAACACCATTGTCGTGGCAGAAGGCGAGATGCTTATAGATGGTGTTTTTCAGGTTAGAGATTTACATCGTTAAGATAAAGTTGCTATAATGGCATATGACTTTATAATAGCACTGCAATTTGTTTATCAAATTTTTGAATATATTTGTTGCTTGATAAATAATTTTTGAGACTTCCAAATACCAGCAATTTTGATGAGGAAAGGGCATAGGCACCTGAATGCAGTTTTCAGAGATTCTCAAGTGCCTACGTTTTATTTACTGACATCTGGATGCAGATTTCTACAATTTTCAAATATGTTGATGAAGTTTGTTTCAGTTAACATGCTAATAGTCGTTTTTTCATACAGGTAATTACATGTGGATTTCCTCCACTAGAGGAGAGAGATCAGTCACTGAAGCTGCTTGCAGGACATGACTTCTTTGGTGGCGGTACACTAACAAAGGAGGATACTGTATCCTTGTCATTGTTTTCTTATATTTCAGTATTGAGAAACCATATTTAATGGTTTCTTTGGAGCTTGTTGGGGTGGCTGTTGAGTAATATGATTGATCATGGTTTTCCTATTTCATTTTCTATAGCTTAGACTTGCAGATCTGGAAAAAAGAGCAGCAAATGACATGTTTGTCATACTCTCTGACATTTGGTTGGATAATGAAGAGGTGAATAGCAACCTCCACTACTTTTTCCCTTTCTTTTCTCTGAATACCTTCGCTTAATCATTTGACCGTCTTGCCCTTAGAGAAGGCTATGGGAAAGCTGGAGATTGTCCTCAATGGTTTTGAGAGTGTGGAGTTGGTGCCATCATTATTTGTATTTATGGGGAACTTTTGTTCTCGCCCATGCAACCTCTCCTTTCATTCCTTTTCAAGTCTCAGGTGAACAATTTTAGTTTTCTTGTTATATAAAAAATACAACTTTGTTTCTGGCATAAATAAAAACAATAACATGCAAGCTGGTATGTAGATTGCAGTTTGGCAAGTTAGGGCAAATGATTGCAGCCCATCCACGTCTAAAAGAGCATAGTCGGTTTCTATTTATTCCAGGTCCTGATGATGCAGGTATTTTACACTGATTACTGCATGTTTCCTTGATTCTTTCATGCGGAGTTATGTTGCTTAAGAACTCCGCTGTTTCAGGCCCATCAACTGTTCTTCCCAGGTGTGCTTTACCAAAATATCTGACTGAGGAGCTTCAAAAATACATCCCAAATGCCATATTTTCGAGTAATCCTTGCAGGTTCAACTCTCTCATCACTGACCAGTTAAAACATTCATAAGTATAAGTTTAATTTCCTCTAGAAGACATCCTCTTGGACCTTTGATCGATGATTTTTTAACTATATGGTCTTTAAATCCTATGGATTGTGGAACATTGGATTAATGAGGATGCTTTTATTTGGAGTTGATTATTGCTGTTTGAAATACGGTTTCTTGTTAATTGGTTATGGCAACGTGCATATCTAACTGTTTCAACATGTTATCAATTCTTATGTTTGGACACAGAATCAAGTTCTACACCCAAGAAATTGTGTTTTTCCGCCAGGATCTTCTGTACAGGATGCGTCGTGCATGTTTGATCCCTCCATCTGCAGAAGAGACTGATGATCCTTTTGAGCATGTATTCTCCTTCTTTCAGCTCATCCAATCTAATTCCTGTAAATATTTTGCAGACTGATTAATCATTTTCAGACATTGGGTCATCTAGCTAACTGTTTGTTTATCTTCTTTCTTTCTGCTGCAGCTTGTTGCTACCATAATCCACCAAAGTCATCTATGCCCACTTCCTCTGATGGTACAGCCCATTATCTGGAATTATGATCACTCTCTTCATCTGTATCCAACTCCACATACGGTACTAATCGCATCTTATATTTGTGTCTTTTCAAATTTAAGTTTCATGGGATTATGATCCCTCTATTGGAAGCAGAATTTTGTGATCTATTCACTGTTGGATTACATATGAATTATGGGATACAGGCTACATTCTGGATTTGTGGATTGCCCATAAGATTTTAGAACCTAGAGCCCAACCTACAACAGTCTATCATCCAATTGAGAAAGTATTAGATATAGATCATTTTAATTTGCTAAACATTTATTGGTTCAACTATCAAAGGAAATTGATTCTTTGCATACGCTAAGTATAGGAACAGCAATTAAGTGTTCTTTTAAATTGACAAGATAAGAAATAAATTTCATTACCATCAGAACTGCATGGAGATTAAAACTGACATTTATTTTATTCTTAATGCAGATAGTTTTAGGTGATAAAAGCGAGCAGAAGGCGTTTAAATACACTGGGATCACTTGTTTTAATCCTGGTTCCTTCTCAAGTGATAGTACCTTTGTAGCATATCGTCCTTGTACTCAGGAAGTCGAATTTTCAGCCTTGTGAGTATCATTAAAAAGAATCCATCTTCCATGTCTTTTACATACTGAGTAGGATAATGTCATTCAAAACCTGAGGTTGGAAAGCCATTCTTTTCCATTGTACTTCAGCAGTTTTTTTCATGGTTATAGTTCCTCTAATATCTTAGCTTTTAGTTGCAAACTAACCTTGCCAGTCACCAGCAACCACTGTTGTAAATTATCATAGCAGATCTTGGAGAAAGGATGTTGCATTTCTCTGATAATTGATAAATAAATATTTGTTCGTGTACCAATATCTACTATGTAATATCTATTTCTGGAATTAATGCTTCTCTGCAAAAATCATATGCGGGAGCAAAAATAATTGTAACTGAGCCTTACAATAACACTTTGTAGCCAGGACCTTGACAAATTATTAAGAAAACACTATAAAGTCAGCCTTAGTATTTGAGGTTTTTAACTCTGTTGACATGATGCCCTAGCACAGTTGTAGACTGCCAATTGCGTTTTAGATTGGTTGCCCAAAGAAAGGATGGAGGCCTTTAAGCATTTGAGCACTTACTTAGCTTTAGTATTATAGAAAATTGAATTTACTAAGTTTGTGCCAAGCAATGTATGGAAATCTCTTTCTTGGGTTGAAATGCGAGAATCATTTTCCAGTGGTAGAGCTTATCATCTTCATGTATCTATACCAAAAGAAAAGAAATGCACAAACTCCCAATGAAACGTATTTTATTAACCTAAATTAATGTTTTCAACCATTGGTTTTATTTTTAATTACCTGTAATACAAGAAGACTGAAACAAACTCTAGCATGATCTTGCTGTTATGATGTTTTGCCTTTAAGGCTTTGTCTCATCAGCTTGTTGATTTTGAGTAGCATTCCTTCAAGATTTATGTGTGATTTTTTATACAAGGCACTTTAAAGAATTCACAAAGAATCAACTTAAGTTCCTTTATGATTGAATTGATGGAAAATTGATCCCTTCAATAATCACCAAATTATTTAAATACTGACAGAAGAGAATTCAATCTATTTATTTAGGCTGGAGATCACGACATTTCATCTTGTAGCTTTTTATTTTTTAAAAATAAAAGGTTAATATAATGTGAGAATGTTATGCATATTATTTTTCATCACTTTCAGTGTGTGCTTTCCTTTTAGATTGGTTGTCATGATAAGTTGATGCAAAGTTCCCAGCTAATTCTAGTGAGGTAATCCCAATTGTTTTATAAGTTGCTTAGTCAAGTCTCTGTTTTTGAAGTATAGTTATGTTTATATTTTTTGTTTTAGCTGTATAATAATCTAATCTCCTAGTTGACTTAATACTTGTCATCTGTATATTGAGGTCTATCTTCTTTATGTCATTTCAACATGAGGGTACCTTAGTCTTACTAGTACTTGAAAAAGTAACTTATGTATGTGTAAAATTAAGACGGTTAGTGTTACGGGGATGAATCGTCAACTATAGAGAGGGAAAAAACAAATGAGCTTGTTAATGTTCAACGTTATTATTGATTAAAGTGGGTTGGGAGCTGAATGACTCGTCAAAAATTTATCACTACTAATAAACAAACTATTTTTATTAAATGAATAACTGTATCATTATTTGTATCAACTGCAAGGATAAAACTGAAAAGTTCCTACTGTCATTATGCACTTCTTGTTTCAGCACTCCATTTTCTTATTAGTATCATTAAACCTTGACTGCTATTATAAGAATCAGAGATTGTGAGGAACAATGTGAATTGTCGGTATAGCTTTGTATACACGCAAACACAATTATAATGATTATGGCTGTGTGGATACACACGTGGCGTGGAACTTGACTATTTGATCACGAAAAATCTGTGGTAGGAGCTGAACTTGTCATCATATTAGTGGCTTAAAGAGTGAATGTTGCTGCATTCTTTAGTAGCGTTGAACTTTTTTTATTATTTTCCCTATGATTACAGGAGAGTAGGTTGTTATATGGATATAAGCTCTCTATTAGTCAAATTTGAACGTGATAAAACATAGCAATCATACTGGACTTGTGAGTTTTATTGCATTTATCAACACTTGAGCCGAAAGAAATGGTAATTTAGTGCCCTTGTTCTTCATGCTATTGATAGAATTTCCTACTACAATAAAGATAAAGTTTTCTTCAACTACACGTTCAGTACGATAGTGGGATATCTGATGTATTAATTGCAAAAATAACTTATTGATGTAGATGCTCATTTTCTGAAGCTATCATTGTCAGAAGCACTTTTTTATGTGTTTATTTTTTAATTACTTTGGATTTCTTTTTTTTAACAAAATACATGTAATTAGAGAGAGGTTAGACAGGACCTGTTCTTCCTGCTTGAAAGTGAATTATATCCTTTGATCCTGGAGGCATATGTTCGAAGTTATTCAGTTGTATTAAATGATATAAAGGTGTTATATTCCATCAAGGTTAGTATAAAAATCCATTTAAAGGAATGTATCCATGCCAACAGTTTTGAAATTAACATCTCTGTCTTCTACCTAATACCCACAACCTCAAAAGTGATTTTCACTCAAGGAGTTTTTGTATATGATATTATAGTTTCCACAACCAAAAGGCATTTATTTTCTTATTTTTAATCAGATTACTGTTTTTATTCCAAAGAAGTTATGGTAGTGTTGAAAGAGATGGCCTTGACACCTATAGAATATAGAAATAGAGAAATAGGTAGTTAAAGGAATAGTGGTATCGCATGTTTTGATTGGTAGGTACTCACTTTTTTGAGTTAAGCTACCTTCAGAAGCAAAAGACATCAGTCTGAATGGTGCATAAGTAGGTTTCTGGCAGTTATACAGCTGAGAAGTTTTGAAAAAACTTCTGGTCCCAGAAACCCTAATCTCAAATTTGGTGACTTGGTGTCAAATCAGAAGTAAGAGAATAATCTTAACCCCTTCAAATCTTACTTTTGTCCATGCTTGAAGCGGAAAATATAACTTTTATGCTCAAATAATAGGAGGTTACCATTGTTAGGTAGAACATGACAGTCGGAGTTTTTCCAGCAGTTAGATGTTCATCATAACGACATTCATTTAGCAAAAAGTATGATCAACAAAATTACACATAATCAAAATCTTCATAGGGTACAGGTGAACCACCGGGAAGAATCTTCGCTCCTGGTAAGCAAAATAATAATACCTTAAATCTTATTCAGAATTATCAAGGTTGAATAAACGTTCACCATTTGGATATAGAGAGAATATGCCTATTTGAGAAAGAACATTCATTTGTGTGCATGCATATGTAGTTGATGGAAATTCTGTAACTGCTGCTATAGCGAGTTACAAGAAATCGTAATAATTCTATATTCTTGTAGTGCATAAACCAAAACTAACTCTTAGGAAGTCAGGAAAATATCTGATACCTAGATGTGAAGTAGGTAAAACAGGTGAACAGTCAAGAAAGATTTCCATACAAACAAACTTAATTAGAACAGTTAGAATTAATGTCAGTCAATAGTTGATCATCGATCCCCTATTGTGATTTCGTTACATTAATTGGGATGGTTCTTATGAGCTTGCAATTCATCATTCTATTTATATATTTATTTATTTTTCCGAAAGTCAGAAGCTAATTTTGTTGACAGTTTAAGAAAACGGTTGAGTTTAGTAGTGACAGTAACCAATCTAAATGAAGGGAAAGAGAGATGATTTTAATTTGGTTAAGACATTTGGTGGGTGAAAGATGAGAAATGGCTTTCTCTTAGTACTACTTTTATAACAAGCAATTGTTCTCCAACTTGGGACAATGGTAGGCCAACGGTCAAACGAAGATTTGATATCACCTTTTTAAAGTTTAATTACACATTTATGAAAAGAGTCTTCTTCGTCAGATTATTTTGGGACCGTTGGATTGTTATGTGTGGAATGACATAGGGGACCCATGGCAGTACGACCTGTCGTTGGATCATGTCAGCTTATTTGCATCTTCCGTTGTGCGCTGCTGCTAGTAATAGTTAACCTACATGGAATAGAAGGGTGATCCATATTAATACTCTTTTATATATATATATATATATATATATAAAAGTATTATAACATTATAATCAACTAATATTCATATTTTCTTTTAGTTAATCAAAGAATAAAAGTGTGATCTATATTAGAGCTATATTTTTTTTTAGTATTATGTCATTATAATCAACTAATATTTATATATATAAATATATATATTAGTATTACAACATTACAATTAATTGATATTTATATTTTTTTTTTATTATAACATTATAATTTACTCATATTGTAGAATAGTAAAATGATATCTATTCATATTTTTATAAAAAATCTTATAATTATGAGAAAAGTCCTATTATAAATAAAATTCAAATACATTCTCTTTTTCAGATAAAATGTGCTCTTTACTATCCACATTTATAGGATGGGTTTGGATGATCATATTAAAGCTACATTAATGGTTTAATTAATAAATAAAAAATTGATATTTTATGTTGATATAAACTTTTACTAATTTCAAAAGTTACTTTTAATCTATCAATTTCTCATTTCCATTATCTAAATTCAAATTCTCAAAATACAATCATGTAGTTCATTTTATACCATATTAATATGAAGCATAATTAGAATTTTGATAAATTTTTTTATGATGTATAATTAATTATGCATAATTTTCACATTCATTTTTGAAGATAAGATTAATGTATTTATTTTTTGGATTATTAACGTGCACCTTCAGTATTTTTCCCAATATCAAACCAAATATCATAAAATATACACAAAAAGATATCTTTCTATTAATATATGTATTAAAACAGAATATCTAGTGAGGCAAACGTATCAAACAGTATTTATATGCTTGTATATCAAAGTCTTACTTTATAAACACTTATTTTGAAACTTACTAATAATTTGAATCTTTAAGATAATTATTAAGAGAAAGAATTAAAAATATATAATTTACTTTTATTAGATAATTTCAATAGTTTCATTAGATAAATATATTTGAATTGCAGTACCACATAAAATTTTTCTATTAAAATTAAGGACAAACTGTATAAGAATTATGGTGTATGTTGTTTTCTAGTGTCAATATTTGGGGATTACCAGAGCTGCTCAGTTGCATAGGTACATTTATTTTTTTTCCTGCAGAAGTGCAAAACAAGCATAGTGAAAGCGTTTCTAAAATTTGATCATCCTCTCGAAGTCATGGCCATCATCACTTGAGTTAGTTTATAATAAAACCATGTGTGTAATTGCATTAATTAAGTTCTACCATTGCTTTCGTGATTGCAATTGTATGTGCTCCATCGTACCTAACTACATAGAATCTCTCTTCACGATTGCTCAAGCCTGCGAATAAACTATACATTATTTTCTCTTCTTCCTTACGTGTATATCTATGTGTGTGTGTGTATATCTAAATGCATGGAAAGTATGGAAAATTAGTTGTAGTATTTATATATATTCAATTTCAAATGACCAAAAACATTGGATTCATTGTCTATGATCCAAGAACATATATTTTCTGATCATGTAATTTTCAAGCAGTTACATATATGATCTTGTGTATACTCGAAATTAGTACATAATTAATGAAAAGATATATTAATTAATATTATATGACTCTTACTGGTGATTGATTTACGATGGATCCCACTTAGTACCCGCCAACAATATATTTACGCAAAAATCAAGTCCACACATATATATATATATATACATATATTGGTTTAATCATCAAAACCTTACTGTATAATTTTTTACAGGTGTTTTGATACTAGATGATGATTTGTACAAAAACTTTTTGACTAATAATTATTATCTTTATAATTAAGAAAATAATTTTGATTTCTTCAAATGAATGTCTCTAGTTCCAAGTACCTTCGTCAATATTCACCAGTTGATTGAACTAATCGCTAACTTCCGTTAGAAATTGATGTCTTGAAGATGAGAGAAAAGGGCATTTTAGACAACACAAAGAGTTTTAGGACAATATTTTGTGACTTCATAATTTCAGCAGCAACTAAATTAAACAACTAGGGTTAAGAAGACTAGAAGTTTGACTTAGATGAAGCAGTTAAACGATGGCTGCTAGAGTTTCCACGTGCAGTTCAAAGGTTTCCTAATTGTTTTGCTAAACTGTTAGTTAGGTCTGAAAGGTTATCCAAAAACATCACACAAGTGTGTAGTCTAACAACAATACCAATATCGCAAGTTTATTTATTTAATTATTGTATTTTACTATTTATATATCTTATTATCTACATCCATGGCAAAATACAGTGCATAATAGCAATCTTGACTCCTCACTATTAGATAAGTTTTGGATTACATATATTAGAGTTTGGGTCAGCTTTTTGTTTACTTAATTACACTAGTAAGTTGTTTATCAATTTATATCTAAAGATTGTAGTAATTTTTTATTACATTGATGTGATTAATGTTAATTATGACTTAACTTTAAAATATCAGCGTTGAAATTTTATCTAATAGTTTAATTTTTTTTTTAATTTAAGTGACGGTTTTTAAATGTACTACTACAGTTAAGATTTTTATTATAGTATTCTTATTAAATGGATCTATTAAATAATTATTAACAAAAAAGTTCTTAATGATGATAACATTAGACTGTTTCAATAATAATACTACACATACAAATTGGTAATACGAATATATATATGTATACAAATTGAGGTGATAATAATATAATTAATAATACCATGCCAAATCTGTGTCTGTGAAAATAAATACAAGGGGATACCTTTTATACGTAGTATTATTATTAATTGAATATATTATCAAAGAATATATATATATATTATGTTGAGATTAATGAGTAATAATAAAAAATTAATTTGAATGTTCTTATTATTTTTTATTCTATTACTTTAGATTAAAAAAATAATGTATAATGTAATAGCCAGGTGGGTTATAAGTAGGTTAGAAACTTGGGAAAGATGTTGAAAGCAGAACGAAATTCACCCCACCAAGCAACCTTTTTCTATCTCTCTATCTTTTCATTTCATGTATGATATATATGTTTGTTGTTTGTTGTTTATAAGTTGATTACTTATAATCGTTTGTTAGCCTAGACGTTTGCATCAATCTCTTCCACAGCTAATAACAACAACAAGAAGAAGAAGTCTGTCCAAACCCTTCCCACTCTCTAACAGAAATTAAACAAAAAAAAAAAATCAATTCACTCTCTTTATATATTCTATCTTCTCTCCATCTTTTTCAAATTTTCTCCCTTTAGGTTTGTTTATTAGTTCGTAGCAGAGCTGGATCCGACGTCGAAGACGAGATCATCTGCTGCTCTCGGATTAGGGTTTTCTACAGTTAGCTTTGTTCTCTTTTGAGTTCGTCAGATATATTTATTGATTTTTCTCGAGTTAGCAGATCAGATGTGCACCAGAGGACATTGGAGGCCTGCCGAAGACGAAAAGCTTCGAGAGTTGGTAGAACGGTACGGCCCTCATAACTGGAACGCCATAGCTGAAAAGCTCCAAGGTCGATCAGGTAAATCACGATGTATAATTAATTTAGGGTTCTGATTTAGAAGTTATACATGTAACGTTAAAGCTGATAAGTATGATTAGAATCGAAGAAGAATTTAGTTTATATTCATGTATTATCTTTTTTTTAAAATAAAAGAAAAAAGAAAATATGATGGTAGTTTTACTGACTGGTTTAGTTTGTGAATTTTGATCAGGGAAAAGTTGTCGGTTAAGATGGTTTAATCAATTGGATCCAAGAATAAACAGGAGTCCTTTTACTGAAGAGGAAGAAGATCGGCTTCTGGCTTCTCACAGAATCCATGGAAACAGGTGGGCTGTGATTGCTAGACTCTTTCCTGGAAGAACAGATAACGCAGTGAAGAATCACTGGCATGTTATTATGGCGAGAAGATGTCGAGAAAGGTCGAGACTTTACGCCAAAAGAGCTGTTCAATCTATTGTTATTAATGATCAAATTACTATTACACCTCCGAAGGCAGATGCGTTATTATTACAGAACAACGGCTGTTCTACTACTGATCGTCGTCATCATCAGGCAAAGCATCTTGCTTCGTTTGTCGGAAAATCTGATTACACTTTCCCTCAAAATCATCAGCAGCAATTTTTCAAGCAGTTTTGTGCTGAAAATACGAATCATCTTGTTGCTTCAAATCAAGGTAGCTGAAATTTTTTCTGGGAAATTACAATTCTGTCCTACCTGTTTTATTGATAAGAAGTTTGAAATTCGAATCACTTCGATATTTTGACTGAAAATGAAAAATGGAAAGTATTAATTAATTTGATAAGGTTCTTATACGTGGTATATTATATCGGTTGAATTAATTAATTAATTATTGCAGATAAAAATCATCCGGTGGAGTTTTATGATTTTCTGCAAGTAAATACAGACTCAACGAAGAGTGAAGTGATAGACAATGCAAGAAGAGACGATGAAGAGGTTGATCAAGAAGCAAGAGAACAGCAGCAGGGCACTGCGGGGGTTCAGTTTATCGACTTCTTATCAGTAGGAAATTCTTCTTCATAACATTGCTGAATTTTTCTGAATGATATGAAGATGAAAAACGGAAGAGAATTGCTTAATTACGCGCACGGATTAAGTATATCTCACTAACAAAAATTTACTTATAAAAATATAGTTGTTACTGTCATAGAATGAAGAACAATATTTAAGAAAATTACAAATACATATATACATGTATTAATGTATGTATGTTGCAATTAGGGTTGCAAAAATACAGAAAAGCAGAAGCTTTGTGTTAATTATTATGCATGAAAATTGCAAGAGGGCTGTGTTGTTATATATTGATATTCCAAGATGTGTTTGTGTAACATATACACAAAATGAAAGATCATCATCAGGAATATTTGTATTTCAAGCCATTTCCGAATCGTTTTTGCATTTGGTTTATTTTCCTGCATAAATTAGTTGCGAATTTAGGGTTTGTGGTAGCAAGCATATATATATATATTTGATGAATACTTGCACGTAACTACATATGGGTATTGAGTATTATACGAAAGTTCGTGTATACGGATTTTTCAGTTTTATGATAATTTATTTTTGAGTATTGACAGAGCAATGTTATTAAATAATTAAAAGAGAGTAGCAAGTCCAAAATAAGTTAAGCCTTTATCCACCAAATGCATATTTTTGAGTTAAAATAATTCAGTTGTATCATGCATTTATTTACTTTTTTTTAACTCTTTCTATTTTACTCTTTGTTGTATTTTTATGAATTGAAAATTATAAAAAAAAATGATAATGATAATGGATAGAAGAATTGAAAATTACAATAAAAGAGTTAATAAGAAAAGCAAAAGAATAATGGCATAGACGTATATATCATAACCATGCCCTATTGCTTATCTCATAAAATACAATTCAATTATATGCATGTGATGTGATTATATAACATCTTGCGAATAAGATTGAAGTTGTGAATTAACGTTGATCACCATAAGATGAGTCATATGTACACAGACACAGCCATTCTCGTATATTCTTCTGTCTTGCCTAGAAACTTTTGCATACTCTTTGCTTATCTCATAAAATACAATTCAATTATATGCATGTGATGTGATTATATAACATCTTGCGAATAAGATTGAAGTTGTGAATTAACGTTGATCACCATAAGATGAGTCATATGTACACAGACACAGCCATTCTCGTATATTCTTCTGTCTTGCCTAGAAACTTTTGCATACTCTTTGCTTATCTCATAAAATACAATTCAATTATATGCATGTGATGTGATTATATAACATCTTGCGAATAAGATTGAAGTTGTGAATTAACGTTGATCACCATAAGATGAGTCATATGTACACAGACACAGCCATTCTCGTATATTCTTCTGTCTTGCCTAGAAACTTTTGCATACTCTTTGAACATGAAAAATGAATGCATGAATGCATGAATGCAACTATTTTATCCCTTCAATTCAGAATTCTGAATTAAAACAACAAGAGGAAAAAATGTAAAAACCATGTATTAAATTTGGAAACTAAATGCAATTACCAATCATATATCTCCCTGCTGCAAATATATCTCACATACATATTCCTTAATAGAGACATTAATTTCGAGCAAACACAATACAAGAACCCTAATTTGATTAGAAATTGATATCCTCTGAAACCATATTTTATATATATATATATATATATATATAGTGATAAATAAATTGGAGTTGCGTCAAGGATTTGTAGTTTTAGTAATAGTGATGCAATCAGATATCCAAAAGGCCGTCTGAATAATAATGAAGTTTAATTAGCCTTAGCCACCACCTACAATTAGAGATATAATAATAATAATAATAGAATCCATGATTTTTTTTCAAAGTTTGACGTAATTTGTGAAAATGAAATCCCCAAAGAGCCAAAGCATATGTATATTAATTATTAATTATTTATTATTTATACATGATCTTGACAGGACTTATAACCACCCAATACATGATAACGATCTGTCACCCCCTTCCATTTTCATTCGAATTCACAATTTAATCACTGAACTTGTGCTTGATTAACTTCAATATAATTAATTATTTATTAATTCTTCATTCTATTAAACTAATTATTATGACTTTTCGTAATGACATTGAGTTATTAAATATATATATATATATATATAATTATCTTAATCTCAACCAGAAAGATCACATGTTTATTTTAACTACACATAGAGGTTCTTTTTTTTTTTTTTTTTTTTGGATAATTCTAATTACTTTTTTTTAAAGATTTAGTTTTAAACATTAAATTGTATATTAAATCAAATCAACAAAATTTTAAAATCAAGTTCTCTTTTTTGGGATGAATTATTAGTTCAATTGAGGGTGATTTTCATGTTATATATATTTATAGCTAGCTCTCTGTGTAGATTCTGGCAGATATACCCATCTGTACATAATTTGAATGCAGCTGTCTAAGGAAGACTACAAATCTGTTTTCCTTCATTTTCTTTCCCATTTAAGTATAACAACAAAAAATGCAAAAGCAGATTTTGTTATGTATGGAATTGAGTTGAAAATTAATCCCTAGCTACTTCAGTTCATAAATCTTCTATAAACTCTTAAACTTTCACATTTAACATTTAGCTTTTGACATCTTAATATACTATTAGTAATACTATATATCTTTAATTGGTGATAATTTTGAAGATTATTATGTATTTATATCACTATTTAATAAATATTGTAATTTTTTTGTTACAACTTTTATAATCGACTGAAAAAATAGATCTTTCACCGATCCATTTTGTCTAACACTTTTTTGTTAATTAATGATTATTTATCATCCAAATGGCCTTCATCATGTACGGTTCAATCCTATGTGTTAGTCTTAACTTTTTTTTTTTAAATATTACAGCTTTTACACTACTATAAGGTATAGTATTTATGAAATATCTTTACATAATGTGTATGTTATTTACCTTCAAATTTCAAAATTATCTACCCACACACAAAATAGGTTAAAATCTTAGTGAAAATTTGTTTTATCTAACTTGAATGCAAACTTTTAGGCTATTTTATAACAACATTAATCAAAACTTTAAGTAAATTATTAGGGAATAATTTATTTTATAAGAGAAATAAAAAAAATAAAAAGAAATTGCAATTAAGGCATATAATACTCAATCAAAAATAAGAATAATGTTGGTATAAAAAAAACTTGAATAAAGAATAAGTAGAATTATCATAACTCAATTTTGAGCATTAATTAGAAAATTTTGTTATTGATTATGACATTATTTTATGAAGAATGCTAATTGCTTAATTCATCGCAATCATTGAAATTTGTTCTTTTGCAAGGAATCTAAAATCTTGCATTTGATTTTTACATTTCCTTTGGATTTAAAGAAGAATACTTAAGCAAATTAAACACGTTTGAATATATCCTAGACTTTTCAAGACCCAGGTAAGATACTGTCTGTGTCATATAGCCACCATTACAGTGAGGATTAATGTATATGAAATAAAAACGTGACCAAACAGATTCTTTGAATAATCACATAATTGATTTGATACTAATTTGACTTTGCGGATTAGAATTTGAATTGTCATATTGTTTTAATTTAGTCACATGATAGGCAATTCAGGTTAAACGGATCAAAATTTTTTTATACATGGTATATTGTGTTCTTTTTCTTACTAATGATTCAGTGGATTAAATTTATTGAGGTGGTAAAAAATATGGAGATTGTGGTCTCAATTGCATTGCGAATAAAAAGATCTTTGAATTTAAATTTGTTTAACATTTGAACCAAGTGAATAAAAAGTGTCTTCTTTTTCTTAATACTAACTGATTCAGTGGATTAAATTTGTTGAGGTGGTGAAAAAAATATTGAGATCGTAACTTCGATTGCATTGAGATTAAGAAAACTTTCAATTTAAATTTGTGTAACATTTTAACAAAGTAAATAAAAAGAGTTGATCTTGAAAATTATGGAGATCAGCTGATATATTTATCAAAGAGAATATGATAAAAATGATGAAATAACGATTAATGTATTTTTCAGGAAAAAAGAGTTATAGATAATTACATAGCATTTGAAATTTATTAAACAATTTGTTATGTTTTTAGCCCACAGAAAATATGTAGCAAAATCATGTAAAAAGTGTTTTACAAAAGCAAACAGTGCTTTTACATCGTAGAACATTTTACAAGGCCTAATTTACTTTATTGGAAAACACTTCCATTGTTTCAGAAGCTCGGCAAATAAGCAGCAGCTTAAAATAGAAAAATATGAATGCAGCGGGAAGACAAACAAAAAAAAAAAAAGTGTATCTGCCTGATTATTTTGAGTAATCAAAATCCAATCACTCACTTCTTCAGTAGCATCGTGCTGCATTGAGCCATAATCTTTGATGCCCTGGTGATAGAATCAGTCATATAGAAATTCTCAACTGCACTCTTGAACGGTGTCATATCCATTTTTTCAGTGACCTCCGGTTTCACTGAAAGCCCAAAAGTTGCCGGCTCCCTTTCATCCACATTCAAGAGGTTTGGTGCCACTGTCCTGATTCGTGATCTGATGCCTCCAACTGTATCGTATGGTAATGGTACACCTGCCACCTCAGAAAGTGCACGAATGATCTTCCAGTCGTCTCTGGCATCACCAACTGTTGGGACTGCAGGCAACGTTTGTTGAGTGCAACCTTCTGTGTTTACATACGTCCCTTCCTTCTCACTAAATGCTGATGCAGGGAGAATTATATTGGCACGATACACACCACGGTCACCGTGGTGGCCCTGATAAACAACAAAGGCATCATTTGGAAGCTTGTCCAAGTTAACATCATCCGCACCCATAAGATACACAAACTTCGCAGACTCGATGCTATTGGTGGACTCGGGCACAAGTCCGAGGTCAAGGGCTGCAGCTTGAGCAGCATTGAGAAGCAAAACGTTGAGCCCATTCCAATCAGGTTTGATAACATTGTGCTTTTTTGCAATTGCTTCAACAGTGGCAAAAATAGCATCCTTGTCTTCCCTCTCAAAGAGCCCAGCACCAACAATGATGACTGGGTTTTTGGCATTTGAGATGGCAGAGCAAAATGGGTGGCGACCCTCAGCAAGTTCAATAAGTGTTTCTGGGCCTGTGCCAAGATGCTGGTGGTCGTAGTTGAAATCTGTGGCAGGGCCAATGTAAGCCACCTTAGCATTGTTTGCTCGGACCGTCTTGCGAATTCTGGCATTTACCATAGCAGCTTCTACTCGTGGCTGTCAAAACAAACATAGAAATATATGATTAATTAGTATCAAATTTGAACACAAAATTTACAGGTTGATTAAAAAAAATGATGTATGAGCATTACCTGGGTACCAATAAGAAGGAAAACATCAGCCTTCTCAAGACCACTGATGGTAGTATTCATTATATATCCTGATCGTAAATCAGCATTGGGTTTTGCGCCAGTCCCTTCACACCATACATTATTTGAACCCATTCTGTTTAATAGATCTTTTAGTGCCATCATGGATTCTGCATCAGATAACCGACCAGCTATCCCAACAATTTCCTCTGGTTTAGCCTGAAGGGCAACCTCAGCAACCACCGCTAAGGCATCTCTCCAGGTCACGGCCTTAAAGCGCCCGTCAGCATCACGAATCATTGGATCATTTAGCCTCTGCCTCTTCAAACCATCGTAACAAAAACGAGTCTTGTCCGAAATCCATTCTTCATTTATGTCCTGAAAACAAATTGGTAAAATCAGATAAACAGGAGATTTAGAACATAAATTCAAAAGATGCCTAAAAGACGTACAAATCTAAACAAAAGCACCTAAATGTTTTCAACTTACACCTCTAGTGCTGTACAGATATCCTTATAGCATGACTCCGGATTTTCTCTTCTTTTTTTTTTTTATCACCCCTTAAAGTTAAGTGTGACACAAACCATAAATAATTTACCAAGCACATTTTATAACAGGCATATTAATCATAGACATAAAGATAAAGTACCAATTTTAAATACTCTAATCAAGTCCAATATTCACTAGCTGAGAACAAAATCAGAACTGTAGCTCAAGCCAGTCAATTAAAAGGAAAAAAAATTCCAGTGCTGCAGGAACCAAAAGAGAGCATGTAACTTTGTCCTACAAGAAACAAAACTTGAATTGTATTAAAAACAGGAAAAGGATTACTAGAGAGCATGTAATCATGATCCTCTATACCATAGACACACATCTGCATCAAGGCAGTCATGGAAATACTGTATTTGAGTAGTCAATCAGTCACGATTTTAACATTCTTTGGATCTCTATCCTAAGTTTGCTTCAAATTTGAAGTCATACCATTTCTTATGGGAAATTAATTTCTAAAACCACTCACAATTAAACATATTCAACATTCCAGAACCACCTAAGGACCACATTGCTGAGAAAAGATGAGTGTAAATCCAGTGTTCAATCATGTACACAATCACAAAAAGGGCAACGAGAAAATTTTATTTTCCAAAAAGAAATGGAAAGACAAACATGAAAGAATATTAATAGGTTTAGGTTCACATCTAACAAGATAAAGTGCCACATTGAAGACATGCAGCTATATGTGATACATGACCCACAAAAAAGAAAAAAAAAATCGAATTTCTTCCTTGCCAACCAAGGGCAGAAAAAAAGGAAGAGAAATGCACATTGAGAGCCAAAATTAACACAATCAAAACTATTTAGAAACAAATCTAATGTTACTGTGTTTGAACATTGGTGCTTTGTAGCAGGGACAAAATTTTGATAGTTCAAGTTTCACAAGTGGAATAAAATATCATTATATTTAAAAAGTTGTCTTCTCCCAGAACAATAGCTGGCAATATGATTCAAACTTAAGTAACATTGTGAGAAACCTATATCATACATGACAGATATTGGAACATAGGTAGGCCTTGATACCAAATGGTGAAGAAAAAAATAATTTTGGACTTTTTAATTTAATAAAAAAAATAGAAACACTTATACATAAGAATGATATATGTGTTATACACACAAGGAAGACAATAGCTCGTACAAAAATTTAGTAAAAGTGTTTACACTCAAAAATAAATTCACTCATATATTCTCTCAATACACACATACAAACTAATATTTCTCTTGTTTCTTCTTTCTTTTTCATCTCGCGGTTGCACACACTTTATCTCACAAAATATATCTATTTGGCAAACTCTCTTTTATACTTAATGTCATTGATAAAATCATTGAACTTGTTTCTTCCAGTATTTTCTTCTAATTTTCTGGTTTCTTCCATTTTTTTTCCTTTATCAATTTCCGTTCAAATTATTGTTGGTCATTATTTAAACTAATGCTAATCATATTGAAATTTACTTTGAATGCAAAACCTTAAGTTAGAAGATTTTGAATTTAAATAACACAAAAAATTTTAAATTATTTTGTTAGCGGTGATTATAACAATCTCCCCCTCAATGCCAACTCATCAAAATAACTTCTCTTTTTTTTTTTTTTTTTAAATTTTCACACCAGGAAAATTATTTATCAATTCCTCATCGTAAACATCTACATTTTCCTCCCCAATTTCCTTTTTCTTTGCCTTCAACATATGAATTACTTGTTTTACCTTCTCTTAGGGCAAACCCTAATACCAACTGTCACAAGATTAGGTTTTACTCCTAGTCACATGCAGCACTTATTAAGGCTAAATTCCAAAAAGCCAAGCTAAGTACCACATAACAAAGAAGAGAATTTTATTACAAAGCTTAAATGTAGCTTTGATTACTACATATATTTGTTTGATGTTGCATAGAAAGTTGCTAGATGAAGCTTAGAGCACAAATGCTCCTACATCCCCCTTATATAAACTCTTCCACCTCCTTAGAAGAGTTCAAATACAAATTGATAACCAATTAATTAACCATCTTGACAACTCCAAGATGTTCCTAGAAGATCAACTACTCCAAAATGTTCCTAGAAGATCAAACACATGTACTAGAAAGTAGTAATAAAATTCTCTTCTTTGTTAATCTCTTGAGTTTCTTGAAGTGATAACCTCTCTTTTCTCTTCTTCATATAAGATCAAAATTATTTAAATGCTTATTTAATAAGGCTAAAATCTAATACCAATTGTCACGGGACCAAATTTTACTCTTAGTTAGGTGCTGCACTTAGCCTGGCTATTTGAATTTTAGCCTTAATAAGTAAACTTTTTAATAATTTTAATGTTGTGTGAAAAAAAGAGAAGAGAGATTATTACCTCAAAAAACTCAAAAGAAAAGAAGAGAATTTAAAGAAAAAAAAAAAGAGAAGAAGTTATTTCGACGAGTTAACGTTAAGGAAGAGATTTGTTAAAACCACAAGCGTCAAAATAATCCAAAATCTTCTGGGTTATTTGAATTCAAAACCTTCTATTTTAAATTTTGTATTTAAAGCAAATTCCAATATGACTAGTAATAACTTAAATAATGACCAGCAATACTTTAAATAGAAATTAAAGAAGAAAAGAAATAGAAGGAACCAGAAAATTGCAAGAAAACGCTGGAAAATATAAGGTCAGTTATTTTATCGACTATATCAATTATAAAAGAGTCTTCATTGTGTATATAACACTCATACCGTTTTTATGTATAAGTGGTTTTATTTTCTTTATTAAATTAAAGAATTTCCAAATTATTTTTCTCTATAATTTAGTACCAAGATCTCCCCGTGTTCCCAACAACAGGTTCCATTTAATTCTAAAATAAGTATCATGAAAAATGTAACGTTCACTTGAGAGATGAAATACATGCAACAAGTCACCATACATGATAAATTATGAACCGTGCTCTTTCAAAATTGCAAGTTCATCATCCTTTTGTATCTCTTGTTGAAAATCAAGGCCAAATTTGATATGTCACTACATCAAACAAATAATTCAATTTCAAATTCTAGAATGAATTTAATATTGTAACATTTTTCAAGCAGTCAAATTGTTACTCTCATGGCCTTTAAAGTAGAACCCCCTAATGTGTCTACATATATCCTTTTTCCTTCCTAGTTAGTTTGGTTTTTTGGGTTTACATGAAATTAATAAAATCAAACTTTGGTCACTGTAAAGGGAGACAATTGATGGCCGTGGCAAAAAGAAAACCAAATATTTAAAATAAGGGTATCACCCATCAAAATATGTACACATCATAAGTATATAAACTATTACAAAATCCTAGAAGGATAGAACTTGTTCTTCATGTTACAAATTTAAAAAAAAAAAAGAGAGAGAGAGAGAGAGAGAGAGAGAGACACCGACATTAACCAATCATAACTGTTATCTTTCCTACATAGTATATATTATCCTTTGCATTGCATCATGCATAGTATAACAATGAAAAAAAGCCAAGTAATAAGCAATGAACAGAAACTTTTTAGAACAGCAAATTTAACTTTTGTTTTCAAGAACCAGGGTACTAAGCAAAAGTTGGATAAAAAGATTTGAAAAAGTAATTGACTTACAGTGCAAAAATGATATGTTTGACAGAAGTAAATTAATGAGCTTTTTACATTTCCTTCCAATTTTTCAGCAAAAACTACCAATTGATGCAAAGAAGGCACATATTCCACTTTTCAAAGCCTAAATATTTGTACAAAACATCGTCACACGTTACTAAAACCACAAGATAGACAAGTACAACCTAAATTACTTTTAACTGATGCACAATAGGTTTCCCACTTCATACAAAATGCCATAATCTGATTAACAGAGTACTTCTTCAGATAAAATTCACGGCCATCAATGCACAAGACATTGTTAGTCAGTGACAGGTTTTGCTCAAATTCCTGCTATCGTTATTTTTTTTCCCCTTTGATAGATCATAGTCATATTACATGACAATGCAAAGTAGCCAATCTATTTGCTTATGTCTATTTTTCTCTAAAGGAGACATCACAACCCTTGCATTGTCAAGACAATAACATAACAGTCCTTAGTAGTACAAGACTTGCATATAAAGAACTTCCATGTTTTTGGTGGAGACAATGAAGAAACAATTCAGTTAATGAAATTACCTCATTCAACCGCGGTACAATACGCATAACTTCTGGACCCCTGCTATCAATTCGAATGTTAGATCCAACTGCATCAGTAACATCAATGGTCTCTGTTCCCTTTAACTCCCAATTTCTTGCTTTGAATGCAAAAGGTTTTGAAGTCAGAGCTCCCACGGGACAGATATCTATCACATTTCCAGAAAGTTCACTTGTCATAAGTTTTTCCACATAAGTCCCAATTTCCTCTCCACTGCCGCGACCTAACATGCCAAGGTCTTGAACTCCAGCAACCTCTGTTGCAAATCTAACACACCTTTTGCACCAGAAATGAAGGATCAGAGATTTGTCTGGAATTTTATAACTACAACTAAGGGGCAAAAAATGTTGAAATCATAAGTTAAATTAAGGTGCTTGTTAGGAAGCAAAACCATCAAAACATCTCAGATGAATAATTGATAAGTTCGGTAGACCCATAACAATGCTCCTTTTACATGTTGTTTTCCTAGACATGAGTGCTTGTCTTATGCAGAAAACCATTCTATGCATGATCTTTTTGCTTCTTCCCCTGGAAATTTTATTAATTCTGGTTTTCATTTTTGTACATAACCTTAATATAGAGGTGGAAGAATTCTGCTCTTTGTATGCAAATTGAAATGCTTAGTCTTCTTTCCACTCTTCGGAAAGGATAAGTGAACTTGATCACTTAATTCTTTGGTATTTTAACTAGTAAATCAATCATTGAGATGCTGATTGATGGTCATTCTTTACATGTTTTTCAAACCTTTCATTTGTAAGTCCCCAGCTCCACTGAAGTTAAATACTTAGTTTACTCTAAACTCCTGTCATTGATACTCATGACAGCACTTAAAGTAGAAAATTCTATCCAGTAAACCTTCAGTCTCATTCCCAGCACCATCCTCATTTTATGAACTCTTGATAGCTATGAGAATATGCTAGTCGCTATCTATCTTATGGTAATACGATAAATGTGCATGTCTATATATATAGCAGTATTTGTTTTCTAAAGAAGGTATGTATAGCTAAGCGCTGGTCTTTCAAAGTGCTGTGTTATGTAACACAACATGATCAGCTTACATTTTAAGCACCATCTCCACACAAACACAAACTTTGAGTAAAGCTCCATCTATCAAGGTAATTTGCCCACAAAAAATATTTTAGATGTATACTCCACCTTCTGATTGAGATTAATTTTTCTCACAATAAACACATTAAAGCAGTTTGCAAAGAAAGAGAATGAACATAAATATTTTCCAGGTTCTAACCTTGTACACTGAATACACCTAGTCATGACAGTCTTCACCAGCGGACCAAGATTCTTATCAACTACAGATCTTTTCATTTCAGTGAACCGGCCACGATCAGACCCAAATGCCATCGACTGATCTTGGAGATCACATTCTCCACCCTGATCACAAATTGGACAATCCAAAGGATGGTTCATTAACAGAAACTCCATCACTCCTTCTCGTGCCTTCTTAGCTACCGGCGTGTCCGTTTTAATTTTCATTCCTGAAGGCAAGAGATTTAAATAAATCAAACATACTTACAGATAAAATTATAAAACCAAACTACAGACTAAAAAATCATAACCAGACGAATTCTATAGAGGGAAATAGAATCCAAGTCCGGATTGTCAAGAAAAGAAAACTCAAAGCTAAAAGTAGAGTGCAGATTATGAATTCAACAAATAAAAAGACAAACAATAGCAAGCAAATATTAGTTAACTTGAACGAGAAAAAAAATAGTCCAATTAGTCCAAGTATGCGAAATATTAAGTAAAATTTAAAGAAACCTAATCGGAAAGCATCGAGAATAAGAAGAAAGAAAACCAGGAAGAGCAGGCATAGCGCAAGAAGCAACAGGCTTTGGCGACTTCTCGACCTCGACGAGACACATTCGGCAATTTCCGGCAATGGAAAGTCTGCTATGGTAACAAAATCTCGGAATGTCAACTCCCGCGACCTCACACGCCTGAAGGACCGTCATTCCCTTAGGGATTTTCACCGGATAGCCATCCACAAACACCTCGATTGCATCTTCCGGGTTGGGGAAGTGGATCCGAGCCCCGCCCACGGGGGTTCGAGGAGGAAGATCCGGCTCGGGTGGCGCTTGCGCTGCTGCCGAAGATTCCGCCGATTGGAGTTCCGGTTTCGAAACGATGGTGCGGAGGAAGACACTGCAGTGTGAATTTCGGAGGGGTCTCATCGCCCTTGAAGCTAACAAACCTAACCCCATTTTTGCTCTTCTCGCTCGTTCGCTCGCTGGTTCTGACAGGAGCTCTTCTCCTTCAGCTGTGTTTGATTATGTTTCACCGGAGAGGAACAAAATGTGATGGGTTTTTGCCGACCCTACAGATTCATCTGTGGGCTTTAAAGGCGTTAAAATCCTTAGAGCGTATCAAAATGACAACGGGGCGCGTACTATAACAGCGCATATGATTCTGATTACACTCACACACCTAACTGGATAATGCTAAATTCACTGCTGATAAATCAGAACACCCACCCCTAACCATTATCCCTCAACTTAAAGTTCTCTAAATCGACTCACACCTTCCTCTGACTGCACCCACAACACCGCTGAACGCCTAGTAAATCCACTGCACCCTTCTCTGATATTTTTTATACCATTCGTACTCGGCCATAACTCACTCTAAAGCTTTTACTGATTCAAAGGCCATAGATGCCCGTTTGACTCTTCAACTCAATATGAATGATGTCAACCTTTGTTTATTTTTTTAAAGAAAAATTAGGGGAAAGGATAAGCAGATTTCTAAAATTTAGTTTAATATTTCGATTAATTTTAATAGTTTTAAAAATATTCTTACAAATTTTAATTTATTTTAAAATAACGATTATACCTCTATTAATAATAATTATTTAATAAAAATTATTATTAAATTTTTAAATTTTAATAAAATAAAATATATATTTATTAAAAATACATTAATAAAATAAATGTAATATTATTTTATAGTTTATTAATAATACAATATTTATGAACATATCATAAATTTACAGATTTTATAAATAATATAAGTAATGCTTGTTAATATATTATAAATAAAATATAAATTTATTTATTTCATAATATGTTAACATTTCAATATAAATTAAGTATTAGAAAAATAAATAAAATAAATCATAAATAAATATTAATATACAAATAAAATATACCATAGTACAATACTTATGAGTATATTACAATTTATATTATGTGTCGCTAAAATATGTTATTTATTTACTATATATATATATATATAACATAACAAAAAAAAAAAAATATATTGTTTACAAAATGTATAATTTTATAATATATATTAAATATGTACTATTTATTAATGTATTTTTTATACATATATTTTTTTTTCAAATTTTAAAGATTTAATAATAATTTTTATAGAATAACTATTACTGATAGGGGTACAATAATTATTTTAAAATAAAGTACGACTTGTGTGAGTATTTTTAAAACTATTAAGACTAATTAGTACATTAAGGGGTTATTTGTTTTTCTGGTTGAAATCTGAGTATAATTATTCAGATGTTTAAAAATCGTTTATTTTTTAACTTATATCTTAATATTTGGTAAAAATATTTAAATATAATTAAATTTAAATTTTAAATTTAAATTTAAATAAGTAAATGTCTGAATGATTTAATATTTTATTTTTTAAAAATATTTTTATTTTATTAAATTATTTACTAACAAAATTAAAATGTTAATTAACTATTTTTAACGTATCTCTTCTCTATTGTGAGTCTTTCTACTTGTCTTCTCAATCTTATTTATTTTATTCTTTAATTATTGCAATGTATTTGTATATTTACATAATTACAATTATATTATAATATGACTTACTATTTTTTAATTCAATTTTTTTATTGATCCTTATATTATCGATTATAAATTATTTTTTAAAAAAAATATATCAAGCAAATAATAATATACATACTAATATAATTTATTAATTTTTTGTTTATCATTGTACTAATATAATCAAAATTATTTAAATATAAGCATATTATTTAAAAGGGTATATATGTCAAAATATTAATTTTTAGATTTTTTATTTAGTGAAAATAAATAATTTAATATTTATTTTTAAATATTTTAAAATAAAAAATAAATATATCATTTAAATTCAAATTTCAGTTATTTTTAGAGTTCAGATAAAAACCACAAACGCTACCTAAATCAAACTTTAAGAACCTACATGTCCTTTTTTTGAAAAATTAATTGTCATGTGTAATTATAAAAATTTGAATTCCAACTGTCTATTTAAAAAGGTTAAAAGTACTATCAATCAAACTATAATAGCGTAGTTAACAAAGACGTGTTAAAATTAATATGAATATTAGAGAAGAATTTTATGAACGTAGGAAATAAAATTTAAAAGTTTTAGTATAAGACAATTAAGCATTTAGATCCATATTTTTAAATGCATATAGTATTATTAGTAGTAATAAAAATGTTATACGAACTCGATATAATATTTTTATAACTAGGAAAAATAGAAACATAATATACGTAACAAAGAGAGATAGGTATGTATTCTTACTAGCAGTTTGTTTAGAAATATTGACTAGAGAAGATTTAAATATAAATAGAATTGAATGAATATATATAACATTCAGGAACATGAAATGTGGTTGCCACATTCTTGCGCGAAGTCATGATTAAGGCATATATAGTTTTACGTTATTTAATTTATTAATTATAACTAATAATATAATTAATCATGATAACACGATTCCTGCCGCTAATTGTATTCAATAATTAATCATCCGAATTAATTCTTTGTATATGTTGTATGTAATGTAGTTGGCTATCCTAAATTACAACATACAAAGTCGTTCTCTTTAATTAGATAACCTTGAAAAAAACAATTAATTATATATTATATTATTCTAATGATTGAAAAACATAATCATAAAGTTTTTTAATCCTGGGCACCCAGCTTCAGTCAAAGTCAACTAAACAGGACAATAAACACATAAGAAAATGACCTGTACGAGGAGAACTAATTCTTGGTACATAAAGAAATTTGCATAATGTTTATTTGATAAAAGTATTTAATTAGGGTATTTTTTTTATTTTCCTTAATCTTTGCAGCATATATACAAAGTGTGAATTCAGATCGACACTAAAATTTTACAACACACATATTCGAACGAGCCAACAATTTATGTATAGAGAATTCCTAAATTATTATATAGCCAAAAATTAAAAAAAAAAATTTTTAGAATTTTTATAATTGGTCTGAATAAAACAAAGACTGCTTATATTAATATGAGAAAGTCCTCAATATTGTAAATACTATTCCAGCTCTTTAAATATATATACGTGTATGCATGTTCTAGGGGAAGCTCTTATCTTACCAGGCTCTTGTAATTAGAAAAACTTAAAAACAAAAAAAGCAGAAATATATATATATTTCTGGGGGAAGCTCTTATCTTGCCAGGCTCTTGTAATTAGAAAACCTTCAAACAAAGAAAGCAGGAATAGAAAAGTGAATTTGAGATTATTTAATCAAAAGTCAAGCTGAAAAGGACGCCGACTGAACTTAGAAAAACCCTAATTTCTTGGTAACTATGAACTGGCATTAACAATAGCTATTAACTACAAAACTTGGACAAATTCAATAAGTTGGTCTTATAAATTGAAAGGCTAATAATTAAGTTAACCCAATTAAGCACTTTCATGCATCTCCAACTCTCTTAACTCAAAAAATGGCTTTCCATCTTAAGTTGCTTGTTGTAGCTTTTCTTGCTTCATTGGCTTTTAAGCACTCTCTTTCTGCCGGTGGTAATAAACACTTTAGTTCTTGTGCTTCTTAATTTCTTAATTAATTAGCTTTTATTAACCAAACAAAGTTGTTAATCGTTTCATATCATCGTATTCGTTCGACCTTAAAAAGTAAGATTTGTTAAAGGCGTTATCATGTCATACTTTATTCATAAATCAATTCCATCAATAAATTCATCACTATTCATTTTCTGCTAGCTATTCTAGAACTATGATATATGGTTCAATATTATTAGTATCAAATTTGTGTCTTATCGATCGCATAAGCACTTTTATAGGTCGATCAATAAAATTCTTAATTTTCTCGGTATTCATACGTCGACGTTTTAAAAATCTTATTACTCACCGTGCTCCATAATATTTGCATGCATGCAGTGTTCCTAAGCATTGACTGCGGCTCCTCCGATTCCTACAAGGACGAAAACGGAATAAACTGGATCGGAGACGATGCTTTCATCCAAAACGGAGAACCCAGAACGTTGACCGACAGTTCAGTCTCCTATCCATTGACCACAATGAGAGTTTTCTCAACGAGGAGAAAGAACTGCTACACCATCAAAGTGGACGAAGGAGAGAGAATTCTGGTGCGGGCGAGCTTTTACTACGCCGACTACGACGACAAATCCTCACCGCCAATCTTTGATCTGCTCTTCGACGGGAACTTTTGGACGACTGTTAACACTACAGATTCGAGTTATACAGTGTAAACTTACGAAACGATTTATGTGGTGAATGGAAACTCTACGAGCATTTGTGTTGCGCAAACGCATACAGGTCTGCTGCCATTTATATCAGCGTTGGAGGTGAGGGGTTTGGGGGTGAAGATGTATAGCCAAGTTGCTGCAAATCTTGCTTTGTTTTTGATTCAAAGAGCTGCTTATTCAAACCGAACCCTTATTAGGTACCTTTTTGTTTATTTAGATTGTGTTTAGAATTTCGCGAGCAAACAGTTAAAGGTCTGAAACACTCATTTTACTATTAACGCATATTAGCACACTACTTTTAGTTGGAAAATTTTGCCCAAGGCCGATTTCCAAAAACATTGGGGACGGATCTCTCCCTTAATTAATTATGGGAGTAGAAATTGTCCTATTGCTAGAAATTCAAGAATAAAGAAAACAAATTGATGTTATTATTTTCATCTTACATTATGTGGGCATATTAGGTATCCGGACGATGTTTTCGATCGAATTTGGGATGGAGGAGATTGGCTTGGAGGAAATGGAGTCACAAGCCAGGCATCAACATTTAATGTTACTACAGATAATAGTCCTCCACCAGCTGTGCTGAAAAATGCTGTTGTCGCCCAAAGCACTACCGACGTAATGCTAATATTTAATGAACTTCCAGCAAAGCCAGCTCCCATCTATATTGCCACCTACTTCTCAGAAGTGCTTCCCCTAAATCCTACACAGAAAAGATCCTTTCAGCTTTGCATCGATGACACCCCTATTTCAGGTCCCATTATTCCACCTTTTGGAGGTGCTTCTGAAGTCTATGTTACTAATAGAATTGCTTCCGCTAGCAATTCATTCACTCTTCAGGCAACCTCTGGTTCGACAATTCCTCCTCTCTACAATGCCATGGAAGTTTATACTGTTAGCGATCCACTAAGCAATGGAACTAACAGCAAAGATGGTAATTACACTTTCTGTATACTATGTATCTACTAATTTTATTTTACATTTAAAAAAAGTGGCAGTGTATCAATTCCAATACTAATTAATTATTTCACATAAAAAGTACAATTATCTACCAATTTCATTTTTACCCTTAATTTTCATTTTGATTTGCTTATATATGGTGATTCAGTGGGAGGTTTGGCTGCCCTGCAAAGTGGTTTTGAGGTGCTGCAAGAATGGGGTGGTGACCCTTGTCTTCCACATCCATATTCATGGGATTGGATTGAATGTAGCACTGATCCCATCCCTCGTGTGACGGCCTTGTAAGTTACATACAAATAATCATTCATATCTAGCGATATTTCGTTTCCTGTTATGTTCAATGTAATATTTATAGCATATTAACAAACTTACATTTCTTTTCAAAAACAAAAACTAAAAACAGAAATCTCAGTGGCTATGCTCTATCTGGCTCTCTTCCAGATTTCAGTTCCATGGATTCCCTTCAAACAATGTAAGTACACTTTATGCGTACTCATTTACTAAAAAAATGATTCACGTATATAATAAAAAAAAGCTTCGAGGTGATATGATTTTTCTGTTTCTTTTCGATGAATGCAGTGATCTGAGTGACAACGGTTTAAGTGGAAGTATTCCAGATTTTCTTGGAACTTTTCCGAATTTAACACTATTGTAAGCTTTTGCCAAGGCACCACACTCAACGCACCCACATACAACAACACAAGCTGCGGTTTCTTTTAAAATTAATGTGATATTTATTCCTCTTTTCTCTTTGCAGGAATTTGGCAAATAATAGATTCAATGGAACCATACCAACCTCACTGTCAAGTAACAAGAAGTTGAAATTAGTGTAAGTTACATGACTCATGACCCTAGCTATAGCTCTATCAGTCAAGCTGGATTGAAAAGCACCACTTTTGGGTCTCTTTCTGTGTGCTTTTCTAAAATTTCTTTTAATAGTAATAACATAAGCCAAACCCGACCTCAGTCCTATTCTCAACAAGATTCAATCCTAAAACTTGTGTTTCATACCAAGAGACTAATTCTACATTTATCTATTGCTTTTTATCCATTTACAACAATATGAATAGAAATTTAATTAATTTTTCTTTTGTTTGTTTTTGACAGGGTGACCGACAATTGTCTAGACGGAATGTCTTGTCCTCCTCCTAGTCCACCACCACCTGCAGTGGCTCCGCCGACACCAACTTCAACTCAGACTGACACCCCACCAAGCCCATTTCCATTTCAAAATAGGACACCACCAACACCTTCATCAACTGAGACTGCTTTACCCCCAGTCCCATTTCAAAGCGTGATACCAAATTTTTCAGGACATAGCAAGTGCATTAGCAGGCTGGCAATAGTTCTGGGATTCTCTTTAGTGCTTTCTGTGCTATCCAGGAAACTTTGATCATTTTGCACCGTATTCTATCTACAGGAGCCATTGTGTGATCTTCCCAGGTTCAGTTCATAACCGGTGAAAATGAATAACAGGGCAATGGAAATCAAGAATTATATGAAGGGGCAAATCGAAATTGTGTTGTGGCTTTTGCATGGAAATAATGAATTTAAATTCTTTTGCATAATTATGCTTGTGATTGAATTGTTGAAATTACAAATTGTTCTTTGTTTTAAATATGATTAAAGAGAATAAACATATGTTTCTATATTGTAATGCCCCTAAAGAACTAACGATAAATATTTGTATGCGACTCTTGGTACGACGTTGGAGCCAGAACTGAGAATCAAGATTGATGCAGTTGACTCCTTATGAAAGTATGTCCAAGAGTGAAGCTAACAAAAACTAAAAAGATTTTGACTTCAAAGAAAAGATCTAAGAGCTAAGCATCCACAATACATCGAAAGCCAAAGGAGATTCAGTTGATGAACATTTAGCTGCAAACAATACATGAGCTACAGGAGTACCTTAAACACAGCTTTTTCTCGTTTCCCTTTGTTTATATGCTTAAAGAACGGCTTGCAAATCGGCTTCAACACCAGGAGACACGCATGCAATATCGGGAGTTTTTTGTACTTTTATATCAGCTTCAGGAGGTCATTTTATTAATCCAAAAACGAGAGCATTTACTGATATATATTCATTGGTTCCCCAGTCTGAACCCAGAGATTCTTCAAATTGCAGCAGAGGCAACTGCCCTTGTTGTCATAATTTGGATCACCTATGCATCTTGCAAAAGAATTTCATATATAGCTGTCCTCAAATTCAGTTCCTTTTCTCGCATTACTTCTTGGAGATGTGACAGCTCTTTTTCGCAGTTAGGATGGAGTTCAGTTTGAGAAACCATCAAGCCATAGCTTTTTGACCTGGAGAATATATTGATCGTGAGGACTCGGAACAGAAAACAACGTAACTTGCGTCCCAAAACTTCAGAGGGAGAAGGATACTAAATCTATGCCCAACTAATATTGCTTGTAACTGATTCATATATTATCTATCTGTTAAATACTTACGATGTCACGATGAAGTTTTAAAATTTTCGATTTTCATAGAGATTTACACATTGAGTACTGATTTTTGTTTGACAGAAACCTTGTACTAATGGAGCACTCCAAAAGTATGCATAAAAGAGAAATTTTAATAACTATTTTTAAAATAAACAAAAGCTAACGATTACCACAAATCTTGATTGGCAGGGGTAGAATACCTCAAATATATATATATATATATATATATTTGCATCAATTAAAAGCTATGGTCCAAGATCTAACTGGTTGAACACAATCCTCGATCAATGCAGAGATTAGGATATTGACAAAAAATGTGAGGATATATCATTCTATGTTTATTATGTACAGAAACCTAACTGGCTACATGCATGTAACTCTGCTTGGTTCAACATATAATTCCAGATGCAGTTCAAAAGCAGGAAACAGTCCACATTTTTGAAACCTCATCAAGAGACCAAGCTCTTACCCTGGGCAGGCATGAACAGCTCGGAAAAAGATTCGCCTGGTGGAACGCTTGCAAGCACTATAAACCTCATATACAATTTACCAACGCCACAGTAAAACAGAGCAATGCACTTTAATGATTTACAAATCAGTGTTTTTGAGAATCATTATATGCATGTATATGTACATCCGTGCACATGTTCCCATACAAACACACATACATAAACATAAACATTTGTGCCCTTTCCTGTGAGTTTAGCTTGCAATATTTTATACGTTGGTGAACAATGGTGAAAAGAAAAGAACAGTAAGCATGCTGAATTACCTGGAAGCACCATGGCAAAAGCCTGATGTAGAACTTCAATGCCTGCAGTCCATCCATTGGTCAATTCTTCAAACAAAGCCGCTGAACAGTTGTGACCAATAGATTAATCATTTCCAGCACTGCGCAACCGTGCTGATCGTACAGCTTTGATTCTTTCCATAGACCCTTGGCGTGCTCTCGGTAGTTGCAAACTTGATGGTTGACATATAAATGGACTATAAGTTGAACCACTTCCTAAACAAGATAGAACATGTATTGCACGAAATAATGATTCTGGATCGTTCCCAGAGTTGTAGTCTTGTAGACAACCTCCACCTCAGCATACCATTAAGTATAAAAGAGAAGCATTAGACTTTAGATCCTATTGAACCGAAAAAAAGTTAATGAAATACGGATATGAAAATTTTTGTAGAATGCAAATATGAATATTAAGGTATTCGTACAATATTTATTCCTAATTTTATAGTAGGGTGGTTGACAAAAGCATATTAAAATTGATCAAAATATTAGAGAAGGATTCTATGATTGTAAAAAAATAAGATTTCAAAGTTTTAATTTGGGACAATTAAGGATTTAGGTCTATAGTTTAAATACATCTATTATTATTAGTAATAAAAATATTATATCAACTAATAATATTTTTTAAATAATGCTAAAATATAAAATTAATATACGTAACAAAATGAGATCGGTATATATTCAATGAAAATACAAAAAATTGTTAATATTAAGTTCAATTTTTTTACTAAAAAAATGATATTAGTGTATGAGAACTGCTATGTGTGCAATATTGGAAGTTTAAAAATGTGAAAATTAATAAAACAAACTAATTCTTATTCTTATGTATCCTTTTTGAAAAGGAAAATGAAAAAGAAAAAGCAAACAAACTAATTCTGGTACAATTTTTTTTCATCTCTCTTGTTGTTAGCACTTTATTTAGAAATATTTAATAGAAAAGATTTAAATATATATAGAATTGAATGAATCTAATGTTGAGGAAAATGAAATGTTGTTGCCACATTCTTGCACGAAGTCATGATTAAGGCATGTATAGTTTTACGTTAGTTAATTTATTAATTAAAACTTATAATATAATTAATCATTGATAACACGATTCCTGCCGCTAATTGTATTCAATAATCATCCGAATTAATTCTTTATGTTGTAAGTAGTTGACTATCCTTAATTACAAATTATAAAGTCGACATAATTTCTTCATTCTCTTTAATTAGATAACCTTAAAGCTAGCAAACAATCAATTATATATTACATTATTCTAATGATTAGAAAACATAATCTTTATTCTTTAAGTCATTCAATCCTTGGAACGCAGCTACAGTCAAAGTCAACTAAACGTACAGGACGATAAACACGGAAGAAAATGAAGTGTACGAAGAGAACTAATTCTTGGAACATAAGAAATTTGTAGAATAATGTTTATTTGATCAAAGTAATTACGGTATGTTTTTATTTATTTATTTATTTTATTTTGCTTAATTTTAGCAGCACATAAAGTATAATTCATATATTGACACTAAAATTTTATAATACACATTCGAACGAGCCAGCAATTTTATCTATACAGAATTCCTAAACTATTATACACCCAAAAAAAATTAATTCTTATTATTGGTCTGAATAAAATATATATATATATGCGTAGACTATTCCATCTCTTTAAATATATCCACATGTATGCATGTTATGTATAAGCACATACATGTGTCTGTTTCTACCGGAAGCTCTTATCTTACCGTAATTAGAAAAACTTCAAACGAAAAAAGCAGAAAATTAAAAAAGTGATTTTGAGATTATTTAATCAAAAGTCAAGCTGAAAAGGGCGCCGACTGAACTTAGAATTTCTTGGTAATTATGAACTGACATTAACAATATCTATTAACTACAAAAACTTGGACAAAGTCAATAAGTTGGTCTTATAAATTGAAAGGCTAATAGTTAAGTTAACTCAGTTAAGCACTTTCATTCATCTTCAACTTTCTTAGCTCAAAAAATGGCTTTCCATCTTAAGTTGCTTCTTGTAGCTTTTCTTGCTTCATTGGCTTTTAAGCACTCTCTTTCTGCTGGTGGTAATAAGCACTTGTGCTTCCTTCGTAATTAATTAGCTTTTATTAACCAAAGAAAGTTGTTAATTGTTTCATATTGTATCTTATCGCATCAGTTCGACCTAAAAAAATTCAGATTTGTTAACTAATTGGCGTTGTTATATGATCAGTACTTTATTCGTAAATCTTTTCCATCTATCAATTCATCACTATTCATTCTGTGCTATATCATTTAAATTCTAGTACTATGATATATAGTTTAATATTATCAGCATTAATTTGTGTCTTATCGATCGCATAAGCACTTTTATACGTCAATCAATAAAATTCTTTTCTTGGTATTCATACGTCGACATTTTTACAAATTTTGTTGCTTACTGTGCTCGCTAATTTGCATGCATGCAGTGTTCTTAAGCATTGACTGCGGCTCCTCCGATTCCTACAAGGACGAAAACGGAATAAACTGGATCGGAGACGACGATTTCATCCAAACCGGAGAACCCAGAACGTTGACCTACAGTTCGGCATCCTATCCATTGACCACAATGAGAGTTTTCTCAACGAGGAAGAAGAACTGCTACACCATCAAAGTTGACGAAGGAGAGAGAATTCTGGTGCGGGCCAGCTTTTACTACGCCAACTACGACGACAAATCCTCACCGCCGGTGTTTGATCTGCTGTTCGATGGGAACTTTTGGACGACTGTTAACACTACGTATTCGAGTTATACAGTGTATACTTATGAAACGATTTATGTGGTGGCGGGAAACTCTACGAGCATTTGTGTTGCGCAAACGCATCCAGGTCTGCTGCCATTCATATCAGCGTTGGAGGTGAGGAGTTTGGAAGCGAAGATGTACAGTCAAGTTGCCGCAAATCTTGCTTTGCGTTTGATTCAGAGATCTGCTTTCGGATCAAACCAAACTCTTGTCAGGTATATATGTTTTTATTTTATTTAAGATAGATATGCTTGACATTAAGGTGCTTTATGTAATTTTATTAGCTCAATTAATTCAAACGGAAAGTCTTGCTTGGGTGGTTCTAATTTTCCAAAAATAATAGAGATGGATTTCTTCCCTAATTAATTCTGGGATGGTAGTAGAAATCACCTAATCTATTACACTTATGTTTTTAATTTTAATTTTTTAAATCAGGAGGCAATATAGGTATCCAAACGATGTTTACGATCGAACTTGGGATGGAGTAAATGGCCTTGGAGTAAATGTAGTCACAAGCCAGGCATCAACAATTAATGTTACAACAGATAATAGTCCTCCACCAGTTGTGCTAAAAAATGCCGTTGTCGCCAAAAGCACTTCTCACATAATACTACTATTTACTCAACTTCCAAAAAAGCCGGCTCCTATCTATATTGCCACTTACTTCTCAGAAGTGCTTCCCCCAACTCCTACACAGAAAAGATCCTTTCAGCTTTGCATTGATAACATTCCTACTTCAGATCCCATTATCCCACCTTTTGGAGGTGCTTCCGAAGTCTATGTTACTAACAGAATTGCTTCTGCTAGCAATTCATTCACTCTTCAGGCAACCTCCGATTCCACACTTCCTCCTCTGCTCAATGCCATGGAAGTTTATACTGTTAGCGATCCACTAACCAATGGAACTAACAGCAAAGATGGTAATTACACTTTCTGGATAATATATATCTACTAATTTTATTTTACATTTTAAAAAAGTGGTAAAGTGTATCAATTCCAAGACTAATTAATTATTTCACATAAAAAGTACAATGATCTACCAATTTCATTTTTACCCTCAATCTTCATTTTGATTAGCTTTTATACATGGTGATTCAGTGGGAGGTTTGGCTGCCCTGCAAAGTGGTTTTGAGGTGCTGCAAGAATGGGGTGGTGACCCTTGTCTTCCACATCCATATTCATGGGATTGGATTGAATGTAGCACTGATCCCATGCCTCGTGTAACAGCCCTGTAAGTTATAATCATTCATATCTAACGATATTTCATTTCCTATTATGTTCAATGAAATATATATATAGCATATTAACAAACTTGCATTTGCTTTCAAAAACAAAAACAAAAATCAGAAATCTCAGTGGCTATGCTCTATCTGGCTCTCTTCCAGATTTCAGTTCCATGAATGCCCTTCAAACAATGTAAGTACACTTTATGTATACTCATTTAATAAAAACATGATTCATGTATATTTATACCCATATAATAAAAAAAAGCTTGGAGGTGATTTTATTTTTCTGTTTCTTTTCTATGAATGCAGTGATCTGAGTGACAACGGTTTAAGTGGAAGTATTCCAGATTTTCTTGGAACTTTTCCGAATTTAACACTATTGTAAGCTTTTGCCAAGGCACCACACTCAACGCACGCACACACAATAACACAAGCTTAGGTTTCTTTTAAAATTAATGTGATATTTCTTCCTCTTTTCCCTTTGCAGGAATTTGGGAAATAACAGATTCAATGGAAGCATACCAACCTCGCTGTCAAGTAACAAGAAGTTGAAATTAGTGTAAGTTACATGACCCATGGCCCTAGCTATAGCTTTATCGGCCAGCTAGATTGAAAAGCACCACTTTTAGGTCTCTTTGTATCTGCTTTTCTAAAATTTCCTTTTTAGGTATTAATAACATGAACCAAACCCTACCCCAGTCCTATTATCAACAAGATTCAACCCTAAAACTTGTGTATCATACCAAGAGACTAATTTTAGATTTATCTACTGCTTTTTATCAATTTAAACAACATGAATAGAAACTTAATTAATTTTTCTTTTGTTTGTTTTTGACAGGGTGACCAACAACTGTCTAGACGGAATGTCTTGTCCTCCTCCTAGTCCACCACCACCTGCAGTGGCTCCACCGACACCATCATCAACTCAGACTGGCATACCACCAAGCCCATTTCCATTTCGAAATAGGACACCACCAACATCTTCATCAACTGACGCACCCCCATTCCCATTTCAAACCCCGTCACCAAATTTTTCAGGACATAGCCAGTGCATTAACAAGCTGGCAATAGTTCTGGGATTCTCTTTAGTGCTTTCTGTGCTATCCAGGAAATTTTAATCATTTTGCATTGTATTCTATCTGTAGCAGTCATTGTGTTATCTTCCCAGGTTCAGTGTATAACAGGCGAAAATAAACAGTCAGGCAACGGAAATCAAGAATTATATGCAGGATCTGAAACTCTGGGGAATCGAAATTGTCTTTGGGTTTTGCATGTAGATATTGAATTTAAATTCTTTTGCATAACTATGCTTGTGATTGAATTGTTGAAACAAATTGTTCTTTGTTTTGAATATGATTAAAGTCAATGAAGTTATGTTTCTATATTCTAATGCCCCTAAGGGACTAAAGACAAATATTTGTATGCAACTCTTTTCACTGCCATGGTACAACATTGGAGCCAGAACTGAGAATTAAGATTGATGCAGTTGACTACTTATACAAGTATGTCCAAGAGTCATGCTAACAAAAACTAAGATTTTGACTTCAAAGAAAAGATCTAAGAACTAAACATCCACAATACATCGAAAACCAAAGGAGATTCAGTTGATGAACATTGAAGGTCTGCTGCAAACAATACATGGGCTAGGAGAGTACCTTACACAACTTTTTCTCATTCTCCTTTGCTTATGTGCTTAACGAATGGCTTGCAGATCGGCTTTAACACCAGGAGACACTCATGCCATATCAAGAGGTTTTCGGTACTTAATGTCAGCTTCAGGAGGTCATTGTTATTAATCCAAAAACCAGAGCATTTACTGATATGCATTCATTGGTTCCCCAGTCTGAACCCGGAGATTCTTCAACTTCCAGCAGAGGCAACTGCCCTTGTTGTCATTCGGTCGATCATCTATGCATCTTGCAAAAGAATTTCATATACATCCGTCCTCAAATTCAGTTCCTTATCTCGCATAACTTCTTGGAGATCTGACAGCTCTTTTGCAGTTAGGATGGAGTTCAGTTTGAGAAAACCATCAAGCCATAGCTTTTTTGACCTGGAGAATATACTGATAGTAAGGACTTGGAACGAAAAAACAAACAATTTGCATCCCAAAACTTCAAATGGAGTTTTGAAATCTAACAGTAAATACTTAAAATGTCACAATGAAGTTTTAAAATTTTAAATTTTCATAGGAATTTACATGTTGAGTTTGATTTTTTCTTTTTATAGAAATTCTTGTACTAATGAAGCATTCTGAAAATGTGCATAAAGAGAAATTTTAAGAACTCCTTTTTAAATAAACAAAAGCTAACGATTAACACAAATCTTGATTGATAAGGGTAGAAAATCTCAAATTAATATTGTTTTGCATCAATTAAAAGCTATGGTCCAAGATCTAACTGGTTGAACACAATCCTTGACCAATGCAGACAACAGGATATTGACAAAAAATGTAAGGATGTAACATTCTATGCTTATTGTGTACAGAAACCTAGCTGGCCAGATGTAGCTCTGCTTGGTTCAACATATAAGTCAAGATATAGTTGAAAAACAGGAAACAGTCCACATTTTGAAACCTAATCAAGGGTGCAAGATCTTACCATGGGCAGGCATGAATAGCTCGGAAAAAGATTCGCCTAGCTGTAGACGGATTGCAAGCAATATAAACCTCAAATGCAATATACCAACGCCAGAGTAAAACAGAGCAATGCACTTTATCATTTGCCAGTGCCCTTTCAAACAATCCACGGATTCTGTGCTGTGGGCCTCCTCGGCTCATCTCAAACACCAATGCAAAAAGCCAAACAACTATGGATGGTTTTCTTGAAAAAAAAAAATACAAAATTGTCAACACAAACGAACATATATGATCGGAGCACCTAAAAAGATTCTGAAGGAGAATCATAATCATGATAAAAGACATTTCACGGTAAACCCAAAAAATGATCTGCAAAAAGATCAAATTGTTGAAGATTTATGATATAAAATGAAAGCACGAAATGCATAATTACTAAAAATCTCTAACTGATTGATCAATCACACAAATACATGTTTGATAATAAGGGAAAAGAAATAATGATTTGGTTTGAACTAAACAGTCAATTCCAAAAGAAGAAAACAGATGCAATTTACAATTTGAATTGCATGCATGACAAACAGGCATATTTTTATTTTTTTTTGACAAGTAATGAAAAAATTTGTCAATGAAAAGATAAGTTAAAGAGAGGCGCCAAGTAGCACACTAACAGAAACTTATCAGAAAACAGGTTGACAATTTTCTTGAATAGAAAAGAGGGATAATACAAACAGACATTTCAAACCAAAATATTACTGAAGCAGGTAGTTGGATATAATAATTGCACACTTTTGTGTAAAGACACAAAAGTTCAGAAGATAAAAGATAATTAGTCATTGGGTAAACATACAAGTTCTAATTAGAAATTGCATATGTGAAAGATAAGTGTATAAGCAAAGAGACTGATGATCAAATTTCAAAATCGCCAGTAACAGCTGAATAGCAGATGTGTCATGACAGTTCACAGTAATTCTCAATCTCTCTCGAATTTGGCAATAAAACGATTATTAACTTACTTGTGACAATAGAGATCAAATATCCATCGCAACTTATTGGGTGTAGTGTAGAGATGGCTCATCTCCACCAAAGTATTAAAAAGTTCTGGATTGTAAGGATATATCTCGAGTCCGTGCAAAATGGTCTCCCAAACTTTGGATAGACTTAATTGCTTATGATGTCTCCAAAGCAACCTCACATTAAAGTTAAACAAAAATTCAAGTTGATAACTGTAGCTTCTTCTTTCTGCAGATCACAAATATCAAATTAGTTGCAACAAAAGAATAAGACATCTAAACCAGAAAATTGCTGAAATACACAAAGTAAACTACAAAAATTGCTGAAACACACAAAATAAATATGCAAACAGAATAAATATAATAGTTATAAAGCAAAATTATAGCAAATAAATAATGTCAAAAGAGCTCCAAGGCTAATTAAAATATTTGACCTAGATGATGAAAAAGTTTTTTTCCATTGGCTGTGGGTAGAATATCCAAGAAAGAAACAGTTCCCTTAAATACCAAGCTCATTCTTAAAGGAAAGTGCATAGAACATGCCTATCTGCCCATCAAACAAATCCTATTACTATACGGTGTGATTTCAGGCAACTCAAACTGCCACTTCAACCAGTGAACCATCAAACTGTTAACAGTTTTGCAGAGTTCAATGACTTTTTTCAGGTCAAATCATAGACCAAAAATTAGTGGCATTTCTCAAACAGCTAGTTGAACACTTAACTAGAGGCCCCTGCATCATATGCAAATCACCAGGCAATATCAGTGTTTTTGAGTCATGCATGCATACATCCATGCACTTGTTCTCACACAAACAGACATACATATACATAAACATTTGTGCCCTTGTGTGTGAGTTTATAATTATTAGCTACATTTTATAGGTTGGTGAATAATGATGAAAAGACAAATACAGTAAGGCTGAATTACCTGGAAGGACCATAGTAAAAGCCTGATGTAGAACTTCAATGCCTGCAGTCCATCCATTGGTCAATTCTTCAAACAAAGCCGCCGAACAGATGAGAGCAATAGATTGATCATTTACAGCACCGCGCAACCATGCTGATCGTACAGCTTTTATTTTTTCCATATACCCTTGGCGTGCTCTCAGTAGTTGCAAACTTGATGGTTGACATGTAAATGGACTATAAGTTGAACCACTTCCCAAACAAGATAGAATGTGTGTTGCACGAAACAATGATTCTGGATCACTCCCAGAGTTGTTGGCAAGCTCCAGCTCAGCATACCATAAGTATAAAAGAGAAGCATTAGACTTTAGATCCTGTTCAAGTGAGAAATAGTTAATAGAATACTAGCTTCTTATAGTCCAAGCACACATAAACTTCGATAAAATCTCAACTTGGCAAACAAACATAGATGCACAGAGAGAGAAGGAGACAGAGAGAACACCAAATTACAACAGTTTTAAAATGAAAAACAATGACCAATAAATTTACAATGTATAAGAGTGAATTTTCAGCAATAGAAGAAAAAACTCAATTTGGAAAATACTAATGTAAATTATCTATCTTCTACCATACTTAATGCTAACCAATATATCTGTTTAGGGATACAAATCAAAAGAAATCAATTATGCAAAACAAGAAGCCCCTAATGCTCGATATAATTCATTTAACTCGGTAGTCCTTTCCATCCTTTACATACAGAAAAAAACAATAAAAATGCAAATATTGAAATAATTACAGGTGATTGCTTAAGACCCATAACTTTCTATACAACAGACAAGAACGGGTTACCAATCATGGATCAGTTATTAAGAAAAAACCTATGCAGTTATTCCAGGACTACAGATCCAGTTACATAGATGCCCTATCTTTTGAGTGTTACCAACAGGTGCAGTTATAAAATGTGATTCAAATTAGGTAGGCGGTCCAAGTTCTAATGGTCAGGCGATGGTTGCAGCCTTTCAACTATCAGAGAATTCTTAAACAATAGCATCTATTCTGCATTGTTATTTAAGAACACCTTGCCAATTATTATGTGAGATGCATACTTTGAAACAAATATTAGCCAATCCATAAAGCCACAAACAATAACTGTAATGAAGAATGCAGATAAACTAGTGGATAAAGTTGTGTTTAGGAATACATAGCATGCCGTTTGGTGTTCAACAAATAAAGCAACCTAAACAGGAACTTGGTTTTTGAACTGAAACTTGTTCTACAAAGGATAGCAACACAAGAACAACGTGAATTATACTTCCATTCTTTAGCACAAGCAAACTTCAGAATCCATAACATATCTATTAATAAGACACATTCAATAAAACATCAGAATTTACCAGTGGAAGCCCTTCAATAGATGACAATGCCATGTCAAACACTCTTCTTGCATGATCAATATTCCCAAAAAAGGCCTCTCTTCGTGCATAAACTCCACAAAGCAAAACATCCTAACAAACAAAAATATCAAAATTACAAAATGAGGGATTATAATACAATGTGGAAATAGTATTACCAGCAGTGCCTAAAACAGAACAAGATACAAATCTACAGCAGCGAATAGTAATAACATCCCCTCCTAGAGCATCTAAAGTACTGTAGTCTTTTCAGAGTGCACCTTCAGTTATAATTCAGCACCTCACTTTGACTTGCCTCCTTAATCAAAACACAAACAAAAAACAAAATTTACATAGAAATTACTATTAGACCATCTAAACAGTAGAATCTTTTCAAAGTGCATCTTCATTTATTATTCTTACTGCCTTAAGCTAACACAAAAATAAATAGACATAAGCAGCCATCTCACCCAGGATCCCCAGCTTATTTGCATTGTTGATTACACCAAACATTTATTAAGACCTTGTAACTTAATGCCCCCTGAAAAATTGTGTGGAGAACAACATTAAACAAAATGTATCCCATTATATTTCTTTTCCCTCTACCCTTTTGACTGAACTACAAGCAGGGAGGACAGAAATCATATTTTGCACTGAATGTCAGTTTTTCTTGCCCCCTTATTTAGGAAAAATACGACCAGAAGCATTTAATTCCATCAGGGATATCAATTATTAATCCCTTTTAAATTCATGTGATTTAGTCATTCAAGCATCACTTTTACTCCTAAACACATTCTAGGACAGTGAGGAACTGCAGCACATAAGTAATAGTTCTGCCTAATGATTCACAAGAAGCATGCTAAAAAGCTATACATAAGAAATACAATGAAGTTTCATGCTGTGAAGCACAATTAATAATGATAGCTGAAAGACTGCAAGGAGTTGAAGTTTCCTGAAAACAATCATTTAGGCATAAAACTTTCATCAAATAACAGTTACAATTTGACTCAGAAAATCACAAAATTAGACATTTAGTCACATTTGATAGTCCCTAAGCACACTTACACATAATGTTCAATTTGCAAAATGGATGTGACAACTCAACCATTTCTGATTAGCATAAAAGCCCTTAAACTAGTGAATTTCCAAAAATAATACCTGTCGATCACTTTTCAGTAGGCCCTTTGCCAGAGCTCGACATGGGGTAACCAAACAGCTAGAGGAATTCATTTTAGTAACGAAAGCTCTTCAGCAACAAGAGCAGCTTCTTCCAGGATATAATTACGTGGAAAAACGGTTAAACACAGTAAGATAGCATTGCGAAGAAATTTCATCATCACAGTCCTCCTAGAGATGTCATTGGTGCTGCCCAAAAAGATATCCAGACTAAAACCACTTGTAGTGCTTTCTGTCTTGGCTAGATCATTATCAATCTTTCTCAAACTTTCTGACAAGAAATCAGGCAATGCATCGAGGGCTAGGAGGTTCTCATTCCAGCTTGAGCTGTTTGTGCAAATGCTGGAAGCAGAGGGAAAAGAATGGATGAAAAAGTTGGCAATACTTGCATAGAAAATTACACATTCATTTATAACAGTATGCAAACAAGACAGATATACTAGTGTACCTACGTATCTACTATTTATTTATAAGGCACAAAAAATATGCACTATGATGAGTTGTGACTGTTCTACATTATCTCAAGAAGGTTCATGATTCTTTTTTCAGTCCTTGTACATATTATGTGTAGTTTTTCTTTTTTTGAAAATCCAGAAACGTTTCAACCTTCCTATGTTCACTGAGGTTCTAAACAACCAATACTAAAAGACTACAACCTTGGTGGTAGTCAAGAAATTCATGGGATATAAAATATCCCATGTAAAGGGACTTTAAACCCTGAACTCTTGGTTGAAAGTCTTTTACCACTCAACCAAACGAGTTACAAGATCTGTGCAGTTCATGCTCAAAGCCAAAGCAAATGCAGTCCAGTTATCATTAATAAGATTAAGAGAACTCAGGCAACTTATAAGTTGTAGGACTATAAATCATAATCTTATAATTAAATAAATGAATAAATAAATAAGAAATTAAATTAGTCTACTTCATTCAGAAGAAAAAAAAAAAAGTAAATAAATAAATATTAATGATGCAAAATTTTAAAAGCACAACTGAATAAGATTCAATGGATATTTTGTACAATAACTTACCCCCAAGATATTTTCCCACCAAAGAAATCAATGAATTGGAATAGTAGAGATAAACGGGCCTCTTGTGAGCTCAAAGAAAAGAGATATTCACTGACATCTTCATACATTATAACCCTCAAAAGCTGCTCATCTGCATCTCTATCCTCAGTTGCATCACTATGAGAGATTGCAGCTGTTCCACAAGTAAATTCACTATGAGAGTTGCATCACTATGGGTGGGGGGGGGGTGGGGGGTGTTGGGGAGGGGAGGGTGGAGTGGGCATGCAGTGATAAATAAAAATAACTATATTTATTTGCCAACAAAATTTTGCTACCTTAGACTCACATACAAGTACAAGAAAAAAAATTGGTGAAGAGCACAAGCATGTTGAAGCAAAGAAAAAGAATGAGAAGGAAGGAGAGACCATCTTTTGTGTGAACAGGCATCCATTGATCACAGTCTCTTGACAACTCTTCTTCTGCCCATCTAGTCCAGGTTGAGGAATCATTAACTTCGACATTGGCCCCAGCATCAACATCAATGCCTAAAAGTTTTAGCAAAGCTTCAGTATCATCTTCCTGCTTTATTTCCTCATTATCAATTTCCTCTTCAATGTCCTCAGCAGCCACATCATCATTGACTACATCTTCTGGATTTTTACTATCTTCCTTAGATTTAGATACAGGTTCTGACCAACCAGTCCAACCACCTTCATCATTATCATGTGAAGCCTCCTCTTTCATAATCCTTTGCCTGTTTTCCTCCTCCTTTTCTAACCACTTAGACCAACCAAGGGCCCCTTCTTCTCCAACTCTTGCACCACCACTATTCCAAAAGTGCTCAAAAAGTCTGTGTTTACTTTGCTCGGTTAGGAGTAAAGAAGGGAAAAACAAACTGAATTCGATTTCAGCCTGAAGTAAAGCGGCAGCCAGCTCTTGGTAACCAGCCTGCCACTCCAACCTGCATAGGCTGAGAAATATATCAACCAGACTAAGTTCCACTTGAACAATAGCAGGATCTGGAGGAGGCTTGATAGTTTGGTTAACCTGCATCAGAAAGCCAACGGAAAGATCCCAAAATAAGAAAATGTATGGCCAACATGTAAAACTCATAATATAAGGAGAAATTGTTCGATACCAGAACAGTTATAGAAAAGGAAGAACAGAAACACAACAAGATATACAAGCATATACAGCCAAACAAAAAAAAATTAAAAACAAAGAAATCAATGCACATTCCCTAAGACAAAGCCATGTAACGATTTTCTCTAGAAATTATGTAGAATTACCTGATTAACAAAAGAACCTAAAATGAGTAATGAGGCTCAAACAATGGCACATACACAAACATGTAATAAATGAGTAGCAGTTGAGGGAGCTGTAACAAAGAAACATACTTCAACATTGATAAAGAAAGGAGATTGAAATTAAGCAAATTCTAAAGTTCTTCAAGGGACTTAAAAACCAAAGGCAACTATCATCAACAGTCACAGATCCCTTAAACTGCAATTAGAGGTTCTCTTCAAAACAAAACTAATACTTGAGACCCTTTGAACCATTAAAAATAGCCATTAGCCAAACATAATAACCTAATTAAACACACAACAGAAAACTAACAACAACCTGTAATATTCTTAGCCGGAGTAAAAAAGTAAGACAGTTTTAGAATACAACTCTACAAGTACTGGGAAACTCCCTGTTGTAAGAAAATCACTGTCAAATTTTATTAATTAAGCATTATATTGCATGCAAGAAGGATATTTTTCATCATTCATTTCCTGCTTGTTCCAAATGGCAGAATATACAAAATATAACACTTAATCCACTAGTAAAATATATAGCACCATAAAAGTCTATTCAAGGGATGCTTGCCAATTTGTTAAGAGCACGTATTTTGAGAGCATTAGCATCAAAAAGTATATGTTTCAGGGCACTAACATCCACTAGTCAAATATATAGCTCTATAATTAAATTTGAGAAAAAAAGAATGAAAATCATATAGCAAGGACAAGAAATTCTTCGTTATAATAACTTAAGAACCTGCCTAAACTGCTTGCTGCATGCAGCAGATAGAGCCTGGATTGCATGTGCATACATTTTTCTCATGTCTGACACCTTAAATCTTGAGAACTCCCCTTGAACAACGCGTAGAAATTCTCTCCACAACTTGCAGCTCCCTGAATGCTGCATGAGTACTTTCTCCCATCTACCAATTAATACATCAGTACTGTCTCTATTTTGATAAGCTTTCATAAGAGAAAGCAATAGTTCTTCATTATCCGGGTTAAGCTCAACTGCCTTCTCCAGAATACTAATCTTCTTTTCAAGAATCTGCATGCGAACCCCTTTCTTTGATTCCTTACTCCCAACCATGTCTTGAAACTCCGCAAACTCTAACCAGCTTTTCACATCATAAGGACGCTCTCTCGTCTGTTTGTTAAACTCCCTTGTTTTACGCAGCACTTCATCTTCCCATGATTCTTCCAGAACTGAACTGCCGTCGAAACCATCATGATAAACTTCATTTTCTACTAAAGGAATAAAACCATCATCATACACAGTAACTGCAGAACTCTTAGGCGGTGCAATAAGACGAACACGTTTAAAATTCTTCTGGCGTTCAAGAGCAGCACACTTTGCAGACCAATACCGACCACCGGATTTCACTTTACTGTCCATTTCATCATCATCATAATCTCCATCCATTGCTGAATCTCTCTTAGTCAACCTACGAAATCCCTCTGAATAAAACCTAGATAATTTTTCAGGATTATAAACTTTATACCGCGGAACATCCATTCTGCATCATCACAATAAGACAAACTAATTATAAATTTCACCAGCAATATTCGTTTTAACTACCTGTAAAGAACAAAATCCTTCTGAATGCAACCTAGATAATCCTTTCACAGAATTATATATTTCGAAATAATATCAAAACGGTTCTTTTCAATTACCTGTAAATGCGACCGTAGACCAAATTATCGCGGTCTCCATGAGAATCGAAGTAATAATCCTTAGATTTCGTCGAGACGAAAGCATCGGATTTCTCTCCTCTCTCTTTCGATCTTTTTCTCTTCTTCTTCTCTTTCCTCTTGCTTCGTTTCTCGTCATCCGACTCTTCTTCTAGCAACTCATAACGAGGCGATGGAGACCGTTGCGGTTGATCATCCTTCTCTTCTTCATCTCGGTCGTTGTCTTCGTACGCAGCTGATGTGGCTAAGACAGCGTCGTTTATGACGGAGAGGTCGGTAGTGAAACTGTTGTTGCAGAGCCACTGATTACCGTAAGGGAGAGTTGGTTGTGAAATTGAAGTGTTAGCAGCTGGAAAGAGAGGAAAAAGAGGAGGCCTTGGTTTCTCTTCTTCTTCTTCCTCTTCTTCAGCTGCTGCTGCTAAGGCTGATCTCTGCTCCTCCATTTACAGAATGAAATGAATCTGCCGTTCAAATTCCGGCAAAATGTACAAAATCTAGAAATAAAAGCTGCTTACTTGCTCGGCTTAATTCGTTTTCCCGGTTTTCATTCTGAAGAAGCGCTTCTGCAAATCAAATAAATTGTCTTAGTTCCAATTTTCTTAAATACGCCCATTCTTCAAAACAAAAAAAGAAATTTACTCTAGAAACATCTAAATTTCAAATATTGTTGTATACAAAACCCCTTTTTTTAAATATTAGAGAACCGGATAAATTTTCGATTCATGTAGAAAAAAAATATTTATGTTTTACTTCCCTAATTCTGAAGTGTGAGTATTTTACCCTCTTAATCTATATTATTAATATTTGACCCATTAATTTTACATTTTCAATATTTTATTTCTAAATTTTTCACTCTTAATATTTTATTTCTCAACTTTTCATTCTTGACTCTATAAGATGTAATTTTAAACCCAAATTCTTTGGGGCTATTTCAAATTAAAAAATTATGATTAAACCAAGTAATATTTCATAAAAACATATTAAGACATTTATAAACAATAATTTATTAAAATAATACTGAAAAATAAGTGTGTTTCTTTTCTGGAAACGGATAAGTTTGTTTGATATTGGTTCTTAAATAATATTTCTTTTATTTTCTAAAATCGAACATAGGCAAATTCATTCAGTGAGATGTATTGTTATGAAAAAAATTATTTTTGACCGTTTTCTGTTTTATATGTCTCTCATTCTTCACTTTGAACATTTTATCAAACACATATTCACTACTTTTTAGTATTAGACTATTTTAGGAAGATATACAAATCAACAATTTTTGAATTCTACGAAAAATTAAAAAAAAATATCATCTCTAAAATTCAAAAAAAATAAATAATATCAATCTCTTCCATCCATACCAAATTTACCCCTTAATTTTTCCACGGAGAGTTAACATACTTCTCCCATAAGTTTAGAGAAACTCACATTTATCTCCCTTTAACAATTAGTTGACTATTCAGTTTTTGCTAAAAACCTAAAATGCTTAAGTTATATCATACTTACATGTCATTAAACATTTTCAAACATTTTTCACTCATTGTTGGGTAATAATTTTAATGTTCGGCCAACTTTACAATACGAAAATACTATTTCACATAATATAAATAAACTTATTTTTCATAATATTTAATAAATTCTAAATTTATTATTGATATTTAGAATATTCAAAGAAAAAAAAATTTGATACTTTCTTACACTCACTTAATGAAATTATAATTTTTATTATTTTTATTAATTGGGTGGGCACACGTTAGGACAAATATGATTTAAAATTTGTTATTAATTTAAAAAATTGTAATTGTAATAAACAACAATGTTGAATATGCAACTTCTACTATATAAATTAAAATAATTAATATTATTTTGCTAATATATATCCTTTTTTATCTCCAAAATATTTATTTAAAAATTTCAGTCTCATAAATTTTCGTATGAGTATTAATTATGTAATGATTTTTAATAGAATAGTTAAATTGATATAATATTTAAAAATATTCTTAATTCTAATGATTTTCTAACGATCGACCAATAATTCATGGGAAATTTCCCAAGCCTTATGAAAGATATGATCGACTAACAATTTAGTAGAGGTAAGCGTAAATTTTTTTAAACTTATCATCTAAGTATTAGTTTCTCGAACCTCGTGAGAGATTTGCATTAATTCTTCATTTTTCTAATATTTGCATCCAAAGAACCGTTGCAGCGCAACAATCACAATATTTTCTTTTAATTTTTAAATAATAAATGAAAATAAGCCAATGGCTAACAACTCCCAACCATGTGAGGAAGATCCAAAGCCTTCTGTTCAAGAATTTTCAAATAAAATACACAATATGAAGGTGATAGTTACCGACAACATTTCAAACATTGGGGCAGTTAAGTCGATATAAATATAATTACGGTTAACCAGAAAGCTCCAATAAGGTGCAATAATAATGCTACCAAAGTGAGAGAAGTGTGTCAAACAGCCGAGTATAGAGAAGCAGAAAAAGTAACTGCAAAATCCAGCAAGTTAAAAATCACTTGAAACATTCTCAATTTCTCACTGGCTAGCACCAAACTTGATAGCGTGCAGCATGTTGTGTGATAAGCCAAAATCAAAATTGGATAAGCAGCTATTTCACAAGCTATTACTAAATAACCTAAAAGAATTATCACACATGTACAACAAGACTGTAAGATTTCCTTTAACGCTGGATCAAACAATGCGATAGATGAAGGAAACCCTAAGAATACACGGTACGTGCAAAATTACATTCTCAATTATGGTAAATTGAAATACAACTTGCTAAGGGGAAGGAAGAAAATTCTATCAGCAACACCAAACACACCTTGTCAATGCATTGTGCAGGCATGTGATAGCCAGAAACTTCTTCGAAGATCACTTTAAATAAATAACAGATTTGAGTTAGTAATCAAATGCAGCTCCTTCCCTTCCAACCAGACACCCGAAACCTGAACAATGGGGGCACCTGCAAATTGTCTTTGACCAAGAGAATCTTCAGATGCTTCAAGCGGATATTGGTTCATAAGGGTACGATAGCCATGGGTGCTTCAGAGCCTCAGATGCAGAAGGACGCTTCTTGGGATTTACTTCTAGCAAATGAGCAACAAAGTCAATGAAGCCCTGGTCTCCCATTGGCAATCGGTGCCGTAAGGATGTCTTCTTTGGTATTAAGTATTCAAGTCTGTTGGTTTCCTGGAGAATTGAAGAGCAAAAATGCACCATTTAGTTGTAGGTAATGAAGCATACAACCAGCATTTACAGATTATGCCAACACAATTTTAAGTAGTCAGAAGGCACATTAAGAACTTAATTGCTAAATCCTTGTGTCATATTCAGTATGACATAACATAAGAATACACAAGCAACCGAAACTGGTCTATAACGGAAAATATTTTAATGATGAAGCATTAAAATTACGTATGGAATGCAAATTTTGTTAAATGGGCATCGTAAAGAAACAAAAATTGGATGCTATCACAATAATTGTCCTTCAAGTTTAAACAGCAAATGGTAGATACCTCCATAAAGCTATTATGTGAACTGTTTGCCCAATCGCAATACATTTTCAGAATATTCTTAATAGACTGCCAGAGGAAGCAGATAAAATAGTTATAGGAATCTAACACCAGGTCAATTACAGACTGAATGAACTACTTTCCAGAAACTTCCACAGATTCAGAACAAAAGGATATCTTAAAAACATTCATGGCAAAAATCTTTTCACCTTGGGTACCCGTCTTGATACAGGACAGACATGAGAACGTTATGCCTGGTGAACAATTCATTACCCAAATAAATAGATGAATCCAGTGTGCCCATAGCAACTAGATGATCACATGTAGATGCACTGATTATTACTACAAAATCACTAATAAGTCCTGTAAGAACATTCACTATTTACATTGATTTGTGTAATGTACTCCTGACCTATTTTTTTTTTTTTAAATTTTCATTCTTTTTGGAGTGACACAGATGTTTGCTGTACAACCATATTCACCTACATTTCAATAAAGACTATGAAAACCAGCAAAGATTTTACCTGGTTACGTTCATAGAGCATGTGATTTTTACTAAAATATTTGTACGTATCCCGTCCTTTGGAAAGCATGCCTTGATCAATGGGGCCAATGATTCCAATAACCCGTGCAAGTAATGTAGCAGGGGAATCATTTTGGAAGAGGACCTGCATGTGGCAAATTTCATTCATAATCAATTGGTTCCAAGTACTACAATAAATAACTCAGGACAAATCCTATGTAAATAAATGCAGAGGTGCCCGAAGTATAATTGACTTCAACAGACTGGATAAAATTATACAGGCAAATGGAAGATGATGCATATACAGAAATTAGACCTAGCTGAAAAAAATATAGACACCAACAAAATGCAAGTAAACACTAATGAATTCAATTGCCATTATAATATCACTCACAGGAACCAAAAAAGACTGGCATAACATCGCATCAAAGACTTGAAACTACATCACAGGCTGTAAGACTCAAAAACTCATAATAGAAAGAATTAATGCATTTACATTACCCTAAAGAAATATGCAACATATGGAAGAATTAGTATTTAATATTTCCGGAAGGAAAAAACTTACATTTCCAGTACAAAGTTCTGCCAATATGCAGCCAAGTGACCATATGTCTATCTTTTTATCATAAGGAAGTCCAAGGATAACCTCCGGGGCACGGTAAGACCTGGATTGCACATAGGAGCAGAGATGATCAGTCTCAAAACAGCTACTCCCAAGATCAATGACCTTCACCTCGCATCTACTGTAACTTTTCACTAAAATGTTTTCAGGCTTCAAATCACAATGTATAAGTCCAAGACCATGCAAGAACTGAAGAGCTTCCAGACACTGAATAGTAATAGACTGCACAGAATTTATTTCAACAGATTAGAAAACAGCAAAAAACTCAAATGAAAATGAAAATAAAAAGAGGCTTTCAAAGTGAAAATAGCATCCAACAAACCTGCAACCTTGGCATTGTGAAGTAGACCTCCCCTCCTGACTCTCTATTAAATTTATGGAACTCATACAAGTTTGCCTTGAGAAGCTCACATACTATTAGCAAATGCTCCTGCACCATGAAAAAGATCAGCCATTAATCAATTCAGCATGGAGTGCAGAGTCATTGCGAATGGGATCAGCCAAAAAGGACCACAGTGAGCAATTCCTACATAGGATATGAGCTTCAAAAATATATTCTTGTCATGGAGAAAAAAATGTATTATGAAAAACATGCCAGGTTCTGCTTGGAACAGAAATAAAAAAATGTATTTTGCTTGGAACCATTGGCCTATCAAAAATGAGCACACTAATAGAAACACATTGATTAGTTAGAAGATGTCTCAAATCTTTTGTACATCATAGTCCACTTCTAAATACAATACAAGTTATTGGAACCACAGTGAGAGGGACATTCATGATAAAATAAGCCTAACAGCGTATACAACTCCATAGACTGTTAGAGCACTTGTGAAAAATGGAATTATCAAACTCAGGGACAAGTGTAGTCCATGTATTGTCTCAGCAGCCACAACTACAGACCACATGCCAAGAGCTAGGAGTTTAGTATGTTATATACCTCCTCAGCCCAATTCAGTAGAGGCAGAGGTGCAAAAAGAAGAGGAAAAACAACACAGCAGATAATGAATAAACCCAGTACATGAACAGCCAAAAAAAAATTATTACTGCACAGAACTTATAAACGCATTGACATCACAAGTTAAAGTATAACCAATACTTACTCGATAGTAGAAGTAATCATACAAACGCAGAATGTGGTACTTGTCTGCAGGATCATGCTTGTTGACATATTTGAGAAGCTTTATCTCATCAAGGCTCTGATCGAAAAAATCCTTGTTGTTCTTAATGATTTTCACACAAACATCCATGCCTGTGTGCAGGTCATGAGCTTGTATAGCTTTGCTAAATGCAGCTGATCCCAAATATTCGGTAACATGATAGCGTCCAGCTATGACAGAATTCAAAACAACATGGAAATTCTTATCCTCCTCAAAGCCGGTTCTGTGAAACAAAAACGTAGTTGCTTCAGTCAAAGAAGACTGTCAGAATCAAGCAAAGCAACCAATAACAGTAATTTTCAACACACAGCAAACTGTTGCCCCCACTGAAAAATTATCATTGCTTACTTGAAGCATTGCTTTATCATTCAAGGACACACAAAAAGCAATTCAAGAGAGAAATCCTTTTTCTTTTTATGAGAATAAAGCAAGTCATGTATTTTGTCAGTGTATAAAAACGAAAATCAAATAGGGAAAATAGTAAGAAGTCTCCAATTCTCCAGCAGTATATATGCATATATAGGAGCACAAACCAACTTAAAACCTTAAAATTTAGAAACATATATATATGATTTGCATGTCATATTTCTAAAGAAATATTATATTCCCACTGTTTTTACTGAGAAAACAAACCATCACCAATTCAAGAAAATCCTAGTGATCTCCCTTTTCATCCTCCATTACCCAAACAGAAACCAAACAAATAACTTTTCTTCTATTCCATGCTTTTGCTTATTAAGTGTTCAAGATGTACGACAGTGGAAGGCTTGTGAAAATTTAAAACTATGAAAGACATAAGAAATTTTACTGAACACATGACATTTAGGTGCAACGAAGCAACAAATTATGTGATTTGCTGACCACGAAGCTCACACAGGTGTCATCAATTTCATTATTTTAATATACTGCTATCCCATTTCAGATGATCTTGACTAGACCAGTGCAAGAATGAGGGTGAATGAAAAAATCTTTGTTACCTAGGAAAAGAAATGTGAAAGGAGGTAAACAGTTGATTTAGGGCCACCAAGCAAAAATCTGAGTATGTCCAAGAATTCAGAAAAATTGTTATCAGAGAGATTTAAGGATTAGGCAGCTAGTGAGAGACCATATTTTGCAATATTGTCCAATAATTTTTTTTATAGAAATAGGAAAAAGAAAAGGGAATCCATAGCTTCCAAGCAACAACATTTCTAACTGTGGTCTTAATCAGTAACTGAAGAAGCAAAATTAACCAGCAAATAACATGATCAAGTAACTGATAAATCGTATGAACTGACATGCCTGTTTTTCCTATGCACAATCTTAAGGTTGAATGTCTCAAATTCCTCCTCCTGAGCCTTGATTTGCCTCACTTGCTCTTGGACAGCAGCTGCCTCTTCATCCTCAAGTGATGCACTCGGATCCTCTTCCCTTATGGCACTAATTTTTTCATCCTCTTCTCTCTTAGCATGCTCTCGCTCATAATTTGAAAGTGTTGAAGGAGTAGAATTTCCTGATCTTACAGCGTTTGCATTATTTTCATCCCTAGAACTTTTAGCAGTCGAAGAATCACTACTTTTCTGCCTCCATGTACCAAGCATATCATCAGTTCCCATCAAAGCATTCAAACGGTCATCCGTTTCATCACTAATAACAGGATCACAGTTTTTTGACCACAATGTTTTGCTAGAACCTGCCTGCACCAAATGTCCATCTCTTAGTGGAGGAGGAAATGAAAAACCCCCATCAGTAAGATTTTTCACCTGTGTGCATGTACCTTTATCATTCCCAACGATATATTTATTGGCCTCCTGCTTACTGATTTTATTTTTATACTTGCTTTTTCTATCAATATATTTCTTGTCAGATTCATGATGAGAGAATCTGGATCCTCCAATTCCAACATCATGATCACGGAAGTACTCTAGATCCCCCTCACTACTACCTCCAAGCAAACTTTCACGTACTTCACTGCCCATTTCCGCTGCATCACTGTTGATCCCCACACCAATCGACCTAACAGAGCCATGCTGATCTTCATCCATACATATATCGTCTAATCGTGGTCTTCCACATTCATTCAGAACTTTGCCATCTCCTAACATAATGAGTTCATTTGTCTGAGTGACAAATCCCTGCCACACTGGTTCTGAACGCATCAAATTCAGCTCTTCTTCATCCATCAGCTGTCCATCATATTGATCTATTAAATAATTACCATTCCTCCCATACATTTCAGTCCCTGTCAGCCCTATAGGATCATCTGAAGCTGTAACTGGTTGAACATTTTTAGCTTGAAAATACTGTTCACCAGAGAAATATGAATCTTCCTCAGCAAATGATTGATCATCATCTTCATCTTTGGTTGGAACTCTATCCTGTGGGTCCGGAACACTACCATGCCCTGTCCCCTTCTCATTGTCGCTAGGGTAATCAATTTCATGAGCCAGAAACCAGGCCTCATCCTCAATAGGTTGTCTCATGTATCCAATGTCGTCGTCATCGTCATATTCATCAGAGTCCCAATATTCATGCGGGTAGTCAATAGATTCACTTAATCCATCACCAATAGTAGCAAAACCAGAAACCAGATCAGATGTATCCTCTGCGATCCCCTGACTTACAGATAACCAACTGCCTCCAGCGGGCCTTTTTCCACCTAGGTCATGAGCACAAAAATTAGAGCTCATTCCAAAAGGAACTAAAACTAATAATCACAGCTAAAAAAATAATAATAAACCAGGATGCAACAAACAACTAAGCAGTTAAGCCCAGAGAATTGGTAAAGCCTAAGTTGAAACATTATCATTTGAATTGCAAAAATCTAGAGTATAACTGAATGAGCATTATTCACCTCCAACTACAACTTCACTTGCATTAACTAAGCGATAGATGTTTGCATCATCATCGGCTGTTGTTTGTTAATTTATAAGATAAGTAGACATAGTATCACTATATGATAAACATCCAACTGGCAAGTTAAAGTTTTATAGATGTTCAATAATCATGCCATTAGTTTTGTAAGGTTCTGAGAAAGAATAGATATGTCAAGAGCATTTAGGTAGTTCTAATCCCTCACTCTCCTTGGAAGGCTTTGAAATCTTTGCCAAGACAGTATCACCATGATTAAAAGGCACTTAAATATTCACCAGGTAAAATATCGTTATATATGAAATAAAAGTTGTTGATGTACTTCCAAGTTCCCAACATTTCACATAAGTTATATGCTTTCACCACACTACTAATCAATATAAAAGACAAAAAGACATGTACACGTAATTGCAACTTTGTAAACAATCCAAGTTAGTAAGAAAATTTCATTTCCAGATTGAGGGCCAGGTTCATTGAAATTATCTCTTTTTAAAACCCTAGCTTTACCACCCACAAGAGAAGGCTTCTTCTAAGCTAACAGAGACTCACCGCAAGGTATTGGAAATTACTGATGCTCCAAGCATAAACAGACCTTAAGCTAATTATATCCTCCTCTTTTATTTAAAAAAAGTGGAACAGTAATCTACAACTTTCAGAAGCCTAACCGAAATAAATACAAAATGCCAAATCTGTTAAGCTGACAACAATTATGAAATCAGTAAACATAAATGAAGTCTAGATAATCAACAACACAAGAACTACCACAACCACAGTGGGGAATGCGCAATATTTGCATAAAGCCAAAACATATTATCAGTCTTTCACCTGGTGACTAACCTGAAGAGTGGATCTCCTGTCCAATAGGAACATCCAGATAAGTACCTATAAGTAGTGTATTATCAGAACTAACTAGCTTCGAGCCAGCTCCATCACGGTCAAATTTTTCCTCCCAATTAACACTGAGTGGCTTGTCCTCCGATTTGAGTTTAACTGGTGGCAGTCTAGGGAACTCTTCCCTTGGATTATCATTAACCAGAGGAAAACCTACAGTGCTTATATTGTTCTGCTCAGAATCCCCCTGAGACTTCCCAAAGTATAAAGCTCTTCCAACCTCATCCACCTGCTGCTTAATTGCTGCCCTCACATCAGCAGTGTCTGTTTTCCTTTTACCTTCTTTTTTGTCAGAACCAGCACCAATGTCATAACTGGTTGATACATCCCCCTTGGGAAATGGAAAAACAGTCTTGACAGAACAATCTTTCCACAAATCTGAAGATGAATTACTGGACTCCTCATTTCTCGACCATGGGTTGTCAACAAAAGTTTCTTTAGGATATGTGCTGCTACTAGTCTTGAGTTGCTGATCAACAACCTTAGGTTCACTTGTATGAATTTTTTCATACATGGATTCTGGATTAGCTTTACTAGTACTTTCGACCCATGAACTCCTCTTCTCACCCGAAAAGAGAATCTCTTCCCCCAAATCCACATCTCGAGGTTTCAAATTAACTTTACCAGTATCAGGAATTTCAGTTGTACAATATCTTGACTGCTCCAAAGTCTGAAGCTCAGATATGTTTTTGGCACTGTTGCCACCATCATGTCTGAAAGGATCTGAAGAACCATTGTTAGAATTAAAATTCCAAGAGTACAAATCATGTACAGTATCCTCTGATCTTTTGGAGAAGGTGAAGTTCTTGTCACTAGTCCCAATAGCCTCATTAGGCTTATTCCGCTCCCCAGTAGAGGCAGCATTTCTCCATTTGCTTTCAGACCCGTTTCTTCCAGTCCCGCACTCAATTTCTTTCACAATAAGCTCCTTAGAAACTTCACCACTATTACTAGAACTTGAACCCTGATTTTCACTCACCGATTTGCTTGCATTCTCTTCTTCTGCCGCCGCAGTTGAATCCTTCTCTTGAAGATTAAGTTTCTGAAGAAATCCATTCAAATCAGGGCGGCTATTAAGCTCACTGCGCAAAGCAGCCTCAGCTCTCGTGAAATGATTTCTCCTCAAAAACTCCAAAATTATGTCAACTGAGCTTGTGTCTTCCATTATCAACCACTCCTGATTAAAAAAAAAGGACAGATACTAGAAAGAAGAATCCACAGAACCTGAAGACAGCCAATGCAGAGAGCAGTTTCATGTTACATTATGCTGAAAATTTTAGAAACAAAGATAAAGCAAAAATCTTAAGTCTTGTTGTATCTTCTTGTACTTTCTATCAAAATAGAAATTGATTCAACTAAATAAGGCTTAGCCTAGAGTTACATTGGTATCAAATTTCAAGAACCTTAATATTTTACAATTTATCAGCCTCAAAGAGAGCATGCTGTAGTCACTTCCAAAATCCTTAAAAGTTAAAACATACACAAACCAAGTTCAAATCCTCGTGCAGCATATAATTTTACCGCTTAAACATTTGAGTAAAGTTAGTTTACTTAAATATGCTTTTCGTCTCACCAAAAATCAAAAGATACAAATTTGAAAATATAAAATCATTCACATTTCCCACATTTTCCCCTCAAACAAACACCAAAAGCAACACAAAAAAACCTACAAAAGTTTCCAACTAGAGAGCCTCACAAATCAAATCCACCGATGCAAAGATCCACAGCTGTATAAAAAAAACCCTAAAAATTCAAAAACACAACCATAACACTCCCGAAACCGAAGATTCGCACTCATACAATATATTCAAAATTTTTGAAAATGGAAAAAGTAGAAAAGGAAACCGCAGATTCAAAAACAACAAATGGAAAAAAAAAATAGCTGAATCAAATTCAAAAACCCGACTTACAGATCGAAAGCCAAGAAATGAGAACACGAAAATCCAAGACAGAGAGATTAGGTGCAGATTCCATAGCCATCACAAAATGGAAACTATCATACGGTACAATACATTACAACACAATTTTATGAATTTTTTTACAAATTTTTTTCTTTTTTTTTTTTTGGTTTTTCTGTTTTGAAATTTTCACTTTTGGCCTGCACTCTCTCTCAGGTCAGGCCTGGCATGGGACATAGGACTACAATGCCTTTTCAACAATAATAATTTACTAATTTTATCGTATGAACCCCTAATTTTACCTCTTTATTAAATGTGAATATAATCTTTCACTTATTAACAATGAAGTCCCCGACCCCTTGCATTGAATGAACGTATTACGTTTTGCTATATCGCGTTTTGAAATGGATAAAAAGACGTGGCATTGAAGGGTAGTACGGTCATTTAACAGGAGATCAGAAGATCTGGATCTGTTTAATACACATGAACAAACTATGTCCTTGTTTAATAAAACATTAAAATATGGGGGACCTACTCAATAATTATCTGAAACAAAACTCGAATGTAATGCTGTACATGCTCCTCGTGATTTGTGTATTCAAATGTTTAGTCTCATCCAACGGTCAGTATCGTTTGAATCAAATCGTCGGCTTAAAGCGTGCTAAGTGAGAGCGGCTGTGGTACACCTGTGCCGTTGCGGGTGTACGTTGGTACATGTAGTAATGTGTTAGAAATTTGAAAATTAAATAAAAAAAGGAAATTAAATATCGTATATTCCGCATCAATGATGCCATGCCAATTTTGTACTATACTCATTACCTTTAAGGGAGAGGTTTTTATCTTTTTTTTTTTTTTCACAATTCAATTATTTATTCCATTAATAGTCGGGCAATTTATTAAATATTATTTATTTTGTTCTGATTGATGTTCTAATTACGAGTATATATACGCATATTATGATTTTGTTGATTCTTTATTATATTTCAAAGGAAAATATTATTTTTTTTTATAATTCTAATTATTATCAATAAATTTTCTCACAATAAATTTCATTGTAAGCAAATAGTTTAATCATTTTTATTATTTTTTTACTATAATTATATCCATTAATATTACAATTAAGATTTACACTCATGCTGTGCAAGATTTAACTCTATTATTCAAATATATGCCCTTTTAAATGAGAACTTGTATCCTAAGTCTTGTCCAGGGTGGCTATCATCTTTACAAATTAAACAACGGAAATATAATTGTAACGAGCAATGTAAACTTTTAATTTAATCTTAAACATTTTTAAGAAAGAATTCACTTATTATTTTATTTTCTTTGTCTGTTTACAATCTAAAACTATATTATATATTATATAAAAATTTTAATCAATCATCAATGTAATTATACAAGTCGACTCAGTAACGCATAATATTGACATCAAAATTGTTGATTGATAAAATAATATTATATAATAATGTATCTTATCATAATATGAGTAACGTTGCTCACTAAATTATTACTAATACTTTATTTTTTATATTATAAATATTATTATTAAAATGATTCAATAAATTTTAATAAAGATAAAAACTCAATAAATCATTATGTAAATATTTTGTATTTTTAACTTTTCTATTTCCCAACATAAATTATGCTCTTGTTGGTACAAATGCTACGAATTTGATTTTTTCATACGGTCAATGAGGAAGAAATATTATAATATTACATATATACAAAAGCTTTTTTTTTAATAATTAATGGAAAATAGAAAAAGCTAGAGCACAAGTTAATTGACAGGTTCCCCTAACAATAATTATAAAATCAAATGAAAAATAAAACGTAACACAATGATGTAATAGTGATTGACTAACTAAAATTATATATTTTTATAAATAAAACAAAATTAAAATAATATCACTTAATCATACACAGAACAATTGGAGAGTCGTTTTCGTAATTTATTAAGAATAGTATTAGTTCGTATAATAATATCATACAACAATTTTAAATCAAAATATTTGTAAGAATCACCAAACTTTATATAAAATTATTAAAAAGGAGTATGAAATAATTTTTAATTTTAATTTTTTTTATACATTGCATACTTTAATAAAAAGTTCTCTTCAAATACCAATCCTTCGCTCACAACTAAAGAGAGAGCTTGTCACGTGATCACAAGAGCACTGTTCATTTTTTTTTTTTCAAAACTAATTTTTTATATCGTAATTTGGTTAACGTGAATGCAACCGGCAGGGGCACAAAATTTTGCGGCATAGTCCAACAGAAAATTGCCACGTCCCAACCGAATGTCACGTGAGGCACCCACGATTCTGAAACAATTTATTTCGAAGCAGCCAAATTACATGGCGTTGGAATCTAGATTTTCCGGAAAAAAATCCAAATCAAATTATGCCGGACTCGCAATTTAAACAGCCCAAAGAGCTTAGCCTTTAATTTTTATTAATTATTATTTTTATTAAATTAGCCAAAATTAAAAAGAAAGTTTATACAAATATATAAGCTTAGATTGAATGGTTCCTAATTCCAATTAGAAAGAGGATCTATCAATAGATTGTGAGAAATTGAGGCTCACGGCGATGGTGGCTGAGCCAAATGTGACACTGCTGCAAGAATAAAGTTTCAAAAAAAATGAGAGCAGGCTTTGGTTCAACATTTTTCTTAATATTACGATTACAATTTACAATTACTGACATATTGTCAAAAATAAAATCGATTGGGAGTTCAAATAACACAGTTATAATACACTCCAGACATCTTTTCACACGACTGTGAAATACCTGCCCTTGTCCAGAGATATACATGCCTTCAAATTGAGGAAACCTGAGAGTCCTTGGAAGAATTTGAACCGAACTCAAGATTTCCCTTTGAGAGGCTTAAGTACATACCACCACAACAAGTCCTTGGAGGCGCGTTGGTTCAACATTTAATTTCCCTCTGTTTGCATACAAAATCAGTAATGCAGCAAAACAGTATCAAAGGATTAGCAACAGCAGAATATAGGATGGGTTCAGGATTCTCATACCATTCTCTATTGGCCCATCAAATCTATACTTGATCAAAGGATTTGTAAAATGAGAACTGGTTTGCCAATCCCCATCTCCCTCTTCTCATGGTTCACAAGACCAGAAATAACTAGTTCTTGAACTGCATTCTTCATTGGGATTGGCGCTACCTATCATGCTCTTCTGAAACTTGAAGGCAGAAACATTTGTCCTGTATGGCAAGGAACAAATTTGTAGCTGGACTTGGAAACAGCAGCCCTGTCAATAACGCAATGACAGGAAAATTCAGTAAGCAATGTATGAACCTGGCAATCACATACATGATATTATAAATTAATAATCAAATGTACTATTTAAAGAATTTAGCTTGATGGAATAATCATGAATGGTGTTACATCCTGGCCCAGATAAAGATGCATAGCTTAAGAAAGCTATTTACATTGCAGCCTCTGACAAGCTAAAGCAGGCACAAAGAGCTAAGAAGGGAACATGGTTAAGAAATTTAGCTCCTTTCTCACTGCTTCATTTTTTATAGAGCGTAGCATATGTTGTATGCCACCTAAATTTCATGAATAACACTGGTTAAGACCAACAATTAAGATTGATCAAAGTTAACTTTATAAGACAAACAAATGTGATCTCAAATAAGACACACTGCATCCCACTCAAAAAAAAGCCTGCCCATCAGATGGGCATGCAGATAGGCATAATCTAACCTTCACCTTAACGAACCTAACGATTGACCACTGTGACAAACAGCAAACCTATCAACTTTGCAATATGCACACACACACACATATATAAGCGTGGAATTCACATTATAACACCAAAAGTTAACAATTATTACGTAACATACAGCTGAGCAGACTCATGACATAACCAAATCAGTTATATTGTATGAAATCAAACTCTTTAGAAACCATATATTTAAATATGAGGCATTTCAACTTAGATAATCATACCTGACTCATTTTTGTCAGAGGATCAAATCCATGCAATGTATTTGTGAAAGCCATCTTGCCTTCCACCCACATTCATCACGTCAACTTCCTTTTGGCTCTTGGATAGCAAAGGATGGAAGCAAGTTCAAGCATTCACGATAATTTTCATCCCTTGCAAGTAAATCCACAACTATGGAAAATGTGGAGGCATCTGGGACCAAATTTCTCTCAGCCATTTTGTATAGAAGTTCAATAACTTTTGACGTCTCATTATTCTGAATGAAACCACGCATAAGCGTATTAAATGTGACCACATTTGGAGCACAACCATTTTTCTCCATATCTAATAACAAATCATTTGCCTTCTCTAGTTTTCCTTCTCTACAAAGCCCATTTATCATGATGGAATATGTTACCACAGTTGGCACCAATCTTTTATGAGGCAATTTGTCGAATAGTTCCCAAGCACTACCTAGTCTTCCCACTTTACATAATCCATCAATAAGGCAATTGACAATTTCAATGCCAAATTCAAACTTGTTCTTTTCTAAAGTATGAAATAGTTCTACAGCATCTGAAACACAATTATTCTTGCAAAGCCCATCAATGAAAATATTATATGTACTTAAATTAGGTGCAACATTATACAGTTGCATCTCGTCAAACAGTTTACGAGCATCTCCAACCTTGCCAGCTTGAAAAAGGCCAGTTAATAAAGTATTATAGGTAACAACTGTTTGCCTAACTCTCTTAGAAATCATTTGCCTATAAAGATTCATAGCCTCCTCTACTTTTGAACTCTTGCAATAGCCATTCATCAAAATATTATAGCTAACAACATCATGTTTACATCCCTTTCTATCCATAGAAACAAAGATCTCCCTTGCAGCACCAATTTCACCCACTAAGCAATAACCGTCCATCAATGCATTATATGTGAATGTATCTGGATCCAAGCCTCTCTTAATCATCAATTCCAACAACCCATTTGCTTCATTAATCTTCCCCCCTTTGCAAAGCCAATCTATCATGACATTGAAAGTTAACAAATTAGGTTGCAAACCTTGATCCAACATTGCAATAAACAAACTTTTAGACTCTTCCAAATTACCCACACAACAGAAACCATGAATTAGAGAGGTACAAACAACTACATCTGGTTTGATTCCCTTACACTTCATTTCCAAAAACAATTCTTTCGCCTTATCTACCAATCCCTCCTTACAAAGACCATCTATAATACTGCTATAGCAAACAATATTAGGCTTGGCAATAAGCCCAAGTTCATCGTTCCCACTAATCATTTTGTCATGTAACTTAAGAGCAACACTAGAATTACCACTTCGACACAACCCATTAATCAAAGTCCCATACGTAACCACATTAGGCCTACAACCAAACAAAACCATGTTCTTAAACATCCACGTTGCCTCCTTAATTTTATTCTCCTCACACAAGCCCTTAATCAAAGAAGTAAAAGTGACAGCATTGGGCCTAAAACCCCTCCTCAGAATACACCCAAAAACCATAAGAGCATCAGAAACCAGGTTCATGTTAACAAAGCAATTAATCAAAATGTTCAAAGTAATAAAATCTGCCCGCGTTCCAATTGCATCCAATCTCTTGTAAAACATAATAACATCATCATAGTTTCTATTCCTAGCAAGTGCACCAAACAAGAGATTGAATGATGACATGGGAGGAGTGGGCTGCGTATGAATCATGTAACCGAAGAAGTAACGTGCTTCTTCTAGATTAATTTTACCTGACTTGCAATTCTCTTTGAGGAAATTCTTGAGATGGGTTTGGTTTTCAACAGTAAGTACGTAATCGTGCGGCACAGTGTCTGGAAATGAAGCCGTTAGTTTGCGAGGAATTTTGAACAAGGACGAGAGTTTGCCTTCAGAAATCGTTTCTGAAGCAGCGCAAGAACAACGAAGTGACGTTTTGAAAACCATCGGAAACCGGTGAAGATTGCTGGGAAGAAGCTGAATCTGGGAAACAATCTGAGGGCGCTGGGAAGAAAGACTCTTCGGAGTACTATGTACACAAAGAGAATTAACCGTCTTGTCTCTAAACATTTAAATCGCGGATATTTTGAATTTGAAATGACCAGAATATCCTTGAAAGAATTCTTATTGCTACGATTTCAGATCTCTGTTCTCATAATATATATTTATCTGCTTTTATTTAATTTTGAAAAAAGAAAATAAATTCTATTATTTTTTAACTTATTCATGATTTTATTTAAAAAAATAAACAAGTTCTTATTTTTCAAAATAAAAAATAAACATAAAAAAACAAATAATTTCAAAATAAATTATGTTAAACTCTCATTTATATTCAAATTTGAATATAAGCAGGGATACTATTTATGTAAGCAGCGATTGATTTTGACTTAGGATAGTTTAGTCATATGAGGTTCCGAACTTTTAACTTTGGGCTAAAATTATAAATAATTAGAGCATCTGATACGTCTGTAAAATGAGTTCTGAAAACCACCATTTTTGTAAACAAACGATAATTCTCGTAGAAAAGGAAAAGAAAAACTACAGAGAATTCTCCCCTTGCAGCCCATAAACCCTAAACCAGCACCACCACCTCCTGCGCCAGTGATTGAGAATTCGTCAAAAGCTCATGAACTCAAAACAACTTCAAGATTTTACGCATTTACTGAGCTTTGCTTGTGTTTAATAATTCTTCCATTTCAATCTCACCGATCTTTTCCACTGAACAATATAGCATTTCACTTTAAAAGAAAATGACACTCCACTCAATCATTATTCAGAAACTCTTGAGCACGAACGCCCACTTGGGTCGGCGAGTTGCCGCCCACCACTTCAAGCAATACATTTATGGAATGCGTAATGAGATGGCAATAATTGATTCAGACAAGACCCTCATTTGTCTTCGGAATGCTTGCCACTTCATCTCTTTGTTGGCCAGACAACGCGCAGCCTTTATGTTTGTGAATACCAATCCTCTGTTCGATGAAATCATACTACAAATGACAAAAAAGATCGGTTGCTACAATCCCAACATGAATTCGCTTTGGCGGATGGGTGGATTTTTGACAAACAGTTCGAGTCCGAAGAAGTTCCGGTCGAGGAATAAGAAGATTAGATTCGGGCCCACGAAACTGCCCGATTGTGTGGTAGTGTTGGACACGGAGAGGAAGTCGTCAGTGGTTATGGAGGCTTCGAAGTTGCAGGTGCCGATTGTGGCGTTGGTGGATTCGAGTATGCCATGGGAGGTTTATAGTAAGATTACGTACCCAGTGCCAGGGAATGATTCAGTACAGTTTGTGTATTTATTGTGTAATATGATTACGAAAACCTTCCTGTTTGAGCACAAGAAGTTGGGATTGTTGAAGGATGATGAAGATAGAGAGGAAAGAGTTACTGGGAAAAAAGGAAATGGGTATGCATATTTATGCTTTGAATTAGTGGGTATTTTTTATATGGAAAATATAATATGTTTGTCATGAACATAGATTGAATTTGATCTAAACTAATGAGAAGAGTTAGGGTAAACTAGTCTGAAGAAATAAATGACTCTCTATGGTGGATGTTGAGTTGTAGGATGTAAAATTTGTGTGTGAACTAGTGTTTATCTTAGATCGAGGGCAATTAATAAATGTGAAGAATAATATGATGCAACTGCTTTTGTTGTGATTATAAATGGGGGTATGAATGATGATTGTGACCGCAACTCTTTCCTGGGTTTTATGTTCATAGAATGTAGAATGTCTGCCTTTTTCGGCAACCTTGCCATTATGAAGGATTTTATACAGAATGTTATGTGTAATTCAATCTGTTAATGTATTCTGCTTTGAGTGACACACAAGAGAAGCAACAAGGAATCATTATTTTGGCTATTACTCAGCCAAGTACACAAGTAAAGATTGATAAGTAAACAGAGCTCAATAGCCAGTATTTAGTTATAGAGTATGTGATTTTTATAGTTGTATTATTTATTGTCTATTTTCTGTAATTTCTAGTTTTGTATAATCTTGTGCAGCCTCACTGCAATACTAGTTTTGTTATTGTTGAGCTGTTACTGAAGCAATTATAAGAACATTTTATTGGTGAATATCTTGTTTATCTTGATATTGCTTGCAGTTTGTTTGATATGAGAGAAATGGTGGAGGAGGAAATAGAGATCCCTTTTCTTTTCTATTCTTTCCCCTGTGACCATAGTGTTGGTGTTATAGGCTTTCAATGGCATTCTGCAATCTATTGTTTCCCTGTTGACATAATTGCAAGTTATATGACACCGAATTCTAAATTGAAGGGAGAAAGTGCAACAAATTGAGGACAAAGAGAACAGTGATATTGATTGTTCAAAAGATAGAGTACTTGTTGTTCCTTATGACAGCTTAGCACCCATCGCTGAAGGTAATATTCAGTTAAAGTAGGTTTTCATTTGTTCATTCATGATTTCATTGTATTTAGACTTTTACTACTGCACTAGTTTAATATGCATATATGCATGCATTTATGTAGGTATGCATGCATACATAATTATATATAAATATATATATATATATATATATGATTTCTTCTCTAAATTACCTTCAGCACCCATTGCTGAAGTTAATATTGAGTTTAAGTTGGCTTTTCATCCGTTCATTCATGATTTCATTGTATTTAGACTTTTACTACTGCATAGTTTAATATGCATATATGCATGCATTTATGTAGGTATACATCCGTATATATATATATATATATATATATGATTTGCTGAGAAAACATCTAGTTTCATTTCTTCTCTAAATTCAGATATTGCGGAAACTAAGGTGCTTTTGGACAAGCTTGTGGTGGTGAAGTTCAATGGAGCTTTGGGAACAAACCTGGGTTTCAGTGGCCCTAAGTAAGCAATTAACATTGTTGGAAGTTTCAGTGCCAAGTCTTTTTGTTGAATTAATTGATACCTCTTTGCTGAACATAATATAAGCATGAATGTACGTTTGCTGTTTGAAGAGGATGGAATCTTTAGTAATCTTATCCTCTGATTGGAGAATTTCTTTTAGCTAATTTCAATTTGTGATAACTGATATATGCTTGATCATGCCTTTCTAATTTCAAGTTGAGAGCCAGTGGAGTGGTAAATGTTCATTATACAGTTATAGTGGATGTTTTGTATATTAAATTTCATGCATATACTTCGGTGATTTATACATAACATCTTATTGCTTCTAAAAGAGATATGTTGTTTATCAAGCATCAACCTTTTTCTTGTTTCAAGAAAACAAAAGGTCTCTTCATATTTTTTCTTTTAATTGCCACGGCTTTTATATCGTGTATAAGACTTACTTGGGTAGCATTTAGACTCTAGGTTTCTGAGCTTATTTGTCTTGCATTTCTTCAGCAGTCTATGTACTGAAGAATAACAAAAAGCATGGTTTAACCCAATTCTGGATAAATTTTAAGTTGACAACTTCCAGACCTCAAATTGTTTGATCCTTTTTTTTTTTTAACTGGATGGTGGTTGCTGATGTGTTTTTCCAAAAGGAAAAAGAAATAGTTTTACGTCTAATGAAGTAATCTCTTTTGTGAGACATGAAAAGTATTTTTTAAATCACTTATTAATCTAAATGATGAAACCTATTTCAATTATGTCCTTGCATAATTCTCACTTATTTTCATTCTCAAAACGGCATTTACTTGTCATCTATAGGCTTCATTAGCAATTATTTATTATATTCTTCTTTGACTTAGGTGATGTGTATTATCTTTTGTGTTCAGTGGTGGAAGCTTATCCGTGCTCTTTGTTTGAAATAATTGCATTTATGTCCTTTGTTAAATTTTGACAGTTTCTTCTATTTATCTTTTCTTCATGCAGATCTGCGATTGAGGTTAATAATAAATTAACTTTTCTTGATTCAACAGTTAATCAAATTGAGGTCAGCTTTTGCTTTTAGTTTTTCATATTTTGACCATATATTTGTTTCTGTTTCTTATATTAAAAAAAGGTTGTTTCTCATATTTCCTCTCTTATCCTATCTCTTGGACATTCTACTATATGAATTATTGTAGTCTCTCAATTCCAAGTATGGATGCAATGTTCCTCTTATACTTATGGACACAGATGAGACACAAGACCATACCCAAAAGGTCATTTGCTTTTGTTCATTCCATTATTTTTTTCTCTGACCTTGTGTATTACCTGAGTTTGCTCATCCTAGTTTTTCAATGCAGGTTTTGGAGAAATATTCCAACTCAAAGATTGATATTCATTCTTTTAAGCTGGTTAGTAAATTTAGCATGTCTTCTCCTGGCTATATGTCGGATTCTGAATTTTGTTCACTAGAACTTGGTTTACAACTTATTATCAGTGACTTGTTTTAATTTATTTAGAGCCAACAACCTCAAGAGAAGTCATTTGAAGGGCAGAGTAGCAAGGATGAATTGTATGTCTGTTGGTCCTTTCCATCCTTTTTTATCTTTTTATGATCATTCTTTTTATGACATCCTACATAGATTTGTTTTTCTAGCCCTTAGTGTTCAATTATGTTTTTGAGATACTTGGCTCTCTCATGTATATTATATTTCCATATAAGAGGTTAACTTTCTTAGTAAAATGAAAAGTCATTGCCATTAATCATTTTTTCTCTGTCTCTGTACTCTATTAACGATGAGTTCATATAAAACATCCATAATCTTATTGGTAGATGAGGACATGAGACATGTTGAAATTGATGGGTTGCAGGAATTGTAAATTTGTTTTCTTAAATTCATGTTATTTAATACTTATAATAGGTTTATTGTAGATGAATTCCTGTAACTTACTCTCTTGTTAAGGTTGATTGTAATAGTTTTTACCTTCAGTATTTTGCATGCCTCTCTTATATTGACTATGTAGATAAATCTTCTGATTGTGCTAATTCTGTGCACTGTGAAAGGTACCCTTCTGACCATGGTACAACTTTCCTTTCTTTGATGAAAAGTGGCACCCTTGATTTATTATTGTCACAGGTAGTACTTTCATTGTAGTTATCAACACGGTCTTTTGTTTTTCCTCCCTTTCACGAGTGAAATGATAAGACAAAATAATAGTTCTTTCCATGAAGAAGGATCATGGTATGAACTTATAATTATTATAACTGAAAATCTTCAACTTGTTTTCCAGGGTAAGGAGTATGCACTTGTGGTTCACTCGGACAATGCAGCAGCTGTTGCTGACCCAAGTATCCTTGTCATGGTTTTAGTAATTTGATTTTCTTTATTTTTTTTGAAAGCATATTTGATTATCACGTGTTTCCAAGACCAGTTATTGTGATATTTGTGCCCCTTGAACATGCTTTAGAAATCTTCAATCATTTGATTCAGAACAAGATTGATTACTGTATGGAGGTACTGAAGAATGAACATTTTTAATTATGCTTCTAAAACTGTGGCTCAAAGATCTATCTAATCTTCATATCTTCAGGTTACTCCAATTCGATCAATTGACCTGAGAAATAGTATGATTAATCTGCGGCCTGGAAAGTTCCAGGTACGTGTTGTTTGACTAGATTGGGAATATGGGACGAAGCCTCACAGGATTGAGTGCTGATGGAATAATTGGACTGTTCCATAGCCACGGAGAGAAAAAAAGCTCATTCTGCTGTTTATGTTTGCAATTGCTTATTTAAGATAACATTGTTTGATTGTTTCTTTTGTCATGTGATGCAGCTCACAGACATCACTCAAAATCCTGCTAAAAAGGTAAGCTATATACAGTGTTAAAAAAAATTCACTTATTATCTTAATTTAAGAATTAAATCAGAAATTTATGCATTACCTTTAGGACTGTGTACAGCTAGCATGATTTGTTCCATATTCATCTTTTGCTTAGTTAGCTGATCAATGTTTTCACCTTTGGTTTTATCATGTTCAAAAAGTCTGGAGGGAGGTTCAAGTTTATAGATACAAGAAACTTGTAAGTGAACTACCAGGTTTTGTGAATTTCCTCCTCTAAGAGTTGCAAGTGTTCATAACTCTGCATATATCTAATTTTTCTTAGGTGGATGAATCTAAAAGCCATCAAAACGCTTGTAGATACTGATGCGTTAAAGATCGAAAGTGTATGTAGTTCAAAGGTACCTTTGCTTTATATTTACTAATGAAGCCACATAATTCATGAAACAAGGATTTGACAAAAGCCACTTTCTTCCCAGGAACGCAATGGTGATAAAATTTTTTCACAAGAAACGGCTGCTGGTTCGGCAATACGGGTATTTCTCATGTATATTAATAATTCTCGTGCTTTTTACTGGCGATTTGTGCCTATTTCTTCTAATCCTTTTTTGGTCGAACCAGTTCTTTGACCAGGTTATTGGCATTAATGTCCCACAATCTCATTATCTTCATGTGAATTCAACGTCAGACTTACTTCTTCTCCAGGTGATGCTACAACTGCAAGCTGCAACCCAGAGAAAAAGTCCTGCATTCTTATTTCTCGCTTTGTTGACCTTATTTGTTTGTTCTGCAGTCAGATCTGTACACCTCTGCTGAAGGCATTTTAGTCCGAAACACCGCTAGAAATAATCCTTTAAATCCTTCAATAGAATTGGGACCTGAATTTGAAAAGGTGAATATTATAGCTGACCTACCACATACTTTATTACTGAAAGAAGTAGGCATTCCTTATGTCAAGTGTTGACATCCTTCTTTCTCAGGTTAGTGACTTCCAAAGTCGCTTTAAGTCAATTCCTAGCATTATTAACCTGGAGAGCTTGAAGATAAAAGGCGATGTGTGGTTTGGAGCTGATGTTATACTCAAGGTATTCTTTGCAACCCTTCTGGAGCTGGGACATTGTTCTTTGTTAGGGTCTTGCATGTTTGATTCCTGCTTGTTAGCTCCAAATAATCAATTTTATGTTACTGCTAAGCATGCTTGGACCTTTTTGATTTCTTAAGTGGAAAGTTGGGGGTTATTTGTGATTACTTAACCATCTTACGGGAATATTCCATGCATTTGTGCCGACTATGAGTAACCTACAGGTTGTGTGGTTTCTCTTTTTTCCATGACCAAGGAGGATAAATTTGTCTGCTTTTCTACCCGATAAGTTCATATTTCTGTACAACGTCCCTGTGGATTTGATAGCGTAAGGCTTGTAAATAACCTGTCATGGAACTTAAAGAAAATATTTACTCATTGTTTCCTTCTGGGGTGTGTGTGCACACATATTCATGCACTTTACAATGTCGAATGACTTGATTTCTACCTGAAAGTTTACCTTTACTCATACGTATACTTGAAATTAACTCATTAGTTTACATGCAGAATATGCAGAAATTAATGTCAAAATTTTCACCTTCTCATCTACTTATAATTTAGAATTTAAATTCAACTTTAACTGTTCCTTCTAACATTTTTCCCTTTTTGATCTTCAAGGGCAAAGTAAGTATTGTTGCTAAACCTGGGACGAAACTGGAAATTCCAGACAGAGCCCTGCTTGAGAACAAGGTAACTCATTCAAAGAGGAAACAGAGAGATTGGTCCATTCCCATCCACCTTTAAAATTTTTTCGAATAATCTTTGATTTTTGTTCATTTTTTCAGGAGATTAATGACGCGGCAGATATCTGAGAAGGATCTTTTTCTACCCTTCCGAATCGAGTTAAAAGAATATCAAAGACCAAGAAATTTTGGTAATAATAGGTGATGCTTGTTAATGCATCTTCAGTTCAGTTCAGTTCAGTTCAACATATTTACTGTATTCAAATTTTGTTTTATCAGCCATTCATTTTTTGGCACAGTTTAAATCATTTTATGTCGTTGATCACAGAAAATAATTATAGTTATATATTGAACAGAGTTAGATGGAAGGGGATGATAATCATTCTTGTAATACCAAATTAGGAAGAAGTTTAAAGGCCTTATTCTTTTTTTTATTATTATTTTTATTTTAGTTAAGATATATTTTTTTAGTTTGGACATTGATTCTGGGATCAGTTTCTGTAGGTACTAAGGTTGTTTATTGTATTTTAATTTTTTTAGGGAATTGGAACAATATAACATGTTATTTGAGAAATTTAATAAAAAAATTATTAGAAAAAGAATTTTTTTTTCAATTACAAATTGTTATATTCATCGGCCTTTTTCTTTTGGGAAAAAGAGCATTAAAAGTCGATAGATAGTAATATGGCAGGTGCAGCATTGTTTTTTTTTTTTTAAAGTTTGATAAGTATTTGAGAAATTTACGTAATAAAGGTTAATTAAATATTTACAATTTATTTGTTTTTTGAAACTAAAAGCAATTAAAAAAATAATAATGCAATTTTTCGACCTTCAGATTACAATTTTGTAAAACAACATGTCAATGTTTGGAAACAAATTTCAAACAACTTTTAAACCCACATTTCGAATATTCATTTCCATTTTCCAAAATCTTTTTAAAAAATAAAAATATAAATAAAAACACAGGCGTAACTGCCACGTCAAAAAATTCCCCCGGGCCGGCAAAACAAAAGAAGGGCCCAAATATGGAAGAAGAAACAAAGAACCCTTGTTGTAATAAACTTCCCTTAAATCTCTGCAACTTCCTCATTTTAATTCCCGCCCCTGTATCTTCCTTCTTCCTTCTTCTTTCCTCTCCAAATGTCTTCGCCGTTAGAATCAGTAGTCCAAAATCGCCACTTGGGTTTCCTAATATGGCAATCCATTCCTTCCACCGCCATTTTTTTCTTCTTCAAACTCTTCATTCTCTCCCCACTTTCATCCACCAATTCGTTCCTCACTTTCCTCTTCACTTTCTTAACCTTTCACTTATCCCAGCTGGCATTCTCCTTTTCCCTCTCAATCGCCTCTTCTCCTTATCTAATCGCCCCGTTTCGCCGCTCCAGCTCGCTCTCAGTCTGTTTTCTTCTTGGTCCCCGGACTTCCGGCGCCGGGCCCTGGTTTCTTTGACTCTGATGCTGTTTGTGGCGGCTTCGGCTGTGGCAGGGTTTGTGTCGGTAGCGTCTGTTTGCTGGGCGGAGGATTATGATGGAGTGGAGATGTTTTGGAGAGTAGGGTTTAGGGGTTTTGTTTCTGGATTGGTTTATGCTCTGTTTTATGTTTATAAGCAGCGATGGGTTTTGGAGTTTCCCATTATTCAGGTTAGTGTTTTGCTCGCTTTTTTTGCTTCCTTCTTTTATATTGATCAGTAATCTTGTGCTAAAAGGTTTTATTCTTTTTTATCAGTATTTTGGATTGTGTTAATTTCTGTCAAGTATAAATGAATAGTGGGAGGTAAACCTTAGCTGACGAGCAAAAGCCGGTGTTTTTCTGGCTGTAATTTCAAAATTAAGCAGAAGAATAACAGTTACAAACATATCCTGAATCTGAGTTAGCTAGTGAGATTATTACTACAGCATTTTGTATGGGTGATGGTGTTTTAGTTTCATTATTGAAGAAATAAGTTCTGGAAGTTAATGATAATATTTTTGTTTCTAAGACCCTTTAGGCCATTAAACCATATCCAGCCAGTTTTCTGGCTATAAAAAATGTAGTCCTGGTTTGAATGCCGTCCACTCGGATTTCTGGGTTCCACAAAAAGATTATGTATAATGTTGGATCTAATCGGACAATACGTGGGTTTATTTACATTATATGGGTGTTCATGTGGTTAAAGTGGATGATGTGTAAGGTCTCAACTATATTTATACTTAAATCTCGGGCAAATGGATTTTTCGAAAACTTAATGTGCTTGAGTGTAAGATTTCCTATTTTGGATTCAATTTGGTATTTTAAATGGAAAGATGAATGACCCTGTCAATTAAGTTCGTTTATAGGAGGTGAGATGGGTCAATTTTGTGGATAGATGTGCTGCAATCTAAGAATTGAGAGCACTTCTGCAAAATGTTGTTTTCTGTTTTTGAGTTCCGAGTGCGTAATGGATAATGTATTATCCTTTGATAAACTATGTTGTCCATGGATTGTGCAAGACATATGATCATGTCTCCAAATTGTGAGTTATTACTTTATAATATATATTTAATATATATAAGCTGGCAATTTCAAATGGATTACTCACATTAGTGTTCAATTGTTTGAGGTCCTTGACAGTTATATGTATTGTTGTTTATTATGATATTCTCATGTTCCCTTTATGTTCTAGTCATTGGACTCACGACTGCTGATTTTAAATGTCTGTTTCAACAGCGCCCTCCATTTTTTAGCTTCAAGATGGGCCTCCCTTCAGCGATTACAAGAGCCTTAAAGCTATCAAATGCAGCTTACCTTTTTTCTGCTGTGCTGGTAGTTTTCCTGGCAGATCAAGTTAAGAGCGAAGTAACAATTGGAAAGTTCATAGCTGAGCAGTTCATCTTTTACATTGGGTGTTTTGTTGTGTTTCTCTGTTGGGAATTAGATCACCATTTACATCAGGTTGGTTTTTTAAATTCAGTAATTTAGCTGTGGATTAGTTTTCTTGTTGATACTTTTCAGCTGTAGCTGGTCTTTAGAAGACTTCATATGAGTGTATAAATTTTAGCTGCTACTTCAAAAATTCCATATCATTCATTTTAGTACAAATGAGAGACTTCAAAAGACATTAGGATGTTATTTGAATGACTAAGGAATATTAGATGGTTCATTTGGTAAAAATATAGAAAATTGATTGTCTGCTGGCTTTTGATTTAAATTTAAACATTATGAATGACGAAAAAAGATCATCACGCTTCTTTGTACTGCTTGCACCCTCACCTACACTGTTGTTTGTGTTATATGATTCCTTGTCTGTAAATTAAGCGGTTTTTTTTAATTGCGTTAGCAGTACCATGTTATACCCCTGCAACCCCCTTAGAAATAATGACTAAATTGTGTATATCACCCTCTGCATTAACCAAATTTTTAGGTTGTAATGTTCAGTTCTTTTCTTTCTAGTCTGTGGATATTTAAATCAATGGTTAATGTCAACTTTAACAAATATTTTTGGTGCTGCATCTTGGTCATGTGCTTTCTCTTGTGACATTATTCTTTAAAATAGCCAACCATATCTACTTAAGTTTCTCAGTCTAGCATTTCTTAGGGCATAAGTTATGCATAGATCAATGAGTTCGGAACTGAATAGTAATGTAATAATTTTGTATCTGTAACCATTTCCACTCCCTTAGTCACCATCTTCCTGAAATATTTTTTTGCTACGCAAGATACTTTTAGCCTATACCTTTATTCGTATGACAATTTTATTTTGTTATTTAGGTGCTGCATACAAAAAGATTCATATTTGCTCCACCTAAAGGATCAGCAGCAGCCGAAACAAATCCAAGTGAGCCTCTTCTTGCAGCCTTGGAGGAGAGCACTCCAAATTCTCTTCTGCAGTACCTTGCGTATCTTGATCTCTGTACGGTTTGTGAGAATAATGTTGACACATGGCGGCGAGCTGCATTCTTTGAAGAAACCAGTGAAACTTACAAAAGAGTCATTGATGTATGCTTGAAGCCTCTAAAACAACTTGCAACAAAGTTGGGTGAAGGTATGGATGCTGGTTCCATTGAAAAAGACTTATCCAATCAGTTGCTATCACCAACTGACGTGCGAATGGATTCAAAGTATTCTGAACCATTGAACAACTTGCAGGTACGAAGAACTGTGGTTGATGGCACTTGTGGGTTCAATTTATGTGTTTGTATGTAATTGCTAGTATTCCCTTTTGAATCTGTCCCTACCACGAATCGTCAACTTGGTCAAGTTTAAGCATATTATGTAGGATAGCTTGGATAAAATGATTGCTGTGGACCTGATCATTAATTAGCACGAGCTTGGGTCATAGCATCAAAAGTATGTTTTCGCCTTTGAGTTAGTTCTCATTTGTCATCCAAGCTTTGCTGGATTTCCATATTCCTAAGTCTAGCTTAGAAAAGTTCATCACGCCTAATTTATTATGTCAAGCTTGTTCATCGTGCTAAATTTTTCCAAGCCTGTGCTTGAATCTCAATCAGCTCAAATCTGCCTACATGGGTTTCTGGCAGGATAAGGCTATGAATCTACAATTCAAGTTTTGGAATGAAAAAGGGAATTTGTGGGTCAATCAGAGTTAAAATTATTTTATTGTACCGAATGCAACCTTGTAAAGATCAGGGTTGTGGAATTATCTGGCAACGACAAAATCTGGTTTTGAAAGTTTCATAACAAGAGTTCTTGGTGGAACAAAGGTCAAGGTGTGTCATATTTGGTGTTGGGGGGATTGGGGTTGATTGATAGGGCTTGTAGATAATGCTGACATATATAGAGAGATAGAGAGAGCTTCTACTAAAACAACTATTTTTTAACCTTAAAACTAAATACGACTAATACTAAGTTGCAGGTTTTTTGTCGACTTTCTTTTTTATTTTTTCTTCTGTTTTTATCTATCTGGTCCTATAGATGCTTGTGAAGCATAGGATGTCACAACTCTTCTCTCCTTGCTGTTCATATGAATCATCATGACAGTTTTATAATTTTGATAATGACGGATTGATGCAGCTATTGGCTTGGTGTGCTCGGATAGTTGCGTCCTTGACTGCACATTCGCACAAGGAAGACAGGTTTGGCGTTGCTCAACTTTCTGGTAGCAACGTTGCCGTTCTCTCAACACTTCTGTCTTGCCTGCTTGCTGTTGAAGCATTCATGGGGAAGAAGACCAACTTGCAAGCCCCAAATCAATTGATGGGACCAGCTGGTATTAAATGGGCTCAACTAAACACAGGAAGAAGAGATGTTGGTATAGTTAGGAAGAGAGGTGGGTTAGTGCATTCAAAAGCATATGCCATGGCTGATGTTCTAAGGACGTCAATTTACCGTATTGTATCTACTTTCCACGATGAGCTGATCAGTAGCGTCAAAGCAAGCCTTCTTGAGAAGGATTGGATTGCAAGTAGCAAACCTCTATTTGGCACTCGTGAGCTGCTCTTGCAGAAATTGCGGCAGTTCCTGGATTTTCAAGCTTGCTAGCTACTGCTCTCATGCCCTGGTTCAAACAATCTTTTTCTACCTTTGGTCAGATTGATGATCAACTGGTTATGAGATTGTCTTGCATATTAATCCAGGGTGAGGTGGAATATGTAACAAGTAATGTCAATTTTGCTTCAAAGGAAAATCAATGCCATCTTATTGATACTTAAGTTGTATGATTGGTATAGAACGAAATGATTTCTGTATCTTGTTGGGCTGAGTTGCAAAGTATCTTTTTATCATGTAGTTGGATTGGTTTGAAAGGTTCCCATATGGCTTTTAGGTTATTGGTTTACTACACAAATTTGATATTGGGAGGAAATATACCCCGTTGAACAGAGAATGAGACTCTAAACTCACTGAAGCAAACGACAAATGGGAGTACGACTTTTAATGGGTTGATTGGTTGACGTTTCAATAATCTGATGAAATTAGTAAATGCAACTGCTGAAAATTTAAATGCGCTTCCTTTACTGTCTCTGTTTCGCTAGCTACTGTTACGTGTTCTTTTATGATGCCTTTTGGTCAAATTCGTTTGATTTTGAGGCCAAATATTGAGCTTATATATAGGTTATTTACTTATGTTTGAGTGCAGTCCTCATCACATTTGCAGAACAATTAATTAGAGAAATAATGTAACCTTCTAGGAGAAGATATGGTTGCCAACTATTGGAGACAAAACTTACATCGGCATAAATTGGTAAATTGAAGTGAATGACAAAAATGCAATAATCTCAAGAAAATCATTACATACGTGACAAACATTAAGTGAAAACGGAGCAATGTATCGTATCTCTCTCAATCAATAACAACAAAAATAAGCGCACACATGATGAAAATTTAATAAAAAACGAGCAATACACTAAGAATGCCCAGTGCTCTACCTAGAACTGGAACTAAGCTTCTGTAATATTGGTTGAAGTCACCTTTTTAATCATGCGCAACACTAAAAGGAAGAAGCTCAAACAAATGAAACAAATGGAAATGGAAAACCATAAGCAAGGGGCTACAACTGAAGATGTTCCTGCAACCATTGCTCCCATGGCAACAATGGTGAACCAAAACCCATAATAAAACAAAAACAGGTGTTTGCGCCCAGTCTCCAGCGTCATAATGAAGTGAACAAAGACAGCAGAAAGTGAAAGAATCAAAGCTATAGCATTTGTTATACCAAATGCTTCAAATACTGAATTTCTGGTAAGCATTTTGCTGTGCCGGCGTAGTCTTTGCCGTCTTCGCTTTTTTAACCGCCGGGTACGGTGAAAGCTGCGGCGAATGTACCTGTTGCTGTGAGTGCAGCTACGAGCAAATGCGAATCTTTTGCCTTCTCATATTTAGTGAGGATTTGTTTTCCAGCCTGCATCTGCCTTGTCTGATGCGGATAACACCTCTTGGATATGTTCCACTTCCAGTATCAGTCGATAGTTTCAAGATTTCTTCCTGTAATGCATAATGGTTTTCATTTCAGGGAAGATGTATATATTAACCCAACAAAAAAAAAGAATATATAGTAAGATATTTAAGAAAACTAACAAATATATTCATTCATACATCATATATTCGGCTCTATTCATTCAAACATATCATTGGCTGTTAATTTGATAAGCATGTACGTACCTGATCAGGAAAGCCACAAGGTAATGCATCTGTAACTGTAACACTAACAGTCTGATTATTAACAGCAAGCAGATCTCCTCTAGCTTCTTTACTGATGCATGAAATTAAGTCCGTCGGGAAACAGCAAGAACAGGGAGCGGAGTGTCGCCATTTTCTTCTTTTTCGTTTAACAGATAAACAAGCAGCTAATTTTTAGGCACACTATTCAATCCGATAACACTTAAACTAACATTGGGAAATAAATAACATTCCACCCTCTGATATCATTGACCATTTCGTAAAAATTCGGACAGCGGCGAATAATTTCATTGATTATGTTTTTATAACCTTGTGCTGCCGCCATGCGAAGAGATGTCATCTTCCTTGTGTTATCAGCCTCGGAGGCAACAGAAGCATCGAATTTTAGAAGCTGTCGTGCGATTGATCAGTGGCTGTAGTATGCAGCGTAATGAAGAACCGCTCACCCATTATCATCTCTTTGGTTTATCAAATCTTCGTTTTTCTCTAGTAATGAAGAGCCGTCCACCCAAAAATAAGTATTTAATTGAAAAAATGGACAATGATTTTATCTTATATTAACCTAAATTTTCCAATTTGCATGTCAAAAATTTAAACAAAATTAAATAAGTTTAAATCAAAACCGGATCTTAATTGACAAAAAAAGGTAATTTATTTTCTTTTGAACGTTAATTTTTGAAACCTAATACGTTAAATAGGGAAAAAGATATACACACCCTAAATTTCAATTCAAAGTATTCAATGATTTTAATTTAAAAATGTATTAATTTATAATAATTTTGATAAAATAAACAAATAAACCATTAAAACTAATAAAATTTTTTAATCAACTGGAATCACCATTGCTATTTTTAAAACTACTGAAACTAGAACGTTATTTTGTCCAAATTAAGTCCTTTACCCATGTTAAATATGCAAACCTTCAAATTTTCATTAAAAACAACTAAGCTTAATTTATATGTACCTAGATGATTACTCTTGACTGCAAGCATGCAAAGCCGTCTTTCCTTTATATAGGGCCGCCGTACGCCAACGATTCCTCATCGCAGTTGTCCAATACTTTAGTCGCCACCTCGTAGAATGCTCTCGCAGCAGCATTGTAAATTGGCCTCTTCCCGCAATTATTAGCCTCGTACAAAATATCAAAATCTTCTTTCGTTAATTATTTTCCCACCACCTTGATTCGATTGTTCCTTACTGCTTCATGCAGCGCCCTGTTTCCATCGTTATTTTTCATCTCCAACAGCTCCTTCACATTAGCAGCTGCATCGGATTTTGCCGCAACATGCAACGCTGTTTCAGCTTTTGCATTAACTTGTTGCAGCAGCGATGGATATTTTTGAGTATTTCATCCATAAATTTGTCCGATTTTGTTTTTCGATAGGACGGTATGATGCAAACATGCAATAAAGTATTCAAATTTAGTGATGTTGTACTTGTAAGTTCACGTGAACATAAACGATGGATGCAGGAAGCGTTCGATATTACCGCCACCTGCTTCTTTGTCTAAATCCAAGTCCATGGAATCTCAATCTCCCTCTTCACACGCATGAGCTGATGCACATACTGCATTGCTATTTGATACATGTCGTGCGTCTGAGCTACTGATCTGGCCATTGTTATTTGGATAATCTGATGCACAGGAGATCGAAATTCTGAACTCGCCATTGCTATTCGATGCATGTATTACTGCAATCCAAGCTACTGATCTGGCCATTTGTTACCTGCTGCAAGTGCTGCATCTGAGCTACTGATCTCTCCATTGCTATATCTGATGCAAGTACTGCCTAAATAGCATTTGAAGCAGAATCCATGGCGTACTTCATTTCTGTTTTGGTAGAGGAAGAATCATATATAGAAACGTATTGAGTTTAACTCGTGAATGGATATAAAAAATTAAAAAAAAAAAATAAAGAATTACTTACGCCTATAATTGCACTAGGGCCGAAATTAAGACCATTCTAAGCAGCTTGAATTAATCCAAACCAAACAAAAGAAATAATAATACGAAAATCACAGTCTGCCACTTGAATCGATGATATATATAATATATATATATAACTTCACCGATTATTCAAAATGGCATATTCCAGCAAATTGCCCGTCTACCAATTTTTGTTATTAATTTTTTACTTTGTCGTGTGTGTGTGCTTTGTTCAACATATGTAACCTGAATGTGAGAAGCATTTAATAAAAAAAAGGCCAAGTCTAACACATGAAAAGGAAAAGAAGAAGAAGAAGAAGAAGAAGAAGAAGAAGAAGAAGAAGAAGAAGAAGAAAATATTAATTGTTGATTTATACCGGTTAAGAAATTAAAATAAGAGCAAAAAAGAGAAGCAATTGAATGACTTTTAATAACTCTGATTGACAATGTCCAGTTAATTGAACAAAACGTACGTCAGCTGAAATTCATCTCACCCCATCGGATTTTCATAACAACAAATCTTGAGGGGTAGATCAAGAATTAAAAATTTAGAGAGAGCATAATAATAAAATAGTTAAGTTTAAGAGATCAAATTCTAAAAATAAGTTGTAAATTAAAACAACAAAACATTGATTCTTTAAAGTTTGATCGAGTGGCCAAAGAATATCTTATTTTTAAAATTTTTCTTTTAATTCTGTAGGGTCTCTCAGGCCCAACTGTAAACTTTACCATAGCCAAATATATATATATATATATATATTGAAAATATGTCAAGAGTCCAGATAAACGTAAGTTTAGTAATTCACAAAAATCTACGTTTAATTTGAATGAAATTTTCAACCGTATGTGGGAAATAAATGCACTTAACTATTAGACTAATAAAGATAGGATAATATCTATTTATGTAAATGCATTTTAGTCTCACTAATAAAATCATCGTAGACAAAATATTCAGGGAAAAAAGAAAAGAGTGAAAAATTATTAAATTGATACAAAAGAACCACCACAAAACTAGTTTACCAAATTTAGGCTAGCTATATCTCAAATATATCTTCAAAAGTTTGAGTTGATCGAGATCAAATTAAGCACTTGCATATAGATCTTGTGAAATAATATATGCTATATTAATTCTAAGTTTGATTCTGATTCTTTTATATATGTATTTTAACAATATTATTACGTATAAAATTACCTTTTAATAAAATTACACATAATATAAATATTTTCTTCGTAATTTTTATCAATCATAATTCTTCTTAATTCGTATAATTATTAATATTATATGTTATATAGTTTTATAGAATAAAAAAATGAATTATATATATGAAACATGTAATCACAGTAATAACGTAAAAACTCGGAAAGCGAAGTAGCTAGTGAAGCATTTCTTTAGAATTGTTAGCGACATTAGTGGATCACAAGTCAAATATTTTGTGCCTTTGTAATAATTATTATGGAAATTGATGATAATTAATCATTAATTCTAATATAATTACTTATTGTAATAAGAAATTAATTAATAATCAAAATAAAATTTTTAAGATTAACTAGTAGTACTGAAGAATAATTAAATTTGTCTTACTTAGAATCCGACACACCTAATAATTCCTGATAGGATAGTGATTAAAGGATCTTTAAAATAGGAAGTGCTTTTGCGCGTCAAGAAGCACTTTTAATAAGGGGAATGGATAGCTCAAAATGAAGGATGCGTGGCCATGAAAAAAGTCTAGACAGTCCCCACTTTTAGGGCAGAGATGAAACGCAATAGCTTGGTCCAATTAAATTATTGTGTTTTATTTTGTTTTTATGCCAAAAAACCTTTAATAATTATACATGTAATTTATTTAATTTCTGAGAGATATACAACTATTTATATATTTTAAATAGCAATTATTATAAGAATGAAAGTGCTTCCTGACTCACAGCAAAAAAGATTGAGAGGGACTTCGGGCAATTATACAAAGCACTATAACTATCTTGATGCATGCATCTCAACTTTGCGTCAAAAATTTTAAGCTTAATATTTTTAGTTTTTTAATCAATATTTGTATAAAACATTTGAGTTAATTAGCATGAAAAATTCAAATTAAATTTATAAGGAAGTTTAAATATTTTGTCTTAATTTATTGTGAAAAACTCTAAATTTAATCTATACATATCCATATATTAACATAAAAAACTCAAGTAATTTAAAAATTTTCTTAACTTTATAATTAGAGCTTGGTTGAAATGGATGTATTTTTACTTTATTTTGATATTCACTAACTATATATCAGAATTAATAAATTTTTATAATATTTTAATTTCAAACATGCAGTTAATTAATCATCTCATTAATTAATTATACTCTGTGTTCTCGAAGACATTATCTTTTTGTCCATGAAGAATATTCATATATGCCCTTATCCTTTACCAAGTACCACGCAATTAAAATGTTAATTGATTGCTCCAATTATTTGCAATATCAACTTAAAGAAGAGATGATTCTGATAAATGATTATTTAAATTGAAAGGTTCTGTCATGTTCACATAGTTGCCTTGGTTGTTGAAGGCCAAACACTTAAAAGTAAAATAAATATGGTTGTATGTGTAATTCAATGAACGATGTTGTTCACGCTATGATAAGAAATATTATCGTGTAATATTATTAATTTATTTAATCTATAATTTTAATTCTATTATACATAGTATCATAAGATCGTATGTGTATATATACATGTGATCAACGACTTAAAATTATATTACGTGAACCTATATAAAACGGGAGAAATAAAATTTAATAAGAGGATCAAGTTGATTACATATATAAGTGATGATTTAATTAAGTATATATATATATATATATATTTTGACATATTATCCATCATTTATTTTTCTCCCATTTCTCCTTTGTGTGGTTCAATTTAAGTCAAATATAAACACTTTAATAATATATATGTTTAAATTAATTAAATATAAACTCAAAAATTTTAAATATATATTGCAAGGTTTATGTTTATATCTACCTAATATTATTTCTCTGTAAAAGGGAAACCACGCAAAATCAATCCTTATATGATTGGCTAATTAATTGCTTTATGCCATGATTCCAAAAACCACTAATAAATTAATGTACATTCTGGTCCAATTGTAGTGGATATAGTTAATTTGCTCAACAATTATATATACATGTATATATACAAATATATATATATATGTTGGAAATTTGATTGCAAAACTTTGGCAGCCAGTAGACTTCAATTGGTGGCTAAATTAAGTTCAAAGTGTCTTCCATGTTGGAGCCTAATTTTTCTAAAAAGTTGACATGTTGAAATTAGTTAATTAATTGGTCCACTTCATAATACTTAATAGGTGTAATGCATTATTACCACTAATCCATCAATCATGATCACATCACACTTCTCATCCTATATAATATATAAAAATATGCACAAACGCACAAACACACACCAAATTACCTTTTGTTTTGTAAATAATATTAAAAAAAGACTTGGATTTGATGCCTTAAACTAGTAATTTGTTTAACTAAACTTAGAAGCATTAAATGTGAGATATTCTAATTTACATTAGATCTTAGAACCTAACATATATAGGCTAGTAATATCACACTTGCAATCTAAAACTAAATTCTTTCTAGTTTACTTTAATTATAAACTTGAATAAATTAATGCACATTTCATATTGAATACGTTAGACATGAAATTACTATTTTGTATTATTATGTATGTGATTGTTAACATAAATAGTTAAATATTAGTTAATAACCAAAAGTGAATATTTATCTAATACTTTTAATATTTAATAGAAATACACAATTTTAAATATAATTTTAAAATGTTAGACTAAAAAATTATAATGCTATTTTTAAATTTACGAGAAAATTTCGGGTGAAACGAGTATATCACATGATCTTGTTTACATTCATAACTTATTAAAATTCATTTTACCATATTTATACTTAGTTTGAAATAAAATAATCATGACAGGGCTTATAATAAAGAGAAAGAATTAAAAATTAAGTCACATAATAGTTAACTACTATTGAGAAAATGGTGTATTCTATTTAATAGTTAACTACTATTCAGAAAATGGTGGTGTCTATATATTAAGAGGAGACTGGTGAGGCAAGCAAAACGTAGGAAACAAAACAACGTACACACCAGAGAGAAGAAAACAATGGAAGAAGAACAAGAGCTTATAACTCTGCAACATGGAAACACAATAAGTTCTGCAGAAAAAGGAGCAGTAAGCAGGAAATTGGAGTTGACAGTAGATGAAGTGGTGGAAGAATACATAGGATCGTTTGGTTTCTCGCAACTGTTGCATGTTTTCTTGGTTTCATTGGCTTGGATTTTTGATTCTCAAAACACTTTGGTCACCATTTTTACTGATGCTCAGCCGTCTGTATGGAAGTGCAAAAGCAGCAGCGGCAACGGCAGCAGTAGCTTTTATGGATCTTCTTCTTCTTCGTTTTGTATGGAGAATAATGGAGGAAGAGGAAATGGAGGTTCAGTTTGTGGGCTAGCAGAAGGGACATGGGAATGGGTTGGTGGGAACACAAGTTCCACCATAGCTGAGTGGAGTCTCATCTGCGACAGAAGGTTTCTTGCTGCCATTCCGGCTTCTCTTTTCTTTCTCGGTTCTCTATTGGGTAAATATATTTTCTTTTTACACTATTTTATTCATTTTCCTTTACCTTATAAAATTGGTTGAAAATAAATATGTAATAATTAATAAGAAGATTTTATGGTAACTAATTAATAGTATAATAAAGTAACAAAATTACATTAGTTCATTATTATTATTATTATTGGTAAATTATTCAATACTCTTATTTTTAAGTCTAATACCTACCATCCCGAAACTGTAACGAATACTCCATTATTCTATTATTATCCCTATCTTAATTAAACGTCATTTTTTAAGTATCAAATAAAAGATGATAGAATATTAATCAAAGTTGAGGAGATTTTGGATTATTAAACCTAAAAGCAGGAGTATCATGCATTTTCTCCGGTTGAATGATATATCTCTCTTTAAACAAAACAATTTAATAAAAAGCAATAGTTTTAATTTTTCTTTGTCCTCCATAGTATAATAGTTGAATTCGTCTTAAAATTTAGTTAAATGCTTTGTCTTTAATTTAAAATAAAAAATCATAATCAATTTTTTTCCAAAAACCTTTTCTTTTGGTTAGTTATGTCCATATTAGTAATCCAATCCCACCAAAAAAAAATTTAATGATACAAGCATTCAACATATATAGAAAATAGTAATATATAATTGAATAGATATGCTTACTGCAATTTTTTTTAGTTTAAAATTTCCATTTTTTTTTTCTTAGAAATTAAAGAACTTAAATAAAAATTAAGCTGAATTATTTTCTTTAATTTCTCAGGCTCTGCATTTTTTGGCCGTATCGCTGACAAACGGCTGGGAAGAAAGAAAGCAGTTCTCCTCTCATGCCTTCTAACTTCTGCAACATCTTTTCTCACTTCTCTCTCACCAAACGTTTGGATTTACGCTCTTCTTCGCTTTGCAAATGGCTTTGCCCGCTCCGGCATCGGGATTTGCTCTCTGGTTCTCTCGACGGAAGCCGTCGGCCGTAAATGGCGCGGCCAAGTTGGCCAGTACGGCTTCTTCTTCTTCTCCGCAGGATTTCTTTCTTTGCCTCTTTTAGCTTATCCTACCAGAACCTGCTGGAGAACTCTTTACAAGATCTTATCGGTTTTCCCTCTCGTCTACTCCATCTTGTTTCTTCCCTTTGTCTCTGAATCTCCCCGTTGGCTGCTTGTTATGGGAAGCAGCAAAGAAGCACTTGATGTGCTGAAAAAATTTGCAAAACTTAATGGGAAGAAGCTGCCCACGAATTTAAAACTGAAAAATCCTGCTGAAGAAGCAAAAACAGGCAGTGAAAGTGCTTCTGAAGAGGCAGAAGCAGGAGTTAATAGAAGTAATATTAACAATGAAAGTCTGTGGACTACAAGATGGGCTGCTAAAAGATTGCTTACAGTGATGACTGCTGGATTCGGAGTTGGTTTTGTTTACTACGGAATCCAATTAAACGCCGAAAATCTGAACTTCAATCTGTACTTCTCAGTTACTCTCAACGCAGCAATGGAGATTCCGGCCGTTTTCATCGGAAGTGTTCTGTTGAGCTGCACAAACAGGCGGTCGCTTTTCTCTCAGTCGGCTTACTTAGCAGGAATTGCATGCATTCTCTGCATAATTTTCTCCTCCGGCAAGGGAAAATCCGAAAACAAATCCGGCGGAAGTTGGCCACAGTTGGCAATGGAAGCAGTGGGATTCATGGCTTCTTCCATAGCATTCGACGTGTTATATATCTACTGCGTCGAGCTTTTCCCGACGAACGTTAGAAACTTTGCAGTTTCATTTCTGCGGCAAGCTTTGATGCTAGGAGCTTCAGCTTCGCCATTGCTGGTTGTTGTTGGTCGCCTGAGTCCATCTCTTTCGTTTCTGATATTTGGGGCGCTCTCCATTTTTAGTGGGATTCTGAGCTTCTGGCTGCCGGAGACAAAGAATGCTCCTCTGTATGAAACCTTAAAGCAGCAGGAAGAAGAAGAAGAGATAGTGAAATGCTTTGAAGCAGCAGCAGCTGGGGATTCAGTTTTTAAACTTGGAATTGATGATGAGACAAAGAGCTGATCAAATCTACTTCAATTGAACCTTGAACTTTATTGCCTTTGTTTTCAAACTGTTGTGTATAAATTCTAATTATGTTTTTAATCCTACGAAATATTGGCCTCGGTTATCAAAAGTCTAGTTTATTAATTACAATTACTCAGAATTAAGAAAATAAAATCTTTTTTTTTCCCTTTTTGTAAAGAAAATTTAAGAAGACCAAAATGCTGTTTTTATAATTATTTTGCAATTTTTCTCTCACACAATTTCTTATTCAAACCTTTGTGCCAAAAACATTTTTCTTTTTCTAAATATTACAAGACAATGTTTCAAATTAAAAAACAAAACATCATTTTTTTAATTTTCAAAAATAATTTTATAAATATTATTTCGAAACATAATAAGAATAACGCGCCTTTAAAATATTGAATAAAAACTTAATATTAAAGTCAAACATCAAGTCTAATGGATAATGTATTGGCACTAAAAATTTCATTTCATTAAATTTTAAAATTGCTTGACATAAAATGAACATGTTGAAACTTGATGTGATAATTTTAAACATAAAATTAATATTATGTGAGTGAAACCACCTAATTCAATCAATTAATCTAAAATTTTTCCAAAGAAAAATGCTGAAATTAAAAATACTGGTTTAATCAGTAATCGAGTAGGTGATTAATTAAGCACATGTACACGTAACTCTATGAAAGTAATATTTACAACTGAAGCTTAATCATGTGCCAAATAGTGCAGGAAATTAAAGGAGTCAGATGAATCTCATCCGTTGATCATGAACAATTCATTTAAGTGAAAAAAAAAAACACCTTCAACATATTGTCTAAATTAAAATTATCTAAAAAATTATTGCGATTTAAAAAAAATTGCAATAAGTTAATAATAATTACTTTTAACCAAAAAAAATGCAAATTAAAAAATAATTAAGCAAAAAAATCCTGGCTAAAAATTGGGAGCGGAAACTCCGTATTTGTTTTTCAATTTATATTTGAGAAAATTAACCAAAATACCCCATACTTCTGCCAATCTTGGCGCTCTGTTTCGGAGTAGCTTAAAAGTTAAAATTACTATATTTGTATAATATAGAACAACAGATTCCAATTCCTCTTTCAATTTTTCTTTAATCAATTTGCTCTTCGTCGCTCGACAGAGCCCAGTTTCCGCCATTGGATAAAGTTTCAGCTTCAACTTTCATTCGTCTCTCGCGCTGCTGGTACTTTTTCTTGGGTAAGGCTTATTTGACTGTTTTTTTTTATTTGTTTAATTGGGTTGTGAATAAATTTATTTATTCTATTTATTTGTTTATTTATTTTGCCCGTTAGTTTGTGGAATCTGGGAAAGTTTTCATTTTCTTTTCTGGGTTTTTTTTGTTTTGGCTTATTGTATGTGCTCTTTTTTTCTTTTTTTGTTTAATTTTGTAAGTAGAGAAGTTGTTTAAGGTATTGTAAATCTAGGGTTTCTTTTTGTGATAGTTTAGGCATTTGGGAAAGTCAATAGGGATTTTTTTAATACACTTTCTTTTTGGTGTCTGGAAGTTGATAGCTTTTTCAGATTAGAGAAGCACTTGTGCTTTATGGAGATTAGCTGAGAGGTGTTTTTGTGGGAAGTGCTCCTGCTCATCCTTGGTTGGGGTGAACTGGCTTAGTTAGTTTTGATGAATAAACAGGTTTCTGATCAATTGAAAATTATAATGAACATCTTGAGACTTCTCATGATATAGGCTTAAACCTGGTTTAAGCAAATGGTTTAGAAGTAAAATATCCTCACCCAACTCAAATCAATCCAATTTTCTGTACTCTCAGTCATTAATCAAAAGCTATAATTTGCTTGGTCATGGTGTTTTCCTTCTAGCATCATAATGCTTTTGCATGAATAAAGGGTTAAGGCTTGGATATCTTTGGCATTCCAGTTTCAGAAATTTTACAGGTTCTCCAGCATTCAGAGAATTACAGTGAAATTAAATTGCTGCAGAAATCAAATTAGGAGAATATGCATACGTTGTTCATGATTGAGGATAGTTTGATCTTTTGTAATTGATTGCATGTTGCATTTTTTGTTACATGCGACATGTGCTGAGTTCTTTGACAGATTTGTGGTATTAAGTTGTAAAATTAAGTTCTTGAAATTTTCTTAATTTTTTATGTATTGTTTTTTTCATTTTGTGCACAACAGCAGCCGGCTTTATATCTGTTCAAGATTAATGTTGGACTTGCGAGTACTTATCATTACAAATTGAATAGTGATTATGAAATTTTGTGTTCAATTAAGTTTATATCCTTAATGGATAATTTTCAAGGAACTTTGTAGCAACTCCTTGTTTTCTAGGTACATTCGAACATCATGTATTGGGAGGAGATATTGCTGAAATTTTGAGACTAGAATCAATTGTTACGGTTTGCAATTTGCAATATGAAATTATGATTTCCTTAATAGGATAGAACTCTGTTAGAATGGAATTGAGGGTGATTTCACCTGGCATTGATTTGCATCAAACCCTGTAAACAGAGTAAAACATGGAAGGCTTTGACCTCCGTAGCTGTGTAGATTATGTGATGGAAAAGAGGTGGAAGGACTATAGATACGAGCTCCATCAATACTATAAGCAGTTCAAGTCAACAGAAGAAGCTCGACAGCATCCTTATGGAAATGTCACACAGGAAGATTGGGATTGGTTGTGCACATTCTTTGACAGCAAGTACTCAGAGGTACATATTTTTTCTCTTGATGATCCTTCTGATTGCGCTTATATGTTAACTTCTTAATTATCTGCAGAAGCGGCCTAAAATGAATCCTCAATCTCGAGCACGAGTCCCATACAAACATCGGGCATGGTCAAAATCCATTTTTAGTGAGGTTGATCATGAGGTACATTCATCAAAATTTTAGCTTTACCATTTTTTTTAAACTCAAAATAGAAGGTTTACTGAAGATGAATCCAATCAGGCGGAGTTGTTTCATGACATACACTGCACGGCTACATCACATGCACAGACAGAAGCACTGCGTGTAGAGATGGACGAGTTACGCTCATGGGTTCAGAATCAACAGGTGGAAGTGGATGCACTCCGAAATATAATTCAAGATCAGCAAGAGCGATTGAAGCGGTTGGAAGAGCGAGTCTTCCCTACAAATGAAGGCACTACCGTAGCTCAGCATCAGCAAAGTGCCATAGTTCCAGGTCAGGAAGAACGATTGAGGCGGTTAGAGGAACAAGTCTATGCTACACAGGATTCTGACGTGTCTGGTTCAGGACCCTCGAACATGCCTGCCCTTGAATAGTATAGAAATCTAAATTGAGATCTCAGTGGAATGTAGATCACGTATCATCATGTGAAGGATGGCAGATACTGCTCGGCAAGGGATGTAATTTATGTGATTTAATCACAGGACATAGCATGATACAAATAATTTTTGGGATTTAAAACCCCTTTGTTGTACAACTGCAGACCAGATACTGTAATCTCTGTTTCTCTTAGCTTCCGAATGTTTAGCCTTAATCCTTTTCTTCACTACATTGTTAGTTATCTTTTTTTTTACTTTGTTGAGGAAAAAGAATCCAAAGTTCTTAAGTAAGAAATTACAGGTGCAGTCTGGTTCAGATCTCACATTTGCTCGTTCCTTATAGGTAAGCAACCTTCCTGTTTTACATTTGATCTACCAAGCTTGCACCCTATATTCCAACTAGGCATTTCCGTATACACTAGTAAAATGGAGGTCATGTCACCATATGCACAGTCCCACATCAAAATTTCCTCCCCACAATTTTAGTTGATCCTGGAATCTGTCTAGCCAGAATAAAAGATTTATAACTTTTCGATAGCAAGCACGAGTTGCACATCTTTCAGCTAAGAACTAAACTAGATCATCACCAGAAGATATTATAGAGATGAAGTGACAATAGATGAAAATCAGAAAAGAAATAATTTCAAACCTTGCATGTATGTACGAATGATCATATCTTCAACTGGCTTTGCAATTCTAAATCTCGATATATGTGCCATTTTTTGTATCTTTGATGTCCAGGAAGAACAGGTCTGAGTCGAGGGGCAGTGGTACAATTTAAGCAGCAACATCCACCCAAATTCTTTACACAATCTGCACAGCATCTGAATGAGAGACACAACAACACAATCAGCTTAACTCATTTTTATGTAGTTATGAATTATGCCAAGTTCAAGAAGTCCAAAGTCCAAAATGATAATCATTACAAGGGATGTCACCAACCAAAGTTATAATAGAAATTGAGGAGGCATCAATTGAAATCTAAGTGATGCTCCTCTGCAAGTAAGATAAAGGATTACTAGGAGTCATAAGCATATACAATTAGACTATTTCTCTTCAGTTTGTCCAGAATATTAATGACATATAACAAGCTTCCAGTCTTAGATTTATGATTTCAACCATCTGAATTTTCTTTATATTTCCACTTATTGCAAAATCTGATGAAGATTGAAAACCTTCGGAAAATGTTGAGGGATCAACTGCTTTGTAACTTCTAAGATTCTCATGTTTAAGCAAGCATTTTGATGCCTCAAACTCTTACAAGTTATGTGCAAGTGACAATTCCCTTATATCCAGATTAAAGTTGATAAATTATTTATATAAGATGTTAGGCTCCATTTGGAACCCATATAAGGGCCTCTTTTGATTCAAGATTTCTAATTATTGAAAGCACAGACAAAAAAAATAACAGTCTGCAACATTTTTGTTAAAGAAAATAAAATAAAAAATATATTACACTGAGTCTCACTTGAATGTTAAACTTGGTACATAGAAGTACCTTTATATAGGCTAAAATAATAAATTAACATGAACTAGAAATCCTTATAAACCTAAAAATCCTAAAAAATTAGGAAAACCTAGTGAAACTAAATAAGTCTAATTTCAAGCAATTATGAAATCTATGGTTAGGTTTGGGGATACAAAGAATATTCAAAAACCCCTATGATTCTCATTTGATGCACAAACATGCAGTTCTCACAATTGGAACTGTGAGGAAGGTGACAAAACTCGAGGCCCAATATCTGCCACGAAATGGGTCTCTGGAGCAAAGTTATGTAAGGGACAAAAATTGTTGAAGAATATAAAAGAGGAAGAGAAAGAAATGAACTTACAGAAAGAGAAGGTTGCAGTCAAGATTTGCACAATTCCGATGCCTTAACTCATAAACTTGTGAACCACATATATAGCATTTAGCAAATGGATTTTCAGAAACTTTTACAGTCACACTTTCTTCACTCACAGCTTCAGGCTTGTAGGTCGAAGGTGGGAGAGAAAGACGGGAATCAAACACAAACAAATTCCCAACCCATTCTACAGGACCTTCATTCTCAAGATAATGAGAAACACCACCCTTCAAGGCATACAAATTCTTAAAACCACGTTGTCTGCCATATAAAATTGAACCATTCATAAACAGGCAAATAATTGAAGTTGCAGTGCACTTTATTGTCAAAGCAGACTAAACAGATCAACTTGGAGGAAGCATCATAGAAAGCAAAATTAAACCATGAATGAATCCAAATAGAGCTTCTAACCGGACAATTTACTTGATTACTTTTTCTACTTCTCATAACCAGGGAAGATTTATATCATCATCCAATGTATCATGCAACACAACAAATTCCTAGCATTTTCTGAAAATATCTGGATAACCTCTGCTTTCTGATTTCATGTGCTTTATAAGCCAACAAAAAGGATGTTCAGCACATCAAATTCAATTGTTTCCCATTGAGTATTGACAACTATGTTGCTAGATCCTTTGGAGTATTGTGAGTTTTGGTTTTTCCTTAGACAGCTTTGTTTTTGTTAGACATTTGGGTTGAGTAGGATGGCATTCGTTATGTATACTTTCAGGTGCTTTCTAAGGCTGGCCCTGGTTTTCATGAACGGTTTGTTCACTTTTGTAAATCTCCCATAAAATCAATTCAAGTTCTGTTTCTTACAAAGAATATCATTAACCAGTTCTTATAAAGAGGTCAACACAACAGAAGGAACCAGACCATTTGAAAGTAAATCCAGATTGATCTACTAAATTTAACATTTAAATGCAAACTTATAGTCACAAGGAGAACTCAGTAAAGCAGTCAGCTACCTTAGGATTGTTGAATATACATCACAACGAATACCTCCTGTGCAATACATCAAAATATCTGTCTTTTCTTTATCAAGATCTGCTAAAGGATCTGAAGCAACAGCCTGAAAAATGGAACATGTTGACTATGTGAAGACATTCATAATCATCACAGGAAAATCACAGAAATTAAAAATTTTCCATCATGGCCCGAATGTTTCTGAATATAGTATCCCCTCCAATAAAACCACAACTTGTAGGATTAGTTCTATTGATAAAATAAACTATTTTATCCAGCCTTAAGGTCACAACTGCTCATGCATTAGAAAAGAAGAAATCAACTGAATGGATGCACAGAAGTGGAGCCAGAAAAGGGCTACAACCCACCACTTATAATTTTTCGTCTCTCTTAATATTCTTATTCTTGTTGTTATTTCATTCATAATTGGTACTGTTCTTCATATTTTTACTTTTATGGTAATTCTTATTCTCTGTTGAAGCATAATACCAAAAGCTTAAAGTAATAGAAAAGAGTTTGACCATGCTATTTAAGTAATACCGTAAAGAACCCATGCATGCAAAGATAAGAGTAGAAAACCATTGAGGACTGCAGCTATTTTCAGATAAAGTATGGTGATTAGGCAAATTTTGCTGACTACTTATCCCTTGAATCCACTCTTTCTCCCAAAAAGCCCTAATTTTCAAGCTACTTCAATCATCAAGAACATGTAACTTTTTGTGAATATTAAACTCTAATGGATAGCATAAATGAAAGAAAACAAGAGGATCAAGTAATCCCAAAATAAGAGTTGGGAGGTTTCGAAGAGCATCCCAGAACAGCTTGAATTTCACAAATTCTTTAAACAGAGTTCAACCATACAGGCACTAAGCAAACCCACATTAAGCAATTATGTCAATCTTCCAATGCCAGCTGGCAGACAGAATTTCGAAATGGAAAAATACAATCAAGAGTGACTAAGGAGCAGATGGACAAACAACTTGCTCTAATGCCAAAAATCCTGCAAATGGCCTACACGATGCACTAATTCTGACTCAGAGTCTAGCAGATTTTAAGGCAAAGAAAATGGGGAAGTTCATCTAAATAATAAGAAGTAACAAGGCTGGGACTAAGACGGAGACACATTGAAGAACTATATCCAGAATAAATATCCAAATACGACTGTACAATAAATTTGATATTTTAATATGGATACTATCATTAGGCATCTTATATTTTCTAAGTGTCAAAACTAACATACATTTATAAACTAATTACCAGAGAACAGTTGTACTCGCATGTTCCATGTTTTAAATACAGTCACGAAATAACTAAGGTCGCCTTGCTTAGAGGAGAGAGATTCAGACTAAAAGTTCAGAATTTGATTAAAAGGCATAGATTACCATACCTCTTGCTCAGATATCCCAAATGAAGTGCTCCTAAAGCAGTCCACATCAGGTCGTCTAGTGCCTTTGAAATGACCAATATCCCACTCGTAACCTGAGTAAGAGTAATTACAACATTGTTAGAATTTAATAGCAGAAATTATGAGCATAGCATACTACAATGCTTCCATTAGAAGTAACTATCTGGGACTTCAGGAATTCATTCATCAGTCTCACAGTTTGACTGCTTCCTGAGACCGTATAACTGGTGATTGTGCAAATCTGACACCTAGACATATGTGCACCCCACAGCCACACTCAAGTCCATTGATATTGGTCAAAAATTCAAGAGCCAGTGAGCCACCAACAAGCAATCTCAAATTTAGAATAGGTCATTTTCCCCAATAGATAATAGTGTGTATCATGTTTATTAGAGTTAGCTATTTATTCCTAAATTCCCTGAATAGCCTTGAAGATTGGAAGACTCGGGCATAATTGCATAAGGCATCCCTGCCTTATATATTTCAACTAAGTAAACTCCAATTAATCTAGACCTTTCAATTACCCATAACCCTATACTCTAAGTACTACAACAGAACAAAAATCTTTTGTCTACAGAGCCTACCTGTTTCAAGTTGCAGGCACTGCACATAAAAGATGCTTTTTCAGAAAAACTGCAAAAATCTAATATGAAAGTAATAAAGCTTGAAATATGATATTAAGGTGTAGGGGCCAAGAAATACCATTTCTCACATCCAATAGAACAAAGTCCCTATTAAGACTTGAATCTGATGCTTGATCAATGCCCTTTCTTGCTTCCAATCTATTTCTCCATTCAGAAGGTGCTAATGGTGTTGCACGAGTTGAGGGGTCAAGCAGAGGAAGATGCGAAACACCTCTTTCCAACTAGAGAAATATAATTTTGTGTTAAGAGTGGTTCAAGCGCACACACGTATATGGGTACGGATGCAAACTCGCACCAAGATGTTCACATGCATACACAAAATATTATGAAGACTTCCAACTTTAAGAGTGATGAAAACTGTAAGAATCGCAGCAAGAACATTTTCACAACGGGAGGTGATTTGGTTGGAAAGTCTCTAGGGGTTAGAAAACATCAATATAAGAAATTTCATTGTTCTTTTTTTGGTGATCACACATAAAAAATGAAGAATAAACCAAAACACTTATATTTTAAAAAATAGAAAAAGAAAGAAGCACCAAAGTCATGATTAAGATATTCATGTAAAAAAGGAACTTCCAAGTAATACAGTAAAAGTCAACAATTCAAGAAATGTAACCTCATTATGAAAAAAATATTTATGATATGAGTCTAAAACTATTAAGATTCTCTAGTCATATAATAATATAAAAAATAAAGATGGGTGGCACTAGATTAAGGATCAGTAAAGGAGATGCCAGAAATAAAAAGATTCATATCATAAAGTAGAAACATCATGAAAATCATAGCTTGCCTGAACTAGGGAAGGCTTATAACGCAGCTTTAGTTTTGGAAAGGCATGCCCATTTAAAGCTGGAGATATCTGAACCAATATATCAGAAAATTTTTCATCTTCTCTTAACCACTCAACATAGGCAAGAGCATCTTTGGTTGGCCCACTGTACTGCTCAAAGTTGAAACAAATCAGAAGGAAGTATTATGACAGATGCTGATCAAGTGTAAGTAATTAGTACAATGGAACTAATACGCATCAGACAAGAAAGAACTACAACCTGTCCCTCGCATTTTCAAATGATACAATACCGGTCAATTTTTTGAGTCTGAGAAAAGATTAAAGAGGAGGAAAATAAGGGCAAGAGGAACTTAAGATAGAAACAGTACAGTCAACGCAACAAGATGTTGAATGAAAAAATCTACTCTATAGGTGCTTGCTTTTTGTAAGAAAAAGAGAAAAATTTAACAGATCCAGTTTAGGAAAGAAAAAAGTACCTGTGCATTAATCCCTTGTTCATTCAGATATACACGACCATGTATGTTGAGATCCCGATACTATAAGCAGAAAAGAAGGTCGATGAGAGTCGATTAGTTAGCTTGATCAATTAAATCTACCTTTAACAATTTTCACATGCTTTAGCATAGATAGATGTGTTATCAATCACATTAGAACTAGAAATTAGGAAAGTAGTCAATAGTAAAGCACATTGAATCCCTTTCATACATGACTAATTCAATATATGAAAGCCTCTCAGGTCAAATGCAAACTATGAAGTCATTTGATGCATCGGCTCCTACAAGACAAACCAGGAGAATGTCTCTTTCATAATAATGTTCCTTATTTCAAAAGGATCTCCTACACTCCTTAAAGTCTTAAGTCTACCCACCAGTACTAACCTTCAACCATTCCACAAAATGCACCATTAAACACAGTGAAATGCATCCATGCCATAAAAGCTCCTAAGAGGCATTGGGCAATCCACAATGCGAAAGGAGATAGTCAATGAAATCTAGCTCCATTTTACACATACAACTTCTATACTGAATAATGCAACTTCAATCCTCGAGCAACCGACCATCAAGGATTCGTCAGGTTACAATCGGTTAGCCGAGCTAAATAGGTCATCGAAGAAAGTACATAAACACCCAAACCTCCTAAACTAGAAATACTCCTGTTACTTCATATTTAACATACTAATATCTGAACCTAAGATCTTAAACCTAATCTGCACCCCATCCCCTTCACCACTCAAGCTAACACCAACTTCATAAAAAGAGCTTCGCTTATGATCACATTACGTATCACTACAAAAGGCTCCCCGTTGCCACGTTGTCAGCAAAATGCAGTACAAACTGATGACCAGCTATATTACACTAACATCAGCACATTGTCCATAGATAAATAAGGCCCAAAAGGACAACTTGTAAGGGATTGACGCAACAATTCATTCTCATTCTCAGTAAAATCAATAGAATTATCCCTGCTTTCTCTTGTTTTCTCAACAAACACAATTTCTTAATTACATATAACCGCAATAAATGAAAAAAAAAATGCAAATAATAAAACACATAACACAAATAACTGAACAAAAATTCAGAGTCTAACCTCCACGAAGGCAAGGTGTTTGGCAACTTCCTCTTCAGGATCTTTAATAAATACAAATTTATAAAAATTCACAACCACAAAATCACCATTTTCATAATCACCATCGTTATATCTCTTTGGTTCGCGTCTCCTGTTCTTCTTCTTCTCTGCCTCGTTTGGCGGTGGTAGTTTCGAATGAGCAGGTGAAGTTGAACAGCAACAGATTTTGAAATTCCAGCTCTGCTTCAAGTAACGCTTAGGATTTCTGCTGGCAATGCAGAGTCCTGTTCCGGTTGAGACGAATGCTAGCGATAATGAGCCTGCGGAAATTGCAGAATAAGTTGCCATGTTTTCTCAGGCCCCGGCGTCTGTTCTGGTTATCTATTGGTAGATTACTCTTCCAAGAACGTTAAACGGTGCGTTTTGTTTTATTTTTTAATATTTTTATGAAAAGTTTCATTTTTATTTATTTATTGTTTAATAATTCGTTGTATACTTGTATCGTTGAATTAATATAAGAAAGAAATAATATTTTCCATAAAGTGGAGTAATAACATCTAGTTCCCTAAAACTTCACTTTTTACATATAACACATAGTTCATCTATTAATACCAAATAGGTCCTTTTTATTGAAGCGACTTAAAATTCCTGTAGTGTTAATTGAACGAATTGAAGGAGATTATTTTGGTCAAAATTCAATATTATGAGGCATTTCTGATACTTCGATAGAAATAGACTCGTGATATTTCATATTTCTCATCTATTATTTGATATAATGAGAGGTCGACGCCAATTCATGGAGTAAATAAAGAAGGTAGAAAGGCAAGATTTGTGGTCCATATTAATAATATGTATAAATTTAGGGATCTGAATGTCATCGCGAAAAAATTTTATTTATTCCCTTTTACTATTTATATTTTATTAAATAATATAATAAATTTTGTTGCCATTAAATATTTTTCGTTAATTGCTAATAACTAAATAATGAAATAAATTTCTCATATTTAACAAAAAAAAAATAATGGTAGATCTATTTAATCCAATTTTATAGTTATATTTTTTAATGAGAAATTTACATAAATTCATAAAGTTTGAGAAAAATACAGATACTTTAAAAAAAATTATGAATAAATAAATTCTCATAAGTTTTAAGGCATAGAAATATATAATATGATGAACATTCATTCATGTGTCGAATTATTAAAACTGATTTAGTAACATAAATCAATTTCAGTAACATATATTTTCATAAATATTAATGGTAAAATGAATGTTTAATTGGTATAACATTGGACATCAAATAAGAGATGGTAAAGAAAACATGCCATGTTATATTGATAATATGCATTGACATATAAATGATATTATAAAATGTAGACATTAATAACATAACTATTAAATTGATATTAAAAAACATTAATAATGTAAACTAAATATTGAGGATTAGCAATCATAGTATTTATCATCTCTATCATTTACAAGAGATTCTCATTTTAAGTTAACGACACTAGTCTAATATTATATTTTATTAATACTACACCAAAGAAAGAAAAAAATTGATAATGTTAAACTTTATCAAATAATTCTCAAGTGAATTTATATATTTAAAAGAATATTAACTAATTTGTATGATAATCGATCATGATGACAATCATTTTTTTATGATAACTAATCTTTTAATAAACATTTTAATTTTAACTCATGATTATTTTTAAATTTAAAATCATCGTAACCTTGAAACTCAATCAAATATAATTCTTTTGGTTTAAGTAGATATTATTTTTATTATTTAATTTATATTTTTTCAGCATCTTGATTTTTGCCTCCCTCAAAAAGTATGGAATAAAAAATTTCACTAATAAAAACTTTAAGATTGTATTTTTCTTGATAAAATAAAATGGATATAGGAATAAAATCAACATATCACAGATATGGATAAATTAAGTAAAGAGCACACTGTATTATTTAATTGAAATATGAAAATTTTGTTACGATTTAACTAAATTATGGTATTTTAAAGAAGAATTAATATTTATTATTGAATAAAAACTTCATATTATATTTATAAGTTATAAAAAATGTAAAATTGTATTTTTTTCATTGATAAATCATGCATAGGTGGATTTAAAAAAATTGTTTGAAATATTCTACAATGTCTGTAATATTTTCGACAATATAACACTTTATTTTACTTTTATAAATAACACAATTACTATATTTCAATTTTAAAATATTAAACCCCTTGTCTGAAAAAAAAAAAAAGAAAAAGAAAAGTGGGTTAAGCGCAACGGTTCCTGATTAACTCATCCCCTAACCAAAGAAATCGGACGGTGCAAGTGAAGGCAGACGGTTCTTAGCATAATCAAAATACAGCATTTTGGCACAGTAAACCTTATGATTTAATGACACGTGGAGATGATATTGGGCAATTTCTGACCGTCGGATCAGCACCCAAGTAACAATCTTTCCCCAGCGCTTTATATCGAAGCAAAGGCCAAAAACCCCAGCGCCGCCTGGAGAACATTAACAAGCTCTCTTATCTTCTTCCCCAAATCCTTTATCCCCACTCAAAACCCTAGCCGAAGGTAATATGGCTAAAACCCTTCAATCTCTCTTTGGCTTTCCGGGTTTTGCTTGATTAACTGTTTTCTCTCGTTCTTATCTGTCTGTGTAGGGCAATGTGAGACTTTTTCCACACTTAGCTATTCTGGTTTTTTGCATTGTTTTCGGCATTGTTTATGTGGTCATTTAACGTTTTCTTATATCCCTGTTGTAATTTTTATGTGTATTTGTTTGATTGGGTTGAAGAATTTTCATTTTGTTTGTGTGATTGATTATTAGGGTTATGCATGTGAATATGTATTATGCGTTCGAAACGGGTTTTCTCTGTTTCAATTCCAGTATATATGTTTTATGTTTGTAGCTTGCTTGCATCTTATGTTATGTATTATCTAGTTGAGAATATCTACTTTGTTTTGGTTCATATGTTTTCTCCGTTTAGATCTTTTTATACTATTTCAGTCCAGTTCGAACTGGATGTCTGGAACTGGTCTTGTTTAGGAGTGTGTCAAAGTTAATGGATTTTCTAATCTCAAAACAATAGCAATTTAGTGTAGTCTGATTTTGTTTGCCTATAACTCACTTGAACTTTGGCTTCCAGTATTCACTTCATTTTAGTGCACTATATGTGGTTTTGCTGTCTGGGTTGGTTGTTGCAGTAAAGATATTATCTCACTGATTGCTTTCATTTCTGTCATGCCTGTCATGCAGATGAATGTTGACAAGCTAATGAAGATGGCCGGTGCAGTTCGCACTGGTGGAAAGGGTAGCGTGAGAAGGTGTGGAATTGTACTCCGGTGCTTAATGTTTTGTTTTGACATGAGCATATAGATGTTACTAAATTGTTGTTAGTTAGCATGATTACTAGATTTTTGACGTAGTTGTATGTTTGGTATGAGCCTTAGTATTACTTTATATTTATATGTTTTCTTTGTTGCATTATATCAACTGGTATGGAATCAAAAGAAACAGAAAAGAACTCCTTTAAACTCAATGGCTTGCTCTGCGTAGTGTGATTGAGGAGTAATCATTTGGTGGTTCTATATTGTGATTTCTACCCTTGTGCTTCATGTATTGTTTCACTTATAATTGAATTCAGAGATTCAGTGTGGTTTGGGTGGTGGCTTATGTCCTATGGCAACAATTTTGCTTTCAATTTGGAGAAACATTCAATGGCTTGCACCCTGTGTTATGACCTTGCATCAAACTCTTTGTGTTGCCAGTATATTCTTTTTTTAACATTTGCTTTCGACCACAGAAAGAAGAAGGCTGTTCACAAGACGACCACCACTGATGACAAAAGGCTTCAGAGCACTTTGAAAAGAATAGGAGTGAATGCTATTCCTGCAATTGAGGAAGTTAACATTTTCAAGGACGATGTAGTTATTCAGTTTAGTAACCCCAAAGGTAAAGCCAATTGGAACATTATATGGGACTGCTAATAAATTTCCCGCAGTTAACACACTCTTCTTGTTAACTCTATTATTAGCTAATGGATTCTTTGTTTCTTCTTTTCAGTACAAGCTTCCATTGCTGCCAACACATGGGTTGTTAGCGGTTCCCCACAAACCAAAAGTAAGCCTCTCTTTTCTTTTTATTCTGGGAAGAAAATATGCAACTTTGTGATGCAAGCTTTTATGCATGACGTGTCTAAATTTATGTGGAATAGTATTTATTTGATAAAGCATGTGTCCTTTGTATTTAGTTGTCATGAAATTGACATGAGAATTTTTCTTTGTACAGAATTGCAAGATATTCTCCCAGGAATTATCAACCAATTGGGTATGTATTTGGAATATTTCTATCGTTCAAATGATTATTCAGGTCACTTGTGGCAGATCTTATTTTCTATTTAATTATTTTCAGGGCCAGATAACTTGGACAATCTCAGGAAGTTGGCAGAGCAGTTCCAGAAGCAAGCACCTGCTGCAGGAGCTGGTGCAGCTGCCAATCAAGAGGAAGACGATGATGAGGTTCCAGAGCTCGTGGCAGGCGAGACCTTTGAAGCTGCCGCAGAGGAGAAAACAGAGAAACCTGCTGCATCTTAGAAAGGCTTTAGATGGGCTTTTGTGTTATTCTATATATTTTCTATGCTCTTTGAGGTTTTTATTTTTCTTCTTTTTCGAGTTAACTTCATCATGCTTTATCAGACCGCCCTGTGACACTAGATATTGTTACTTGAATTCAATGTTTTGGTCCAGAGTAAGTTTACTTCGTCCTGAAGTTCTTTGGTTTTGCCAATGGCTTGTGACAGAAGCAAGCACTTCATAAGTTACCAAGGAAGTTGTGGATTTTGGTCATTTTCCGTGTATAATTATTGTTGTAAGCCACCATAGAGCCAGATGATCTTCAATGACAGAAAGGCAGCCAAATATGTAGCCTGCATAAAACAGACTTCCAGCATGACTTGGTTTTTGCTTATTTTGGTTTATCGGATTGGTTTGCACTGCTATGCAGGTAGCTCTTTTCTTTTTTGATTATTCGGTTGGATTGAATCATGAATAGGATTATGTGGCGTGGCCATTGAATTGTTTAACGACAGCATTTTAAAATTTCTCTATAAAAATTATTGAGGCGAGTAGCAGGATTATAATGTGTACTTGAAAATTCGTTAAAATCTCTTGACCCAATTGATAACGATTAAGTCAGATTAGTTAGGGCCAAATGGCTGGGTGGGGGTACGGGATTTCTCTCCTCAACGTGAGGAAGGGGGTTGAGTTCACGGTTCCTAAGTAGATATTTGGAATGTATTGTAATGGTAGTCAAACAAACATGACCAAGACAAAATCATTAACATTACAAATTGAAAGTTACGCGCTAGATGGTAGGGTTGATCTTGGGCTCTATTAATATTAATAGATGCCCAAGCCAATAAGTGAAGTCACTTTTTAAAAGCTGTGATAAATTTCACTCTCGATCAATTGGAATATTCTTCCCATAGTCGCTTCTGACAAGGCCAAAAAAATCCCACTACAAACTGTATTCTTCTTCTTTTTAATTCCATTTTCTCTGCAGATTCCATGTCATCCAGGATTAAGTCCACATGATTTTTACATTCCACTGCTCATCGACGGCTATAAATACCTCCCAATTCCTCACCCTATTATAGCATTTGAAGCCAACCGGGTTGTAGTTGTTTTAATTTCCAGTTACTTCACAGAAATAATGGAGTTTCCTTCGAAATCTGTGACTCTGCTTCTGATGTTTTCTATGTTCTTTCACTCTGCAATTTCTGCTAATTTCACAGAACTGTTTCAATCATTTTGGGCCCCTGATCACATTGGCATTGAAGGAGACAATATCAAGTTATCACTCGACATTGTTTCCGGTAATGACATCCTACAAAATAACGGTTGAGATTTTTTTTTTATTAATGTGTTATTGTTATTATTATTATTTTGATCTGGAAAATGGAAAATTGGAAATAGGTTGTGGGTTTGAATCAAGAAGAAAGTATTTGTTCGGCAAAGCAAGTGCAAAGATCAAACTAGTTGAAGGTGATTCTGCTGGAACAGTCACGGCCTTTTATGTAAGATCTAACATTACATTACACACTGCTTTGTTTTTATTAAAGCTTGTATATATAGTGTTGCATGCTTCTGCCTTTTATATAACTTCTTGATCGAAGGTGATTTTCGAAAAGGAATATATTTTGCAGATGTCATCGGAAGGGCCAAATCACGACGAGCTAGATTTTGAGTTCCTGGGCAATGTTTCAGGGGAACCATATCTAGTTCAAACAAATATATACATAAATGGCACTGGAAATCGAGAGCAAAGGCATTCACTTTGGTTTGATCCTACGCTGGATTTCCATTCCTATTCCTTCTTCTGGAATCGCCAAATTATTATGTAATTAATTTTAATTTAATTACATCCATTAATTATCACTTTATCAGCTGTCACAGCTTCTATGTTCAAGCATGCATATGTTAAATTATTATTATTTTTTATTTTTATGTTAACATTTTTCATAAAATATACTGTAGTGCAATTTGAAATTCTGAGCTCAGATTGAAGTCCACTTCGATTTAAGAGAAATATACTTACACATGAATGCTAAAACAAGATTAATTAGCCTAAAATAGGTATTGTTGATATCAAGCTTTTTAGTTAATGTGTCATTATACAAATTAATCTCGATCCTTTACTTAAAATACTTTATTGAATACAATCATATCTACTAGCATTATAACTAGAGTACTGTTGGGAGCACCTTTGAGATTAAATTAAATAGAGTTAATGTTGGGAGTACCTTTGGGATTAAATTATATACAGTCGATTGTAATTTATTTCAAAGGTGACAAACCCACAAATTTGTAGGAATAATCCCCTAATACAGTAGGGAGGAGCCCTGCATAAACACATACCCTTTTAAGTTAGGGCGTGCTCTCTTACCACTCAAGTAGGACCTCGGTAGCAACTATAAATACTGATTAAAACTTACAAATTAGTTCAAATCATTTTTATTAACGATATTAAATGTGTCTATTCATATTTTCAGCTCTTGTTCGCTCATTTTTATTAATTTTTAAATATAAATTAAAACTTTTCGTAACTTTTCAACGTATGTGCATTATTATTTAAATATTTATTGTATTATATTTTATTTGTAATGATCAACCATCAATTTGTATTTATTTACATTAAAACGCAGATCAAAAAAGTATCTCAATTCTATACTTTTATTTTTTAATTACAAGTCATTCCTCTTTTTTCTTTCCATTTTAACTAAATACCATTTAGACCATACTCATTTGTTTAATTAACAAAATTAAGGAATATTATTTAACTTTCAACGTCAGCTTGATTTTCCTTTTCCCATGCATGCATGCCCTCCGCTATCCTAATCACCATCGTACAATTTTCTTTCTCACTACAATTTTCCCGGAATATTTTCAGGTTTCTCATCGATGGAGTTCCAATAAGACTTTTCACAAACAAAGAAGAAAACTTCGTGCCGTACCCAAAGAATCAAGCCATGAAAATCCGGGGCTCAGTGTGGAATGCGGATGATTGGGCAACACAGGGAGGACAAGTGAAAACAAATTGGAGTCATTCCCCATTTGTTGCGACATTCAAATCTTTGGAGATCAATGCATGCGAAATATTGTTGCCAGAAAACGATGAAAGTGTTGCCAAAATGTGTGGCCAGTTGGGGAAGTTTTGGTGGAACAAGCCATCTTTGAGCAAGTTAAGCAAGCACAAGAGTCACCAACTCAAGTGGGTTCGTGCTAAGCACTTGGTTTATGATTATTGTAAGGATAGAGCAAGGTTCAGTGAATTTCCAAGAGAGTGTGAGAATTAGAGAGATTGATTGATCCACTTCAAATAATCTATCATTTTTAGTGGAAATTGAAATTTATAATTATGTTTTAAGGAATTAAGCCTTCCTTTAGTATTGCGGGTTTATGCTTAATTTGAAAAAGTAAAATTGAAACTGTATCTAACAATCAATGATTTGACTGTAGAAACGTTAAGATGATGTAAGAATTAATGATAGAGATTTTAAAATGGGTATTGCCAAATAATGGATTATGGTAATAGTTTTTAGATTATTTTTACCTTCCCGCATTCTTAAAAATTTAAGGGCCTCCAATGAAATTTATCTTTCAAAATAACGTAAAGAGAAACGTGTCAAGATATAATTGGCTATCTTTACACGTCATCATAGAGACGTGGCTCAATGATTTTTGAGTCGACGGATAGAATTAGAAGAAAAGGCCTGAGAGAAAAAAGTCATGGAAGGAAGTAGCTCCTGCTTCGTCTTCAACTCCGTACAAGTCAGTGGTTTTCTATTCCCGTCGAACGACAAGTCGTTCTGCATGCCTCGTATCAAGGCGGAGTTGAAAGAACTCAGAGTTTGCACGAACCGCACTTGTCGAAGACAGGGCTCGCTGCAAATTGTTGAGACACTTTCCGGTCTGGCACCGCCAGGCGTCGCCGTCAAGTCGTGCGGTTGCTTGGGCCGGTGCGGAGCCGGGCCGAACCTCGTGGCGCTACCCGAAGGCGTTGTGATCGGGCATTGCGGGACCGCCGCGCGAGCCTCAGATATTTTGATGGAATTGTGTGGAAAGAGTGGTTCGGATGACGCTGCTAAGAGTATGGAAGCTCTTGCTTTGCGGAAGAGAGCGGAGACGGAAATTGAGAGGGAAAATTTCTCGGAGGCCGAACAGTTGCTCTCTCAGGTACGAACAAATGCTTTATAAATTCAGCATTTTTAACGGAAACGTTCTCATATTTTGTCTATTTCTTCTAGCAGTCTCGATTACATTTTTCCTTTCGACTCTTTATTGCCTATAACGGTGCCAATAACGGTGCCGTTTGGGAATGCTTTTAGTGGAAACTGCATGTTGTATAATAATGCTTTTTTCATTTGAAAGCAGCTGTAGAGAAGCGTTTGAAAGTGCTTTTTGAAAAAGATCCATGAAGGTTTTCCCAAGAACGTAAATTACTTCATTTGTCTGATAAAGAATACTACTTTGTATTCCAATTTTTTGTCCTATAGTAACTCTGAAATCTCTATACTCTTCTAGTGGATTAGAGTCCAACACTAGGCCCTTGCTGAACCTTATGATCTTCAGGACTGGAGGAGTTGACCCGATGATTTGTAGGAACAAACCACGAGCTTGACAACTCAAGTACAACCCAGAATTCGAAATGTTTGGAAAGTGATTTTTGAGGTCCAAAAGTGCTTCCAGCTGCATGGAAATGCTTTTGTAGCTGTTAAACTTAATCGAAATCTTGAGGTGTAACCAAATTGGAGTCATGGAATGTTTTTGAGGGGCAATACTGATGCCATGTTTGTTTTCTTAATCGGTGCAGGCAATAGAGTTGAAACCATTTGGTGGCATCCATGTTTTATATAAAGACAGGTTTGCCAAATTGAATGTTATCATCTACAAGATACTTTACATACTTCTTTGAGGGAAATCATTATGAAATTCAGCATGCTTATTTACTTGATTTTCTAATTCTATGCACAATAGGAATGCTTCCCGAAGCAAGACTTTGCTGCATTTACAATTTCATGGCTGTAGATTGACATGAACATTTTTTAGATAAACATCTGATTTTTGGTAAAACCGCATCTTTTTTAGGCACATTCATGTGCTAGGAATTTTAGGATGGACTGTTTGAAACCTAGAATATTTGAAAGAACACAAGTACAAAAAAAATTGAAGAAAAAAGAAAAGGAGGATAGAATCTTGTCTATTGCATGTAGGCAATCAAGGGACTATTGCACTGATACCTAATCATATTAGGGGTCCAATGCGACGAAAAATTACAGTAAGTTCTACCTAAACCTTGGCCCAAAGAAATTTTCATGGATTCTCTATATAGAGCAATAACCAAAAAAAAAAAAAAATGTATTCCATAAACAAAACTGCCAAAATATGGAAGAGAATACTTGTAAAACTTGCTCTATTTTTTTTTTCATCTTAATTTTGCATATCTTTTGATAAGAACAATAATGAATTTTGTGTAAAATCTTTTTCCTCTTTTCTCCTGGGTAAATTGACGACCTCAAAGAGAGTTATGTAGTTTGCTAGTTCTCTAATGCAAATTGGTATAGAATTCAGGGGAGAACCTAGAAAACTAAGTTGGCTTCATAATAACCTTAATAACAATAAACTAGGATTCTTATGTGCCTGGGAAATTCAGTTCAAGTTCAAAGTAAACCATAAATCTAAATTTCTTTGGTCTCTTAGCTTTCTTAAGCCACTTTTGTATATCCCTCAAAATCTGTAATTCCAATACGTGAGGACTTTTCATTAATTATCTTCCTATAAGATTTCTACCAACATTTGGTTTAACAAATACAATTTTCACTATAAACTTATCTGGAACCTACTCTGCAATTAAATGGGGTAGCTATGATTGAAGTTTTATAAGACTTTTCTTTTATTCAGGTGTATTGCGAAATTGGCAATGGGCAATTATTTTGGTGCTCTTGATGATGTCAGAGAAGCCTTGAAATTAGCACCACAGTACACTGAGGTCAGACCACTTCTTATTTTAATTTTGTAGAAAATAATTGCTCCTCAAATCTTGCTGATGAACTTAAATCTTGCTTGAGAGAGAAGTATGCTGGTGATTACATCTGGAAAAATCTTTTACATAACATTAGGTCTGGAATGAAACCTGCTCTATGATCTCATCAAATATCTTTTTAGATAAAATATTACAGAATGCCATACTATTCATTATAGTAGATCAAATATCATTGACGTATATCTACTGGCTTGAACTTTTCAGGCTTACATTTGCCAAGGTGATGTCTTTTTGGCAATGGACCAATATGATGCCGCTGAAAATTCATATTCTATATGTTTGCAGCTAGATCCTTCCATTCGTCGTTCAAAATCATTTAAGGTATCATCCACTAAGGTTCTGTTGTAACTGTGGTTTGTTACATTCTATGATGAACTCTTCCATTAAATGTAGATAATTGATGCATGCACTCCAACTAGTGAACTGGTGGTTGCCATAAAGCTTGCATAATTTGGCCCTTCTCTCTCTCTGCCTCTCAGGTTTTCCTTTTTAACTAATACTTTCTTATGTTTTCCATGCAGTCTCGGATTGTAAAGCTTCAAGAAAAACTCACTGCTGCAAATATGCCTTAAAATGTTGTGATGTTACTGAAAACACACGTGCATAAATAATCATCAATATTGTCAGAATGCTACTTTATAGCTCTGTTGCTTCCAGGTTGTGTCCTCTCTCCAAATTATCTTTTAAACTCCCTTTCCAAATCTTGTTCTACACATCAGTTAAAGTATCTTATTTTACTTGGCAAATCTCTTACCTCACTTCAGCATGTTAATGAGCTTTCTCAGGGTTTAAGGATGGTATAACAACAAATAGTTTACACCATTTTCATTACACATTTGATCAATAATGGTTTTATCACTGCTTTATCTCATTGTCTAGCTACTTGGGTGCAAAACTCTATTCCTTATCTAGCTTATGACAAGGTACAGTCCTGAAGTGAAATGAACCCATGACTAAGTGCATCCATAATGCAGGAAGGTAAGCAACAAGCTGAGTAGTTCTTGTAATGTGTACATTGAGGTCTTTCTTGGAGTTACTTATTTATACTTTTCAGTGTTTATGTTAATTTAGATTAGAATTCCAGATGTGTTTAGTATGTGCTGATTTATAGCTTTCTTGCTTACTAAACCAGAAAGCAGGCAGCATTTAAGTAATCATTCTTCAGCGTTGTGTATTTTCATTTCCTCTTTCACCGTTCTTTTTTTTTCCTTTTATATTTTTCCTTTTCCTCCCAACTCATAATTTCTCTCTCTCACTCTCTCTCGGAATAGTGGCTACTGCAATGGGTTCAGGACAATTTTGGATTTTTTTATTTGGTGATTAAATCTAGAAAATTATGGGATTTCGTTGCTGTTTGTACCTTTTCTCTCTTTCTGGCTTGGTGATCAGGTGTGGAGTATCCTGGACTGGTAGGATTTCATTACAAAAGATTTAAGACCATAATGCCACATTCTGTTTTTATTTCACTGTGATGGACATCAAGATAGCATTTTCATTTATTCTGGCAGTAACATAGTTCCTAGTTTCCACGTCATCTATGGAGCTACATTGATGCTCAGCTTCTGACCATTTTCACAGTGATCATCTACTCCACAAATGTACCAACTTTGGCCAACCTCTGATAAAACTACCAAGTCACTGCCACTGTTAAACAGTCTTACATATTGGTCTTTAGCGCACACTTCATATGCAGCTGAATTCACTTGCATTACATTGTGCAAGTCTTTTTCATAGTTGAACACTGTCAGAAAACAATAGTGATAATTAGTGTTACTTGTCTGTATCTGGCAACTTTTCTGATAAAACATGCTCACAGTATACAACTTTTTGTCTTACCCCTCTCTCTCTTTCTATAGATAAATACATAAATATATAGATACATACACCTGTGTGTGAAATTGAAAACTGGGGCATCTGGTAAAACATGCTTACAGTATACAACCTTTTGTCTTACCCCTCTCTCTCTTTCTATAGATACATACATACATATATATATATATAGATACATACACCTGTGTGTGAAATTGAAAACTGGGGCATGCAAATCACTATTGTATGTGAATCCTACGCTTACCTAGAACATCACCAACGTGAAATTCTTTTCCCCGAGCCCAGTTGGTGGAATCGGTGACAGTATTCCAGCCATCACTGTCTCCAACAACATGGGTTGCTCCTCTTACTTCAAGCATATTAAGGAATGCAGTGAAAGCAAGGTAGAGAATGATCATACTGGAGAAACGGTAAGCTTGGAAAACCATAATTTTTTTTTTCTCCTTACTAAAAATGATAAACTGACACTGTTTAGATAGTTATTGATCTGCAAATGGTTGTTCTCTTTCGTAAATATCAGAAATATGAGTGAGGAGGCTCACAGTATTCTGATGGTGCTGTGATTAGGTAGTCATGTAAATTATGTTAGATGTCTGTTATCATGATATTAGTCTCTATGACAATTCCCGTTGTTAAAAAACAATCCATGTTGGCATTGCAACTTAGCTGAGTTTATTTTGATTACATTAGCATATTCTCTCCTGCTGATGTTCTTATATTTTCCAAAATCTGAAACTCTTAACATGGCATATATGGAGTTGCTGAGAGATGAATTATAATTTTTGTTGTTTAAAAACTGTGATACGATGAGTTGTGGATACAGATTTTCCAAGAAACTCGAAAGTCTGTAGATGAGAAGCTTAAAACTTGAACTTAAACCTTGGAAATGTGTGATTTTAGGGATATTTGGGTAAAATTTCTTGCGGTTGAAGGTTTCTTCAATACCTTTTGGCCCAACAAGGAGACCAGCGTTTATTGTAATGGATCTAATTTTATTTTCACACTTTTAGAGAACCTTGTATTATTAAATAAATAAAAATACTGGATATAAAATCTGATTAATTCTAATTTTTTTTTAAATTGCACCTTAAAAAAACAATTAAGACACCCACTTTAAATATTAGTCAATTACAAGATGTATCAACGTTTATACACAAACCTTACCTTCTAGGGAGAAGTTTGGTCGATTTTAGCATAGAAAATTCAATTTTTGTCATAACTGTACTAAATCTAGAGATTGTTGCAATAGAAATTTGATATGATATCAGTCACTGAAAGAACCAGAAAAGAAAAAGAAAAGTTAGTAGTCACATGCTTGGTTTCATGAACTACGGGGTAAGCATAATAGACACATGATTAGTTTCATTCACTAGAGAACTTACGATGCACTAAAGAACATTCATACTTCAATTTTTAGCCCAAGGCAATGTCCACGTGCTAGGTTTCATTAACTACGGGGTAAGAATAATAATAAATAAATAAGAACAGGGTTTGCAATACTCTATTAATCCTTCTTTGAAGTACTCTTTTTTAAAGTAACACTCCATTAACTTAAAAAGAGGGGACGAGGAAATTGTTATAAATAAAATTTAGAATTTACAATAACGTGAAGGATATTAGCTTAAATATACTTTTAAGTCTATTGTGGATTTAGTTTAACATCACAAGTTTGATGTCTCACGCTATATATGTCATATCACAAGACATAAGTATTGGTATATAGACATTTATCTTTTTTCTAAAAGATTTTGCTACTTAATCAAACCTATTAAGCTCGGATAATTATATTAATAATAAAAATCTCACTCCTCAATTGCAATTTGTAAGTACTAACTCAAGATAAAAAGTAGCTTGGCATTAACAATTTAACATCTATCATATATTCATTATCCATAAACCCTAAAAAAGAGGAAAAAGAAGCCGTTAAAAGGAAATGATATGTTTCATATTCATATCTAATCTAGTCTTCTGTAGAATTAAAGCTTTGGCATACGCAGCAGAAATATGAATATGATCAAAGATTCAAGCACAACTTGGGTAAAGCCCACAATTGAACAACTCTGCCTTCTTCATTCTTTCCCACCACTTTGATCCCTTCATTTTCTTACTTGTTTTCTTCTGCAACCTAATTTTCTCCAATTGCAAACAGCTTTCCCAATCCATCTTCTCCTCCTTATCCATTCTGCTGCTGCCGCAACTTTTCTCATGTTCTTTCGCTTCCTGTTCTCTCTTCACAAGCATTTGATAATATTCTTTGTTCCGTTTCTCCAACCCATATATTTGTTCTTGTAAATCCTCTATCTTTTGGCTAAGTATGCAAACCCTATGATCTTCTCTCATCCTCAACACACATCTAGCAAGCTCAGCTGCTTTTCTCTTCATGAACATGGCGTCGGATGCTAGCCCTTTGTTCTCTTCCATTAGAGAACTCACTTTGTACCCCAACTTCACATTCCATTTATCAATAAAATCCTCTCGGATTCCAACAAGTCAAGCAAGTTCTTCAATAATTCTATCTTCTTTGAAGATTCGTTGCTGAGTTGATCCATGTAATTCACTTGGTTGAGTAGTATATCATTTTCGACATTCTTGGTCACAAGTTCAGCAACTATGCTATCAATGTTGGCATAATTCTGTGGTGCAACAGCGGTAGCAGCAGCCATTGTTGATTGTTGCTGGTAGGAAATGGTGCTTTCAGCATCTGATTCAATCTGGCTAATCTCAGTCCCACCATTTTCCTGACATTCGTCGCTCTGATAATCAACATCAGAAACTGATGTGATTTCGGAAGAGGAGTTTCTGTGAAAATGCTGCTTGTGTTTACGTCGTGATTGTTGGCAGCGATCCAACAAGGTGATGTAGCCATTGTATAAGTCTTTGAGAAGGGCAAGAAGCTGAGGGCGTTTCTGGTAGTACCATTCAGCTCGTTCTGCAAAGGTGTCACCAGCGTTTTCTTCTTCAGATATGCTGCTTATAAGCAACATCTTCATTCTATCTTCAACGTCTGACAAAGACCACCAAAAAATTACAGGTTCGAAAGCCATAAGAAAGAAAAATGGTACCTATCAAGTGTAAGATTCAAGTACAACAGGAAAAAATATATTTCCTTACAAATTGCATTTTAACATTTAACCATATCAGACGTCGGGGAATAATAGAAGAGTAGCATCTTTTTACAAATTTTCCTAAATTACAGCTTACATCTCTGAAGTTTATATAACATTCTTGATGTTACAAGTTAAATTGTAATTTCCTAAAATGTATTTTAAAACTTGAAAAAGTAGTGACAAACTTGAAGAATATCATATGAAGCTGAAAAAGCTTACCATTATTGTAGTTTGACATCATATGCGTTGCATTTAACGTTACAAATTTTATATTCAAATAATAATAATACATCAATCAAATTCTTTCTTTTTTTAAAATTGTAAACCTAATTATCGATAAGGAAATTATCGGCAACACGTGAAGTACTGACGAAGTTTCAAATTTTTCTAGCGAAGTGACAAAATATGATTTAAATGTTTGTACAAACAAGTATAAAAATTTTTCTCAAAATTGTAAATTCCAAGAAAAAAAGGACGAAAATGCAAAGAATTTGAAAGTTGAAATGTAAGAGTAATTTTCTGCCTTCGGGGAAGTTTGGTTAGGTAGGCGACATGGAGGCCCACGCCTGCAGTACAATCTGTGCTTGCAGAAGGACCGGCGAGTGTTTAATACGCGCGTACGGTGGCGCGTAATGAAATGAAGAAGCATAGGTGGTGTTGAAAATTTGTGCAAAGAGAGGGATATAGAATAGAAAGGTCACTGTTTAGAAATCAGATGTTTACTGCAACAAGGCAAAATAATTTTGACGCGTGACTCATCGAGAGGGAATTTACACTGTTTTGAAATTTTAAATTACAAAATTGGTAATATGCTCATTTAGGAAAAAATAGAATATGATTGTAATCCACAAATGAAAATACGATGTTAATATAACTTATATCAACAAAATCTAACTATGTTACAAATGTAAATCACATGCTCTAGTAACTCTAAAAAGAAATAACAGTAGAAGATATTATCAATACGACACCGTTCTAATTCTCTACTACTGTATCCAAGATTATTGCACAGATTAAAAATGTTCCGAGACAACAACAATAAGATAAAAACAAATCATGATTGAGGGCCAGAACGCAACAACTGGCAATGGATGGATTAAGAAGGATTTTATGGAGTATGAGTAGCCGTACCAACGAGTGCTGGCAGAAGCCATGATTGCTCAACACTGTATAATCCCCTTGGCGGAGATGCACCTTTCTCCGCCGTCTGATCAGCCACTGACATGCCGAGCCTACCGTATTAAATTGCTATCAAAATTGGAAGACAAAGTGAGTCTCAATATTTTCCAAAATGTAAGGATCGCATTTAAGAGGAGGACCGTACAAACAAGGTGGAAAGAAGAGGAAGAAGAAGAATAGAAATGGCACAGAAGCTTTGTTAAAGCAGAAAGAAACATAAGCGCAGATCTCGATGATGAATTTAATGTAAATCAAATCAATACTATTAAAGGATTCATAAATGCGAAAAATCTCAACATTCAGGCGTTCGAACAGTGATCACCAATCACCATAATCAATCCCCATGCGGCTTCAATTAGTATTTGATTATATTCTTCTCTTTTCCGTTCTTTCATTTTTTTAAATTTAGTTTCAGAGAAACTGATTTTCTCAGTAAAATGGCAAAGGAAGAAAAAACTTGTGTTAGAGAAACAATAATTGTTCATGTAATCTCTTTGGCAGCCGAGAAAGTACAGAAAACTTTCTGAAAAAGTTAAAATCGTGTATTTATGAATACACAAATCAAACTAGCGCTGAATTTACGGTATACAAGATGGTCAATAAACCGATAATAGCATTTCCGAATATAATATGCTTGGCTGACTAGAAATGGCAGGAAATTTTCTGTGAAAGCTAAGAAAACTATAAGTTTGTAAAACAAAAGGAAAAATGACTGACAGTGTACATGAGATTCTAAACGGAGATAATATTTCCGAATGTAATCTGTTTTTCTGCCGACGAAAGGCAGAAAAATTTTCTGAGAAAGCTCGTTTATGAACACAAAAGGAAAACTAAATCACAGTATATAAGCATTGGTAGTTCCTGGGACAAAAAACGTAACAACATGAATGATGACATTCAACTTAAGGAAATTTTCATTTTCTCGGAAAGCAAACAAAGTAGGAGAAGAGTATATTAAAGAAAGCATCGTACCGTACCGACAACTCTCTGCGGAAGAAGCCAGAGAACGTCAACGGAAGGAAGGCTTGTTTTATGTGAATTGCTACAGAGGTTGAGTGAGAGGGACGGTGAAAGTTGAATATTTGAAAGGAAGGGAAGAAGTCATATATGTACAGTGACGGAAGAGATTGCTCAAAATCCGCCAGAATGATTTTGAGATTGACGCATCAGATTCCGACACGTGGTTTGTCAGTGATTTCTGATGTCCTGTTTGATTTCAAAATCAACTGTTCATCTGCGGTGTGTCATGGACTTACAGCGTAGACGTTGACTGGGCCGGCAGACCCATAAGTTATAACACCATCGAGGCCCATGTGTCGCCTTAATGGGCCCTAATGATGTCCTTCTAATCTACCATTACTTTTGTTAATTATTTTTCACAAAAAGAAAACAGTATCTACTGTTGACTTTTATTTTAAATCATACCCCGTACATATTCACTTCAAAATGATCTAATTGTGAAATTGATAACTTAAAGAAAAAATTTTAGATCGAAATTGTTCGATTGAACACTAGAATTTGTTTGAAGCAACATAGTTCAGTCCTACTCCCTTAACTAGATAATGGAAGTATCCTTGACTTTGCCATAAGAAGAAATGGGAGACAATTTCGTTAGTTTTCCTATCTTTTCATTTAAATACAAACTTAAACAGCGTGCAAAAAGATGTTTTGACATCAATGGTTATCGAAAGTATAAAACAGGTTCAAAATAACGTCGAGTACATTAACATAACTCTACGTGAACGTACTAGAAATATGAAAATAAACTGGAGAATTGCCTAAAATATTTTGAACAGGCATGATTAACAATGCAAGTTGTTTAATTATTTTACATAAGCCTATAACAGGCATCATTGTCGATTTACTGCAATTTCTAAACAATTTGGAAAAATTGTTCAAAAAATAAAAGGAAAAATATCTAAACATTGACAAGAATATAACTTAAAAGACAATAAAATTGTAAGCCTTATCGTGGTATATATTGTAAAGCGGGACAACAATGTATCAACTCTAAGATTGCATTCTCTAAAGTTGTTCAAACATGATTGGATTACAGACACGGATCTCTATGAGTATCTAGCTATAATGTCAAATTACCCTTCTCGCTCTCTTTCAGAGGATAGGTCTCAAGCTCAATCCATAAGGGTCAAATTGTGACCCTGAATGGGTGGAGTCTTCATCCCCGATTGTCTAATTCATCAAAATCACCAGATAAAAATGAAAGTATGGAGGACAAAGAAAAGGCTGTTCTAATAATGCCAATCTGGTATGCGCTAACTAACCACTTAGAGAGCAAACCTGGAACTGGGGAAGTGAAACCATATAGGGCAGAGCCAGAAAGGTAATTAGTATAGTATGTTACCATTCGTGCAGCATTTAGGAAATGCATTTGGTGTTTGCATTTGAATAACAAATACTTTCATGGTGTGATAGCAATGGAAAGCTACTCCTGCTGAGCCCCATATCGGCATTTAACTTCCTCCCCTTCTACAAGCCTCTCCACTGCATCTAATGGTAGGCCAACCAGCTCGAGTGTCTTCTCCCACACTTTATAAGAAGTCTCGAGGTTGTGTGCTTCTTCAGAAGGATTTGTTGGACGGCATTCTTGAGAAATGAATGGGCAAACAGGCCAATCATCTGCTCTTAACAGATCACAATATTCCTGCATCTGAGGATCAGTTGCTGAGAAAAGAGTGCTCCTAGAACCTGCATTAATAGAAAATCATGCCAAAGTTTAGCTGGTAATCGTTTTTATGTATTTTTATCACAACTTCAACTTCAATAAGAGACACTGGCAATTGCAAGGCATCAGAGAAAACGACCTCTTAAAATCAAAGGAATTATAAACCACCATGCAGTTGAAAATACATAACACATAACTAGTGTATAAAGAGACTTGCCTTCTTGAGGACTAAAGATAAAATATGGTATGAGATGATAAGCAGCTTGAACAAGCTTAGACAGATCTCTTGCCTGCAGATTAAAGACAAACCATAAACATGAAATAGATCAATCTAGCTTAAAAAATATTGCTACTATAAGTGCAAGCCTTAGCGAATCACTTGATTAGATATCATTTTTGATAAGCAAATTTAGGGCTGTCAAAACATTGCAAAACAGAAAATTTTCAATTAGATATGCAGGATTTCAGTAAAATTTAAATGAATACTACAGGCCTTTTAGGTGTTGCCATTTCTTTTCTATTTTCAATTTTCTCCTTTTACTTCCCAGGGACATGTTTGATAGGTTTGTTAGTTTTTTGTTTCATGAAACAGTATTCAAAATGTGGGGACAAAATAAAATGTATCATCAAATTCTTTTGACAAGAATAAGACCAAGGAAAAGCGTGCAATTCTATCTGACACACATCAGAAAGATCGAAACCATCAACCAACATCTTGGCACCATTCTCACTCTGTTCTCACACAAAACCGCTGCTATTATCAACCATGCTTCGACCATCAAACTACTATCACCAGCCCATTAGCTGCTGATACTGACCACCACCTTTATAATACTATCCATCATTATGACCCCACTACCATCATCACCATTGCCAATACTACCAACCCTCCAACAGTAGCTCACTTCATGAGCAGTGGTGCCAGCCAGGCATCAACACTTAATGCTACAATTTTTCACATCCACCGACTGCCATGACTATCCTCATCACTTCCACGGTCATCAACCTTAACTCTCATTGTTGCCATATCTACTACACCATCACCTTTCCTTTCTCTCTTTCTCTCTCTCCCTCACACAGACACACATACACACTTTTTTAAAGGAAAAATATGACTATCAAACTTGCTCCAAGCTTAAAGAAAACAGGTTGCTCTGGACATTATGATAAACTAAAGAACTAGCAATGTTCTCATATCTTTCGATTTGGAATTATAAATTACATAAAAAACATTACCCAACAACCAAGACACATGCAAGTCTATGCAAGTGATATTAGTTGTTCACATAAACAATCTTAACCTGAAACTAATTTTTCAGTTTGCTGAGAAATAAAGATGAACTTTTCATAGCCTTGTGTAGGGTAATTATGCAACCAAAGATCAATAAGTTCCGAGTCTAGGAACTCCACAATACTTTGATACCACTAATAAGATGCCAAGAGATTTAGGAATGTAAATAAGAAATTCTGCCTTTTTTGAGCACTACACATTCTCTTTTCTCTTTTTTCTTTTTTTCCTCTTTTTTCATGGAAAAACCATAATGCCTTTTATTGCCCTCAGCAGATTCTGTAAAGCATTAATTGCACAAATTATACTCATTATTGGATTGCTTACACTTAGGGGTGAGGAACACAAATATGAAGAAATATGCAGAGTAGGTATATTACATATAACATATCAATATCCTTTCCAAGATAGTTACAGAAATTGAGATGCAACAAGAAACTTACAACATTTGTGTGGACAATTCCAGGTGATACACATATTACATTAATGCCAGCTTCGGCAGGCAGCCGCTTTTGAAGGATGCTACTAAACTTAACCTGCAATCCAAAGGCCATCAGATTGTTAGTTCTTTCTTTGCAACCTAGAAGTATATAATGCAGGATATGGAGTATCATTATATGTGATTGTACAGCTTGTATTTATTAATGATTGGATTTTACAAATTGATAGTAATTGGACACTACAGCAGAAATCAGAAAGAAAAAACAAAAAGAAATAGACAAACAAAATATACATTGTTCTTGCAGCCTAATGTCAACAACATAAATGGAATTACTTATAGCATTTTTCTAATTCAGTGGGTTATAGTTAAATTTAAATGTCATTAGTAAAGAAGAAAGTTCTAATACAAATTCCGTGACTTCAAAATGGAAGTCAGCACAAAAAAAAAAAAAAATGAAACAGCTGAGAAAAAATATTACTTGAAAGACCAGAGTAACTATTATATGTTGAAATTAATATTCTATAATTTTTTCTAAAATAGAAAGTAATTTCCAAGTTTTCTCTGCTATAGAACTTAGCTGTAACCGAATTGATTCTGCAGAACACAGTTCATCCAATGAGCCCCGCAAGCCACAGAAAAAAACCCCACATGTACCAAAAAATAGCTCCTCAAGACAGTTATCAGACATAGCTTTGCATAAATCAAGGGGTGATTCCCGTTTGAATTACTGATATGCATAGTTTACGTTAAGGCTTCACAGCTTTAGCCAAAAGAAAACTCAATTTATCCATTAGTTTGTTTCAGTTCTAAATATAGAACTTTATCAGTAGTTTGATGATAGCCGATGTATACGTATAAGTAAAGCTGTGTGTGCATGTTATAGATATTGTCAATTTAAAAATAGGGACTAAAGAAACAGCAAGAAAACTCATAACAGATCATGTTAAAATGAAAAATTGTCTACCCATTTGTTAGGCTGTGACTGGAGTCTATAACAAACTTTTTATTCATATAATAAATGAGGACAATCCCTCACACTATGAATGACCAGTAAAATTACAAGATAATACTACTGATATCAAGCTGAATAATTCAGTAGATAATTTATGGATATTTAAAAGCAACCGGCCGACAAATGTCCACATTTTCATCATCAAATTTAGTTGAAAAGAAAATTAAATAAACTTCAAAGAAACGCCAAGTTTCAGTAATCAAACTCTTGAAATAATTAAATTTTGATTTCTAACTTCACCTGAGCTAACTTGCTGCTTGAGTATCCCAATAAGCTTGTAAATTTTCTCTTCCCAGAAACTAAGTTCATGTCTTCTGTATCAACAAAGCCAACATAATGCATCTGCAACCAAAAATCAGTACAAACTAATTTCAGACACACAAGGGAGATAGTTGGAAAGTAAAAGCATGACATGTACTTACATGCAATACAGTATATCAACTATTAGTGCACTATGTATGATTAACCATTGTCTTTTATTCCTTGTTTTTCTTACAAGTTAACCATCTATTCAAATGTGCATATGGACTCAACAAACATTTAATACATCTAACAAAGAAGAGAAAATTAGGAACCTATAAACAAGTCATCCACCAAAGGCAATCCTTTAACATGGAACTCAACACTCGAGTCAAAAAATTGCCTTCAAACTTGAATCTTTCATACTAGTTATAACATAATAAATTAATTAGAAAAGCTCCAGAAGACCGAAACAGAAAGCATTCCTAGTCCACAAAAAGTAGACAGGAGAACATAAAAAATAAGAATGGAACATTCAAGTTTATCTAACATTCAAATTATTCCTTAAGTATTCCTTGAAACATTAACACAATTAGGATTGGATAACCAAGTAAGAGTTTCCTGGATCCATACTTCATAGAGTTAATAGAATTCTGTAACACAATTAGGATTGGACAACCAAGAGTTTCCTAAGGATCCCAGACTTCATACATTTAATAGAATTCAGTATGAAGGCTATAACTCTACAATTCCTCCGAAAATATAAACTCTAAAACACAGTGGAATATCATCCGAGCAATGCCACTAACCAGAAATTATACACTTATAATGAGATTTTAGAGAAAGATTGTAGCTCATAAAGCTATACAGGATGGAAGAAGTGAAAAAAAGAGCGACCTCAGAGAAACTTAGTTATTCGAAATATACCTTCCTTCAACACCAAATGACTCATTTAACATCAAATTTTTTACCCTTAATGAGAAAAGATTAAATCTGAGAAATAATCTGATAGCCTTTCTTTTTAGATCATTTAGTAGATAGAAAAGTTAACAGAGGAAATACTATGATGGCAGATGTTGATGTCAAACACTCCAACAACAATGTTCAGCTAAAACTCCATAACCATGTATTCCAACATTTTCAAGGCCATGACCATATTCTAAAAATGTATATTTGACTTGATAAGTAGTACCTGATATGACTCTAACATTCAATGTACATACAATAAGAAGGAATATAACATTCAAATGAGCTCATGCACATGCATGCAAAAACACATCAATTACGGAACTTACGACTGAATTCACATTAATAATTCGACTTGGAGAGCCTCTAATAAGTGATGGCAAAAGCAAAATTGAAAGTAATGCTGGAGCTAGATGATTCACTTGCATGTGCTCTTCATACCCATCTTTTGAAAATTTTTGTGGTTCTGGGTACAGCAAAGCAAATTATGTCAGTGATGATACTAAGCTTTCTGGATATACGCAATAAACATCTTTGATTGCAATAGCTTATATGGGTGCCACAAAATAAACTAAAAATTTCAACTATTCCATTGAGAGCACCTAAAATTTCAGTAATAACTAGCACGGTTAACAACAATAATTTATATCTACTGCAAATGAATATCCATTAGGCATTTAAGAAAATTTTTTGCAGTCACTAAACATAAATTGACAGAATAAATTACTCACCAAGAAGCTCTGAGAATAATGCTATATATCTCCAGGACATTCTTTTCTCAGAACATGATACTAAAACCCAGTATAATTTTATTTTTTAGGATTCATATATGGCCTCTGATTTTCTCAGCCTATCATCTCTGTGCAGCTATCAAATATTAGCATTATTTACAGAACCAGACTTCAGAACCAAGGAACTATAGCAAAAATTTGGAGATGCAACTGCCTAACACCAGATTGTCTCCTAGACAAATTTTAAAGCAACATTTGTGACCTAAAGCATACACTAGAAGGCTTAAGTACGCTATTAGCAGAAAAAATAACTTGTCACTCACAACAATTCATTTGTGGGCCAAATCAGACATTTTATATAAATGATAGAGTTGCATCTAAAACTGAAAATATCCTATGGATTGACATTACAGATACAACTAATCCTCCAAATAAAAGCATGCAAAAAGTGAAGATATTAATCAATTATGAATAAGTGAATATAAAATTTGCCACAAACCAGAAGGTTCATGAAAATAAGTAACACAGAATCAAGAGGCGAGACATCAAAAAGGATGTAGAGTTAAACCATGGAATGGTAGAAAAGACCAACCTCCAATAGAAAATATTCCTGCATTGTTTATAAGAACATGCAAAGGTCCTAAACGTGCATTCCATGCCTCAGCAAAGCGAACGACAGAATCCAAAGAGAGTAGGTCAAGTTCCATTGCCTTGAGTGAAAAAAAATTATCATGTCATCCATTTTGAACTGAAGTATCAAACTAGATAGTGATGTACACCTAAAAAGGAATATATTCAATAGCCAGCATTACTGCTAGAGTTATTATAGTTTCTGCATGAATATTTATCATTTAAGACTGCAACTGAGACTCGAAAGCACTTCATATTTCATAATGTTTAGCGGAACATACAAATTTAGAATTAAAAAGCACTCAAGTTATTTTCAGGAGAAGTACTAGATAATTGCTTTTCTAGGAAGTTCTTTCCAATCAAGAAAAACATTTTTAAGGCGCTTTTCCAGAACGTACTTTTCCTCAAAAGTGCTTTTGTTTCAAATTTGTAATGTTTGGCTGAAAATACAAATTTAGAATATAAAAGCGCTTTGAGAACTTTCAGGAGAAGTACTTGATAATTGCTGTCTCAAGAAATTCTTTAAAATTAGAGAAACGCTAGAAGTGCTTTTACGGCAAGCACTTTTTGTCAGAAGAACTTTCTGCAAAATGATTCCCAAAACACACCTTTAGGGTGGTTAACAAATGAAGCAATAAAGAAAACACAAAATATAATATAATATAAACATGTTAAATCATCATTTCTGCTATGTTTCAAAGAAAAACACTTGGAGAATTCAACTACAACAATTTCCACGTTAGAATTATGCTGAAACGATTAGAAGCAATTATTAAGTACCTCAATATTTAGAGGGAGACCTCTTCCAGACCATTCCTCCTGCCATTTCTGAATTAATTCATTAGCCGCCTTTAAGTTCCTCACGGCCATAACAACATGAGCTCCCGACTCCGCCAATTGCCTGCTAAAAAAGAAAAATTAGAGCTCATTCAACAGCAAACAAACTTAGATAACTCAAGCCGGTAACAAACGGAAAGAACAACACAGTACCGGGCGATTTCGCGGCCGATTCCGCTGGTGGATCCGGTGACAATGCAGGTGAGATCGTTGACAGGTGGCAAAGGCAAAGGATTATGCAAATGACTGGCCAAGATTCTTTGAAACAGGAATTCGTAACTAACGGCAAACCATCCTCTCAGCCACTCCATCCACCCTAACGCCTCCTTCTGTTTATTATTGCTCTTCGCCTCCGCCGGTGCCGTCAAAGACGACGTCGTTTCCGTTTCTTTCTCCATCTTTTATTTTTCTCTCTCTTTGGAATCTAAGATCTGTTTGTTGTTTCTGTTGCTGCTTTGACTGTGAGAGTGAGGAGGACGAGGCGGAGCATCTTGAAATAAAGAGGGAGGAAAGTGACAAAAAGCATTACCTAAGTGTAGATGCTCTACAGTCAACTAATTACTGATTACTAATTTAACTCTGTTATTTGTTCTGTATAATACTTATTAATTTATTAATTTTGTGATCTTTTTGGTCTAATTCCAATCAAGCGTGTTTTGCATTTTGATCGAATCATTTGGACTCTTATTGAGTATTGTCTGCGGCTAAGATTAAGGGTCGGTCAATAATACCAATTTGGACCCATGTTATAAACAGACTAACAAATATAATTATTAAACAAATTAGTCAAAATAAAGCACAATACACATCAATTGTTTGTATTCCTTATTTATTTAATAGGTCAAATCCATCAAATTAAAATATTATTACAAGTAATTATATATAAATAATAATTAAATACAAAGTTTTATTTAAATCCACCACTATTTTGACTGCTTAAGTTACAGGATACAACTCACCAAATGACACTTTGTTAATTTAAATAGGAAATTATCGTAATCTTATGAACACAAAAATTTAATGAAATCAAAATTTTTTAGAATAAAGAAAAATTTTATTAATGTATATGACCATACAATTTTTGATGGTTCATAAGTAAAGCCATCTAATTACATATTTATAGGTAAACTAGATGGATTTCACTTTGTTTCAAATCCAAAAAAATAAGAAATGTATATATATCAAATACGTGTCGTCTTTAATATCTTTCACCAAAAAATAATAAAATCTTACTTTACCTAAAGGTAATCTAGTCTTAAAATACAATAAGAAAAAGAGTACAAACATTGTAAATATTGAATAACAGAAATAAAGATACTGGGGTCTCCCACGTATCCGTTTTCTTTTATAATAATTAACGCATGTCTTTTATCAAATCTTGCCTAACTTTATTTAGGGTGAATACCCATTACCTCATGTTTTTTCAACTAATACCTCATTACCTTCTTATATTTTTTGTAATATCCTATCATCTCCCTGATTCTTATTTTTTTTCGATTTTACTTTTTAGTTCAATTAATTTATAAATGATAAAATCGAAAATATTATAAATATTAAAAGGTAAAATCGAAATTCAGGAGAGTGATGGGGTATTACGAAAAATATAAGGAGGTAATGGGACATTGCTTGAAAAAGCAGGGGGCAATGGACATCCTCCCCTTTATTTAAAACATTAAAAATATCGGCAAAACTTTATCTTTTTGCATGTTAATTGTCTTTTTCTGCTTGGTGGTACACTTGGCGTTGATGTCATCTCTTTAAGAGTAAAATAGATCTCCATCTATCATCCTGATCCATTACAAAACCAGTTTTAACTATTCTTTTATCTCGTGCTATAAGTCTTGAGGTGTCTAAATTTTCTGGTTTGAACCCATTGAGGAAAACTTGGAGCTGTTCTTTATTCTACTTAAAAAATTGATTGTTCATTAGAGTAAGCTTTTGGGATGATTATGATAACACTATTATAGATGTGTGTTAAATAATTATTTGCAAGTAATTATTCTAATTTTTTCCTAACCATCACAAATTTGAACACGTGTTGATTAGTCAAATCCTTAAGGTAAAACGACTTAAGCTTGTACAGACCTTCTTTGCCAATTAAGAATTTTTCTTCAATAAACCCACCATTGTACCATGGTTTTCCTGCAAGAAATTTTCAAATCTGTAAAAGTAAAATATCGTCACTTTTTTAGATTGTAGAATTGATACAACACGTGAAGTGATTAATCTTTCTGTCCAGCATGCATAAAACTTGCTTAATTGCATCTGGTAACTTAGGATATATGAGTGCCTCCTGTACCTTAAGTTCAAGTAAATCAATTCATCCTCTTCTCACCAATTCAAAGCATAATCTCGATGAGAAAGCTTACTATGAGATGAATAACTCAATCAGATTATTTAAATAAATTATAATTGTTCTAATAACAAGTGATGACTTTTCTAATTCATAATTTGTTAATAACTTGTTCAAGATTTTAAAGCGCATAATCTTTTCTGGAACTTGCTTTGTAAGATATTTGTCAAATATGTAGTGATCAAAATTATGCATATTAATATAAGCTAAACACTATTATGGATATTTCGTAAATTGCTAACTCTTTACGGCCCACAGAAAAAAAAAAAAAAAACTTTTGTATGGCAATTCTACAAAGTGAAGGAAAAACAAAAAAGTTTTAACATTTATATGGGTTAATCCTTATGATGGTTGCCATTTTAACAACTTACAACTTATCACCAGGATCTTTTTGTGGAAATACACTGCGTTTTCTTACTTTGCATTTGGTAGATACCTTCAAAGCAGTCCTGGGGCTTTTAGATAATTCACCATGCTCTACAGCTTATACAAGATTTATTGCAAAAGCTCCCGCTCCTCGGTTAAGAATGTATTCAGAAATTATTAAGGATAGACATGATAAGAACATATCCCGAAATTATTAAGGATTTAGAGTCCAACGAACTAATAATATTTACAAATTGCTAAGCTTTAGAACATATAAAGTCTATCAATGTCAGCCGCAACATAGAAAAATTTGGACCTAGAAAAAAGATTTTGTTGATTCATTTATGGATCCAATTGATATGTATATAATATGTAGTAAATTTTCGGGTCCGATTCAATTTTTTAAAACGTCAGATCGACCCGAACTATGTTTACCCCTATCCAATATAGTATTAGAGCCAACACGCCTGTGTTTAAGTTGCGGGAAATGCAAAACCCCCCATGCATTATGTAACCTTTATCCCCTTTGGGACTAAGCGTTAAGGTAAGGGATTAAGCTTGCATGCGCTCGCGCTAGAAGCATGGTGGGATTGGTCCCTAAAAGGAATACAGTGTCATATTGGGTTAGGCGCTCACTACTGAGGTAAAAGCTATAGCTAATAGTTAGGGTGCACCATGTTCCCTTTAAGGACCAAGTCCACCACGCTTCCGGTGCAAATGTATGCAAGCCTAACTCCTACCCTTAACGCCTAATCTCGAAAGGGGTAAAGGTTGCCCAATGCACAGAGGGTTTACACATCCCACGACTCAAACACAAGCGTGATAGCTATAACACCATATTGGGTCAAGCGTTTATCATTGAGCCAAAAGTTATCAAAGAGGTCAGTTTGCACGAGGTCATATCCGCCATATGATTTTTCTTCTCAAATATCATATAAGTCCTTATGTTTATTAAAAATACAAATAATTAACATATTATATTTGATGACATTCAAATCTGTCAAACAATAGTAGTGCTGTTGATGCAACATCTTATAATTGTTATATATATACACTTAAAATAGTGACAAAATTTTTTTACTTGTTCATCTTGCATAATCAGATAAAAATGGTTTTACTTGTTCATTTTGAACAATCAAAAGATTTATAGGATCATTATGTTGATAGTATTAAATATTCTTTTATTGATTCAACAATTTAAAAGTTGTATATGCCACAAGTATAATTGTGAATTGCTTATGAATAAGATATATGATACATAATTTTAATATTAATTGTTGTATGTATTTTATAGAATTTAATGAGAATTTTTAAGAAAAAATTCAGAAAAATATGAAATTCACATGCAACCATACAGTTTGAAACTTAATGATTTTTTGAAAAGATTTTAAATTTATGTAGGGTTTAGAGTTTGAAATTAATTTGGACGTATCATATGAAATTTGTACGATATGACAGTATATAAAAATTACAAAAGAGATTACATACTAAAAAACAAAAATTACACTAAACCAAATATAAATTTTGAACACGTAGTTAAGTAAAATGAATAGTTAGTAATTATTGTTTTAAGAAAAAGCATATTATTCATCTATACTAAAAATCACGACTTTTTTCAAAAATTCATGGGAATACCAAAGAAATTAGCACAATAACAAAGTAATACTCATTCAAGAGAATTATATATCACCTATAATTTTTGGAGAATCTCTTGTATGAATCAATTTTCTTTCCCAAATTAAACGGTCTTATCTGCATGATAATTGTAGCTAAATTGACTATAAAAATAAATGTGAGGCAATTTTATCGTCTAGTTAATAAATTAGAAAAATAATTAATAACCCATGCCATTCGCAAATGATTGGTTGCTCTTATTCAACTGTTGAGGGATGTAAAGTGCACGCGCCTACTTTGCGAGTCTTAGAGAGCTCCAGCCTCCATAGCAACTAACAAACACGCAAAAAAATAACTGGCCCTTTTTCCCCTCTCTCCCGCTCTCTCGCTCGCACTATAAATAAAGCGCACTCTACGTAGCCTTCTACACCATTTCACTAGCTTCTCCTTCTACTTGTAGCTGCTGGTACTCTCTATCTCTAGAAACATCCATTTTCTATCACCGTTGATAGTGCGTTATAACGATCATAATCATGACCATCATCCATTTTTATTTGATCATAACATTACATACAGATCATGATGATATATATTTATGCAAGTTTGATATACTGTTATAGTTTCTTGCCCTGTTCTTAGTATGATTTCTCTTGAATTTGATATGATCAATCATGTTAGTGTTAATTGGAATTTACTTGAGCTCTTGCGTGGTAAATTTGGCTTTTGTCATTTGTTAACGAATCTCGGAGACGTATTTGTACTGTTCCTGTTTTATAATTGAATTTGCGTACGTTGATTGAGTTATTAATGAATCAGTATCGTCGATCAAGCATGATCCTAATCATCAACATTGTAATTCATAATAATGTTGATGAGCTTCATCACGTGATCTACTGTTATTACTTTGTTTCTGGCTATGTTATTAGCTTAATTAACTTCTCTTGAATGGATCATGATCTTGTGTTTTGCTGTTACTTGAGCTACTCGATGCGTGCTCTGGCTTTGTTAATGAATTTTTGCTGTGTTTATTACGAATGAGTCGTTTATAGGTAATATTTAATGTATGTATGCTGATGTGCATTGTGCGTGGTTGGTGTTTGGTTGAAGGAAAATGGAGCTAATAATGATGCCACGATGGGCAGTGAAGGCTATTCTACTGACAGTGTTAGTCTCAATTCCGTTGCAATGTGCTTCTGCGACGAATCACTCCGTCGGGGGACCCACTGGCTGGGATCTCTCTTCCAACGTCCAAGCTTGGTCTGCTACCACTACTTTTCACGTCGGTGACACTCTAGGTAATCGTATTCTCTCTCACTCTCCTACGTGTTCGCTTCTCTGTTGCATCATGGCGCACGCCAATCAGTTGCCGCTTTCCATTTGTACTTGTTTGGCTGCTACGAAAATGTAAAGAAAATGATGAATTCCTCTTTGATAATTAGCTTTGATTATCTACAAATGCCTTTAATTGTCTGTTATCTTCTTTCTGTTTGTGTCCTGCTGGTTAATTTCACTAGATTTCTATTTAAAATTACTTGAAAGTCCTCGGCTGTGGCATTTCATTTTCCATTTGTTTGGATGCTGCGAAAGTTAAAAAAAAAAAAAAAAATTGAGCGAATCCTGTTTGATTTTCCCTCTCTCTTTCGCATGGATAATTTTCAGTTGATTTCTACTTAAATTGACAAGATAGCTTTCAGTTATGGTTTTCCTTTCGTTTTCGTTAGGCTGCTGGGAAAATATAAAAAAAAAAAAAAAAAAGTGGGATTGCTTTTTCTTCTGTTATTTCTTCTGTTTTTCGCCAATTTTGTAGTAATCAAACGCCAGGCCAACATTTTCAGAAACTAACGAGTAAAAAGTAGTGATAATTTTGTAAGCATAATGAGGCATATTTGATAATAAGGAAACTAGAAAAGGACTTATAACAGAATGGATTGAAGAACTAATTAGTTATTTCGGTTTGTTTTGAGCAGTGTTCACATACACTCCGGCCCATAATGTCCTCGAGGTAAACCAACTAGAATACACCACGTGTGACACAGTAAACCCAATCAGCGTCCACAGCAGCGGCGACACTGTGGTACACCTGACTCAACCAGGGACGCGCTACTTCATCTGCGGCCGAGAGGGCCACTGCGCCATGGGCCTCAAGTTCCGCGTCGACGTGCTTCCTCAGCTTGCAGCCAACGAGACCGGTCGTGGCCGGGGAGGAGGCGGTGGCGGTCGTCCTCCAAGGCCTCCACGTCATTCTCCGCCGCCACCGACCATTAATGATTCCTCTCCTCCACCGTCGACACCGGACTTTCCAGAGCCAACACCTGAAGCACCTCCTCCTCCTTCTCCTGAACCTTGCGGGAATTCTGCTGTTGGCGGCATGATCAGGTCCCATTTCTTGGATTCCTGGTGGGTCCCCTTGTTCACCATCCTGCTGGTTTTCGCCATTAATTCTCTCGTCTTCTCCGGATTTAGCTTGTTTTTCGTTTGATGAGTAGTAGTTTGTGCGCAAATAATAATTGGTGAACGTTGACGACTGTTAGGTTTTTGGCTACCGATCATGCTAGTTGGCTTTTAGAAGGAATTGTGTAATGGTGATGGATGAATGTCATTGATTTTGAATGCGTGTTGGTGATGCTTAATGATGTTAGCGGTCACGATTTGTCTGTCATTTCAAAATATGAAGCCAGTGCGAATCCTTTTTAATACACAATGCCAAGTACTTATCGTTAAAACTGTAAGGACTTATCGACCTTCGTGATATTTGATAAGTTTTGCAGCACACCCCAAATCAATTTGGAAACTGCATTCATAAAAGCAGAACTTACAGCGTCCAAGTTCCTGGTTACATAAATCACAAACTAGCATATTTTAACAACCAGATTCTTCTTTGAGGTAGAGAGCATTTCTATGGGTAGTTCAAAGCAAGATTTGTGGAATTAGGAAGAAACTTACAGAAGCTGCAAAAGCAGCGGTCATGCAATAAAATGTGGCCACACAAAGGGCAGTGTAGTTTACATTCACATCTCTTTCACAGAGTGTTAATGGATGCTCATGCAGAATATAGATGGGGTTCAGTATCAAATGCTGGCAGAATTATTTTTCTAATAATTGTCAAGTTACCACATAAATACGAAAGAAACTAGTTTTATCCTGCCAAAACTTTAAATTACGGAAAGTAGAGATACTTCTCACAAATGCCAACATTACATACCTTTGTCACCAGTCTTGGATAACGCTTGCTTCCCTCTTGCAAACATCACAAAAAAATTGAATATCGTGTCCAACAATTGTAAGAAAATAACCGTCAATGAGGGTGAGAGAATGTTGATGACTCCGGTGATTGATAAATTTTTTGCAATGAACAACAGCAGAGATGAATATTGAAATTGCATCTCACATAAGGCAAATAATAGGCGTCTGAAGAGGTAAAGTCGCAGGCTATGCAATTTGGAATGTTGTACAACTTCTCGAAGAAAGCAAGATTGTGCATATGACCTTCAACTTTGATTGATGGCTGTAGTGAAGCACAATCAATATCCAAATTGAAGTTGCAACGGTCAGCGAACGATAAGTGAAGTCTGTTATATGTTTATGACAAGCATTACATTCCTACTCCAAGATTATTTTGCTTGAGACAGAGAATCTTGGTGGAAAGGGATGGTGGATTTCTTTTAGCAGCTCAACACAGGACTTGTGGAGGTAAAATTTAGGGGAATGGCAACTGTATGCTAACCCTTGGACAACTTTCTTGCATGCAAAACAAAAAAATATGAGCAAGCATTTCCTCTGCCTTCAAAGAGAAACAAGCTAAGAAATGCTGCTGGCTGAAATGTCTCAACTTCTCTGTTTCATCGAGTTTTACCTCAGTGATTACACAATGCGCATGAGCATAGTACTCGCATTCATTACAACAATAAAACAGGATGTTCTGGGTCTCTTTTTTTCTCGCAGACATCACAGTAAAGTAGATCAGAAACGAATCATCTTTGACACGTACAGTCTAAAGAGTGAGAGGATGCCGGTGATGCTTATGCACAATAATTGGCGGTATTGACAGTGGAAGAAAGCACCAAAAATCTCAAAACCAAAAAGCTTCACACGGGCTTTTATGGGACCTGTTCTCTCTATTATAGTAAGAAGATGCACATGACCTTTGTACTTTGTGTTCGGCTTCAAAGATGCCGCAGATCCAGGATGCAAATCAAAATCACAATGGCTACACCGGTAGCTTGAGCCTTCAATCTCAAAGCCACAAGCATCGCAATAATGAAACCCTCTACTTTTCTGAAGCAACAAATCATGGCGTGGATGAAAAGGTTGTTGAATTATTTCTGGCAATTCACAACATGAACTATATATATATATATATGTACACAAAACATATATGTGGCACAGACATAGCTTAGACTATTGATGTTTTTGTAGCATATCATGCAATCTGTATCATCGACTTCTTGCAGAATCAAGTAATGGCGGTGACTAAAATGTTTGATTTCCTTTCGACGTATAGGAAATTCAACGAAGTCTGTAGCGCATTCAAAACAAATTAATCTGGAAACTGCAATCTTCACAGCAGTACTTGTAGCCTCCATATGTTCTGTTGCAGAATTTGCCTTCCTTCAAATTTGAACGGGTACCGGATTTTCCTGCAAGGAGGAGAGCATGCTGATGAAAGAAGACCTTGATCTTCTGCGGAAATTCAGCACAATTCGTGGAAGAGAGAAGAATGAGGCCAGTAAAGCTTGCAAATGTAGAAACTGTAACAAAACATCTTCTTGCAAGTAGAGCATGCATTTAGAGGGATAAAGTTGACACTTTTTGCAATTATAAGATTGATCCAACAAAGGGTTTCACAACCAGGACACAGCATTTCGCGATTTTCCTAATCTATTTCTTGGAGTGCTAATGGATGCTCGTGCAGAAAACTCTGTTGAATCACCATTTTTCTCTCTTCCTTTTTGCTTTCTGTGGCTTGGAATTTGTATGTTGACGGCTTTCATTAAATATTTCAAATAGTTTCTGATCTGAAAATGATATCCAAATTTATACATATATATGAAATCATCAATGAACCTTCTTCCTGGAAGCCAGATTGACTTTTTACTAGCTAAAATGTAAAACTAGTTGCTTAATTTATTAATTGTTATTGTTCAGTGCCTTCTTTCAAAGTTTTAAGCAAATCCCTCCTTCTTAATTAAACTAATGACCAGGGTACATACCTTCACTGATTTGTCAAAACAATAGCCAGAGATAAAGAATCAAGCAATTCATAGGGACCTTCCCTCACAGAAATCCAATTCTATCTAGTTATTCTACTTTTTGGGTGAAAATCCCACTTTACCCTCATTGTTTGTGTTCATCACATCACCCAAAAGGAATCCTCCCAACCTCACTGTTAGATGCCCACTTTATTTCCCATTAACCAGAGATCTCTTGTGGCAATTTCCCTACACACGATTGCAGCAGCACAAGAAACAAATAAAGAAGAATAAACATAGTTAAATGATAAACTCTCCTGTCCACTTAATTTTCTCCACTTCTTCGAAATCCATTCCACAAAATTCTCCCAATAAATCATTTAATAAATTGAAAACCAAAACTCATGGTGATGAAAGCTATTACAAGAGTGGAACCCGAGATTTACATAAGCAATGGAGCAAAGACAAGGATAACATTACATTACAACATATTCATAATATCCATTAGAAGACGTTCACTTACCATCTCTAATTGAAACAATCACTTATATGTTTACAAAATATCTTACTCAATAAATAACAGCAGCTAATGATTTGTGAGATTTTTTAAAAAAAAGAAAATTTTCAATGTACCAAATAATTAACTAATCAACTACTCCTTCACAATCATGTCATCACCAAGCCTAGAATCTAAGTTGGCTCATGAAATATCAGTTTCAATAACAAGTTATATAGTGATGAGATATATTTGGATGGTAATATTTTCACCTCATTATCTGTGATAACACTCCACTTTTCCAATTTTTTTATAATTATAATTTGATTAGCAGTAATGTAAAAAGTTGGTCCAAGATGTTACAATACTCTGCACTGTTTAGTTGATAAAATATAGAATATACATTTTAAAGAGATTAAAAAAAAGTCTTCATTGTCACAATGATATATTCTATTTGCAAATTTATCTTCATTAGTCCTTTTTTTTTTTTTTTGATACTTTTATTAGTTAAGACTCATTCGATAACATTAAACTTTCATGACCCATTAAAGATTAAATTTTTTAAAACATTAAAATAGAATGTACGTAACATTTATAAAAACTCCAACAACAAAATTAAAGTTGTAATATATGCGATTATTTAAAACATATTGTTATATAAAAGTTCATCTAAATATTTCATGATAAATAATTGCCATTGTTCTTAACTATGTAAGTCGACCATGAAATTAAATTGGAATTTGTAGGTCATATAATCTAATTGAAAATAAAAATAAAAATAAGGAAATACGGTTTCAAAAGAACATCATAGCGGTGCCAACAGCATCACTGTCTTTCTAAATGAAGCCCACTAGTTAAACCCATTTGCCCAACAAAATTGAAAATAAAATATTTAAAATATGAAAATATTAATTAATAAATGGGGGTGTGAATTTTGGAGTTGATGAATCCCTAGATTCAAATTTCCTTTTGCCATTCAGTCCCGCCACCTGCACATCGCACATTGATCCCCGTCGCCGCGATCTCGCCGGCCCAAGGCGCTGCAAGCGATACTGAATCCGCCGGAATGGAACACGAAGAAATAGGCAATCAGCAAATGGTCGTGTGCTTGTTTCCATTCCAGCCAAGTAATTCCAGTGTTCAACTTATGCCATCCTCTTGTAAATCTGTGAGCCTTACGCTTAGGCATTGCAAGGGTTGTTGTGTACGAGGTGTATTGTCAGGGCTAACAACCACTTCTTTGCCAAATTACTAAACCAGTGTGAAGCTAATTACCGCAACAACCGGGGGTAAATTGTCTATCTTTTTCGTAATTTAAATTTGTGCAATTGCCTTGTAGATTTTAGCTTAAATATCGTGATTGCAATTGAACAGTAAATTTTAGCTTATTTCACTCATATTCTGTTTGTGTAGCTTAAATAACATAATGGGTGAGGCATCTCTCGTGCTATGAAATTATTATTTTCTTTTCAGATTGCTTCTTGCAAGTGAATTGAAGATGTGTTTGTTTGACAAGCAATCCTGCTACTCTTTTTTTGTCCATCTCTTACTATTAATTTTCATCGTGTAGTTGAAATTGAATTAATAATAGATGTTTGTGTGTTGAAGGAATTAGATTGTTGTTGCTGGTTATATAGCTCCAGTTGGGGAATATAAGCTAACAACAGCATGTTTAACTGTACATAGGAGCAGAATTGTGCTACTAATTATCTCTATGGAATCCTAAATGGTGTCTTCTTGTTATTGATTTGAACTGCCATTGCAGAGAAAGCTTCAAAAATTTTTGTATAATTCCTTTTCTATTATTATTTTTTGTGGGGGGTGATTCATCAGGGTAAAATTTGCCTTCAGTAATTCTACATTCTAGCTACATTTCTTTTTGTGCGTTGTGAGAGGATTCAACAGACCGAAATCCTGATAGTGAAATCTGATATCAGTTGGATTTAATGATACCATGTAATTGTATTTGTTGGACAAAAATATCTGCGCATGTACATGATACATGATACATGATTATTTCCAAGAATGTACTGGCATTTTTTACCTTGTACTGATTGAAAGCTTTTTTCTGTCTGACCATAATCATTTTATTGTTGGAAAATGGTTTTGTGGTGGAGATTGTACGAAAATTGGATCCTGCCTAAACATTTATCAGCACTTTTTGTTTAATTAATCTATGCAACATTGCAGAAAATGGCTAATGGGGAACAGTGAACAATTGGATTTGCATAAACTTTTGTCAGCGGTGGTATTGGTGGCTTTCTTCCAAGACCTTTCTGTCATTCTCTGCAGTTCCTGACCAATCATTTTTCGTATTCTGATTCTCCACTATCACCGACCAACTGTCATTCTCCTCCTCCACCATTGACACTGGATTTCAACTTGCCAGATATAGATCTGGTGTAGCATTCCAGCCTTTTGTAATTTCTGCTGTTGGCATGCCTTGTTGCTTGCATTCCTGGTGGGTTCCTTTGTCACTTTGCTCATTTTCACCATTAATAATTGATTTTTATCTTCTAACTACTAAACTTTTGCTTTAATGCCCGACAGCTACGACATGTTTTGAAATTATCCTGCCTAAACTTTTATTGGCACTTTTGTCTGATTAATCTATCATTGCAAAAAGTGGTTAATGGGGTAACAGTGAACAAATGGATTTGCAGAAACTTTTCTTGGCACTTCCAAGACAGTGTAGGCCGTGGTTCTTGTTTTGAGCTTGCTCAAATGCGTTACATTTCTGGCCTGTTATGCAACATGCTTTATATATTTCCCTGTGTGTTTCAATGCTTTTGTTTTGAGATATTGTTGGTCAGATTCCATTGATGTCTCAACCCTCTGATCAAGGAATTATGCAGGCTTGTGACCCTGAATCTGTACTTCAGCTACTCGCTGTTCATCCTGAGCAAGTGGAGGTCTTGAGGGCTCGGTGCCATGATGACATAGCCAAACTGAGTCCTGGGAGGAACTTGACCTACTTATTGTCATTCCCCAGATAATAATGGCTCTGTTTACAGTATGCTACTTGAATTATACACTCATATTGCTTCTCTCTTTCCATTTGATCTTTTCTACCTCTTTCCTCTCATTATGATGTGCGATTCTGGATCAGTTTCCCCCACATTTTTATGCTGATTTTAGCCATATCATTCTTTCGTATTATTAAGCCTATATTTTCTTGTTTCTCAGTGCTGTTTGACTAAGCATGTCTTCAGAATGGGGAAGCAATATCTAGCCAATGTGCAAGGACAAGACGTGGCAGTATTAAAAAGTATCTGGCAGCATGACCAAGGATGGATCTATTTGTTGAGTTACTGCACAAAACACAATGTGATAGAGGTGAACCAAGAGAAATGCACCACGTGTTGCACAGTCAATTCAATCAAGCATCCACAACAGCGGTGACACTGTGGTCCACCTGAATCAACCAAGGTTGCACTACTGCATCTGGCCATCTGCTGTCTGCATGGACACTGCACCATGGGCCTCAAGTTGATTAAGGAACTCCTTGTATCTTGTCCTGGAGTTACTGCACACAAGTCACAGCACATAATCTTTTGCAAGAATGGTGTTATTGCAGCTAAAGGACAGTTGTATCCATTGTTGTATATATTCAAAAGGATTATATGCCTCCTCGGTATACTAGAAAGGTATGCCTCCTTGGAATCAAGCCATCAGCCTCCTGTGGCTTTGTTGTAGTTCAGAAAGATTACAAAAGGTTGTTTCCCAACAACTATCACAATCGCGTGCTCCCCCAGCTCACAGCAGACATGAACAGCAGCGGCAGTGGTATTGGCAGCTTTCTTTCCAGAACTTTCTGTCTTCATTCTCCGCTGAGAAGCATGCATGTGTGGAAGTTCACATTCTTCCTGCGCCATGGGCGAATTGTCTTCCTTTATATAATTTAGTTTTGTGCAATTGCCTTTCAAATCGTGGCTTAAATACCGTGTGATTTTCTTTTAAATCTTAGCTTAAATACCGTGATTGCAAGTGCTTAATTATTTGACACTCGTACTCTGTTAGCTTAAATATCACGATTCTGGCAAAGAAAAGGATTGTTTGTGTAGTTTAAATATCACGATTCTGGTAAATAAAAGGATTGCCCTGCCTCAAGTTGACAAAGGTCATGCATTGCCTTGCTCTATTATGTTCGGTGACATTTTTCAGAAACGATTAGATGGGACTCTCTAGATATTGATTTGGGCTTTGGCCGGGATATTTTTCCGACCAACAACTTCTTAGCCGGAACGATCTAAAGGTACAGTCAGATGGGCTGCCTCTAAATATTGACATGTCCTCTACTGCCTTTACAAATTAACGTGTCAGCAACTATTCTCTTCGTCGGTGGACCATGCAATCTAGAGCAGATTTCTCTGAGACAGATCTTGGTCTTGTATGCTAATGCTGCTTGAGTAAGCATCTCTTGAGAACGAGCACGTAACAAAAGGCAAAGGGCATTTGGGTCAACAAAAGTGGACTAGTATGCCCGAAGTTTGTGCTTCTGCCTTTTGGCAATTTTTGGCCATGAATCTTAAGCTCAAAGACGTAATTCAAATTGACCCACAAAAGGGCAAAAAAAAAAAAAAAAAAGAAACACAAAAAACCAAAACTTTTGTGTGGGTCTTCTGTGGGCTAAGCTAAAATTCATGGCCAACAATTCCCAAAAAGCGGAAGCACAAAGCGCAGGTGTGTATACTAGTTCACTTCTGTCAAATCCAAATCAAATGCCCTTTGCCTTTTGGACCTCCCGCGTATCTTGTATCCATGCATAATGCCAAATTCTTGAATGAAATCATCACATAATTGACCCTAATCTCAAGCTTGAGTTCTCGTCAATGGTAAAAAATTTTAAAAAAACCTCAGAAAGAGAACGTTGAATGCCATTTTCTTACGGTGTTAAAATAAAAAAAAAAAATACCTGAAAAACTTTAATGTTATATTGAGCTACAGCTATAAATATATACAAAGAAAATGGTTGAGATTGCGTGAACGATTAGATAACTTAGCTCTTAGTTTGGTTGGAGGTATATTTTTCAAGCATGTGGTGAAATATTGGAACCTTTGAATCATTATCAGTGACAATGTGCTTCCTTGGAAACAATCAATTAGACTCTGATTTTTGACAACAAATTAGTAAATTATACTTACTTAGGATCAATTTTTTATTTTTTATTTTTTATCTAAAATTAAAGGGTTCTCTATACATGAGATGATAACTGAAGTTATTTTTATAAGTATTTACTTTAAAATACGTGATTAATATTAACTGTTTCCATGGCCTGAAAACTGAATTATTATATCAAAAAAAAAAAAAAAACAATTTCTCTTACCAAAAACAAAGCAAATATGATAATTATAATTCACTGTTTTATTTGCAGCAGCTGGCTGTCATTACATACAGTACTACTGCTACTACAGCTCTACAAAAATTTAATTGAAAGATATTTCATGCTTCTTTAAAAAGGTTAAAAGCGAAATCTAGTAGTGCGCTAACGTTTAACGGCCATGTGAGGGGGACCCATTCTAAAATTTTTTATTCAAAAAAAAAAAGAAAATTAATGTTTCATAATTATTATATAGGAAAAAAACAAACTTGTCAAGCATTATATTTAGGTTTAATTAAGCAATAATCTTTAATAATTCGCACAACAATTGCGTTATTATAGGTTTAATTTATAGGGATTTTATAGGTTCAAAATCCCTCTCCACTTTAGCTTAGCTTTTGAATCGTGTTGATCTCTATCTAGTCTTAGTCTGAATTAGGTCGTTAATATTTTCACTATTTGTTAATTGTTGACATTTGACAACCTATTTTGGACATAGAACATCTGCCTTGACTTACTTAGAATTGCATGCTATATTTGTCAGTGCTCATATATATATATATATATATATAGAAATGCAAAATATTTTTTAATCTTCAAAGTTGTTTTCTTGCTTTTTGTGTGCGTTGGTCTTTTTGTGGGTTAAGCTAAGAATAATAATCATGGCCAACAATTCCCAGAAGCGGAAGCAGAAACCGTATTTAGGTATACTTGTCCACTTTTGTCAAATGCAATTTAAATGCCCTTTTGCCTTTGACCTCCCCCCCCTTCTCATCTATTACATAATTGACCTAATCTCAAGCTTGAGTCAGCTTTCTTCAATGCTAAGAAATTCATAAAACCCTCAGAAAATTTGGAAGCACCTTCTTTGCCCTAATGAATGTGCCTGCCTCGTTCCCAGGAGTCCCCACATTGACAAATGGGTGCTTCCCAACAAGTTAGTAAATTATACTTAAATACAGATTATTATTATTATTATTATTATAGATCAATAATCATAATCATAATTATTATTATTATTCTTATGACTAAACTAAAATTAATAATAAGTAATTTAGAAGGAAATACATTTTCAAAACTTCACAATCACCACCAAAAGAATAAATTATCACAAATCAATTTTTTTAATCTAAAATTAAAAGATTTTTTTGTGTACATGACATAATAACTCAAAGTTGTTAGGGTGTTCTTCCCACGTAAATATCCTCTCGCTTTCTCTTTTGAGGAAAGTAATTAAAGATTTTTTTTTTACATTAAAAATATATGTTTTTTAATGTTGAAAGTTGTTTATATCAGGAAACTGGCAAAGCCTGCAAGGTTTATTTTTTCTTAATTACCATCGGCCTTTTTGCTTTTTTGTCTTTTTGTGATATTTTATTTTATTTTACTTCTTGCGTTGCATTTGCCAAATTTATTTATTGTATAAAATCATTATATCATTCACCTCTCATCACCCACCATACCATAAACGTACGTAGTCTGAGTGGCATAAAATAATTAAGAAGTACGAAATAAAAAAGAAAAAATATTAATAAAAATTCTTACCAAAAACAAAACAAATACGATCACTGGCAGCTGACTGTTGTTGTAGTGTCGGTACAGCTCAACAGAAATCTAATGGAAAGATATTTCATAATTACAGAACAAAAATATTTTCACACTGCTTTAAGAAGCTCTGTAAGAAAATCTAGTAGTGCGCCTACCTCAACACTGCTTCTAACCGCCATTGGAGCACAAACTACGAGAACATACAACTGCCACGTGAGCGGGACCCATTCTAGAAAATTATTATTATTATTTTTTTTAAAAAAATTTTAACAATTTATTCAAAATGCTGAAATTTGAAATAATCTCCATTTTTTAAGTATTAGTATAATTGACCTCCTAGAAATTAAATTTCTCCTTTTAACTATACTATTTATCACCCCATGTCAATATATACAATGACGATAATTTGAGTTAACATGTCGTATTTAGTATAAGAGTGATAATTCGTATTAAATATAAAAATAATGGTTTGGGTTAATATGTTATATTTTAATATATTAAATAAATATATAACATATTTTAAACTAACTCAAAATCGATCTATTTAATAATTATGTCAAAAATTAAAATTATAATTTAACTCATTTATTAAACAAAACAACATTGCATTGTCAGTGTCATTCATTTAACATAATTTTTTTTTTTTAATTTTAATATATATTCTAAAGTATTTATAATATTTACTTATACAAATGTTAATAAATTTTATTTTAAATGATATTAAATACTTTTTTAAAAAATGTTAAAAGTATAATTAAATATTTTTAAAATGTAAAGTAGATATAAAATAAATATATTTAAATATAAATAAAATAATATAAAATAATTATTCGAAAATAACATTTCGTAAATGAAATCGATATATAATTGGTCTAATCTCATGCTTTGTTAAGCTGTTTCACCCACCATTCACCTGGAGAACTCATTAATGGTAAAAAATTTATGAAAACTTCAAGGAAAAAACAGCGGTGAAAGTGATTTTCTAACGGTTATAATTAAGACTTGAATGAAGTTATAATGCACCCATAAATATATTATATATACATATATACCAAGACGCAATTTGCGATAAACTTATAATCTATTGAAAAAATGATATGATACATACGTACGTGGAGATTGTGCGAAGTGCGAATCCATTGGAGAGTGCCTAACCTTTGTAAGCACTTTTCGGTCCGATTAAACTATCGACCATTGCAGAAAACGTTTAGTAAAAAGACTTCTAAAATCGTCACCAAAATTAACTGTTTTAATGAATTTTGCAGCTGATTGTTAATATATTTTATAGTACAGCTCACCAAAAATCTACTTTGAAAACTATTTTAACGCGGCTTCAAACAACTTAATACGATCATCTAGTACTGGTAATGTGCCTGCGTGGGCACTGATTAGAGCACAAATTAGAAGAACATAAAATTAACTGCCATGTGAGAGGGACCCATTCTATGTCAAACTTTATATTTAGGCTTAATTAGAGTAGCGTTAATCTTTAATTAGTTTTTTTTTTTTTTTTTAATATTGGGATATGAAAAAAATTCTATCATATGAAATTTATATGGTGTGAAAATTACGAAAGAAGTTATGTAGTAGTGGTAGTGGCAAGCAATTTCTTCATATATTATACTATAAAATATATAATATGTTAATGTAAAACTTTTTAAATATCTGAAATATTTAAATATTATACTAAAATTAATCTACTTTAAAATCCTTTTACTCACACACAAAAATTTAAAAATTGATGTTTACTTTGTACACTTTTCCTATTAAACATAAAATAATACTCATTAACTGTGATTTGAACATTGCCGAATCTCGGAATTTTTAGGTAAAACATATTCTCTCTCTATATATATATAAATATAATATATAATTGTATGGTGATAAATAACTACAGTATTTATATACGTATTGTGTAAAATTTTCGAATAATGTGAGTATACATAAACGATTTTTATTTATTTATGTTTAGAAAAGGGTTTTGATAAAAGTTATTGGAGGATTAATATATAATATAGGAAGATAGCCCACTGCCTGAGATTAAGCTAAGGTGTAGTCTAGTGGAGGTTAACAGAGTAAAAGCGAGACCTAGAAGAAAAAGGTATCCAAATCAATGGCGTTTCTACCAATCGTAAGTAAAAAAAAAAGGTGTCTGGTTGCAATCTCTAGTTTAAAAGGAGGCTTTGCTTCGCTCTATCACAAACACAATTTGAATGGTCACTTAGCTGCCAGTAATTCTCTCTTTCTTTCTCTCTCTCTCTCTCTCTATTGAGTATATAATCTCTATATCTATCATCTATTGTTTGATTGATTATTAATTTAATTAACGTTTATAGTAATTGATATTGATTGGTCTGTTATATATTTCAACTAGGAAATTATCGGAGGGAATAATAGCAATGGCAACAGGAGCAAGCACTGGTCTTTGCTGCTTCTTGGCTTTTTTTGTACTCTTACACTGTGTCTCTGCAACGAACCACGTCGTGAGTGGATCATCGGGCTGTCATCTGATTCCTTCTACCATCAATGCATATGTCGGTGACACTATAGGTAACGTTATGTGTTTCGCTTATTTTGCTTCCCTAACTGTTTGCGTCTACTTTGACATGAAATGAAAATCTACTGTTACACTGGGAGAAACTAGGCGCTGGAACGGTTAGGTTCGGTTCTGTTCGGTTGTGTTGTAAAATTACTTCGGTTTATCTTCTGTCATAAATCAATCAGTTCATAAAATTAGTTCAAGTTTCAACCAAACTTGAAACTAAATTAATTGTAAAATTTCATTGAAGTTCATAAATTTCGGTTTAGTTTGTTCTAAGTATATGTATCTCAGGTTCGGTTGGGTTAAGAAAACCGAACCGCACCCGAATAGTACGGAATTCCTCCCTCATTTCTGCCTCGACTGAGACTGACTACTTCTTTGTCACCCATTTATAAATTCTCATTCGGTCATTTCGTGTTCGGAGCAGAGTTTACGGACACTATGGACCTCGATGTTCTAGAGGTGAACCAACAGGAATACGCCTCGTGCAGCACAGTCAATTCGATCACTGTCCACAACGGCAGCCACACCGAGATCCGCCTGAATCAACCAGGGATTCTCTACTTCATCTGCGGCGGTCGCGCGGGCTGCACCATGGGCCTCAAGTTCTGTCTCAACGTTCTTCCCCAGCTCGCAGCTAACGTTACCCGCCGTGGCAGTGGTGGCGGCGGCTTCGGCGTCGGCGGCTCTCTTCCAAAATCTCCCCGTCGTCCTCCGAAGTCTCCGAGCAAACGTCGTTCCCCTCCTCCACCGTCGACCCCGGATCACGAGTTGCCAGATATAAATATTCCCGAAACTGCTGCTTCTCCTACAACTACTGTGAGCTCTGCTGTCGGCGGCATCATCACGGCTCGTTGCTTCGATTTCTGGTGGGCCATCCTGTTTGCCACCGTGCTGGTTTACTCTCCTCTCCTGATGTTTTAGCCTGGTCTTCAGGCTGTAACAGTGTGAACGCAAATAATAATGTGATGATCATGACTAGATATCTGATCATGCTACTTGGGTGTCAAAGTGTCAAGGAGTCAATTGGTTATGGTGATGGATTGATGTTAATGATTTTCAGTTCGTGTTGCTGATGTTTTGTTATGATTAACGGTGATGATTTGAATGTCATTTTGAAAAGTTACAGCCTTTCATGTTTCTCCTCTCTCTCTCTCTCTCTCTCTCTCTCTCTCTCTCTCTCTCTCTCTCTCTCTCTCTCTCTCTCTCTCTTCAAATTATAGCGGGCGCATACATGTAATGCATGTGGTCAAGTAACCTATCCTAGATATCTAATATAGCAATTCTTCTTCTTCTTCTTCTTCTTCTTCTTATTTGGCATTGACGCCATAATTGCTTCCAAGAACAAAATTCCGATTTTAAAAGATCTGTCTTAAAGCTCTCTCTTCTGCTTTGCGTGAAAGCTTATTAATATTCCACTGGCATGCATTTTAATATAATTAAGAGATATAAAACAGGCTGTTAATATTAAGATATAATAATATTCATTGGGAAAACAAAACCATAATCCCACCGATCATGATTAATTCCTTGAATGCTTGAATTGTGTTTTAACTCTTCCACTTAATCATGTTTTATGTCTTCCGCTTAAGCCACCTAGGCTTGCTTATTCTTTGGGTTAAGCAATGGGTCTCACCGTATTAGGAGTGTGTGGTTAGTTTTCTCGAGTATTTTAGAGGGTGGATGTTGCACAGTAATGTAGAAGGAATGTTTGTGAGTGGTTTTAACATGGAGAGCAGCCGACGGGTCACGTGGAAGGAACCCTAGCAGCATGATGTCACCTCCCTCGTTCATTATCTAACGTGTACGTGTAAAAGAGACAGAATTGTTACAGAGCTGGGACCCGTAAGTTTTTTTATTTTGTGGGACCCATCCGTGGGCGCTTTGCGGGGGCCGATAATTTCGGGTCATACGGATGATCGGCTTACTGGCTCGCAAGTTGTAAGAAAAGTGGGTGCATGGGAAGGCGCTCAAACTCAAAACTTATGCCTAACTTTTCCCTTTACCTTTATTTATCTTCACATGATCAGTATCATAATGGTCTGTTTCAACTCTTTTCTCATTGTTGAACAGTTAGAATCGTGGACACAAGGTAGCGATGATCCCAATACAAAACTATCCCCACCTAAAAGGCTTTCAAGATTTAATGAATTGCTTCAGCAAAATATCACAGCATTCGCATTTGCATTTCAGGAACTTCTGGGCTTAAAATGACAACTATTTAATTTAATTTAATGTAGTTACTGAATTTCATACTTTTTTCTTTTACTTGGAAAGAAAAAAAATCTTAAAAGTACATTTGTCTGAGTTTAGTTGTATGCAATGTTATTGATCGGACAAATTTGAAGGAAATTTGAACCATCTCAAGTCATCAAAGCAAAGCAAGTTCGGATGAGGTTATATAAAGAATGGAGTGAGAGAGAGCAGTGAGCGGTGGGCGTCACATCTGATCAACCCACCTAACTCCGTGGAATCGCCCATATATTCTCTCACACTTTGCCACTTTAATTAATAATAATGTAATTAAACTTGATTGTGCGTTTCAAGAGAGATTCAGTCCCATATATAAAGTGTTTTTGTCCATCACCCTCTCTCCCTGTCTCAGCCTCAGCATCCCTATCTTTTTGCATTTTAGGCAAACCCACTCATGATCAAAATAAAAATCAACACACAATAAATGAATCTCTTGATACGCACAATAAATGTTAGCCATAATTTTAGCTTCAGGTACACCTATAAATTTGCATTTTTCTCATCAATTAAACGTTTGGTACGTAAATTTTTATCTCACGGATTTTGTGATTGTGTGGATAATAATAATTTTGTTCCAAAAATTATATTAAAACACCATCCTCATTTATGTATGCAATTATGCATGCACCCATGTGAGTGTGAGATTACAAATGGAAACCGAAGGCTAAAATAAAATTGAATATAAAACTAGTGTATCTTCTGGAACTCAAGCCAACAATGTTATTTGAGTACATTAATTATAGAAGACCTTGATTGAGGCAATTAAAGCTAAAGCAGATTGAAGAATTAATCAACTTAATTATGTGCAGCATACGTTGTTTGTGAGGAAGTGCGGTCCATTGGCTGTAAAATTGTTCTCATCCCATTGCACATAGTAATAAAGAGCTGGTCGGCTTGTTCCCTGTTGTCATGTTTGGGGTATTTGAAATTGAAATCTGACATCCTCTCATAATCAGCAGCTAGCTAGCTAAGATTATTGTCTAACCTGCATTGAGGTCAAAAGAATAAAATTATGATAAATCAATTCTTTTCTTTTTTTCTTTTTATTTAAAACTAAAAGGATGGGATTCCGTGGACATGATGACATGATGACATGATAACTGACGTTATTTTCATAAGTATTACCTTTTAAAATGCGTTAGTTCGATATGCTTCTCTTCTAAGTAAAATAAGAGTTGCTGACTCAGTTTATTTATAATTAACAACGTGGACGACTTTAATTGGTTGGGTGTCCTTCCAACGTGGATATCCTTCTTATCACTTGAATAGGTTAGATGCTGATACTGGATTCTTCAATCTTCGTGGCTTCTGTGTCAACCAAATCCAACGTAAATGAATCATCAAACAACTAGGAGAACACCAATTTTGCCGGAACCCAAGCAGTGGAACTTGTTGAAAAGCATTTATAAAATGATTTTAATGAACTTATGTTATGTTATATTATATTATATTTAATGAAATTTTACGAGAAAATATATTGTATTAGTGCTAGCTCGTACGGAGTTTCGTTATTAGGAATGAGATTAATGAACATTGTGTAAAATTTTCAAATAACGTTAGTGCACATATACATAAAATTATAGGGATTATTTATTTATTTATGTTTAGAAAAGGGTTTTTATATAGGTATTGTAGGATAATAGCATAATAATTAATGTCAGTCCTACATGGCCCTGTGTCTGGCAGCTAGCGTTTCAAGCAAGGGAGAGGTAAACTGTTTAGTCTAGTTGACAACTTATAAACGCAACCGGAAAAGTAATAGAAGCTAGAAAGAATGTGAAAGGGTGACTGTCTTTCCCCAAAAAAAAAAAAAAAAAGGCAACTGTCGGTGTACTAGGTTGGTATCAATTGGGGGTGTCTATCAATTTCCCTTAAATATTAGAATTTGTTATGAAGATTTCGAACGTTCTGAGTGCTAGCTCATTCCCAGTACTGACCAAAGAGAGACAAAAGGCTTTATTCTTGCCAGAAGTACATTAATTACGTACATGTTCCCCAATAATTCAATCTTTTCATCAGCTTTAATTGATATGTGGATGACAAGGCATAAAATCAAATCTTTTTGTGGGTCATTCAGTACATTCAGTTTTTACAAGAAAAAAGAGCACAAGTACGAGGGAACCATACATCAGGTTGGAACCAATGCAAGAGCCTACAAACTTGGTGCCTTGGGTAAAGCATCTCTCTCTCTCTCTCTCTCTCACTCACTCTCTCTCTCTCTCTCTCTATATATATATATATATGCTGTTAACTAAAGCTAAAAGTTGACTGCCTGTCTATGCTTTCCCTGGAACATAGAAACAGTCAGAAGCCTGGAGAAAGTTATGTTGATCAGTCCCAAGGGATATAAATAATGGATCTGGTCCTACGTTAGTTTTTGCTGCCAAGTTGGATGAGAAAAAAAGTTCCCATTTCTCCGACGACTCCTGGAATTGGTCCTAACAATTCATTATTGTTATTATTATTGTTTCTTCTCATTTCTAAAGTGGGTATTTGACACTCTTCTCAAATTCCAAGAGGAAGGAAATGCTATTCTATCTCTTCCGAAATTATACAAGCCATCAAAATTTCACCACAAGTGTGGGTATTAATTTGTCCTGGAACTTTGAAGCATGAGTTTACCTGTTCGTTTGATGACTGTTGGTTGTACTTGTGGCTGGATTATGTGACCTGTGCATATGCCAACATTCAGGTCTGTTGCTCACAGAATGCACGTTGCAGTACTTCATATCCACAGCATGCAACGTTGATCGAAGTTAAAAATTCAGATTTTGATAACTCCCATGCCACCATTGCCTATATTCCCAATACACATGCAATTAAAAAAATTATAAAGAAGAAGCAGAAAGATGAAAAGTCCGTTATGGAAATCAACCCACATTAGAAAATCTCTCCTGGAACATTGGCACTTTTGGTATTATTATAAAATAAAATTATTCTTTCAGGCTGCCCCGTTTAGTATTTATTATACCTGTATAATATTTTATTTATCGATCAGAGTTTAAAAATATTATCGTATGGCGGCGGGCATGAAGCTTTCTTATTAAATTGGAAAAAAATGCGAGTAGTAAAAGAAAACATCAAAATATCCAATTAGAGATCTATGACTGAGAGGGCTCCGAAGGCCAAGGGCAATAAATATCAAGATAACATTTATTAATTATAGTGGTCATAGGCATACCACATTTCGATTTAGTACGACACCCCAAATCAGAAGAGTATATGTCTATGCGTATAACGAAAATTAAGAGTCTAATCAAATATGTAGTCACTTCCTTTTTTTTTTTTTTTTTTTTTTTTTTTTTTTTTTTTGGCAATGGTTTATTTATGTTCAAGCATTAATTCTTCAAAATTTCTTGTATCATATGAAGCTGCTATGCTTGAATACGTAATTCAAATTGTAAACCCTGAATGATAAATTTTAAAATTTATCATTCAGGGTTTACAATTTGAATTACGCATATCCCAAATTTATAATGTATATTGTATTAAAATTTGTCATTCAGGGTTTACAATTTGAATTACGCACATCCCAAATTTATAATTCATATTGTATTCCATTAATGATTCTAAATTAAGACGAAAAAAAAAAAAAAAAAAAAAAAAGTTCCTATGCCTCTGATTTTTGTGACTGCTAAAGGCCTGGCGACTAGTAGATTTTTTTAATTTTGCCTTCTTTTTCCTGTTTTGGGCCCATTGAGTAGGGTCTAAAGAGTGTTGAGAACAAATTAATCTCTTGTCATAAGAAATTCAGAGATGTGCCAATAGCAGACAAAGCCCAAACGTGAAGGCCCATTAGCTCACTAAAATTAGAAATATAATATTTAAACTAAAAATAAATTAAAATTAAAAAGAGCGAAATTTCCTAGTTCATGAATCCCTAGATTCAAATTTCCTATAGCTATTCACTCCCGCCACCGGCAAAGCACAAGTCGGCCCACTGGCTGCGAGCGCAATCGAATACCGCCAGAAATGGAAGACGAAGAAATCGAAGATCAGCAAATTCCAGACCAAAACTTGCAGAAGAAACACCAATTGATGCTCGAGCGCCTCTCAGCTCGCCATCAAACTCGGTTAGAAACTCGGAAATCCGACTCACCCGAGTGGTCTTCCACTCAGCTTTCCTCTCTCGCTTCAATGACTTAAAGAAATCCATTAGCTCCCAAATTGAATCCGCCGCAGATCCATCTGTTCTCCCCGATATCTCCTCCTCCGTTTCGCATCTCGAAAAAATGGTCGCCGAGAACTCGTATGCACTCCCTTCCTACGAAGTCCGATCATCTCTCAAAACGATCTCGGATTTGAAGCAGAATCTCGATAATTTATCAGCCAAGTTGGTACCTAAGAAGAAATTCTCCTTTAAGAACAAACCCGTAAAGAAAGATACTCCAATTCTAACTCAAAACACAGAGTCCGGCGCCGTTTCGTTACCGGCGTTGAAGAAGACGGGTGCCCCAGTTCGGAATTCGCCGGGATTTAGAGACAAAGAAAACCAAGTGTTAGTGAAGAACTTTAAGGGTTCGGAAATTGGTGAATTTACAATTTCAGGACTTGATTCTTGTGAGGTGAAATTGATCGGATGTGTGAATGCGTTGTTTATTAACGGATTGAAGAATTGTAAAGTTTATGCGGGGCCTGTGATGGGTTCAATTTTGATTGAGGAAGTGGAAAATTGTGTGTTGGTTTCAGCGTCACATCAGATTCGAATTCACTATGCAAAAAGGAGTGATTTTTACTTGAGAGTGAGGAGTAGACCAATTATTGAGGATAGTAATGAAGTAAGATTTGCTCCTTATTGTTTGAAGTATGAGAGAATTGAAGAGGATTTGGAGGCCGCCGGTTTGAATGAGGAGACTGGGAATTGGGCTAATGTGGATGATTTCAAGTGGTTGAGAGCGGTGCAGAGTCCCAATTGGTCAGTTTTGCTGGAAGAGGAGCGGATTGAGACCGTTGATTTGGTGGATTTGGAATGTGGGAATGGCACAAGTTAGGTAAAACTTAGTTGCTTTATTGGATATTGTTTAGAAGGATTATTTCATTTACGTGTTGATGTTTCTTATGAATGGAAATGCAAATGAACAGTGGATATCGAGTTTTTGTTTGTGCTATTCATTGATTAATTGTCGTGTATTTGAATTTTGAATGGAATGGAGTAGTTGAATGTCTTCTTAGCAAGTTAATTTTACACTTTACATTTTGGATCACTCTTAATTGTTTTTCCCTATTGTACCTGGCTTCTATTGGTAGAACTTATCTAGTTTCTGGCACACTTGTTTGTATTTGAAGTATATCTTGGTCTCTAGTGTCTAGATTGTATAAGGACTGAAATTAACACTGCTGGCGCAATTCAATTGATTGAGGCTACTGATTTAATTCTAGAAAAATTTTAATTCTCATCTAACCGATCAATTCTCTAGTTGTGGAGTTCTTGCTTATTAAAAGAATAGTAAGATGGTAATATTGTCGAACTTTTGTTGATGCTTCTGCATGGATATAGAACGGATAATGCACTTTGAAAGTACTGCAAGTATAAATGCTTTGTTCTCTGCCTATAAGAAGATATGAAGGATGAACATTGCAGGTTTATTCCTGCTTAAAGGCTTGTGCACAATTGTCGGCTGTAGAATACAGAAACTTTGACTCTTTTTACCTTTTGGCTTTTGGTTTTAAATTCAAAAACTTCAAGAAGACAATAATCAGCTCAAATCATAACTCACAGTTCCTTGTGATGAACAACCAAATAACAAAATGTTTTAGTTTTTCACAAACTATCAACTGATAAGATAATCTATTGAACATTTGTAATTGATATTAAAACAACCTCAAAATCTATACTGCAATTTATTTAACAGTAATGATGAAATCATAACATATTAATGTAAAGACCTGCAAAACATTGTTATAGTGGCCAGCACTACTGAAATTCTGAAAGCTAAAGTATTTTTTGCTTTGGGGAATCAGTCTACAAGAGCCTTTTGGAGTTTGGAGCTCACACCATCTATTGCCTTGTCTAATTGGCTCAGGTCTACTCTTGCTCTGTATGTTGATATCTAATTTTTTTATTAGGTATGTTGATATCTAAATTTCCATTTGCTGGTTATGATTTTGCATTCTATGTATGTTTGCACTGTTGACAACAATTATTGTATGATTATTAGGTTTACTGCATACTGTTTTTTTAGTTAGATGATTAGTGAACTTAACCATAATAAACTTATGGGTTAAGTTGACTTAGATCACCTTTTATTTCCTCTCAAATACATAGTAAATGGATGAATATTCTTCCTCCTGTTGTTGATCCATAACTAGATAATTTTTCAGGATATGAACTTATCTGTTATGTTCTAATTATAGTCTCTAGGAAGACCAACTGTAGAGACAAACAGTTTGTAGAGCTAATCATTCTTACCCTTGTCAATGAATTAATGGATGTTATGTGGAATTCAACTTCAAAAGGGGTCTCCTAGGTTATGCCCTTTTAATGGCGTTAAAAAGGTAATCCAATCAGTTTTCACTTATCATAGGTAATTCAGTGGCAGCATTGACGATACAAGTCAACTTATCGCTGGTATAAGTTTCTTATGGAGCGGAAGACAGACTGAGGCTTGACAATAATTCATCAATAATATCGGGCCCTTAACTTTTGCTTGGAGACCTTTATGTTTAGCAATTAAAATACAGGGAAAAACATTTTGTTTCTGCATCATAACTAATGGTGGTGACCGTTGATAACACTTTAGGAATGAAGCAGCAGCAAATGGATAGAATTGTTGGCACCCACAGCAGTGCACTCGCCTGGCACCTGCTTCCCATGCCATATACTGTGTAGTCTTATCATCCTCCACTGGGTCTAGGGCCAAGCCATCATGTGAACAGTATACACCTTCCAGTTTCTGCTGGCTCTTGTCACCATCATTATGGAAAGCCTCGTGGTCCTTCCAGAGGTCCACACTGGGTTTCCTAGTGGAAATCTCAGAGTGTGCAGCCCAACCCAAATCCCACATGCCAAGTTGGAAGTCACTGCAATGTGCCTCCTCTATTACAAGGGTCAGTATACCTTATGCTGTCTGTGGTCTGATTCTAAGTCCTCCATGGTCCAAACTCAATGAATAGCTAACAAAATCAATTGTGTTTGTTAGTAGCAATAGACTGGTACTTTTACTTGAAATGATGCTGATATTGACTGATTACAACTGATCCCAGAAGAGAGATAGATTGGTCTATTTTGGCCTTCGTCTAAAATGCTGCTTGAATTTGCAGGGCAAGAGATGAATCATGAACTAAAGTTTGAATATTGTGTCTAGATGGGTAGGGAACATATTCTTGCCATAATTATCAGTTTTGTACATTATAATGTCGAAAAAGTAATTTTTTTTTTCTCTTCACTTTGCCAGTTTCGTATCTCACATTCAGCATTAATGCCGCCAAAATTTGTAGTAAACTAAATTTCCAGATTCATACTTTGTAATCGTTAAATTTCCTAACTCATTATCAAATGTGGGCACGAACATGAAGCTCTTAACAAAATCTTGCAGCTTATTCTTCTGCCTTTCTTGTGATTAATATTGTATTTTGTTGCCCTTGTGTGAGTAGGATTTGAAGCTTTTACCCTCCCACAACCAGTTGATATTTATGATTTAAAGAGTAATACTGTTTTTTTTTCCCAAGAGAATAATAAACTACAGTATCAACCACTTTTCCATTGTTTATTGTTGCATCAAAATTTTAGTTTCACGTACCAAATTTGACCCCTTTATCTGATTTGATTTTATTCTTCAATGTGTAGGCGCCAAATTGATTCTTCTCTTTTTCTTTAATTTGCCAATTTTTTCAACTTGTTGAAGTTCAAATGATAAAATTTTGCTAAGTGGCAGACAATCTTTCAATCAAGGGAAGATTATTCAATTTTGAAAAATTTTGGCTCAAACAACATCTATCTTCGTGGTGAAGTTCCCTTTTGTTTTGGAATAAATGCCCTTCAAAATACTAGAAGTTAAATGTTGATTTTAATTTGTAAGAAAGATGGAGGGGCCAGAGCCAGGCAGATCATACACACAATGGTACAAGACGTGGGATCACCATAACCCTAGCCACAAAATCAATAATATATCTTTATAATAAATTTTTTTTTTTTAGTACGGATGTTTGATCTTTTCTAAAATGCCGACGGGTAAGTTTTTTACATTAACAACTATTAAAAGAGAGAAAAAAAAATCCAATTTTAATAGATGATTAAGAATGAAACTTGTTGAAAATTATTAACTATTTTTAAGATAAAAAGTTTAAAAATTGAAATTGAAAATGAAGATTGAAGAAGCATCAAGGCAAATTTGTAGGTAAGCTTTTGCTGTTTTTCCCCAAGGCAAATACAACGCCTAGTAAAAGTTATTCTGCAAAAGCACTTTTTCCACTAAATTTGACTAATAAGTTTCATTTGGGTTGGGGTCACTGCACGGATAGACAGGCAAACACGAACATGTTTTTTTTTTTTTTTTTTTAAAAAGTCCATTTCTGCTTCTGCTTCTGCTTCTGGAAAGGTTGTCTCGAAATGATAAAACCAAAAGCTGCTTTTTTGGATCCAGCTTATACTAACCGGTGACACAAAACTGAAAATTTTATGGCCTATCTATCTTACAACAAAACAAGACGACCATCAATGATTCTATTCCTTCTAAACGACAAAAGATAATAAACACTAAAAACTTAGAAAATATTAAAAACTACATTTTTTTCAATTAAAAAATAAATATGATTATAAAAAATTTGAAAGATTCCCATTGAAACTAGAAGGATGGGATTTGTAGGAAGCATGCCCCCCCTTCAGAACTCATTGCTCTTTGGACATCTGTAAGTTTCATAAGTCTGTCAATAGATGCATGAGATCACAAAAATACCCTTTAAGATTATTACTTTTTATCAAATTAAAAATTTATAACATAAAATTTATGTTTGTAAAATTTATACATATCAACCAACATACATGACACAACATTATAAAAAATATATGGTAATTAACCAGAAATAATAGTTATTTAATATATAACTCTATGTTATCATTCAGAAACCCACCATTGACATTGATATATTTTGTGTTTTAACTCCCCATAATGTTAATATTATTACATTACTAGCTTTTGATCACAATATCTCATCAAGTCAAGACAATCCTATTATATATTTCCTATAATTTATCTTGTTATTTTTATTATAAATCCATATAGTTGTAGTAAGGGGCTACATCTCTCTCCTAAGACCCACAACTAATTTTGACATAGATTTTTTTTTTTAAGTGATTGTTGGACAATCATGGACTCATATATTTACTAAAAATGAAAAAGAAAAAGAAAAATATTGATAAGCATTTCTAATATAATATATATTTACAATAGTACCCCTTCCACAGCAGAAGTTGAAAAAAAAAAAAAACCTTAAAAAACTAATGATAAACAGCAGAGCTCCTGACAGAAGGCATCGATTCACCCGGGAGAATGTGAAATGCTTTGAAATTTACTTTTACCATCCAAATATTTAAATAAAAATAAAAATAAAAATAAAAAAAACTCATTACTAATTTTAATGATCTAATTAATCTAAAATTATTTCAAAATCCCCGATTAACCATTTCCATGTAACGCTGCTCGGATTCCAGCCTCTGCAATCTCATCTCATTGTTGAACTTCTTGATGAATGCTTCCACTCGCCGATTCAACTCGTCTTGACTCATCGATTTCTCTCTCGTCAGAGACACTCTGTCGTTGAATGTATCGGATTTCCTCAGCTCCCTTTTTGCCCATTCCGCCGGATCATTGTTTCCGTCGCCATCGCCTGCGGCTGTGACGTCAGTGGTAAGAGGCGGCCGTGGTGGCGTGTCCCACGTGTCACTCTTCTTCAGTTGCGGCCTCGTAGCGTTTCCTTGCCCTTCTGTTATCATCTTCCATGTCTCCTCCAGGCTTCCCTCTAGTTCATTCTCTTCTTGTTCCTCCGCTTTCTCGGGTTTTTCACCCGCGTCGTCCATCAGAGACTCTTTCAAGATTGTTTCCTCAGATGGGTTCGTCTCGTTTCCTCTTTTCGGTTCATCATTTTCCGTAGATTCAGGTGGAGAATCCTGCGTCTGGCTGTTCTTGCTGTTAACATTCCGCTTCTTTTTCTGAATCTTCCGTTCATTTTGTACAACCGCCGTTGTTTTTCTCCGGTTTTCGTTTTCTTCCGACAGGCGTTGGTCTTGGTGGTGGAAGGTGGAAGAAGCAGCAATTGTGATAATGATGAAGTTGAGTACGATGTAGATGTACGGCGGAGACAGCCAGCTTCTGAGAGAAACCCAAACGCTGGGAACGGAGGAAGTTACGGACAAAACGAGATTGAAAATGCACGGAATTATTGCCACTTTAAAAAACATGAAAGTAGAAATCATCCCAGCTGATAAAAACACCAACTTTGCAGCCCAAATAGCTGTCTCAAATCTGCTCGTTTTCGCGTTCAAATCTCGAAACAAATCCCCCATGTTTGCAAATTTTATAAAAATATGAACTTGGAAGCGTTTTCGTAAAGCGTCTTCAGGGTTTAACCGTATCTAAAATGAGAAACCTGAAAGACCCAGAACAAATATTGAAGAGAGAACACAGGAAAAACACAAGAAAACGAGTTGTTTTTCACTGGTTAGGAAACAGAAAACCGAGAAATGGAAGCAAAAACAGAAATTTCTCGGAAAATATCTAGATTTTACAAGCAGGAAGGAAAAAAACGAACTTGTAAGTGTTTTCTGGTCTAAAATGGGAAACAGAAAAGACCCATAACAGACATTGATTGATTCATTGAAGAAAGAAAGCAAAGAAGAAACCACAAACACTGAGAAACTCCGTTGATGAAATTTTCTTCAATGGTTGGAAAACAAAAACAGAAGCAAAACCCAACAGAGGTGAGGAAATTGAAACAGTCCAAAACTTTTTCTGAGATTTTGATACTGGAAATCTCAGTAGCACGGGAGAAATCAAGAAGCCATTGCTGGTTTTTCAGCGGGTACCGCAGAGCTCAAGGACCATTAAAGGGAGTGTAGTGGCGTGAGGGAAGCTTTATTGTAAGAGGAAGGGTTAACGTTCTCGCAACTTCCCATTTCTTTGATGAAATCTCGACCGTCCGACTAATCAATTTTCGAATGCTAGGCCATCTAAAAGATGGATGATTTAACCGCAAATTTAATTTAAAAAAAAAAAGAAAAAAGAATTAGTACAGTGAGTGAGGGGTGACTTCAATTTGCATTAACGCCGCTGTGATCCGCGGCGTTTGTCGTCATCATTGTTAAGTAGATTTAATTTCGACAATCATAATAATGCCTTTACCTATCTAATCCCAAAAAAAAAAATTTGAAAACATTTTCATTGTTTTTTAAAAGTACTTTTAAATGGTTAGGAGTAATAAATAAATCCATAATAAAATTACAGAGAAGTGATTCATTGTATTAAATGATAAAAGGCACAAGTTAGAAAATGGTTTGAATTAATTACACCACATTTATTATTTCTCTTCTTTATTGATTACCTAGTTTGAATAATAGGTTTGAGCTACGTCTATAATACAACCCACTCTATATAAATATCATACAATTTTTTTTTATTTTTTTGGTTAAATTTTTTTAATTTCTTTATATATTTTTATTTATGATTTTGTTATGAAAATAATAAAACTTTAAAAATATAAAATAGTTAAAATTATATAACAAAAAATTCGTTTGTTATTTTGAAAATTTCACACGAGCCTCAACATTAAAATAGAAGCGGTGGCGTTTGGTGAAGCTCAGGCTCTTTTCCCCATAAATTCAGCAAAAGAATATTTATTTTTTTTTTTATTTATTATTTATTTATTATGAGTAATTATTAATTTATTTTTATTTATTATTATTGCTGTAGATGAGGTATTCTGTCTGACCCCAGGAAACAGCTACTCATGCTTGCCTTGACTGCTTCTTCTTCCTGTAAAATCACTTCTGTGAAAAGTTAAAAAAAAAAAAAATGACTTGCAAAAGTCCTTTTAAGTAATTGCGACGTGCAATTTGCCATATCGTGAGGAGCTTTCCAGCTATTTTTTTTATTTTTTATTTTTAAATAAAAATGAAACATATTTGTTTAATATCTTATTTTTGTAAAATCATTTAAGAAACAAAATCTTCCATTCTTCAACCTTTAAAAGAAAAATTCTCCATCCGTACATCTATTGTTCTTGAAAATAATAATATTTTTTTTTATTTTTATTATAAGATATTTTATTTTATTTATTAAACAATGAATATATTTTGCTATTACATTCAATTTCAAATATTCTACAAAACATATTTTCACTTTTTTTTTCATTTTGTAATATTATTTTAAAAAAGATTTTTAAATACATTTTAATTATTTTAAAAATATTTTTCTTTGAAGAATAAATTTAAAAATTGCCATTCATAAAATAATAATCATAAAAAAGCTTGAAAATTAATATAAATGACAAAAAATTTAAATTTTTTTAAATTATAATTATAAAATAGGATTCAATCGACACCTTTATATAAAATGTATAAATAAAAAAAAAAATATAAATATAATTTTTTTTATAAATTAAAATATCTTTCGAACATACATATCTTTATCCTAAGAAGACATGTTCAGATACCATGAATTTAAAATATAGTCAACCAAATTAATCATTTTATTTCATTCCCAACTCAACAAATTCTCATGAATTATCAAAAACATTAAGTGATCATGAGATTAAAGAAAAATCCATGGAAACTGGAACCATCCCATCTTATTTTGCTATCATTTTCAATTTTGTTTTCAAGTGTTGATCACTTGAATGTTTGGCAACGTGGATGAACAGAACAAATTTTAATAAAGATTATTTTCATTTTTTAGAAAGTTGAAAAGAAAACAGAATTTTAGAAAAAGACAGCATACAATTTCTTATGATAATTATTTAATTTACTATTGTTATTATTATTATTATTATTATTATTATTATTATTAAATGAAAAATCTTCTACGGCCTTCTTCTATAGTTAAAATTTTCACGTGCTCTACCCTCTGCCCACATACGTCTCGTTCAATTCCTTTCAATTGTCTAATATGCTTTCTAATTATCTCTACAATTAATCAAATAATTTTTTTCTAATTTTTTATAATAACAATCAAATAATTTTTTAAATATAGACAGATACATATATTCAGGACAGATAAATAATTCTTAAATTACACATATTTTATATTATTTATAAATTATTACATTTAAATATTTCCGGTAATATGTTAAATAAATAGATATATAATTGAAAATATAAATGATAAAAAAATATATTATATTATTTTTATTTAAAAAATGGGGATTAAAATTAAATCTTCTCTTTTTAAAAAAAGAAAGAGAAAATAGGGAACAAAAATTAGGAAGAAAAATTTTGGAGTAGCTGCATGGAGTATTTGTCAACATCAAGTGTCATTCAATGTCAGAACGAATCATTTTGCTTGTTCAAGGGTTTAAATCAGTAATTGAAGCCATAAAATTTAAGAAATTTAAAAAAAAAAAAAAAAAAACAAGATCTTTCCATTTCCCAATTTGATTTCAAAAAACATTTTCCATCTCCATCTGAATCACACTATTTTTTTTTTGGTTAATTTCACAAAAAATTTTATAAAATATAAAATTCATTTATTGGTTACAATAAATGTCAGGCATTCCAGAGGCTAAACGCAAGTAGATAGACATGGAGAACGATAGATATGTCACATTTTGTAGGGTTAGAGGCTAGGGTTTTAGGCAGAAGCAGCTGGCAACACAAAAAACAGAAATTAGAAAACGGAAACGTTTTTTTGTTGCCACTAAAAACCAGAGTGATAACTGGTGCGCCAAGTGGTGGGGTGCCACCAGTCGGCGCCTTGCCTTCCCCCTAAATTTTTCCCTTTCCTTTTCTTTCGATTTTGCTGGAAAGTTTTTCTCACCTCTTTCTTTACTTAGAAAAGTTCTATCACATTCATTTCCTATTTTCTTTTTTTTTTATTTTTATTTTTTGGTGAATTTTCAAAGTTTGTTGTTTTAACTGGTCCCATCAAGCACAGCATGGTCTACTTCTAGACTGGCAGCACTAGAAGCACTACCATTTCATAAGCACTTCGATATATACATATTTATTTATTTATATTTGGCTTTTGCTTTTGCTTTTCTTTCAAGCTAATTAGGCCGACTGACTTGTCTATTCATTTCATGGATAGGTTTTTCTCAAGCTTTGCTGCTAAGCCAAGCTAAAAGCACTTTCATTTTTCCACTGATTTTTTTGTTGCCTATTTGTTACCGTGACCCCATTTTGATAACACTTTTCTAAATGCCTATTTGTTAAAGGGCATTGTGGGCATTTTCTTTTTTCTGTTATTTTTCAAAATATTTTTTTATAATGTGTTTTAATTATATTTACTTTGAAAAATTGATTTAAATATTAATAACAAATATTTATATTGATCACGCACAATTTCTTATTCATAAAATATAAATGTTTCAATTGAAAAATATTTATAAATAAATTTACGAAACAAAAGTTTTATTACGTGTTTAAGAATCGTCATTGTGAATACAAGAAAGAAGATATATTTTGTTTATAAATTCAATATTTAAGATATAAAATCAAAATCATCTTTATTTAGTTGGTTTCTTTAATTTAAATTTAAAGTTAGATTGAATTATTTAAATCCCATTTATTTATAAATTTATGAATCTTCCAGGTCTCATTCTTTTGACTAACAATTAAATATTTGTATATTTAAAAAATATAAAAAAAATTGTGAGGAGAGAGGTAGTGGTTTGTGTTGAAATTTAGGGCAATTCAAAATCATGATAAAATAGAAAAATACAACGTAGAAAAAGGGTTAGGTAACATAATAAAATTGTTACACCTTTTGTTATTATTGTATTCTTTAACTTTTCTTATGGCTCTATGTGTTTAAATTAATATATGATTGATTATGCTACAAATGTGTTATGTTTACACCTTAGAAATATAAAATTTATATTTTATAACAAAATTTATAAAGCTATCTATTATACTCGTAATATTTTATATTATCAAATTTTAAAAAAAAAAGTTAGGGTCAAGTTATTTTGATTTAGCAAAATTTTCTTAGATCTAGAAACCGGCAAACTCATTCATAGTTGTTAGTAATTAGTCACTAACTAGTTATAATTTAGCAAATTAGAATAGAGTTATTTAAATAAGATATATATATATAGTTTTGGTTGAAATGTTTAACAACAAAATATTGAATTATATATGTATATATATATACACACACTAATGATTCAACACTAAATTGTTACATTTCGTTAAATTATAGTCAAGTTAATTACAATCGATCATATTTTTTTTCTAGTTTATATTTTAAAAATAAAAACTTTCATAGTTATGCAGATTGTCAATAATTTGAACTCTAAATTATTGTAATTCGATATTAAAATATTAAGATTATCTAAAAATTTAAATATTAACTTTCAAATTGTATAATGAATTCACAAGTTAACTAAAACTTTAATTTAACATCAAACTTTATAGTAAGATTAGATATTAGATGATTACCATTAATCAAAATTAGGCATCCAACCCCATAATTTATTCATGTAGACTTTTACTTTAAATCATAGGTAGATTACACTCTTATCTTGTATATCTTTTCTCATAATCTTCTTCTCTATAAACAATGATAGCATTATTAATTTGTCAAATTAATAATTCATGTGGAAACTTCCATTCTCTTTACTAAATATTCTTTATCTACCTCCACCTTTCTTGTAAATCATTATTTATACACATTGCATTCTTAAATATTATTATCACTTTCAAAAGTTGAATTGTAAGTTAAATTGATAGATTAGAAGGGGAGAACATGATGTTGCTTGTTGGCAAATTGGGACAAAAGAAATCATAAAATAGTAAATAAAATTTTATATAAGATAATAACATCTGAGTCATTATCGTTTTACAAATTTACAATGAAAATCATATTATATCTATTTAACAACAAATAGGTCCCTCATCCATTCTTATAGAAACAACAAAACGACTCTTATGATATTGATTATGGCCATCATAATGATAGAATATGTAACTTAAAGCTTAAATATATTTTATTTACTTTCATATAGATTAGTAACCTATTGTTACCAATAGAGAAATTACATCCTTGTTTGTTCAAACATGAAAACTTAAAGACTCGGATGTTATTTGGCTATACATGTAGATAAGGGATTAGATAATAGTAAAAAGGGTTAGGTATAGCTTGACCATAATATAGAAGTTGGTCATTTGTAAGGAAATGAGGCAAAGGGTATGTCTATCTCATCAATAAAACATATGAGATATGGACATTAGCATTAAGAAATTGAATGAATTTTCCAATCCAATAATGAATTAATTATGTTAGACGGATGAATCAACCCCATGTGCACATGACTTTGTCTTGTTGATTAATCAATTAATTAATTCGGAAACCTTCCATTATTATCATAGAAAACTACTTGTATGATCTATAATCCTCTACATGTCTTAACACTCATCTTATGACATTTATATATATGTTTGTTTTTGTAACCAAAATCTAGGGATAATGAGGTTGAATGAAATTTTATGTCTTTGTGTGGGATTGTGAAGAACAAATTATAGATTGAAATGTTGCTTAATTTGCTTGTGAATATACTAAAACTTGGACAAAAATCATGCAAATAGTGTATAATTTAAGAAATTTCTAGGTTTCATACATAACTTTACGCTAGTTTCCATGCATGTTATTTCAAAGGGTTATAACAATTTGTATAATATAGTATTTTAATTTTGTGAATTTTATATTAAATTTCATAACTTATATGTTACATTTTAATTTCTCAAATTTTATTATTAAATTTTATGAAATTTGTCATTTAGGTCATTTGTCAATATAATTATTATATGAGTATGATTTCAACTAACATGTATTCAACATAACATATCAATAAAAAGCATATTAAAAAAGAAAAGATACTCACGTCGAATAAAAAGATAATAAATATTTACAATAATAAAAATAATTAAACATTTAAATTATTGAGATTGATTCTCTTCCATACAATTGGCAAAATTGATTAAAAAAAATTAACAAAAGTTGTATTTATAAATTGAACTTTGTTAACCACTTTGTATTATTCTACCACTTACCAATATGACAAAAACTTTGTGATAATTTATAAACTCTATCTCTTTCACTTTCTTTCATTTTCTTTGCAACCAAACATCAATTAAACTCAATAGAAGTTTACTTCTATGATTCCAACTCTTGTGTTATTATAATAATGCTTTGAAAAAGTTGGTAGAGTAACAACTCAATTTAGAAGTAACAGAGAGTTTCTATAAAATGTTATCTAAAACTAAAAGATATTTAAGGGAAAGGAGGGAGGAAAATCGGAGAGAAAACAAAAAAAACAGTTGAGATGTCTTAATCTCACAATCGATATTAAAATAAATTGGGAATTATGAAACTGCTTTCAAAATTGGTGGCAAATGGGTCAAGCCCTCTAAAATCTTGACAAAACAAACATTCAAAATCATTATCCTCTTGGAAATTGAAGCAAAAATAATAGATTAAGGAAGAAGTATATATGCAATTTATGTAATACAATTTCGCTCTTTTTCTTTTTCTTTTTCTTTTTTTGGTTTGAGAAAAGAAAGAAATTAAATATATATAAGTTGAATATATAAATAAATAGGATTAAAAGAACTATGATGAGGTGGTCTAAAACATTGAATTGTTATGTATAAGTGAAGAGCAGTCATGGTAGTACTAAATTGACCAAATTATTATTAGGTACATAGGGTTGTGAATTTAAAAAAAATTAAATCTTTTTAAAATAACGATTTATATTTATAATAACATTAATTGAATCAATTAATTAAAATTTTTCAAAATAGTATAAGAAATTTAAGATTCCAATCACACTCTTATCTTATTGATGAGGAATTTAAATTTTATATATGAATTAATACAGTATTTTTCATAATAAAATAATGTAAATATAATAAAGATCGACTTTGATGATTTATTAAATCAACTCGATCTTTGTGATACTAATATGAGTTTTGATGGAGATCAAATGTATAATTTAGATCTAATTGACAAGAAATTTTACAAAATATATCTCATTATCAAATAAAACATGTATTTATTTACTTAAATTTGCAATGATAATTTTTGTTTAGGCAGTTTATTAGTCACTCAAAGCAAGGACAAGAATCAATGATTGAGCCCGTGCCAAAGCAAAAGACAAGTTCCTTGAAGGGCAAATGAATTCAAATCTCATGAGATTTAATTTTGATTAATTAATTAATTAATTAATTAATAATGATAATAATAAACACATTGGTTGGCTTGTGGGCACCTGAGAAAATAATTTTAAAAAATAAATAAAGGCAAAGCGGAGAAGAATGATGCCAAATAGCAACTAATTAAAATTATGAGAATCCCAATGTATTTGGCATGAATTTAATAATTAAAAAGAAGAAGAAAAAAGGTTAGGTGCAACCTGTAGTTGGTCATATTTTTAATTTTTATAAAAATAAAAAATAAAAAATAAAACGCATACTTGTAGATATTATTATTTATTTATAAAATCAAGTACACGATTCTAGTGCGCATGTACTGTTGGGTTTGCTAAGAATTTAGGGTACTATAGTACTTCACTTTTAGTATGAAAGTTAACAAATTATTAGAGAAGTAATTAAGCTAAATGACCAATTAATAATAATAATAGTAGTAATATTAGCATGAAAAAAGTTAAAAAAATAAAGTTGAAAATTAAAGCTACTTTTAGTTAATAAGTTTATTAATAGATTACAAATTTATTCCTACGTGTTGTCTTCAATCGTTAATTTGAATTAAAGTTTAAAGGCATACACAAGTTACTTTAATGTCTCTTATTTTGCTATGAAAAAACTAAAAATCAAGAATAAATACTCTTCAAATAGAAAAGAGGATCGTAAATCTTGTAGTTATAAATTGGCAAGGTTTGTTTTCTTTAATAGCATTTTTTTGTTAACCAAAAAACGAAAAAGATCAAGTTCTAATTTTATGAGTATTAATCGATTTTATTAATAGAATCTCTTAAAATGATATTAATTTAAGTTTACATCAAAATTAGGGAAAATTTTGACTTGTATTTATCAAATTTTTAAAAATGTTAGAAAAATAAATCAAAATGTTTTAGTTTTTCATGATGATAAAGTGAAAGAGAACAATAATTTAGCACGCAAAGAAGTTGAGGATGGTGGGTTTTTTAATTTTTTTTAATTTTTATTTTCTATTTGTGGATAAAAAACATTGTTTTATTGAATTGTACTGTGAAATATTCTTTTATATGGGTTGTACTTTTTGATGGACGTGTTTGTTTGGTGGGGACTTTTCAGATTGGGAGTAGGCAATTAGAGAGGAACCAAAAGGAGAACACCAAACAATTCTTGATAAGAGTTAGAAGAGAAAAAAAAGGGAAATTTGAAAAGCATTTTTGTGTTCTCATATTTTGCTATTTTGAAAGTAAGAGCAAAAAGAGAGACTATTTTGTTAAAAAGTAAAGATTAATAATATCACATCATTAATCAATAATGTGATAAGTCGGTCATTTATTAATTTATAATTGCGTTTTATATGATTTAACTTGATATGATATCAATTCTTTTTGCATAATAATGGCAGAATCTATTTTACTAAGATTAACACGTTTTTATTTAAAATAGAAATTTATTTTTTTTTAAAAAAAAAAAAAAAAGAAGATGACTATAAATGCGTAGTATATATTTTAAAAGCAATATGTTTTTAAGTTAATTTTCTTGTTTTTTTTTTAATCTTAAAAAAGATGGGCAATTGCGAATTGGGTTAGTTTGGGCCGGGTTTGTGGGCTTGGGCTTATTCAATATTAATGGCCTGAGAATGATATTTAATACTCTTTTTAAAGTAATAAAACCTAATCTGAAAATACGCACCTCATTTGAAAGAAAATATAATTAACACCAAAGAAATCAACGGAAGTACCCAAAATAAAAATTGAATGTAATCGGAGTACCCCATTGGAAATATATTACTCAAAAGTTCAAGCTATCAATGTGATGAACCCAACAAAGAATAATGACTTTGTATGAGAAATTGTAAAATAATAATGGAGGGGAAACTAAAAAAGTTTTGCTTAAAAGTTCCATGATAAAGCTCTCTGTTTCCTTTGTGCTTGAAATTTGAAAACCAAGAACTCTAAAATCAAAACTTGATTGATGCTAAAACTTTCCACTCCCTGAAAGCATATGCAAAGTCACCAACTTTTGTTGATGATATGTATGCCCTGATAATCATTTCTGTAAACTGTGACTTTTCCATTCCAAATTCTAGTTCATTGTATATCAGTTCAATGGCCTTGAGTTCAACAGTCCGGTTCCTATCAACAAAAAAATATTCCATTTCAAAATCAGAAGCATCACATATCATCTTATAAGAAGATTGAGCTGAAATTTATTTAACATTTTAAAGAATGTGATACCATGATCTTGACAAGTGTTGTTAAGAGTATTTTTCATATTTATCAACATATAAACTACGTAGTGGAGCATGTTTTAATAAGAAGTTTGTGTCTTACAGTCGAAAGTTGCCCAGCGTCCGGGAGTTACAGAAGCACATTCCTGATTCGAGTTGCTGACATAGAGCAAGCTGTAAAGGTCAGTAGTCCCTTTTGTCTTCTTTGTGGCTTCTTTGAATTCTGCTGTGAATGCAGGAATCCTTGGTGGAGTTGGAGAAACCTTGTCATTCGTATCAAAAGAAGCCTGACAAAAGATCGGTGTTAACAATGGCATTTTACAACCAAAGTATCGACATAAAGAACTATTTGCCATTACCCCACGAGGCCTCGTTGGTGGAGAAGGATTTATTTTAGCTATGTGCTTAGTAAGAATCTCTTCCTCAAGAGACAATGTCCTTGTTTTTCTCGAAATACCACTTTTGACACCTTCTACAAGCTCGTTAGCATTACAGTTGGTCTCAACTGTGTTTGGAGTCAGTTGTGTTGCACCCTTTCGAACCCATCTTTTCTCCTCATACCTGTAAAATTCATAATATATGAATCAGAAGATGATGACTAGTTTTTGGTCCTATCTTCAAGTTCATATGGTAGACACTGAGCTCAAATAGACAAAGTTACTTGGCACGTATGAATTTCTCGATTCTGCTTCTGTCAAAATTTGGTGGCAGTTCGGCTTCCCAGTACTTGTTGGACTTGTTATTACCCATAGCTAAGCAACAAATACAAATTGACAATATTTATTACCACAGAATAAAGCAGAAAAATGGACAGCATACTGGAATTATTTGTTAAAATGTGAACGGAAAAGAAAAATTATAATTTCAGGCACAAGTTTGCAGTGATCAATCAAAGTTTTCAAATACAAAGCACATTTTTCGGACCTGACGATTCATATTAAAGAGATAAAAGCCAATCAAACAGTATCTTTGCACCCATGGAACCATGGGATCAATCTGAGCCGTTTGATAATATTGTCCAAAATGGGTGCTTTGTATTTGAACTCGCATTAAATCACTAGCAAAATATTCTTACACTGCATAAAAGCGACCTGCTCCGGTAGCCACGTATCCAGAGTAGTAGATCGTACCTATATCCAAAATTACAATACAAAACCATTATCAAGATAGTAAAGGTGAAAACAGAAAAAAGAGTACTCAACGAGATATAATAGTCACTAAAAGTAGTGGCACATCATAAAAACAAAAACAAAAAAAGAATTAAGTTTTTAGAGATTATAATACAAAGAAATCTAGTTACTGCATACATACTATTCACAGTTCAGCTTATGGTACCAAAATGAGTGAATTTCAGGATACAAATATACAACAACAGATGCTGATATACCTTTGAAATATGCACTCCAAGACTCCGATGGATTCCTGAACATTGCATGCATATAAATATTCCAAGGTTCACACTTGCCCATCGCGGCGCCCTGAAAAATTGCATGATAAGAAGCTGTTATTAGAACATTCTGATGACTGAATAGCCAACTGCTTGGATTTGAATCCTATTTATACATGCATCAAATTCTCAAACTTCTTTTGTGTTAAGCAAATTCAATACCTAAACCAAAAACAGCAAGCACATCTGCATCACACAAAAGAAGTACAGAATGCTATAATAAGAAATACGGAAGAAATGAGCTTTCATGCCAACAGAAACAAGTTTGAAAGTAATTTTTCGTACCCTGAGTTTTCAATATTTGGTTTCCTATCAATAAGAATTAGCCGAATTGATTCAGGATACTGACCGGAAAGCAAGTAAACATACTTAGTTTTCCATCTCTAGTCTAATACACTCTGATCATAAGTCCTAAAATGTTTTAAACCAGATAAGAGTAGCAACTAAACACACAGATTCACAGAAGCCATTATAATATAAGCAGTACAAATTAAGTACCCATAAAGACAATAGTGCATAGAAATGGAGCACTCATAGTAATTTACATTTGTGATTCTAAAAACAGAAGAGATTCTGAAATGCATACTTGCTCTGACAATCTGCACATTCCCTATTGTCTGGTAGCTTAAGAAGGCCATCTAAAAGCTGCATACAAAAGGCAAGAAAACGAGTAATTCTAATACTATATTGATATTACCATAAAGATCTGTTATGTAACAGAGTACAAGATTGAACATATATAATTGAATGAAATAAACACCTTAATATGCATATTCAGCGATTAATATACATCACATCACTTTTAACAGCTTAAACAAAAATTTCCAATAGATATCTCTGCAAAATGAATGTAATAACTAAATACAAGCATAAGATCCTTGTAAGTTGCTTAATTCAATTACCCATTCTATCTGCAGAATCGAATACTAGGAACATAATAAATTGAAATAGTGTCATGCTCTCATCCCATATGAGTAAAATATTAAATGTAAATAACTATCTACTTTCTATGCAATCACAAAAATCCAAGGGTTTTGTTCTTCCTGCTTTGATGATTTGGGCCGACAATACCAAATGGAATCCGACAACTCTCATTGTACTTAAAATTGCCAAGCTGTGATATCATTCTAACATTCTTACTGAACTGCATTCTTTGATTATCACAAGGAACAAACTGAAGCCATCATCAATTATAGGAGCAAGAGGAAGTGCTTTCAAATGGTTAAAAGCACATGTATATATATATATATATATATATGCTTGTTTTGCAGCATTTGGTTAAAATACGCAAGGACAATAGCTTTCTAGAGCAATAATTGTAGGTGCTCCTTCAACAAGCGGATTATATTGCCACCACAAATATCAGTCCCACTCAGAAAGTATTTACCACAAAAATGCTTCCAAACCAACCACAGCCTAAAAGTTCCCAAATCAAAGAAACCCAAAAACAACAACAGTACTAAGAATACTTTTCCTACAACAACATTAATATTCATAAAACATCACAGGAAAATAAAGAAATCAATTCCAAAATTTCTTAAACAGAATTCCCATTTGGGTACACACACAAAATAAACAAAATTACAAAATTCCACTAGTCTTTCCAAATTCAACAAATTTACAAATGAATCAGAAAAAAGGAAAAAATGAAACCTTGGAATGCTTGGCATCGAGGTCCTTGGAGACGGAGGCCTTGCCGTTCATGTTAGCCTCCTCCGATGCCTAAGCTTTCCAAGGAGAAAATAAGAAAAAAAAACAACAACAACAATAATAATAATAATAATAAGAAGCAAGCAAGCAAAAGTTTTCAGAACTGAAAATCAGATAGAAAGAGGAAGGAGGGTCGCAATTTTCTGAGTCTATTTGTAGTTTTATATGGGGTTGAACAGATTCAAAAGGGGAAGAAGAAAAACCGTTAAAAGTAACGCTAAAATTACGCGGGTATTTTATTTTTAGGTCGCCATTAATGACACCTCAGAAATTTGCCTTTTTTTCGTTTTCTTTTTTCAATTATAAGCTGGCGGGAAATTCCAACTGTATTCAATCTTATCGCCATTGCTTCTCATCATTTCGCCAACTGTTGTAGAATATTCTTGTTTGGGGCTTTCAAAAAAAAAAAAACAAATTTAAATCCCATCTGCTGAAAGTGGGCAAAAATCTGTCTGCATGATAACAATAATAATTTTTGTCATACAGAATGTTTCCGTTAACTTATTTTATTTTTATTTTTGGAATTTGGGATAATGACATTCGGGTCGTAATTTTTTATGCTTTTCATATAAAACAAAGTTTATTTATTTGTAACAAATAGGTCCTCGATTTTATGATTTATGCTCCTATTCAAAGGACTTAGATATACCCTTTTGAGTTTTAAAGTTTAAGAATTCTTCGACGATCAAATTCAATATTGTCAGAGTAATTTGGTTCATTTCATGTGTCTTATTGCATTACATTTTATGCTAGGAACCTATTTATTACAAATGAAGAATCTATACCTTTAGTAGAAAACATGTAAAATTTAGGAATCCACACGTTATTACCCTCTTCCATATTATTTCAAATGTTTAATAGGCTCAACATATTTTCTTGTTCATTTAAATTATTTTACTTTTGTGAAGTATTTTTCAGAGCATAGAAGAATTTGAAATTATTTTGTTTGGTTTATGGTAGAATATTAGATTAACTAAGACGATGTTTCAGAACATGAATAAGATGTGTGAGACCTCTTTTTTTTTTCCCAATTTTTACAATCACTTTTAACCTATTGTTGAAATTGGCTTCCATCAATATAAGATTTGTGAGGTACAGCTTGTCTCGGACCCTGCTGTTTTACTATCAAAAACTGGCGTTCAATAACATCTTTACAAAATACAATTAGCTAATTTAAAAGTAAGCTTTTGATAAATTATATAAAAAACGAGATAAATGATCAAAATTGTTCAATCGAATTTCATTTAGTTATATGTTAAGCCATTGCAAACTTAGAATAAAACTTAAATGGGAACCAGAATAATTGTAACAATACTATGAAGATGCCATCATGAGAAACACATGAATGGTTGCACAAGATTAGACATACGCCGTAGCTCCTTTGTTGTGTGTATGAGAACCTAAATTTCTGAAAATGCAAACTTGTATATAGAGGAGATTTTCAAAAACAAAAGTACACATGAGGTGGAAGAACTGCATAACAATCATTCATCAGAGACATCATCCGGCTAAATTTCAGTTTCTTGACAGTAAAAAGAAGGGATAACAGACAGAATATCAGAGAGAAGATGCAAGAATTATGTACCCAATTGCTTGTAAGATTTGAGATTCCAAATCTGAAAACTAGACTATTTTACTTCAGCTTCCATCTCGAGGACTCAGCTCACTCAGCATGCTGCAACATTGAAAAATCATTAATTGTCTGCTATGTGCAGCTTTGTAAAATAAATAATCCCTTCAAAAGCAGACTCTGGACCTCATTTGCCAATATGGAAATTCTGGCGAGGGATGAAATCAAAACATATGCAATACGCATAAATTAAAAATCCTTATCACAAAATTAAGTAACACTCATCTGGATATCATTTTGGCACGAAGAAAGAAGATGAATGACAATTTAGAATTCCTACACTTGAGTACCATCCTCAAAGCTAATAGGTGATATAACAAATTTGATCATATACTGCAAGTAATTGCAAATTGATTTCCCAATACAATTAGATTTTGACTTCTTTCTTGAATCTAAGAGATTTTGGCACATTAGTGAAATATGTCAGATCAATCTAGAAGCATAAAACATGTTTAGAAAGTCATAAAACACTACTACTCATGATTTTGAACATATAGGCCGTGCAAAAAATTAAATGACAGAATTTTTTATCCTATGCTTACCCCAAACAGGAAAAGTAACCAAAAATACCAATTGAATATTCCAGATTAGAATATGCAATAACTGATGTTCCGTCCAAATCCATATAGAAGTAAATATAGATCTAAATGTTTCAACAGTAAAACTTCCTCTATATCCACTGTAAGCTACAATAATCCATGCAAAAGCAAGCTTGTAAGTTTCAAAACAAAAAAATCCTAAAGTCATTTTCCTTATCAGTTTTGAAACCTAAAATTAGAAAGGTGTGTATCCATAAAGCTGCAAAACATAGTAGCAATTAGGAAACATCATACCGTACAATATCTATCATATCCATAGAAATCAACAGGACTTTCCCAGATTCAAAATGGCTAAAAATTCCCAATTGAAGATAAGATGCTTGCTGAAATCACATATCCAGCCACAATAATTAACATAGAAAGCCAGAATTTCTACAGTTTGGTTGTACTGCAGGAAATGACAATCTGCTATAATACTATACGCCAGTAAGCAATAAAGAAAATTAGACACAAGCAATAAAATGATGGCCAGCAACATCGATTGGATCACATAGATTCAGGAAACCATTGCGAGTTTGTGAGATCGAAAAATAAGACTAAAGGTAAAGAAATTAGGGACCATCTCATATCATCTAGCATCTAAGCCAAAACACGAAAATCACAATAAATACAAGCAAATGGAGCAACATAAAGCAAACCAAAGAATCAAAGCAAAACATAAAAATGCTGCAAATGCATTTTATTGATGCCATCTAACAAACAAGTAATCTCTTTGATTGATCTGATCAGCTCAATTTTTAAGTTCAATTACCCACTGATAGACACAATTTTTTTTTTTTTAAAAAAAAAAAAGAAGACTACTTTGAGCCTGCTTCTTGTGGAGTTTTGGCGACGATAGAAAGGGCGTGCAATCCGGACTGAAGTTCATCAGCCAAAGCTTCATACACCATTCTGTGGCGCTTCACAAGGTTCTGTCCGTCGAATTTTGGCGATACGATTTTGACATTGAAATGAGTTTCCCTGGCAGTATTATCCTTGACAGCGGCGTGGCCGGCGTGCTGGTGGGACACGTCCTCGATTTCCAAAACGCTCGCTTCCAGTGCCGATTTCAACTTTGTTTCCATTCTGATCGCCCTCGATACCAATGCGTTTGCTCCTCGCGAAGCCATGTCGATTCTGATACCCTAAAACACAAAATTGCACTTCATTTGTAATATGCAATTTTGGGAAATTTAGAAAGAGTGGGGAATCAGCGTATACGTCGTCGTTTCTTTTTCATTAGGGAAGGAGTGAGAGGGAATCAGTCTATACGTCGTCGTTCTATGAAGAGGAATAATAAAATAAATAAAAAATTTGCGGTGAGCGTGGATCGAACACGCGACCTTCAGATCTTCAGTCTGACGCTCTCCCAACTGAGCTATCCCCGCAATTTGTTTTAATATGGAATATTTATAATATAAATATAATTTATAGTTGCTTCACATGTTATTTTTTAAATCTTATCGAATTTACATTTATTTTTGCATGACAAATTCACATTACACGTTAAAAAAGTAATAAAACTATGATTTTGAAGTTATTTGTCCTTGATTTGCAAAGTCGGGATTTAATTTATAGTTTTTACATGAATTCTCAACAACTCAATATTTTTTTTAAAAAAATATTTTGAAATGTTTTTAGTATTTTCAAAATGAGCTTGGTGCCTTTAATTTAGCTTGAGGTTTGTTCTGGTAATTAGAGTCTCTATTTTTTGATCTTTTACTATATAGAAGATTAGTAATTTTAATTATCATAAAGTAGTTCTTTGGACATAACTTCAATGTTTAAAATATGCTTAACACTTTCAATTTATTTTAAATTTGAATAAAATAAAATAGAGGTTGAATATTTTACAGGTAAAAATTTTCACTCCTTATAATATAGAAAAAAAATGAATAGAAAAATTGATAACTTCAAGTGCTTTACTCTACTAACAATAAAATGAAAAATTCTGAGTTTCTACTCATATAAATAGAGCAGTACTTTTATTTTTTCATTTTATAAAAAAGTAACAAATGGTTGCTTAATTTAAACAATATGCTTTGCTTGATATTAATACTTGTATTAGAAAAAATATCATTCGGTTCCCGTACTGGAAGTTTTGAAACCCACTAATACTTGGATATTTGGTCTAAATATAAGCTTAAATCCTCAACAAACCACTTGCTAAGATTTATTATATACAAATCCAATAAGCTTTTAATTTTGACATCAATATTCTCTCGTAATGTCAGCAAAAGGCAAATTTTTTATTAGGAAAATGAAAAAAAAAAATTTATTTAATTAATCTAGACTTAAGATTTTAAAAGCTGAACGAAGATATTAATCCTGATAATGCGAACGTTGAACCATTTGATCAAATGACACTTGACCAAAGAAGACATGATTATGGTGTACTGAAAACACAGGCAAGCAAAACTCAATATTTTCATTTTGCTTTTCCCGAATAAACTACAGTAATATCATCTGCCTCTGAAAGCGACAGTCTCATTTTTGCATGCAAAGAAATGAAGCGCCACATTAAACGGGCTCGGTGAGAGAACCTTTGCTTCAGAGAAAGGTTGTGCTTTTTAGCTCTGGTGTTAGGGGATTCTGGGTAAGAACTGAAAGAAGAAGTAGGCAAGTTTTTCTCAATGGATTGGTTGGTTCGCTGGTTGATTTTGGTTACACCCATTTGTCTGTTCTTTTCTTCGTTGGGTTTGTGTTCGTCAATGAAGCTTGTACGTCTGTTTAGTGTGATAGAAAAGCTTGGAGAAAGGGAAAGGGAAAGAAAAAGGCTTTTCCCTTTTAGGAAAATATACTCAACAGAGGTTTTTCTTTTAACTCTTACCTCTTTAGTTAAAATATCAAGCCCTAAGCTTTTTGTGTTTGTTTGTTGAGGCAAGAGTAGGTGTCGTTTTAAAGGAACGGTGCTCCGTTTGGTTGCTGGGAAAGTGAAAGAAAATGCTTAGTTATGTAATATATAAACAAGGAAGAAAAGTGGGGTTGATTAATTGAACCAGTAATGTTTCTTGGGTTAGTATGAGAGGTTTCTGGTAGAATTCTAACCGTGCAGTTGAAGAGGGCTTTAGTTTGTATTTATGCAATATTTTAAAAAGCAGAAGGTTATTGTTGATTAAAATCTGCAATTTTTAATAATGGTTGTCCATTTAATGTATTTGCAATTCTGGGTTTTTAACTTCTATTAATATATGTGCATTGATAACCATGCGTAGAGTTGGAGCAATTCAATGTCTAGAGCTTGCTAATGCAAATGAAAAAGTTTGCATTTAATGGCGACGTGTAATGAAGTGATGCAGATTGCATAACGTTTGTTGTGTTTTGATTTCTTCTCATATCCTTTTTAATGATGTGATATAACAATTAATGCAAACGGAATGAGGGTTACTAATTCATGAGATTCTGTAATTTGCTATCTTTTGTCTTGAGTTATTGGTAACCATCCAGAGCATTTTTATTGCTCAGATTATGTCATTTTGCATATGTTTTAAAACAATTGATTTCGTGCTTTTTATTTGTTTCAAGAAATCATATAATGCTTATCGTGTTTTTGTTGCAGCTCACTATGACATAGTTTACCAGTTTTTCCTTTTTGTTTCTTCTAAATCTATCTGTATTAGTGTTGACTGAATAACGAAATGTTCTTTTGGATGTTTGGAAATGGAGGTGGATTGGTTTTGTGAATTAGTTCTTACAAATTTTGTCTTCTGTGTTTGCGTATTCAACTTGTAAGCTCACTGTTCTGTGTTTCAGGAAATGGAAAGCTTTGGGTTGCTGAACAATGACATTTGCTTCAATGTGTTGTCCCGGTTGCCAACAAAAGATTTGCTTGTGTTAAAGTGTGTTTGTAAGGGGTGGTGCCTACTTATATCCGATCGCTTTTTCAGCCGTATTCAGTCACGAAGGAGAGAACCCATTTCAGGATTTCTCTTCCAGCAGAGGTTCCAATGGTGCTCTGACGATATCAAGACTATTACACACATTCCTGTTGAATCGGCAAGCAGTGGATTGCCGCAGTCGGTCTTTAGCTTCTTGCCTGAGGATGTTGTGGTGTTATCTTCATGTAATGGACTGGTTTGTTGCCGCAGTTGCTTACCATTTGAAGAACCAGCCATCTACGTGTGCAACCCAGTGAGCAAAGACTGGATCAAGCTGAAGTGGACGGAACCTGATAAGGAAGACAGTATCGCTGTGGTATTTGACCCATGTCAGCATACAACAGGCAGTTCAACTCATTTCAAATTGGTTCGAGTATGTCAATTAGGGACTGAATCAGTGAATATTTACTTTTCATTTGATATATACTCTTCAAATACTGGTGCCTGGAGGACATCAAAAGAGATTTGTCATTGTAGCGACAAATTACTCAAGAACAGAGGAGTTTTCATTGGAGGGATCCTACATTGGTTGACTGATGGGGACGGAATCCTGACATTCAATGTAGAAAATGAGTTATCTTGGTTGATTTCAGTTCCGGTTCCAGCTGCAGAGCTCGAGAGCACTTCTCAGTCATGTATTGGGGAATCTGATGGTCAGCTGTATTATGCCATGGTCTCAGAAAATGGACTGACCATTTGGTTTCTAGAGGATTACTTTGAATTCAAATGGAATCTTAAATACTCAAAGACTCTGGAGGTCATGGAAGAAGAATACCAAAGTTTTCCCTGCAATTTACGTGAGAGAGTAACAAGACCACAGACTATTGACTCGACCCCATGGATGGATCCCTTGGCCTTTAAAGATGGATATTTATTAATGAGGGTGCATACGAATATCTACCTATATCATGTCGACACAAACAAGATGAAGGAAGTTTGCTTTATCTCCAAGTTAGGCTCTTACTCATTGTATAGGCCTACCGTGCTTCCATATTCTCTAAGCTTGGTTCATTTAAATTAACCTTTCACGCTTTGATGTTTGACATGGTTATGCTCGACTTTTGCTGGGTTTTCACAGGGTGTGTATATATACATTTAGCTATGAAAGATGTAAGCAGCTTTTTGAGGAACTCTTCTGTTTAAGCAACCCTTACTCTTTCAATAGGATTTTGCATCATCAATGCGCATAAACTTATGGCTTCCTAGTTTTGTTGTGCTTATTCTTCTGGATTATTCATATGCTAGAAGTTAATGTTTTATATTCGTTGATAATTAGATCCATGAAGCTTATCTCTCCTCTAAGGACTAAGATGCATTAAAGAGAAAAGATTTGAATTGGTTCTGTGTTTAGAAGTCCAGGAACAGTCCTATCCTAGGAATCGGATTATGTTTAATTAAAACAAAAGGCAGTATTATGATAAATCGTATTACAGCATTTGGTTTAGTTACTCCAGTCCAACGGAAAGCATATGGTTGTCACTAATGATGGGCTTTGGTAAATAAGCAGATGCAGCCCAAGAAGTCTACAGGCCCCAAGCAGCAACCCAAAACTGAGAAGCTTTAACTTAACACACCACGAATAACTTTGAAGGGAAATACATATATTTAAATAAAAAATAAATAAATAAATTTACACAAATCAAATCCTATTAATTAATTTTATAACTTTCCTACTAGAACCTGATTAATTGTGAACTATGTACATAATTGACCTTAAACATGTCAACATCACACTTTATTTTTTTCATTGCAGAGAATATGAAAATATTAATCATTTACTTGTTTTTCTCCATGAAAGTAGGGGTGCAATATTTTCTTCTTAATTGTTTCAAGAATGCAATAACCACCTTCAGTAACATAGTAGATCACAGTAATATAGCTAATAGATGAAATTTCTACTAGGACTGATTGATATAGTTTTTCTTTCCTATTGCTAATGAATCCCCATCCATTAGGGCGAAGAAACCAAATTGAAGCAGCCCTCACAGCATGGTGTCACTTGGCTCTAATTAAGTACCTTAACTTTTTTTTTTTTTTTGGGTGTTTTACCAAAACTTAGTTATTTTTCTTGATATTGTCTACTCAGTCCAAAAGAATCCTCCTGTTATTCTTCCAGACAACCAAATTATTGAATCCTGAATCTCTCCCTTTTCCTTCAATTGTCAATGTTACTTGCTGAGATCTCCCACGAGTAAAATAATTATTGCGTGTACAAAGAAATGAGTAACATAAAGTTCAGTTTGTTTTGATTGACAAACAACAAAGAGTTCAGTAGTAGCAGTAGGGTACAGCAAAAGCAAAAGCAAGTTCAAAGGAAAGAAAGAAAATGTAAAATGTGCATTTCAAAAGTATAAATTGGTCCAAAATTTACAGATACGCAGATGGATGATTTATATAAAACTGTCCTCAAATGTATAACTATAAAGAATTCTTACTACTAACATCAAAATGGACAATTTTTACCTATGATTATTGTCTGAATATTAAAAATGCATTTGGCTCTAATCAATAATAGGTAAAGATCTGTTCTCTTGTCACCTCACAAGCCACTGATTCAAATTGTTTTTCATCCCTGCCAAAAACCAACAAAAAATTAAACAACCTTCTCCACACAAAATTGATAAAAAAAATAAAAATTGTATTTTTGTTGTACAGCACTGTCAAGTCATGTGAATACAGACTTGCAAGACCCAAAATAAAAAAAAAAATCCATACAAAGCATACAATACAACAGATAGTATGTACCAAACAAATGGCTCAGACAGAAATCTCTCAAGGGATAGTTTGTCAACAATCCAACAAGAAACTCAGTAACTTCAGAATGTACGATTTGCATAGAGAGATTAATTCTAGGACCAAACAATATTCTAAATTAATTTGCTCAAAACGAATGGATGCAAATTTTCCATCTGCACTGATCTTGCTTTGAGATTGCTTGCTTAGCAAGCTCAAAAGTTTGGCTCAACAAATAAATTAATTTTGTAGATATATCAATCAGATACACACACACAAATATGTAAATATTATCAAATAAGTTACAAATTACAACTATATAGCAATGGTAATACACAAATTATATGATGAATATCTTGCATGCTAAGTGTTGCTCTTATAAACATGAAAACATATACCTAGCAAGTGGTGCCTCATTGCATTACAATTGTTGATGGTATGAAGAACTTCTTTCTTTGTTTATTAGAGGAAGCGTATGGATGCAGTAGAGTTGATGATTTAAAGAGATAAACAAAATAAGGTGGTCCAAGTTGGCATATCGCCTAGAACAGCAGCTAACAACAGTCCATTCTTACCTTATTGCAATTGCAAACCATACCACTTCCTTCTAGCACTCAAATAACCGAATCCTCCATATCTCCCTAGCACTTTCCTATCTAATAGATTAACTCATGCAACCCCACACAAGCAAAAATAAAATGGAAACTTATTATTTTTAATAAGAAACTTATATAAAATGAAGAGCTCTACAAAGATGTAAAATGTAGCGGAAACTTAAATTCATCTTGTTAAAGACAACATTTTTTCTCATCTTATAGACTACAAAGATTTAGTCTTCCTTTCATGCTGCCTTTCCATGTATTTCTAAATTCCATATGCCAACTACACAAATGCCTTCACAACCTCGCAGCAGATACAGTTACTATTCTTTTCCTCTAATTTTGGCTAATCATCCAATTTAAATATTGTTGAACATGATGCAAGCAATACAAAATTATAAAAATTATAACCAATTAGTTACAAAGAGAATGCCAACAGACATTTTCATATCAAGAAAGCTCTTAAACAGTTAAATTACGAAGCTTATTTTGAGCATAGATTGAGAAAAAGCTATTGGGTACTACAGTGGCAACTAAAAGTCAACAATATTGCCTCAAGGGTTATCCCAGAAAGAAGTTCACATTTCTAAGAGAAAAGTCAATGTAATTACTTTTAGTCAACTTTGGAGAGGGCTTTGTGATGCACAATACATCATGTGAGGTTGCACACAGAATGAGGCACAATCCAAAGTTCAACAAGGTGACTACTCATTTGCAATGCAGGCAGAGAATTTACACCAGTTAACAGAGTTTTTCTGATTCTCCCAAACTCTAACTCTAGGATGAATTTGCTTGCTGATAAGAGAAAAAGTGTCCTAAGAGAGTAGAGTAAGTTTTGAAAGCGGTGACAACTAGCTATTTATCTAGGTTTATTAGGGAAAGTGACCATTGCCAAATCAGAGAAAATATCCACGGAAATATGGAATCAAGATTCCCTCCCTTCATGTGAGCAACCAACTTGCAAAAGGTTGAAGAGACAAGCGTAAAGATGCCATAAAAGTTATAGCATTCAGATGGCCAGGGTGGTGCTTAGCTTGACTGATGAGAAGGATCAATTTGTGGACATTGAGTAACGCATTGAAAAGTTAGAATCATGTAAGAAAAGCTTTGAGGGTACATGAAAGGTCTCTTGAATATTGTAATTGACATTCAAGAGACGGATGAACTTCTAGGTACCGGTAGAGCTACATGGGAAAAGATCAAAAGGTTTACAATGGGGCAGGCATGATCACAAAGTTTACAAATTTTTCAAGGACATTAAATATTGACTTTCACCTACAGAAAAATAAGTAAAATAAAATAAAATAAAAGAGGAAGCATGCAATAAATTTCTGTGATTAATTCTATGCTAAGCATGATGCCTAACTGCCAAAAGGTCCAAAGCAAGTGAAAACTGGAGGCTTTCATTGCAATATAACTCCAAGCAGCTACCAGCAAAACTGCAGTTTCAAATTTCACTGCAGAACCAAAGTGGCAGTGGCAGCAGCACCAGCTGAGATACAAATAATTCACCATCCTCTAACAAATACTATTGTCCCAGGATTTTGAAGATTATATTGACCAAGCCTAGCCGAGAGAAAACAGATCATAGAGTCATCACTAGTTAGTCTTCAAAATGACACTGATGTTTCCCTTCACTTGAGAGAAGCAATAATCATATATTCCAAACATTTAAATCAACGATTATTCCCAACATAATAAATATCCTGTGGTAGCCAAGCCTTCAAGAAAGCTAGAGGTCTCTGAAAAACCTTCAAACATTTCAAATGATCCAGCTATTGTTGAAACTTCTTAGACCCCTTGACTTCTTTGCAAAAGAAAATATTCCACTGTTTATGAAATGAGACAATTTCTCACATCCTCAGGCTCATAGTTCACGGGCAATTGGCATGCTCAGTTCTAGAACTTCACAAGCACACCATCATATTTGGATGGGTTCAATTGTAGAGATGCAAACTGATCTTACACAAGTTACAGTGATCACATTGCTTAAGTATTCGTTTCCAAAGAAGGTGGCACTCAAGCAAGCCTCCATCACTACAATGGCACAAGTCCCAAAACTCAAACATCAGTCCTCTCTATAAGATGTTAGTAATCACTCTAATTTCACATGTTAAAAAACAATTAGACTGACCTCAAGCAGCATCTTAAAGTTAAATCCACCTTCAACCTAAAATCCAATAGGCTGACTACTATATATCCACAATGAACTATGCAACTACAAGCCCCTGACAGCTAGTATTCAAGATTCTACTCTTCATAAAAGCAACCTCATCCCTTATCCTCAGAAGCATCATCATCTTATTCATTACTCCAAATGATAGAAATACAAATTCACCAACAAAGTGCATAATCACACAAAAAGTGCACAAGGAACTCAAGTTTATATATCAAACACAGTTGAGCATTCAAGGTATATATTGATAGTACAACACTCACATAAACAAAATCTATATAACTATAACGTCACTCACAACCATCATCCAGGTTACAAACTTTATTCAGCCGGGTACTAATATCAGAAAGAATGGCACCATATTTACAAGCAGAAGACAGGTAATAATTGGAACAAATTAAAAAGGAAAAACAAAGAGAGTAATAGTAATAACAGTAACAAGGATAAGATGAGCATGCTCTGTGTTGACAAGTGCAATACCAATGATCTTCTTCTTAATCAAGATCTTCTTGCCTGGGCTCAGCTCCTCTATTTCCTGAGTTGGAATCTCCTTCGTTGTTGCCACTTCCACTGCCACTGTTCCCACTGGTCTCCGCACGTGAACCAAGTGCATTAAAAGGCCATGGCAAAGAAATTCTAAGCCTGCGCTCCACTGTCCTAGGAGTCTCAGGATTCCCTCCATTCCCACCACCATTTCCAACCGACCCACCACTGGCACCAAACCCCATATTGAAACTCTGATTATTATTATTGTTACCAACATTACTATTCCCATTTCGCCTTTGTTCATAATCAGGATCATCAGTGGGCAACTCATACCGACAAACGGGACATGAATTGTGCAACTCAAGCCAAGGGATAATACAATCCGAATGATATATATGCTTACAAGGCATCTGCCTAGCTACTTCGTTCAACTCAAAGCTATCCTTACATACAGCACACTGAGATGAATCTGAACCCATCAATTCCTCCGTTATCTTGATATTCGGAAGCGCATCCACCGCTGATTTGGAAGCCGGCGGCGTCCCATACCGGTTGGGATCATTCTCGGCCAGCTGCTGGATCAACTGCTCAAGGCCCGGGCCGATGAAGTAGTCCCCTAGATTCGCCGGGAGACGAAATGCTGTCGCGGAGCCAGCGGGGTCCATGGACGAGCTATTCTCGATAACGAATTGAATATTCGCACCGCCAGCTCTAAGAGTTTGAAGATAGTTCTGAAGAAAGAGGAAGGGATTGAACTCGGCCGGGTCGTTGAAAGACCGGCTGGGACCCATACCCAAGAGCGTGGAAAGATCGTCTAAGAAGAAGGCGTCCATGGGATTAGGATTAGGATTAAAGGTAGGGTTAGGGTTAGAATTTGGGCTTTCAAGTTCTTCAACGAACTCGCCGTTGCAAGAAGGGCATAAAAGATCGGAGGATGGCGAGGGAGCAATCCTGACGGTTCGATTGCACTGGTAGCAGAAATACATCTGCGGTAGCGGTGGTGCCGCGGCGGCGCCACCGGTGTTTCCGCCGGAGAAAGACATATGAACGAAACAATTGGACAGAGAGATTTTTTTGTTTTCTTAGGTTTTAAAATTTGCGGAAAGAAATTGAGAAAAAATGGAAAAGAGAACTCAAAGGAGGACCAAAAACGGTGGGCAATTTGGTCTTTCCCGTGGTTAATAAAATAATAAGACGATGACGTGTAAATATTAAAGCGGTTAATAATACACGCCGACACTGACTAGAAGTAGACTTTATTGTCTAGACGCCAAGTGTGAAAAATGTTAAAAGACAAAAAAAACCTATAAAATTTTTACGATTATTATTTAAAAATATCACGTTGAACATAATAACATACAGATACCTTATCGTTTGTATTTTTCTATAAAAGGACATAATTTATCCATGTGTTTCAAATAGGTCTCCAATGGTGATCTCTTTGACATAACCAGATTACCCTCACCATATTGAATTTTAATACATTTCTAGTACAATCTATCATGTTATTAGCAGAAGGGTACTTCAGTCATTGCAATGAATATAATTTTAGGGGCGTAATGGATGCAAATGGATCATTAATGCCCTTATTTAAAAAATTATAAAAATAAGGATCTGTATGTTATTGCACGAGTGATTGTATTATAAATATTATACCTACAAAAAGGAGTGAAAAATAAGTCTCATATCGTAGCTAAATGATTTTGATGTTGTCATTTACAGATGTTATGTTTACAAAAACAAAAATAGTATTGAAATACAATATTCTTATTTTAATAATTAAGCATTTATATTTTTTAAAATATGATTTTTTCGCAAAAATTATTATTAAGCTTAAAACTACTATTACGTTTTTGTATAAAATAAAATTTTAAAAAATACACATTATTCTTTTTTATATAACAAAAATATTAAAAAATATTTGACATTTAATATTTTATTTATTTTTTTAAATATTTAGAATTTAAGTCAAATCTTGTTGTAATTTTAAAAATACAAACATAGAATACTTATTATCGATAAAAAAAATAAATTGTTATAAAAATAACACTATCTATAAATTTTTCGATGTAATTGATAAGGACTTATTTTATTATATATTAGTTGTAAAGCATAAAAATATTATGAATAATTTAAGTTATTAATGAACAATAACATCACATGACACTATGTTTTCATTTAATATTTAATTTATTGCATAATTGTGTAACATATGCAAATATATTTATCAATTAAAATTACATTTGTTATCATTTATTTATCATTAACATTAACATTAGGTTATTTATAACACCATTACAACTTCAAATTATTGCTATGTATATAAATAATTTTAAATAGTAAAAAATTTTTATATTAGTAAAAGAGTTGAAAGTGAACATCTCACTCCTTATATTAAAATTTAAAAAAATTACCAATTATCACTAATTTTGAATATTTTTTTAATACAATTTATATTTTCTAACAGCACAATTAGAAGTTTAGTAGTATTATAACTAAAAATTTATTAAAATTTTAAATATAATTTTTTATAATACATTCTCAAATTTTTTTGTACATATGAACGCAAGATAAGTACTCATATTTTTGTGAAAAAAATCTCTAATATAATGGGGATGAACATGATTTTTGTTTTATATATGCTTTGGAGAATTTGTTATTTCTTTTTCTTTTTAATTAATGCTCTAAATTGCACTTTATCGATTAACTCAATTAAAAGTATAATTACAGGGTATAATAAATGCAAAGGACATAGGGTTTAAAGTGGAAATGGCAATAAAATTATGTTCAAGTACAACATCTTAAAAGCTATCACTTTTAAGGCAAGTTATTAATCTGAAATTTTGGCTTTCAAAACAGAAAAAATAATATTAAAGTAATTTAAATAAAAGAATATTATTTCATAAAAGAACACACGAATAAAATTTAATTTTGTGAGGCATAATTACATTCAAGTTCCTATTTTAAAACATTTTTAAATAAATATTACAATTCATCAATTTTTATTAACTAAGCTTGTAACTCTTAATGAGTGCTACTTCGTAACATTATCACCAAACCGAACACTTAGGCAACACAAAGTTAGTGAGGTTTGAGTTGAGCTAAGATCGCATAATATTAAACGAATAATGTGACATACAATTAGTGATTAAATTAGATTTAAATTTGTAGTTATCAACATATGAATTTATTTACCATATGATTAATTATTTAGTAATAGTATTGTATTAACTCAGCTATAATTTTGGTATATTTATTTTTTTATATTTTTAAAAAATTCCGTTATGTTTGTAACTTATTAGTCTTAAAGCAAATAATAATACAAATATTCAAAAAATATATAATGAATATATTAAAATATGTTAAAGGAGTGATACAATTATAACCTACTTAATATGTTTTATAATTGTACTAGGCTAATGTCCCAATTTTAATATTATTATTAAATAGACTATATTCCTACTAACCTCAAACATTTGAACGGTAGACTCACCAAAACTAATTGCTAGTCTACTAACCCAACTTAAATAATCAAACTACTTATTAATCAATTTAAATAACCAAATTACTTACTAACACTAAAAAGCATTCTAATTGTTTTGATATGAATAATTAAAAGTGTCAATTACTGCTATTAAGTCATTTTGAAATCAAGTAATAGTAAAAAATAAGAACTTAATATTTTACGAGTGAGGCTTTTTAAACAATGTAAAATCTTATAAAAAAAAAAGTATCATATTCTAGTTAAACAAGTAGTAACCACATTATGTTTTCAATTTTTTAAAAATATAATTTTCAAATATTTATAATATTTCTTGCTCAATTGCTAATAAAATAGAATAAGCAAAAATATAACAAAACACTTTTTAAAATGTAAAATAAATTCATTGAATTGTAAATGAGTTAAGACACAATAACATAATTTAAGTAGAAAAAATTTACGAAAATGGACACTGGTCACACCCCATTTTTTAAAATCACCATTGTATATTTTTATTTACAAAAAAATGATCAATTGAATTTTTTCAGAACCATTAATGATAGCTTTTGTCAACAGTGGCTCATGTAAATGAACATCGAATAGTGGTGAAGTATAAATTGATGGAGTGCAGAAGGGATTTTTTGTAGATCGAGAGATAATATATGATCAATTTATACAGATGTCGTATGAAGTATTTGATGTGAATCTTTTTGAATTTATCATAAAAACAAAAATCATGTATTTGATGTATACACAATCAGGGGCATACCATAATAATAATAATATTATTATTATTTTATGATTTATTAATTAATTAATTTATGCATTTATTTTAGAAAATTAAAATTTGGGCATCTTATACAATGAATTTGTAAAATTAGAAAATATGTTTCAATCACATATAAGAAAATCAACGTGATTAAATTATACTTTCGATTACACTTACAATAAGATAATCAAAAGTATAGTTTTAATTAAGTTTTTTTTTATGTGTGATCAGACAGATTCTTTGCAACTTCTTGATACAGGTGCGAGAATAAAATATTAAACATACACAAAAGTTAAAAGCATACTACATTTAAAGTTACTATGTATTTTTTAGAAGGATAAAAGATGGATTCAACAACAAACAATAAAATATTACAATAATAAATAATAATTTATCATTAATACACATATCCTTTTCATTAATAATAATTTATTTTTAATACAAATTTCATTAATTTTGATAAAAAGAAATTGAATTTTTACCGTATAGCACACCCTTAATTGTATACCCATCGAATACATAATTTTTGTCTTTGCCATAAATTCAGAAGGATTCACGTCAAATGCCTTGTACAACATATGTATAAATTAATCATATATTATCTTTCGATTTACAGGAAAACTCTTTCTGCACTCCGCCAACATGTCTTTCACCGCCATTCAGGGTTTGTTGCTATGAGACACCGTTGACAATAATTATCATTAATGGTTTAGCCGTACCTGACTAAAACAAAGATAAGTTAGTTCAAGATGAAATCCGTAATTTCATTTGAGTCCTCATAAAATTCCCTAATTTAGTTTGTTTAAACATATGGTGGAATTCTCTTTCCCATCGTCCGTCCTTGGACAGCGGCTTCGCTAATGTGAGGGAAGACAATCACATCACAGACACCTTCATCTCTCATTACTCCGCCCCATCCGTACATCCGCAGCATCAGCCGGTGGTTGAACTAGAAGCAATCAAACAAATCGCTGCTTACATATCCAGAACTTCAAATTAAAACTTCCCAACACTTCACTAATGCTTTCGCTCAAAAATGTAAGCAAAAGCAGGGCTTTTATTTCCCCTCTCCTCGTTATAAGCAGACCCATATTCGTTGAATTTGATATTCAGTCTTCATCGTTGAGAAATTATTGTTCCTGTTATTCAACTGCCGTAGCAGGAGTTCAAGGGCATAACAGCTTAAACGCCAGGGACGTGGTTATTTCGTTCAAAGAATGGTTCAATTACAGGCCCCAAAACAGCGTTTTACTGGATCGAATTTTCGAGATCTTGAAAACCCAGGATGAAGATGACTTGCCTTCGCGTTTTGCCGCTGATTTTGCACTTTCCCAGCTGGGTATTCGTCTTTCTGAAGCTTTCGTCCTCGACGTATTGGCTTATGGAAAAGGGAAGGATGTGCTTTCTTGCCTCAAATTTTTTGACTGGGCCGGTCGCCAGCCGGGTTTTCGCCATACTCGGGCAACTTTTCACGCCATTTTTAAGATACTGTCGAGAGCTAAACTCATGCCCTTGATGTTGGATTTCCTTGAGAATTACAAAAAAGGTAGATATTATCATCCGGTGAGATTTAACGACACTTTGGTCATGGGATATGCGTTAGCTGGGAAACCCGAAATCGCACTCCAACTGTTTGGTAAATTGCGGTTTCAAGGTTTCGACTTGGATGAGTATTCGTATCACGTGCTTTTGAATGCTTTAGTGGAAGAGGGTTTTTTTCATGGGGTTGATGTGATTTCTAAGCAGATTTCTTTGAGGGGTTTTGAATGTGCTGTTACTCGTGCAATTATGTTGAAGAGTTTGTGTAAGCAGAAGCAATTAGAGCAGGCAGTGGAGTATTTGCAGCGGCTAGTGAGTGAGGAGCAACCGGTGAGCGGGTATATGATAAGTAGTGTTGTGGATGCGCTTTGTAAAAATAGTAAGTTAGAGCAAGCAGGTAAAATCTTGGAGGAATATGGGGACTCTGGTGTGGTGCAATTGGAGCAAGCTTATGGTGTTTGGCTTCGGAATCTTGTTCTGGCTGGGAGGTTAGATGGGGCTCTGGAGTTTTTGAAGACTAAGAAATCTTTAGAAGGGTATGTTCCAGACGTGTTTCGGTATAATATTTTGGTGTCTAGGCTTTTACGAGAGAACCGGCTCATGGAGGTTTTTGATTTGTTCGGGGAGATGAAGGAGAATCAGATTTCTCCCGACAGGGTTACAATAAATAATGCATTATGTTTTTTTTGCAAAGCTGGGATGGTGGATATTGCGCTTGAGTTGTACAATTCAAGTTCAGAATTTGGGCTTTCCCCTAATGGGATGGTTTACAACTATTTGATCAATACGCTGTGCGGAGATGGCAGTATTGATGAAGCTTATCAGGTGCTACAGAATTCCATTGACCGAGGCTTTTTCCCTGGTAGAAAAACCTTTAGGATACTTGCTGATGCTTTGTGCAGGGAGGGAAAGCTTGAGAAGATGAAAGATTTGGTCCTTTTTGCCCTGGATCAGAATATTATGCCAAGTGATTCCACATACAATAAGTTTATATCTGCTTTATGCAGCGCTAGGAGGGTAGAAGATGGATATTTGATCCTTGGGGAACTCAGTAGAATGAATAAAGTTATGTCAATATCTTCTTACTGTAAATTGATATATGGTTTTATCAAATCAAATAAGGGAGATGTAGCTGCTAGACTTCTTATTGAAATGCAGGGAAAGCATCACAAGCCAAATCGAAAGATATTCAGGGCTGTGATTTGTTGTCTTTGCAACATGGAAAATCCAGAAAAACAATTCTTCCAATTTCTGGAGATGCAGTTGTCTCGGCAAGAAACTGATATTGAGATCTATAACTTCTTCGTTGATGGAGCTGGGCATGCCAGACGGCCTGAGCTAGCTAGAGTAGTATATGAGATGATGCAGAGAAGTGGGATTGAACCCACTTTGAGTTCTCACATTCTTATGTTGCAGAGTTATATAAAGAGTGCAAGGATTTCCGATGCTCTGAATTTCTTCAATGATCTGCACCAGGGAAGAAGGATCTGGAGAAAATTATACAACACGCTGATTGTTGGTCTCAGCAAAGCCATGAAAGCAGATATTGCATTTGAGTACATGCAGAAAATGAAGAATGATGGAATGGTTCCTAGCATGGAATGTTATGAAGAAATTATAAAGGTGCTATGCTCAACTCAAAAATATGATATGGTGGTACATGTCATTAATGACTTGGAGAATGTCGGGCGTCATGTTACATCCTTTATTGGTAATATCCTTTTGTTGCATTCTTCGAAGACTCAAGATCTCTGTGATGCTTGGATTCGGTTGAGAGGTCTGCAGACTGAGACATCTAAGATTTCATTGCTTGGCCAGCTCATTGGGGTGTTTTCTGGCCGTATTAAAGTCAGCCGAGATATTGAGGACGTACAAAAATTGATTGAGCAGTGCTTCCCACTTGACACATATACTTATAATATGTTACTGAGACAACTAAGCATGAGCGAGATAGATCATGCTTGTGAATTATTCAATACAATGCGTCAGAAAGGTTATGAGCCCAACCAATGGACTTATGACATCTTAAAACATGGTCTTTACAAATGTTTGGAGATGGATGAGGCGGAGAGAAGGTTGAAGGAGCTGTCCTGGAAAGGGCTTGATCGACTGTCCATTTAAAACAATTTATTTATTCAGTAGGATTATTAGACTCAGTTCCAGCATCACAAAGCAGCTAGATGCAGAAAATTCATCAGGACAGAAAATTTTTGTTGGGAAATAATATGTTCTTGTGCCTTAATTTGATTAAATATATGAACTATCACATTGTTCTCTGCATATCTCCTTTGAACTTGTTTTAATGATCATTGGTGACAAAAGAATTCGGCCTTTTGGCCTTTCGGCCTTTCATTATCTTGGAGAAGTTCTCTTTTGAAAATTTGAATATATAGATAAGAGTTAGAAGCAGAAAATTGAGTTATGAGCCTTGTTTTGCTTCATGTAGTAGATCTTAAGTTTGTCACTGTTTCCCTCTTTTCTAATTTCTTTTCTTTGCTTTTAGTGGCTTATGTCTGCTTACATGGGGCTTTTGGTTCACTCCAACTTTGTGCTAGTTTAAATTACTTTTCTGTATCATTTGGACGTGGTGAATTTACTAATTTATGCTTTTGTTATGTGAGCCATGGGTGTTCTTGGTGGTGGCTATTCTCTCAATGCTGCATTTAATCACACACAATCATATGCTCTCACTCTTTGTAAATTGGTACTGGGAGAGAGCAATTAGAATTGTAATACTTGTTAGCCTTCCTCTTTCTTTTTTTTTTTTTTTCACTTTGTTCATAAAAAAAAAAGCAGTAGGTGAGGTGTGGTTGTTGATACAGCGCTTGGGCTGAAGGTTGTTATTTTGGAACTTAGTTATATGGGGAGAGCTATCACTGTAACTTGTTCAAGCATTGCCGAATTAATCTCTTCTTGCTTTTATTTTCCTTTTTCTGCTTTAAATTCTGGCTCTCTTTGTGGAAAACTGGTTATTTTACTGTAAGATATAAAATAATGTTAAAACAAATCACCCAACAAAAGCTGAGCTCAATCATCTAAAATTGTGTCTAAAATTTTATGATAAATATGGCCAAACTTACTGTTATCAAGCTGGTTAAACAGAACTGGTTTTATTTGTTAGTTAATCTCTTTGGTTGGTAGTGTCTTAGTGGAAAACCGCATTATTAGTAATTTTGTTGTTTCATGCCTGTCTCTGTTGTATGCGACTCTTTTTGGTTTATTGTCTTTATGGGCAAAATGTGGCTTCTGATCAGCTTTTTTCTCCATCAACTAACAAGAAGTTGATATTGATACCAACTTGGCTGATGAAGCTACATGTTTATTTCTTAGTAATGGATCAGTTAACTTGTTACTGGTTCTTTGGTTTTGCATTATAGTTTCTACGGCTTGATGTTCTTTATCCTGCATTTACTTGACTATATTCTGAGTTGCTGGATTATTATATTTGCCAAAATTATCTAATATCATTTAGTTGTGCTTGACATGATTAAATAATTCATCAAAATACAAAAGCTTATAAGAACCTGCAGTTTATTTTCATACTATTGATATATTTCAAAATGTTCTGTTCGATCCTGTGGATGATTCTGGTTCTTGCATTTGAATTATGGTCCACGGGCTGGTAATGGCAGCTCACTGAAAACAAGTCAATTGGGGTTGATTTGGCCTTATTGCTTCACTGTCACCGTATGTGGAGCTGTTAAAGGTGGTGTCAAGCATTTCTGAACTCTATGTTCTATCTCAATTCATTCATTGACAAGGGCAGGGCTAGGCTTTTTGTTCCAATTTTGACCTCATCAGTCATCCAACTTTATTGTGATGCGGTACTTCTTGGATAAATGGTAAGTGCTTACTTTCTCCTTAATTTTTAGACAGATGTTTGCATTACATTATGGCTAGTAAACTTTTGTATGTGGAATCATGAGATGATAATAGCTTCTATGAAGGTTCAGGGAACTAATTTCCATGCGAGAGAAGTTGCATTTAGCTGATTTCTCAGTCAAAAATGTTGCTGTCTGGAGTAAAAGTGCTAATAGAGCAAGAACAGTAGCTAATAGCTTTCATTTGTTTTTCTATTATTATGTTTCTGCTGAAACTATGGATGGCAATTCGGCATCTAATGTTATTTTATTGAACATTTCTTAGTTCTCATTTTGTTATCTCACTCCTCCTGCTGAGCTGCTCCACTCCACCTTGAGTTTCTTCCACAATCTGTTTCAATAGGATCCAATTAGCATCTTTTATGTTGGCCTTAATGTTATGAACAGAAGCATCACTGGTAGATTGATTTGATTTTCAAGAATCAGAAACTTAGTATAACCTGAAGAATTATCCCAAAATAAAAGTTTGGAATGTCTTAGATGAGCATAAGAGAAAGAATAACTTCTACGTTTTTTTAAAGGTTTTAAAAAGGGAGATAAGATGGCAGCTGACTGCAATGAAATTACCTTCTTACTACAGCAGCTAGCTGCTTATTGGGAAAAATTTGGTTGTTTAGGGCATTGTTGTATTTCTTGGATGATTGGCTAATTGTTGATCTTCTATGGTTGAAAATTGATAAAGATCATTCCAAAATATTGGTGATATTTATAAATAATCATCTTTGTTATATGTTTTCTTCCATTCTCGATGCCGATTGTTATGCAGGCAACAGTGGAGCCATTGGTGGTCAAGATCAGACTGGTTTCAAAATGGAAACCCTAGATGATTTAGATGCATCATTTTAAGCCATCCACACTGTTTGCTACAGGTTGTATCTCTTCAATTCTGTTTCTATTCATTTGTTTTGTTGTTTTGAAGTGTTTTCATTGATGCCAATTTAAACTGTAATGATAAAACTGAAGCTTTTATGAATTGAAAGTAGAAGTTTATTTTAAATAATAAAAAGAATTGAAAAAAAGCAGCATATGAAGAGAATGTATCATTAAGAATGATGTTCATTGTTCAGCAATGATTCAGACTAGTGGGAGACCTCAAATAAATTAGGGGTGTGCTGGCTTTAATTATTTAAAATCATAATTATATTAATTTATTATCCATAAAATTATATAATTGTTAAAATTAAATAATATTAATAAGACTATTTCAACTAGTGGTTGGTTTGAAAAAAATATATATATATATAAAAAATAAGGTAAAAATTTCAACTTGATATATTAAGTTTGGACTTCTACTTTAATGAAATTCCTCATCTTTTGACTTTAATTTCTGATGATAAAATAAAACAAATAAAAATAAAAGATAAATAATTTGAATATCAAATTATGCACATTAATTGACATCCAAGGATCAATTCACACTTCTACAAATAGATTCATTTTGACTTTGTCACTCCGTCAACTATCAATATATGAATTTAACTATTACCTTATAAATGATAATTATTAATAAATGTCATAATTTAATTTATCTCAATTAAAAAATACACATTTGTATCAAAATCTCGTTGATTACAATAAAATTTGTATTTTAGACAAATCCTAATGTGAGAAAATTCCATTTTGTTTTTCATGAGATGGTCTAATAAAATTATAAAAATCATCTCAATAATTTTATAAAAATATTCTGATATTAAAATTTTTTTTCTGTTTTATATTTAGTGAATATAGGAGTTGTTAATAGCACATGTGATGAAAATTGAAAATCTTTTGGCTTGTAGCACATGGTGAAATGAATTTTAAACCCTAAAAAATAAAATAAAATAAAATAAAATGAAATAAAAAATCCAAAAAGGATTGGACTTTCAGAGATGCCCTCGCCCTTAAATTCTTCTTAGCTCAGGCTCAGCTGGGGTGTGTGTCATTCCTTCGTTGGTTGTCGGTAGTCACCATTACTGTAAACCGCGTCGAGAAAAATATTTTATTTACTCTTATCAGTCGAGAAAAGAAAAAACTTTTATTAGCCAATTATTGAAATTCTCTTTTTAAATAAAACGAAAGCAAAGCAAACAAAGCAAAAATCCAAGGTATTTGAGTTGAATAATCGTAATTGAAACAGTTCCAACTCTTTCAGAGGTCTCTTTCCTTCTCTCTTCTTCGCCTAACTTGTAACATCTTGGGGACTTATCTCTTTAATTTTTAATTTTTATTATTTTAATGGCGAATGTATAGTTTATTATTATTAATATTAAATAGGGAGAGTTCGATAAAAGTCTGAGTCGAATCTCACTTTGTGTTCTTAAAGGGAACATTGATCTGGAATTGGGTTTTGGGTTTTGGTTGAAGAAGAAAGAAATCGGGCTAAACCCAAATGTCTCCTTCGAATGGAAGTAATTCAGGCGGCGGAGGAGGAGGCGCTGCGAATGGTCGGAATTATATCGAGCATCAAGTTTCGAAAATGGATACTCTTGCTGGTGTGGCAATTAAGTATGGAGTCGAGGTATCGGTTTTTTCCCCTGAAATTTGACGTGGATTTGCTTCTTTCTGTCACGATCTAGTGATCATATTCGTCAAGTAAAGAAATTGATTGTATTCACATTCTGGGTCTTGTGAAATGGATGTTGAAATTGTTCTTTTTCATTTATTTGTTGTGTTGGATTTTCATCACTTTGCCAGGAGATGCTGAAACTTGTTTCTTTGCTTTTGTGGCTAATGGTGAGATTTTGGAAATGAATAGGTTGCCGACATCAAAAGATTGAATGGATTGGCTACAGATCTTCAAATGTTTGCTTTGAAAACATTGCAGATACCCTTACCAGGAAGACATCCGCCATCTCCCTGTTTGTCCAATGGTTCTTCATCGTCAGGGTATAGCTAGAACACTCTCATGTCTCCATCTTTTTTGCCTTTTCATTGTCCTCCATTTTTTGATGTGCAGGAGTCTTCTCATAGTCTTAAGGAGTGTTTAAAGCCACACTTCCAAAGTGTTTACCACAATTTCCTATGTATTTGTTAGAGTAATTCACATACTTTACCGATAAGCTAGGGGAAAAGACTTTGTTATTAGTACCTTTACCTTTGTGATTTAGAGAAATTCTTGAGTAGATATGCTACAGGATGTATTTGATTATTGGAGGTGAAGATCTTTTTTTTGCATCCATGTAGATACTGAAATACTGGAAACCTTTGCTTGTTACTATTATAATGCACATGTCTATAGTTACATCCTGGTGTGTGTATAAAGTTGATTTACTTTTTGTCACCTTATGCTCTTGTTGGAGGGAAAGAGTTGTACAGCTGCAGTCTCAAAAATACTATTCTTTATGCTCACTAAAATAATTCTGTTTGTTTTCCTTGTTGGTTGACAATGGTGTCATAAGAGTTCATGGTGCTGAGTTGTGGTAAGTTGATAATGTTGGGAAAAGTTGTTGGTTTTTCCTTTTTCTGAAGCCCCATCTAGTTTTTATATCTATCTGCCTACTTATATGAATGAGACGAAATGTAGGCCACAGGTGGTTGTACCAACTGTTACCTATAAAGTACAAATAGTGAATTAAGGACTTTATATGTGACTGAATAAAGGGTTTATGACAAAACTCAAGCGTAATTAACAATACATGTTCATATAAATGCCATGTAAAGTTGTCTCATTGTTTTAGTGGTTTTGCTACATTCCATCTGTGGTATCCTGAATATTTATTGTTGTAAGATTTCTACTTATGTCTAAAAGTTGATGTCACTTCTGCAGGCTATCAATCTTTTATCAATTGGGAAATGTTGCTACCTAATGAATGTTATGCAAACTGGTTAATGATATATTGTAATACTCTTGTTTGTGGAGGTTAATGGTTTCATGAAGAATTCGAGATGTGTCTTATTGTGGTAACCTTTTTCCATATTTGTGGGAGGCACAATTTTATAGACATACATATATATATATTTGTGTATATATATATATATATGTATGTCTGTATGTATGTATGTATGTATGTATGTATGTATGTATGTACATGGGCATAGATTGAGAGCCTCATTTGTAGACATATATTACATCATTTGTAAATTGTTGGATCTATGCATTTCTAATGGTTGCGATTGATTTGACCTATGTAATTAATATATAATTAAAGCACCATAAAGGCATCATAATTAATGCATATGTTAGATTTAATCTCAACAGTTGGAAGTGCATAGTTCCAAAGATCTACAAATGAGTGTAAATATATGTGTAAAAATATAATACTCTTGATTTTTTCCATATATATATATATATATATACATATATATGGGAAGGAATTATGCTACTAACGGTTTCCAATTTTTCATGGAAAAGCCAAGCATCTAATATATCACATTTGTTGTTAGTGTTGCTTTTTGATTTTTTTTCTCTTGTTGGTAATGTTTGTTCACTTAACATTTCTAGAAATCACTGTCCTTATTGTGGTGTGCCACTTTTCTTGTGTCCGAAAATTATAGTATTGTTCTTTTTCAGTCTTCTTTATTGTCTTGGATGTTGTAAGTTTAATCAGTGTGAATTCTTTAGATATACCTTTTTTCCTTCCCTCTTCATTGGACACCATTGTGAGTTTATGAGAATGGGAAAGGTAGTCTTTTATGAGAGTAGTTCTTATCTTATTTTGTATGAAATGTTTCTGTGTAGGGCTATTATGACTGGCAACAAGGGTTAGTCCTAATATTAATGCTTAGAGCAGTAGTGGTCTGTTTTTGTTTTCCAATTGAGTTATACATATCCTTATAACATAACCTAGCTTTAAATGGATCTTGTCAGTTTGTTTAAAGTTGTACGTTGGTAGGTGTCCCCTCATATTTGGTAGTCTACTCCATATTTATGGTTGCTTACTTCACTGAAATCTTTTGCAGAGAAAATGGTATTGAAAAGACTCCACCGTGCCGAGGCTATTCCAATGTGTTGCAATCATTAGAGTCCCTAGGAATGAAATCATCTCAAAAGAAGGTTTCTCCTGCCACTAGCAGTTCAAATAAAGTATCTCCAGCCATGAGCAATTTACAGAAATTCTACGGTCTAAGATCTCCCAACAAAGGTAAAGGTGAACACATGGAAATGGCAGTTTATAGAATAGGGAGTTCAGATTACTTTGAAGATGGACTGTTTCCCAAAACCTCACCAATATCTGATCCGTTTTCGAACCGCATCCACAAGTCCAGAAGTTTAATTGATGGTTTCTTGTCTGAGAATGGTTCAACGGCTGATTATGTACCTCTTGCTGAAGCTGGAGAAGGAGAGGGAGAGAAATCCAATGAGAAGTCAGTCCGAAGGCGTCAGAAAACAGAAGCTGAATACAGGGGTGGCTTGTCTGAAAGGTTGTTGAAAGAAGAAAACAGTGGTGGGAGCAGTGGTTTTTCGCCTGCAACAGGAAAGGGTTTATTAGCCATGAGGCCGAAGTCAGCTAGTCGAACATCATTGGCTACTGATTCGGAATCGGGATGGCTGAATTCAATTCCTGTAGGCTTGGGAGATTCTATTATTACCGATGGGCCAGTTGGGGTTCGTAAATCATCAAGCACGCCAAGCTTCCTAGACCAGGACAGCAATAGTTCATCTATTTGGCCAACCTCAAAGTGGAGTTTGAAGCCTGACTTACAGGCACTCTCAACTGTAGCCATCGCAAGACCAATCTTTGATGGCTTACCAAAGCCAATAACTGGACGCAGGAGCAAAGCAGCCCTTGATTAGCTTTACATTTTACCACATTGTTTAAATCATTGTTTTTTCTCTGCTTCAGTATCATGGAATGGAATTTCACTATAGCCGGGAAGTGTAAGTAAAAGAAAAGGCCTAAGAAAGAAGCATAGCTAATACGAATACAAGCATAGGATCTCTATATATAGCTGTTGATTGATATGGCTGGTACGAACGCTGACAGCATTTCAAGTCCAAGCACCAGCAGCTGGAGAAAAATATGCAACGGAGATGGTATGTGCCCGTGTTTCATACTGCTTTGCAATTTATTAGAATGTAAACTTCTGTCCAGAAAAAAAATAATTGAAATTTAGATTGATAATGTGATTTTGCCTTGTGGAAGAGTCAAGTGAAGTATACAAAGTCTATTATTATTTTGGTTCTTCAAACTGAGTGCATTAACTCAATTGTATCATTTAATGTTCTTTTGAAACTCGATGGAGAATGTATATTGATATCTTCTAAGAAAAATTTCTTGCTCTAATTTCTTATAGTGGTGAGGTTTGGTTTATTTGAAAATGTACACCTCATGTCGTCTATCAGATGCATTTGCATGAGCCTTAAAAGCTAAGCACATGGGGACCATTCTCCATATTATGTGATTATGACATTCGTATAAACCATTTGAATGCTGAATTATCCACGTTATAAAGGAATGTTGCATTATGTGCGAAAATTTTTTTGATAAATCTATTTTGTGAGCAGCATTATCAAAAGAGAGTTCTTCAACAGGATTGCTGACTGCCTTAGCGTTTAGTATAGTGGCCTAAGACTTCTATTGTGTTGAAGTTCACATGAATTAAATATTTTTGGAAAAATTTTTATTTGAATTTTGGTGCCAAACTTCACACACAAACAAGATGATGATTTCGTTTTAAATAGATACGAGTGAGATCCTCAAAATAATGAAAAGCAGTCGTTTTTTCAAACTTCTTTGTGTGTCTTTGTGTGAAAGAAACAAAAGATTTTATGTGCCATTTCTTAATAATTGATCTAAACCCGTTCGCATTAATCGTAAAATAATTAAATTTAACAATTATTAAATGTCACATTAGTTAGAATTAAAATGTTACATATTTTTATTTTATATGGCTATCACTATAATCTCTGTTCATTTCTTGTTGTGGTCCTGGATACATATTTAATTTGCTTTGAGGTTTCTAAACAAAAATTTCTTCTCAAGCGAACAAAAATCACATGGCTTGTCCACTTTTTGAAGAAATTATTTAACCAAAATTTTCACCCTACCAACCCGTCCCATCAACCTTTACACCTGCTTTATCATCAATGTATTTATATTGCTGCAATATTATTTAATTTTCAAAATAAGATATATTTAGAATTTACTAATTAAAATGTTTGATAAATAAAAATATAAGAGTATTATTACTGATGGCCATCCAAAAGCACCAGAGTGCTTTTGAAAAGCGATTGCAGTCCATTGAAAGGAGAAAGATTCATAAAAATGTGAAATAGAAATAAGTTTGTCAAAAACAATGTAATAGGAAACTAGATATCACTAAATTCTAAACTAAAAAACCAGAAGACGAGGTCCAGATAATAGCCCTTATAATCCAAATTTGAAAACAGGAGATAATGATCGATGTCAAGATAACACAAGGCATTGGTTCAAATGACTTGCAAACACAAGTATCCAGATAATAAAAACAAAACACTAATTTTTCAGGAGATGTTTAAAAATTAAGGAATAAGGTTGACTCAAATGTTTAAAACAATGAAATTCTGATCTTTACATTTATGCGGTCAAGCTGAGGCTACTGTTCTCATAGAGATGAACTGAAACTATGAAACAACCATGAAAGCATTCTTTCCAGTAAGAACAGTTGAAAATTTCAGGCAAAACTTTTGATTCCACAAACAACATTTTTTCAGACCTAAATAAAGATTCCAGTAACAAAACTTTTTGGCAAACATAACATGATAAGTAGAGCAAGAAGGGCCCAAAATTTAAGATTACTCTTCCATGGCATGATTCTCCTCTGCCTGTGCTTGGACCTTGACTTTGATCTTTGGAAGAGTAAGAGATTGTTCTTCTGCAAGAAGAGATGGGGCTTTGACCAGGTGGATGCCCTGCTCCAATTCGATTGCTGCCTCTTTCTGCTCCTTTGCTTTCTTCCCCTTCATTCTGTCAGAATAATCCAATTGAACGTCAGTTGATACACAAAACCTTGTTATGCTTTTGAATAAGTTATATGAGAAGACCAAAAACCTCAGTTTATGATGTCTCTCCTCCCTGGTGACTCTGATTTTTTCGATCTTCTTGATAGCCTTCAGAGTGTTATCTGCCAGATTTCTGTCGTATCTCTCTGGCCTATTACGCTTCCTCTCAAACTCGAAGGTAGAGTCCTAATAATACGGAAAAAGGCAAAGAAAGGAATAGATCACCATCAATCCTCATTAAAATGTTCAAGTAACAGTACGTAACTAGAGATACTGCAAAACAAGATCCTCAAACGAATGACATTTACCTGAGTCATGTCCTTGCCGTGCAGCCTCCTATAGGCCTTGGTCCATTTTACTTTACGAGGATTCCTTTTCATCTTGAAGTTCTTGTGGCATTTGGATCTACAAAACCGAAAAATCTACAAAAGGAGGATAACTGATCAGGATGCACTACCAATGAAGAATCAAACAGAAAGAGTTCTGAACATAACATAATCAAAGTTTAACAAAACAATGGATAGTCTTTACAATGACTGACTATAAATAAATGATTTCGCTAATCAATATTCATATACTGAAGCCAAAGCATGTCCCAGACCTCAATGACAAATTATTGCATATCAATTTGTTTTTTTCATTTTGTTTATAACCCAGGAATCACAAGGTGTTATCGAGTCCAGACCAGGAACACGCCAAACCCTACACCCTTTTCTGAACAAAGCTTACACCCCATAATGTGTAAATCAGCCTAATTAAAAATCATACCTTGGCATCGTTGCGAACAAATTGAATACCGTGGCCCGGATATATAGTGGAAGAACAGAACCAACACTTCTCTAACCTCATCTTATTTTTGAGTTAACCCTAAATTATACCAATTTCCTGAAAAAGATCAAAACACATAAATTTAAACAAGCCCAAAAGAAAAAATGCAACAACAGGATGAACAAAACAAGGCATATCACTTCTGAAGTAAAATTTTTTCCATTTATAATTGTACATACAACAATAGAGACGACAAAAAACACAAAGTCTATTATTTTGCTTTTCTGAAATGAGAAAAAAAATCGAATATTCTAAATTATTACAAAATAACAAGAAATTGAACTGAATACAACGCTCAACTGACTTACGGGTGAGAAATCGGCGGCGTCACCGGCGGGCAGATGATGGAGGCTCTGCTCTGCCTGGCCTCGCGGTTTTAGTTAGGGTTTTGTTGCGGAGAGAAGGAGAGAATAAGTAGCTCTCACACTTTTCCCTTGACGCGGGTCGGGTTGTGATGCCTGCCGCGTAAAAAAATAAAACTGTAGGCCCGGGAGCAGAAGTAATTCTTTTAAGTCCCCCAATAATGTTCTAAATAGCCCCTAGGTTTTTTCAAATGCTAGAAGAACCCCTGATGTTTGACTCAAATGCCCAAACAGTTCATAACTTTCAGGCTATATTAAATATCCCCTTATATAGGGTAGCCGTATCCGTATTTATACATCCTTCAATTTAATCACTTATATATTTACTTCGAGATTCATCAATAAAGAAAGAGGGGCGAAGGATGACTACTGCCGAACATTTTTTTTTTATGTTAGTAAAAGGTAGTTTTACTTATATAATTTTATTACAACTGTCTATATAAATTTTTCTCTTTAAGCAAATCTTTTAAAATTGCTTGAATGTAGAATAAATAAATAACATTAGCTTTTACTCTTAGTTAATTTAAACTTTAAATCATTAATATCATACTTACAGAAGTTTCGAAAACAAAAACTAGTTTTAATACTTTTAATATTATATGGTATAATACTAATATAGTCTATTGTGACATTGTATAGTGATTTTAATATAGTCTATTCATGGAAAACTTTGTTGCTGGCAACAGAATAGAAACATTGAAAAAGCTAAATTTTCATCTTGAAATTCCTAGCAGATAAACTTGCAGAACTCTTGTTATTTCCAAGCTCTACAACTGTTAAGACTAATACAGCAAAAGATGGAAAAATAAGGACTCGGGTTATACGAACAAGATTTAAGCTAAGCTGATTATTAAAGAACGAAGCTCAGAGAGTATGGAAGTGCAGAACTGAGAGGGCTGAAACTGTACTTGTGCAACTCAGAAACAGATAAAACTTCATCCATCTTGTTTGTCTCAACATTATACAGGTAGATGTCAGAACGACCCTTCATCAATAAGTATCCATCTTTAAAAGGCCAAGGCATCCATCGGCGACAAGAAATATGATTGGCTGGGGAGACTTGGATGCTGTTCTAATATCACCTGTAGAGACCTTGAGTATTTAAGGTTCCATCTGAATTTGAGGTAATCCTCCAGAGACCAAATGTGAAGTCCATCACCAGATACTATGACATAATGCAGCTTACTATTGGATTGGCCAATACACGATGCAAACGCATCCCACTTTGTGCAGCTGGTTCTGGAACCGGAACTGAAATTACACAAGATTTCTCATTTTCTACATTAAAAGCAAGGATTTCATCAAAATGAGTCAACCAATGTAATATCCCTTCAACAAAAACTACTTCGTTCCAGGATATATTGCCTCTATGATGACAAACCTCTCGTGATATCCTCCAGGAACCAGTATCAGAAGAGTAAATATTAAACAAAAAAATATGGATCCCCTGATCCATTTTCAAATTGTTGCACACTAGCCAGTTTGAAATTAGTCCAACTGTCTGCAGTATTGCGGCATGGTTCAAATGCGAGACCAATGTTGGCCTTTGCATCAGGTTTGGTCCCATTTAGCCTGATCCATTCTTTGTCCAATGGGTTGCACACATACAAGGTGGGGTGTGCGGAAAGAAGCTACTCTGACAGCAAACCAGCCTGTTGCACGAGGCCAGTACCAGAACATCCTCAGGGAGGAAATTTTAGACTGACTGATGCAATCCACCATCCCCCTGTTCAACAGGGATGTAGGCAATATTTTGGATATCATCAGAATATAAATTCTACTTCTGGGGATGAAAAATCCTGAAATGGGTTCTCTCCTTTGTGACTGAACCCTCCTAAAAACACGGTCCAATATAAGTTGGCACCACCGTTTACAAACACACTTTAGTCAAAGCAAATCTTTTGTTGGCAAACGGGATAGCACATCAAAGTAAATATCATTGTGCGGCAACCCAAAATTTTTCATTTATTGAAATACAGAAACGAGGAGTTTCAATGTTAAATACAGGGAAACCAAAAAAAAAATGAAAATTGATAAGAATTAGTTCAGAAACTAATTTAGAACTTATTGAAACAGCAGTCAAGAAATTGCCAGCAACTACATTCAGAAATATCCTAAGAAACTACAAGAAAGAGGTGAATAAAAATATATCATTTTGAAATGCAACTATCATGTGGCAGAAAGCAAAGAAATGATAACATATTTTGAGCTAAGTTCATCCTTCCTATGGAGCCAGAACAAACTATCTAGAGTCCATCCTCCTCTCGTGTTAATTGTCCTCATTATGGCTCTTTTATTTTTCTCCTTAACAACAAGAAGTAACCAAATCAATTGTGTTCCCAACCCCACGAATAAAAAGAAAAAACAAAGAACCCACTCTTTGACATTAATTTTACATTTTTTATATAAAAAAAAAATGTTTCTTTTCTCCCTTTTTAACAATTTCTTTTGCTTTCCCACCAACCAAACAGCTCACTAGTCCTCTAAACAACACCTCCTTCTCTGCTTCAGATCACAAACAATCTTAATATGTTTAAAAACAAGAGAAACCCATCTGCCAAATAAAATTTCCTGAAGAAGGACAAATTTCATTCTTTTTATCTTATGTTTTCTAGCCCTCCAAACAAAAGAACACAGAGGGTATAAAAGGGTTCAATCAATCAAACAAACAAACAGGAAATCATAATCATTATCAATATCAAACTTCTTTCTCAGAGTAAGAAACCCTCGAAGCAGAGCTTACAGCACCACTACCACTAGAACCTTTCCCTCTTTCTTTCTCCGAAACAAAAAAGCTCAGTGTCTCTTTCCAATCTTCTGCTTCACTTCTTTCCTGCATGCAAATAAGACTGAACAGAGTGTAATACTTACAATAAAAGGAATTTTTGCTTTCACTTCTCGTCTGTATACTGAAGTGCTTTGATCATGCGGCTGTCAAACTTATGGACGTTCAGATTCCACTCTCAAATTTTTTCTTTGCATACTTTTGTTGCAATTTCAAACTCTTTTGTGATTATTTTAAACTTTTTTGTTACAACTACGAGTTATGTATAAAAAAAATAAAAAATTAAAATTATAACATAAGAATTATAAAGTTTGCAATGAAAAATTTTAAAAATTAGATTTTATATTGTACATAACACGACTCAATAAATTATTTAGTAGCATTATTACTCATTTATTTTCTATTCTAAATATTTTAGAATTCATCAAGTAAGTGGATGGAAAGAGAATGACGATTTTTAAAATTGTTTATCCCATTATTTTATTATTCATTTAATAAATGTCTTATCACATGAAATAAAAAATTGTGACAAAAATTAAGATTTACAACATTACTCAATGATCTGTTGTATTTCGTTGAAGATTACTCATGGTCTGTTGTATTTTGTTGAAGACAACCCTTTTTCTTAAGAGAATACACTTGAGCTGATTTTAGAAAGATGTAATTTTTCTTTTATTCTTGTTGTTAGAGTAAGCACTTGAAGTTGCCATTTCTCCCATGCATACCTAAACCATCTAAAGCACCTCAATTTTTTTTTCTTAATTATAATAATAAAAAAGAAAAACCATTGCAATTGCAGCGTTTCCTCCTATTCATCTGTGGATGTCTGATATCTTTGTTGTGTTGAGCTAACAGTCTCACTATTTGGGCCATCAGATGCTTAAATAAGTTAACAAAGAAACTACTTCAGGTTATCAAATCTTACTTAAGAACAATAAAATCACCATTTCATGTTTCTACATTGTCCGAGCAGCAGCAGCAGCACGAATTGCTTCTTAATTTGCATTAATGGAGAACTTACTCAGTGTTGTTGGGCAGCTAAACTCTCATCTTGCACAAGCTATATGCCTGTGAAAAACCCACCAAAAATCAAGAATAAACTTCATCCACCTTTTTTGTTTCACGTTATACAGGTAGATGTCGATGGTTACCATCAATAAGTATCCATCTTTAAAGGCCAAGGGATCCATTGGCCACATGTAATATTGTCTTCTGGGGAGACTTGATTTTCTTCGATTATCATCTCTAGAGACTTTCGAGTATTTAAGATTCCATTTGGATTCAACGTAATCCTCCGGAGACAAAACGTCAAGTACATAATTAGAGAACATAACTAATGCAGCTTATCATCCGGTTCACCAACACACCACGCACACAATGGCTCATCATCATCTGCAGGTAAATATGCTAATGGAGCTGAAATTACTGAAGGTTTCTCATCTTGTTACGTTAAAAGCAAGGACTTTACCAGAATGTCAGATCCCTTAATGAAAATGACTGCTTTCCTGCTTATGAGGCCTCCATGATGGCAAATGTTTTGTGATCTTCAGATACCAGCATCAGAAGAGTATGCATTAAATTTAAGGTATGGACCTGCAGATCGAGTCTCAAATTGCAGCACACTAACCAATTTGAAATTATTCGAATTGTATGCAGTGTCCTGACATGGGTCAAATGCCAAGACCAATGCTGATCCATTCTTTGTTCACTGGGCTGCACACATACGAGGCGGGGTCTTGTGAAAAATAGATTCTCCCACAGCAGATCGCATGAAGCCAGAACCTTAACATCCGCGCGGAAGAGTTAAAAAATGGCTGATTCAGCCCAGTGCCTCGCTGTTCAACAGGAATGTAAACAGTATTTCTCATACCATCAGAGTACAATTTGTACTTCAGTTGGAGGAAAAATCCCGAAATGGGTTCTCTTTCGTGACCGAACCCTCCTGAAAACGTGATCAGATTAAATTTGGCAACATCCATTACAAAAAAACTTTAGTTGATTACTGGAATAGCACATTAAAGCAAATATCATGGTTCAGCAACTCAAAATTTACCATTTCCTGAAATACCGAAAGTAGTTCAAATGTGGAGTACAGGAAAACAAAAAAACTCAAAATTCATAACTTATTCAGATGATTTACTAAAACAGTAGTCAAGAAATTGCCACCATTTTACTCAGAAATTTCTAAAGAAACAATTCATTTAATATATACAGAAAGATTTAAAAAGACACTGCAGCAGAAAATGAATGAAATCTCTCTTTGTGAGACGCAAGAAGGAAATGAAAAAGAAGAAGTATATTATGTGTCATAAACACACAAATGATAACATAGTCTGAGCTCCTAATCAAATAAGATAAATTCAAAAGTTCTTATATGGAGCCAAATAATGTTAAACATATATCCAGTGTCAGTTTCCCTCCTATTTTATTGTCCTAATGATGCATCTGATTCAATGTATTCTGTCAAATGAGAACATATGCACCAGAGATTCACTCCAAACATATAGTAATATAATTACAACTGCAGAATTGTAAATACATAACATAGACAATTGTCATTAAAACTTGAAGATTTCAAATTTTCAATCACTTGAACAATTGAACAATAGCAATATAGTAAGTCAAAAGGTTGTATTAATGCAAAGCAACCACATGGAAGAGCAACTCTTATAATTAAAACTTGAATTAAATATATCTACTATCTTTATAGAATTTAAAATTTATTTGCTATTGAATTGAAGTGTTACACGATTTCCCTTTTTTTCCTGTTCTCTTAAGAACAAGAATAAGTTGTGTTCAACCTCACAGAATGAAGACAAATTTTTACTCTCTCTATATAATAATTTTTCTTTTCTTTCTTTTTTAACACTGTCTGGTACTTTCCCTCTGACCAAACAGCACACCAGCCCTGCAAACACACTTCCTCCTCTGCTTCAGAAAACAAGCAATGAAACTCAGAGCTTGATATGTTAACTAAAAAGAGACAAACCTTTACTTTTTGCTTCTCAAGTTTTCTTGCCCTCCAAACAAAGTTTCATCATTTGAACATAAAAACAAAACAAAACAAAACAAAGGGGTATGACAAGGATAAATCAATCAAACAAACAAGAAAACACAATCACTAATCATTTATCAAACTTCTTCTTACCCAGAATCAGAAACCCAGAGGAGAACATACCACACCGCCACCACAACTTTCACTCTCTCTGTTTTGTCTGCAACAAAAATTCTTAGTGCGTTGATTCGTTTCTTCCATGCGAAATGAGAGGCAGTCTTAAGTTGCAGCTAGAGAGCTTGGAAGAAAAGGAACTGGGTATTTATTGGATGTAGCAGAATGCATCCTTATCGGGTATTCCCTTGGTCAATGGTCCCACTTCAAGATTTTACTTCTGAAGGGACTTTTATTCGGAATTTAAATTTTTTTAACACAAAATAAGACTTTCTCTCGTTTAACTAATACGTAATGGACTCTTTTTAAGGGAAAGCTTTAGGAAGGACATGCATATTGCATCAACCGTACGTGGGTACAACTAAATATATATATATATATATGTGTGTGTGTGTGTATAATTTGAAATTTTTAAGATACGATATTCAATACCAATGTCAAAACAGGAGTTCACGAAACAAACATCTAGTAGTTCAGATTACTTTCAAATCCTGGCTCAAGGACAATAAAATTCATCCTACCCCGGTTTTATATTGCCTCTAAGCAGCTAAGCCAATGAAATCTTAGTTTGATTGCTCAATTACCAACAAATTAGAGCACATTTACCAGCAACGTCAATGATCAAGAACAATAAGAAGAAAAAAAATACAAGGAAGCTAAAAGTTGATATGCATTAATGAAAAACTCGGTGTTGTTGACAGCAAATAGAAACATGGAGAAAGCTAAACTTGCATATTGCACAAGCTACATACTTGTGAAAACCCGGCAAAATCAAGCATAAACTTGTACAACTGTTAAGGCTATTAACAACCCTCCGTATAGCAGAAGTTGAAACATAAAGACTTTGGTTATGGGAGAAAGCCTTAAGCTGAGTTTAAAGGAATCAAGCTCATAGAATATGTAAGTGCAGTACTGCATGAGCCAAAACTGTATTCAGGCAACTCAGAAGTAGGCAAAACTTTATCCATCTTGTTTGTCTCAACATTATACAGGTAGATGTTGGAACAATCCTTCATCAATAAGTATCCATCTTTAAAGGCCAAGGCCTCCGTCAGCCACATGATTTCTGATTTGCAGCGGAGACTTGGATGTTCTTCAAATATCACCTCTAGAGACCTTGAGCATTTAAAATTCCATCCGCAATCCTCCAGAGTCCAAATATGAAGTAGTCCATCATCAGAGACCAAGATAAAATGCAGCTGACCATCGGATTCACCAATACATGGTGCATACAATAGATCACTCTCCGTATCTAAATTAGGAAATGGAATTGCAATTAACGAGGATATCTCATTTTCTACATCAAATTCAAGGATTTCAGCAATATTACTCAACCAATATAAGTAACCCTTGACGAAAATGACTTTGTTCGCATATAAATTGCCTCCACAAGGGGAAATCTCTTTTGATTTCACCCACAAACCAGTAATAGAAGAGTATATATTAAACGAAAAGTACGGATCCTCTGGACGGGTCTCAACTAGCTGCACACTAACCAATTTGAAATTAGTCAAACTGTTTGCAGTAACCTGACACAGGTCAAATGCAAGACCAATACTAGCCATTATATCAGGTTTGTTCCACTTTACGCTGATCCATTCTTTGCTCAATGGGTTGCACACATACAAGGCAGGGTCTTGCGATAAAAAACTACTCCGACAGCAGATCAGCCCATTGCATGAAGCCAGTACCTTAACATCCTCGGGGAGGAAATTAAAGACTGGCTGATACAACCCAGCACCTTGCTCTTCAACAGAAATGTAAGCAATAGTTCTGATATCATCCGAGTACCAGTGGTACTTCTGCAGGAAAAAAAATCCTGAAATGGTTTCTCTTCTTGGTGACAAAACCTGCCTGAAAATGCGGTCGGATATAAGTTGGCACCACGCTTTACAAACACACTTTAGTCGAAGCAAATCTTTTGTTGGCAGCCGGGATAGCACATTAAAGCAAATATCATTGTTCAGTAACCCAAAACCTCCCATTCCTAAAATACATAGAGGAGGAGTTTAAGTCTTGAATACAGAAAAACGGAAAAGAAAAAATAAAGAAAATTGATAAGAATTAATTCAGAAACTAATTTAGATAACTTACTGAAACAGTAGTCAAGAAATTATCACCAATTCTATTCAGAAATATCTAAAGAAAAAAATTCATCAATAAATCTCTCTCTTTGTGAGATGCAACAAGAAACAATAAGCACTGTATCATTTCTGCCAAAAAAGAAAAAGAATATTATATAATGCATCAAAAAACAAAGAAATGATAACATATTCTGAGCTCTTAGTCAGGTAAGATAAATTCATTCTTTGTACTTGGAGCCCTAACATAAAATCCAGTTTCTATTTTCGTCCTCTGTAACAATTGTCATCACAATGTGCCTGATTTAATGTATCTAATGAAATGCAAATATACTTATACAATTAAAAATGCACAATTGCAAATACAGTAAGTAGTAAAGTAGATGGTCATTCTCCAAACCTGAAGATTTGGAACCCTTAAACAATAAACTAGTACTTGCATCAATTAAATACAAGCACGTAGTAAATAAAAGGTTATATTCATACAAAGCAAGCACATTGAAAGAAAAACTCTCATCACTAAAACTTGAATTAAATGCATCTACTATCTTTGAATAGTCTTTGTTTCTTCTGGGTTTGTTTTATTTTCTTTCCCCTTGACAACAAGAAATACCCAAATAACAAAGTAACCAAAAACCCGATCTTTTTTACCAATTTTACTCTCTTTTTGTAACAACGTTTCTTTTCTTCCTTTACAGCATTTTCTTTTACTTTCCCAACGACCAAATAGCGGGATCAGTTCTTCAAACACCTCATGCTCTGCTTCAGAAGCAAGCAGTGAAACTCAGAGCTTGATATATTAACTCAAAAGAAGAGAAACCCATCTGCCAAATAGTTTTTCCTAAAACGGAAAAACTTTATTTTCTTCTTCTTAAGTTTTCTAGCCCTCCAATCAGAGTCTCATCATTTGAACATAAAAATAACAAACAAAAGAACAGAAATGGAAATAAAAAGATCATTTATCAAACTTGTTCTTACCCAGAACGAGAAATCCCCGAAGCAGAGCTTATAACCCCGCCAAATTCTTAGTGAATCAGCTGAATACGTTGCAATGCTGCATTTCATTCCTGATTGTTGCTGGTGAGTGAGTACTGTATATTGGGAAGAAAAGGAATTGGATTTCTATTGGCTGCCTTTTAGTACCTCGACATCAACGTCAGGAATTCTTTGGTCTTTGATCACGCGAGTGTGAGCGCTTTCTGTTACTCATGTTGGGTCCCACTGCTGAGCCTCACCACGTCATCAGTTTGTTTTGGGCTTGCGTTGGGCTGCAATATATTGTGGGCTGAATCTCTTGAGATATTATGGGTAACAAAATATTCTGTAATCTCTGTTGTAGTAATTAATTATTCTACCCAATCTTTTTAATGTAAATTAAATCATTATCTTAAAAATAGCAGTAGACATTTTAAGTTGTATCACAATGTAAAAAATTTTGAAATCAACGAAAGTAGTAGTATCTTTGTGGATGCTAGTATTCAGGTTATTCAAATCTTAGTTTAAGAACAACAAAATTGATGATTACCAACAATTAGAGCATAATTACTAGCAACATCAATGACCAAGCTAAAAGTTAATATGCGTTAATGAAAAACCGAACTCAGTATTGTTGACAACAAAATACAAACATGAGAAAACCTCTAAACTTCCATCTTGCACAAACTATATATACCTGTGAAACACCCATTAGAAATCAAGCATAAATTTGTAAAACTCCTACAATTTCCAAGTTCTACAACAGTTAAGACTACTAAGCCATCCATACAGTTAGAGCCAAAAATAGAGACATTGGGTATAAGAGCAAGTCTTAAGCTCTGAATCCAAAGGCATCGGGCTCATACAATACTGTTGCATGAGCTGGTAGTATATTCTGGTAATTGAGAAAAATGGAAAGTAAATGTTGTCTTTAAAGATTTAAGGGAGTCATCGGCCACATGTAATCTGATCTGTGTATGCAGACTTTGATTTTCTTTAATTATAGCCATTACAGTCCATTTGGATTTAGCATACTCTTCCAAAGACCAAATGTGACGTCTATTATTAAAGATCATGAGATGACATAATGGATCTCATCACATGAGATTCACCAATACAATATGCATGTAATCTCTCACCATTTTTAGGTGCATCTTGAAATTAAGACCTGACAAAAAAAAAAAAAAAATTAAGAACTTGAAAAATCTAATGATCAGATCGAAATCAAACAGTTCGGTCTGGTTTTAAATAATATCTGATTTGGCTGGATTTTAATTTTAAAAGATTTAAAAATTTTTTTTATTTGATTTCAATTTTGACTTAAAAATTTGAATTGAATCGAAAATAATTTTTAATATATTTTATTATTAATTATATTATTTTTTATATGTTAATCTTAAAATAATATCGTTTTAAAAAAAATTTTAAAAATTTAAAAAAATAAAATCTGAAAAATGAATCTGACTAATTAAAACTAATTGTTTTGATTTAATTAAAATTTTATTTGACTATTTTGGTGTTGAAAAAAAGATATTCAAATTTTTTCGATTCTGTCCGAATTTGACGAAATCTGAATCGAATCATACTATACTCACCTCTACTTGAAATGAAATTAAAATTACCAAAAATTTCTTGTTAACTACATGATTTCTCCGGACATAATCAACCAATGTAACATCCCATTAACAGAAATAACTTCGTTTCCTTGTATATGGCCTCCATGATGAAAAATCTTTTCTATCATCTTCATGGAACCAACATCTAAGGGTCATACATTGAATTGACAGTATGGATCTTTCTATCCAGTCTCAAATTTTCGCACACTAACCAATTTGAAAAATAGTCAAACTGTCTGTGGTATTTTTGACATGGGTCAAATGCATTCTTTGTTCAATGGGGTTGCGCACATAGAAGGTGCCATCTCCGGAGACAGAAAATTAGCCCATTGCATAAAGCCATTACCTTAATATCATCTAAACACCCACCTCCTCCTCTGTTTGATATTTTAACTAAAAAGAAGGGCAAACCCATCTCCGAAGAAAAAAGAACACACAGAGGTATAACAAAGATCAATCAATTAATCAAACAAGAAAACGTAATCAGCTATCATCTTTCTGTCAAAGTTGTTCTTACCAAAAATCAGGAACCCACGAAGCAGAGGTAAGGCACTAACACTACTGTAACTTTCTCTTTTCTCTTAAAAGGAAACTCTTGTAATTCGAATGAATCTTATTGCTAGTGAACTGAGTGGTAATATACGCTAAGCTAAGCATACTTGAAGGAAATGGAAATTGGGTTTCTATTGGCTGTATGTTGAGTGCGCCTTTATCGGGTGGCATCGCAGGTACTATTTTTTTTTCCTTAACTTTAAATATGATTGAAATTTGAATTTAATCAAAATTTGAATTTAATCGAAATTTGAATCTGAATAATATATTTATTTTTTTTATTTTAAAATATTTAAAAATAATTATTAAATTATTTACTTTGATAAAATAAAAAATTTAAAAATTAATGTTGTGATATATTTATTATTTTAAATAATATACTTATATTTATGATAATTTTGATTATATTAACACAATAATAGATAAAAAAAATAATAAATTATATTATTATGTAGATCATTTACTTGTTTGATATATAATTTTTTTTTAAAAATAATTTCCAATCAACAATGTGAAGATCAATAAAAATAATAAATTGTATTCTAATACAGTTGTAATTACATAAATATATAAATTTATTACAATAATTAATGTATAAAATAAATAAAATTGAGAAGACAAGTAGAAGAAACTTATAATAAAGAAAAAATACGTCAAAAATAATTAATTAAAATTTTAATTTTGTTAGTAAATAAATTAATAAAATAGTACTATTAAATAATAAATGACTCTTAGAAATCTAAGTAATTATATTTAGATTTCAATTAAAAAAACAAATAATCCCTTAACATAATAATGATAAAAATGACAACAAATAAAAGAAGTTTATTTATCAATTAAATAATGATTTAACTTTTTAGTTTCCAAAAATATGATATTACAATTGTTGTGAAAGTGGAAACATAAGCGTTTTAATGCAAGTTCTTTGTGTTAACAACTAATAATTTTTAGGAATATTAAAAAAAATAATTTAAGATTTTGAGTCATTAGTTGTTACAAGTAAGCTTCGCCAAGTAATGTAAGAACTCGTACTTCTTTTAAGAAAACAGAAAGGACAAAAAAATTAAATGTAATGGAAAGGAGATGGAGTGAAATTAACCCAAGGTTTCAATTATATGTCTACTATTGTTCTTTCTTTTTAAATAGTTCAAATTTCAACCAGGGTTTTGAATTCCAAGCTGAATATTGCAATTGTTCGCAAAACTAACAATAGCCAACAGGCTGAATCTCTTTGATTCTGAAGCCAGATGAGCATTCCAAACCATAGAGAAAAAAAACAGGTTTACTTTCTATCATGTTCATTCAAATGCAGAAAATGAAACTAGGGTAAGTAATCCTCGGAGGTGCTTCCATGATGCAAAAATGGCGATTTCATAAGCATAACTTAATTTCTGGATCAACAACTATAAATTGCACCAAACCAATCAACTACATCAAGACTAAACTTCTTTTTGTGATGGGATGGATAAGCAGTTCTATTAATCCGAGGTTGAGGGAGGCTATAGAATCTTCAAAAAGGTGTTCAAGAAAATTTAAAGAGCCTTGAACGTTAGAAAATAACTCAAAATCTCTAAGCAAAGACACACTCCTTTCTATCACTAACACTATAATTTATGATTTGCAATCTCTCACAGTTTTCTACCAAGTTCTTCTGTTGTTCTGTGGAGATGTTGTCTCACCACCTATTATTAGGCGGTTTGACCTTGTAAATACGAACAATCCAGTTGGACGTCGTGAATGCCTCTTCCAAGTATTCAAGTTTGATATCCTTATTTCCAATTTCAACCCCTCTTGCGCGATCATACCTGCCAACCCAAGAAATGCATTTCCAGGAACTTTAGCAATGTCTATACACAAAAAACTATAATCCGAAGAACAAAGGCAAGACCAAGCATAAGTAGCTTGTTTGCCTGTACCAATGCAAAAACTTCCATAATTATCATAATAGGGATTATGTATACAACAGTGCTTCACTTTGTGATTAAAGAACAAGACCTTATGCATGCATGTATAAAATAACTAGACAAACAAAAAGAAAATTTTACTTACCCGGGAGGTTTGCCATATTCTGTTACCAACTCTCCAAACCGATAGTATGACAACTTATACCTAATCACAAAAGCAAAATAACTACGTAAGTTCAATCTTCTCAATCTTTAAATTGAACTAGAGTAACACAAAATCAATTTAATACTATATTACATCAAAAGTCCTAAGATAAATACCGAAAAAATCTGCCTACACTGTTCAAATCAAGTTGAGAAGATCAAGAAATAAAATCAGGAAAGACAAGTTGATAACAACAGACAAAAGAGTTAAATAGACTTTCCACACTGCTCATGTTAATAGCACGACTAAATTTCTCTTTGACAAAAGATTTATTTGGGCTTATTCAATCTTCGTAAAATTTTAAATGATGATCACATTTATGAATTCAAACTCATAATACATGATAGGAGAGAAAGGAAATGATCTAAATCTCATTTATTCATATCCTACAAACACATAAAGGAATTAAAAAAAAAAAGTCAGTAGCTAGAAATTTCCACCTCCACCTATGTAATTAGCATAAAGAAATCAAACACAAGTTCTGCCAAAGAGAAATTAACGGGAAACTGCAAACTTGCAGAAACATAAATGTCTAGACAAGAGAGGAGGCAACATTAGCCCTTGATGCATGACCACTGGACAATGCATATGTGTGAGCTCAAGTGCACGCATGTTAATATAATATCAATATTTAATAAGCAGCACAGGGAAAATGGCGCATAAAACCGAAAAACTCAGACAGACACACAAGCTATATGTATTTGACCCAGGCAAGTTAGTCTAAAGAACCACTTAAATAAAGCAACACAGATATTGGCAGTATCGAAGGAGCTGGTAAATGTAAATCCTTCAAGGTTCCAATGATACAGATCAATGCAATATCTAAATTTCAACAAAAAACTATCCCATTTTACACAACCATTGAGGGTAACTATGTTCAGAAAAGAAAGTGCCCATGCTAATTGAAAAAAATGGACCCCTGGTAAAAGAATTTCACTGTGCTAATACTGTAAAAAAAGACTTAAGTCATCATTATCATTGCCCCACTTAACATAAATATACAGTAGAAGAGGAAAAAAAAAAAAGGGATCAAACTCAGAGCTGAATAAGTGTTGTGATTCTTCCCATGCAATAAAATATAAGAACATAATACGCCTAAAATAGGTCTAGGTAAAATGCAAAGAAACTTACATGAGACAGTTCAACATCTTGGGTGCAGCACCTTTGTCAACACGATACTCCCCATTTACAAGGTAATCAGGTTCCTTGATAACAGGGAATACTCCACCTCCAATTCTGACCATCCACAGGAATCTAGAACAAAATGAATTGTTTTAGTAACAACCAAAGCATATAGCTAACATATATAAGAAAATAATAAAATTGGAAAATAATCATAGGTCATTCTTAAACAGACAACAACATTCTTTACTGAGGGTACATGAAAATTTTGGATGATTCCAAAGTGATTAAATACAGTGTTGCACACCAAATATATTTTTCACTACAAAAAAGGTACAGATTGATTATCTAATTTTATGAGAAGCATCCAAAAAAAAAAAAAGAGCAGAGATTATCTAAAATGCAAGCTGGAGACTTACTTGTTTATGTCATCGGATGAGTATCCTGTAACACCACCAAAGACAACTAATACATAATCCACATCAAGTGATCTCATTATATCATAGGCCTCATCTTCATAGGAGGACATTGCGCGTCCAACAGTAGCAATGTGCGTATTATTCCAGGTATTATTGTCAACAATAACAGTTCTGTTTCCCATAGCAGTGATTTGGTACCCATAATCCCACCAGGACATCACCTTAGCATCAGGTGGAGTATTTTGCCGAAGCCAAAAGTATGCCTCACGGTAATCATCAAAGATGACTCTGTTGCCGTGGGCACCCCTTGCGGCCAAGACAATTGAGGGAGATGAGTATGCCTCTGATGTGACCCAGGTGCAGTGGGTAGCATACTTGCTGAGCAAGTAAAATGTACCAAAAAGCAATGCAATAGCTCCATTCCTTTGGAAAGGCTGGGATTGATCAAGTGAAGCCTACTTGTGCAGCAAACAAGGACAAAAAAAAAAAAAATTTTAAGCAGGCTACCTCAAAAGAAAAACTGCTCATGAAGTTGAACTTGACGCAATGGTGGTGTAGTATAACAGGAAAATTCTCACCTTAGAAGCTGCCTTTGAACTAGTTCCTTTGGCAGAACCAGCCACTGCCGTTTTGCTTTTAGACCGTAGCAACGAGGTCAAATTCTTTATAGTGGCAGAAACAGCAATAGCACTGATTAGGCATACTGCAGGTGTGGCAACAAGAATCAATCGAACCATAACACCAGCGAAATACATGCTTGTGAGGCCATACATAACAATAAATATAGTGGCATCTGACAACCTCTTGAAGCAGAAATAGAGACCGGCTGGGAAAAGGAAAAGCAGGATATGAAAGTCAAACATGAAAGAAGACCATGCTGTTGGCTGATGTTCTGAGACAGATGCAATGATTGGGATATGATCCTTAGCATAAGTTGGATCCAACAAGGAATAAAATCTGCCTGTCCATGGAGAAATATACCCAGATGCTGTACCTACTCCCAGAGCAATAGCACCCACACCAACCGCAGAGGTCACAGTGATCCTCAAAAAGGCTTGAAACAGTTTTGTGTCACTTAGCAGGTACTTAACCCAATCTAAGAAGTAAAAGACCTGCATCGATTGTTCAATTAATTCACATTAAATTAACCTCATAAATAGTTTTGTGTCACTTAGCAGGTACTTAACCCAATCTAAGAAGTAAAAGACCTGCATCGATTGTTCAATTAATTCACATTAAATTAACCTCATAAATAGATTCTATAATGATTTCCATTCTCTACTATTGCCAACAAAACCATAACACAACACCCAAAACCCAGCACTCTGCACATAGACACAAACATCAATCAAAACAAAGCCTCACTCTGTAAGGTCGTACAACTATTTAAAATTGATCCAAAATAAAATAAACTAAAAATGCAAACTGTTTTTATTTTCAAAAGCAAAAAACATTGTTTTCTAAAATTTTAACTAAAAAGTGGAACATTTTCAAAAACAACTTTTTAATTAATTACAATTTTATTCTTAATCTCAATCACTTTCAAAAACAATACCAAACAAGTTCTCATTGTTTTTTATTTTGGAGAACTACTTTTTTTTAACAAATATTACCAAACACATTTTCCATTCTTAAAAACACTATTTTTAAAACATCAATTTTATAATTTTCAAAAACACCATTTTAAGAAAAATACCAAAAGAGCCCTAAACTTTTCAGCTATCGGGCTGCCACACATTCACAATTACAGACCTAAAGCAAAAGACTGCTTGTTTTTTTTAGGAAAAAGAAATCATGCATACACAAAGAAACAAAATGCCAAACCTGAATCAAGAAAAAGACGCCCATTGCAGCCATATGTTCACCAGATTGAACATGCTGAAACCCAACAAACCGAATTTGCATAGCTAAAAGCATTCCCAAAACATACATACAATTGTAAGCCACATAGAGTCTCATTGAATATCTCCCAGTAATCAAAAGCACCAGCACATAAAGCGGAATCAAATTGATAATGAACACATATCCACCCCACGCTGAAACCATGTAAAAATACCCAAACGCAGAGGCTAATGCCCACGCCAACGAGCCCGTGTTCACCGCCTTCACGAACAAGTAAAATGTCAACAACAGTGCAAAAATTGCAACACCCTCGTTATCATAAGACCCCGCAACTGATCTTGAGATATATCCTGGGCAAATGGCTATGAACGCAGCTGCTACAAGCCCTGCACCGGAATCCCAGATCTCTTTACCGAAGAAATATGCGACGATGGTTGTATTCGAGGCGAAAAACGGAGCCGTTAGCACGCAGACCTCGCGAATATGCACTGCTAATCGTAAAAATCGGAGAGTCCAGTAAATGAGAGCGGCGGTAACCATTAAACCCGGGTAGAGAGTTCCGCCAATGATTCGGCCAAGTGGGTACCAACTCTCGGAGTCAAACCAATTCCAGAACTCGTAAAATCCCTTCTGCGTCAGATACAGAGTCGTTCTGTAGTTGAAGTATGGATCAAATTCGTGGATCATTGACTCATAGCGAAGAACACTGAAGAGACGAGTAATGAAGGCCAAAATGTATACCAAACAGAGGATCGAAACCCGGATCAGAAGCTCTTGCTGCTTCGTTTTCAGCTTGAAAGACTTGAAAGAAAGATCGCTAAACAGATCTGATCTCAGGTTGACTGCCGGCACGGCGGCCGCAGCAGCCTTCACGCTGCCGTTAGCTGGTTCAGTTTTTCCAACCATGATTTTTGGTGGAAAACAAAGAAACGGGAAACAAATTCCGGGTTCGTGAGTATTGCTGAGATCGGAGTTAAGAAAGTAAACTTTCCATGGAATTCTGTAATTTTTTTTTTTTTTAAAAAAAGAGTAGGTAGAAGTGGTGGTGGTGGGGTTTTAAAAAAACCCTAGAAATGGTGATCTGGAAAAAGAGTAAATGACTGTATAATTGAATCTACTGCGAATAGTGAAAGAAAGAAAGAAGAACCCAGAGTGCCAAGGATTCTGTTAAAGATCCCAAGGTGAATGACAAAAATGGGGAGTATTTAATCAGAATCGAAATTGAGGTTTTCGTTGTTTCGGATCAATTTGAGATAATTGGGCCGATGAATGGGCCGGTTCAAGAACTGGGCCTGTAGCAGAATGTTATCATTTTTACTGCTAATTTGCCCCGCATTTTTTTTAATATCATCATTCTCTTTTCTTACGAATTTATTGGAACTAGCCTCTAAATAACAAAATAAATAAAGTTTCCTTCATCTATAACCAGCATTTAAAATTTTTAGTTATGGTGCAGTTCAAAATCTTATAATCAAAGTGAAAATATTTACTCACAGTAATAAATAAAACGATTTTATACAAATTATTGTTAACCATAAAGCCTATAAAAATAGAAAATATATGGACTTGACTATATGATGCAATGTAGTATGTATTTGTATTATTTAATATTGTAAATATTCATTATACTACAAGTTTCAAATATTAGCGTGTTTGGTATTATTTTCAATATGATGTATTTGAAAATTATAAAAATAATTCTTTTTTAAATAAAGAATACTTTTAATTATTTTAATATATTTTGGTAATACTAGTAATGAGGACAATGAAAATGCGTTTAGTATTATTTTTCAGAATTACTGAAGTAATTGTTTTGAGGAAAAAAGTCTAAATATCGTTTTGAAAATTTTAGAAAACAAAAGTTATTTTATCAATTCTTTACATAAAATTTAATATGCAATATTTTTTTGTCTTTTGAAATAAATTTTACAAAACTTGCAAGCAAATAAAAATTTTTATGCTTTAAAATAAAAAATTTAATGATGTAACTAAATAGCCTTTCAGATTTTTATTAAATCCAGATTTTTCTTTTAAAACTATTTTTAGACGCCCCGAAGGCCAAAACCTTTTTTCAGGAATAATAAATGTAGATTTTAAATTACAATTATTTGATATTATATGTTGAATTTTCTTGGATTTATGATAAACAGTGCATTAAATTATTTTTAAATTATATAATAAATAATAAGTCATTAATAAAATAACAAGTTTATTGAATTTGTTAAGAGAGATTTATCTCTAATTATCGTTCATCATTCTATCTCACCACCTAATTAATGAATGCCATGTCGTGTGTCCTTGCCACACATGATATTACTCTTGAACTATACAAAAGAAAATAAAAAAAAAAATACATATAACAATCCAAAGGGGGCATGAGAAAAAATTTTATTAATTGTATAATCAAATTTCCGTTAAGTGCTGAAGGGAGGGTAAACTTGAAATTCCCATGAAGAACTCTACCACAAATCAAAATCAATTTAAAATAAAAGCAAGCAAATGACAATGTTGCTTTTGATAAATGAGTATAGAACTGGAACAGACATTTCTCTTTTCAGACTAGGCTAGGCTAGGCTAGGCCCCGTTGCTTGAAAACCTCGAGCATTCCGGTGCCAATTTTTGCCGGCGACTCCACCACTGTCACCCCAGCTTCTCTCAGGGTCTTGATTTTGTCTTGTGCCGTGCCTTTCCCACCTGAGACAATAGCTGCACGAGCAGACACCGCAACAATAATGAAAAATGAAGTCCGACATATTATCAGACAAGGGAAGGCTAGAAAACGAATATGACCTACCAAACAACTGAAAGTACAGTTTTCCCAGAGTAATGTTATCTATCACAAACTAATATTCTATAGACAAATAATCCCAGAAAAACTCAAGCATGAGAAATAAGCAACTGATATCAGATGCAATTTCAATTTCATGGTCCTCAACAACAATGGAGAACATGTTGCAAGGATTTGAAAAGTAAATTTTTTCTGCCCAGAATCTCAAAGCATCAGGATTTGGGCTTTCTGTTCTTGAGGGTAAAATTCCGTAGTTTTCAGAGATAAAAACAACTCTCTCATTGTGCAATACAGGAACCAAGGATGTGTAAATTAACCCTTTCAAGATCAATGCAATAACTGGAAAATTTGGATAATGCTAATAGCATGATTTTGCATCAAATTGCATTGTGAAGTAGATATTATGGAATTGTATTCAGTAAAATATTAGAGAAACAGATCAAATTGTAGATAACATACATGACAAATAAACTGCCTCCAACCACTAAAACAAAAAACTTATGTTTGTACGGGGAAGGTTTTGGGGGGGGAGGTGGGGTGAGCAGCGCGGCAGTGTGGGTTGTGTGTGGGGGCGGGTGGTGTTGTAGGGGGAATTTATAATAGGTGTCAAGTTTTCATAACCAAGCATAGTCAAAATATTGTACCTCCAGCGTGACCCATACGACGGCCAGGAGGAGCTGTTAGTCCAGCAATAAAAGCAACAACAGGCTTCTCAGTCCCGCTTTCCTGTTTGATTTACCAAGAATCAGTTTTGAGCTCCCGTACACAGATAATGATTAAAAATTTCAGGGGTGAATGAATCTACAAGGCATAAGCTATAAGAAAATAATATCTTTCATTTCCAAGGTAATAGGAAATCAATCAAACATCTCCTTGATTGTAATAGCGCTTGCATCTAATATCTTTAAGCTCGTTTTGTTATATTTACATTAACTGAAAAAGACATTATTGAATTAACATTCGGTATTAATCTTGAGCAACAATTGATATAAAAGCTGAGCACATAGAAATGTGCCTCAAGCCTATATTAATAGTCATAAATTTTATTTGAATTCAAATGTTAACCATAATAACTTAATCATTTCCCCTTTGAGATGTTTATGGCCAGATATTAAGAATTGAATATTTAAAGAATGTGATTTCTCATATTCTACACAGATCACAATTAATTATCAAGCTTCACCTTTATCAAGGCCGCAGCATCTTCTTCTGCTGTCCCACCAATTTCACCAATAAGAATAATACCTGAAATAAGTATGGCATCGTAATTAAAATACCCCCAACATAATTAACATGTTCTCATTATCACATTTTAAGATAATCTCTTCCACATAATTTAAATTACAACATGACATAACGGGGATCAAGCATATGGCAATAAATATCTGTGACAGAGAGAAGGGGAGAATATTGGTGATGGATTGATGGTGGCAAAAGATATAGAAGCTAAGCATAAAGTTGGTTCAGACTCATTACTTAAAAGGAGAAGGTCAACTCAATAAATGAAAGAATAACGTTTCTTACCTTCCCATCGAACCTCAATTACAACAATTATTCTTCTTATAAAGAAAATAACATTCCAGTCCCACTATGAACAGGGATAATACTAATGTCCACAAGGATAATTATCAAATCTTGTTTTAGTTTGCGAACATAACAATTTTGGCCCCATATTTACCACTTGTCTCAAATTAGTCCCCGCCATCCAAATCCAATACCCAAATTTAACAGGTCTCAAGCTTTTACAGACATTAAAAATGATAATTTAGAATTTCCACAAAAAACCTCAAATTTTATTGAGTTGCCTTTATGAAAACCATCCAATGAAACTCTAGTCAAACCAATTTACAGAAATAATTTCACATATAATAGGGCATGTCCTCAGCCACAGGTCTAAACTCTCACTTGGTCTCTAGCGTGTAAAGTTGTACTCACCTCCCATTTGGCAATAACACAAGGGCAGACACTTCTATGAGTACACTGTAGTTTCTTTGTGAACCACGATAAAATTTTGACCTCAATGTATCAGTTCAAAATTTCCGCTAGATTTTTCATTTGAAGCGAAATTTAACCTTCAACTAAATATTAGATTGACTCAGATTTTCAAGAATATACACTACGTAGTTATCTGTGTGTTGAAACATGTATGCACAAACATTCAAATCATAGTCTTCTTTTCAAATGGGCAAAGTAAGCAACAAAACAATTCAAAGAACAGTTTACCTTCTGTCTGGGGATCAACTAGGAACTTTTCAATGCAATCAACAAAGTTTGTCCCATTAAAAGGATCACCACCTATACCTACACAGGTTGATTGTCCAAGGCCAACAGCAGTTGTTTGAAAAACCTGAATAGTGAATATAAAAATAATCTTATCACCTGAATAGTAAATATAAAAAAATAATCTTGTCAACAAATAATGTGGCACTTACATAATGATAGAGATGAAACACATGCATGTTAGACTTGGATCGAACATCAATCATGTCAAGGGATAGCATGGATTGATCAATAGTTCAACCAATGGTTTTGAAACCAAAGTTTGACTTGGGGAATAGTGCCAAAACCTAGTTCCTTGATGGCCAAGAAACTCATAGTACATAGACATCCTAGGTAGGTGATCCCAAGGATTTTGAACCCCTACACCTTTGGTTCAATCCAAGAGTCTGTTACCACTAAACCCACTCACTTGGGGTTAATATTTATGATTTTAAGATGCAAGAACTAAGAAGTAAACAATAACAGTGATGTTCGAACTTGCAAGTCCAATACTAGCAAAATGCATTTCAATTAATATGACAATTTTTGCATAAAATATTTTTGTGCTTTAGGGTAGAGATAACTTGGGTTTTAATGATGTAAAGAATTTTGATAGCTCACATGGGCTTGTTCCTTAAGCCTGTGTGGGTTGCGGGTTCACTTTTGTAACTTTTTCTCCTTTTTCACATTTTCAATAAGATTTTTATATTTCCTATCCAAAGAAAATTATATGCTAATAATTGTCTGTTTCGGATAGAAAATGATGTTAGAATTAATGTTCAAAGGATATGTACATAAGCATGACACATCAGATTATTGTGTAAAGGAGATAAGAAGAAAAGTGTGTTAAGCAGGGACCTTGTAATTAAAATCAAGAGTCATATGAACTAACTCCTTCAAAATGCTGAACTCTTTCTTTAATGAGACAAAAGAAATAACCCCGATAAGGTAATATCAATCACACAAAAATATACTGAGACCAACTGGATAGTGCCAGATCGAACAGGCAATGTAAAACACGACAAAAAGTATCCAACCCTTTTCCTTTTGAGAACAAATAAACACATAGTGATGGTACAAAAGATACAGAAAATGTGTCATCTACCCAACAGAGCAGCATTAGTTTGATCAGATAATTTAAAATTTAACCAAGGTACCAGACTAATTCCCTCAATGAGACAAGGAAAATAACACCAAAGATTGAAAATATGCACCATCTATTCTCAGTCACAGCCAATTGAGAAGCTTATTTTAAACCTGATCAGGTAGTCAGGTTTCACATCGTTACCCAGGCAGCCTAATTAGAAACAGTAACAATCTGATTTTTGGGTCACAGGTCGATGGTCTGGCAAGGTGCTCTAATCCAAACATAACGACAAAACAGAGCAGTAAAAGTTCATAAGACACAAAACGACAACCAAGATCCCTTTAGCGTACAAAAGCAAACACTCACTCTTCCAAACGTTTGGATGAAAAGGGTACATGGAGAATATGGAGTATCTCATCAACAAAAATACAATATTTGACATGGAAACGTATATTACAATTGAGCCTTCCACCTAAAAGTTTGAAGTCTTAGGTCGGATTTCCTAACAGGGTAGTAAACAAAAAATAGAAGCAAAGAACAAATGAAAGGAGACTAACTCACGGCACAAACAGTCTACTAGGTGTTTTCCTGTAATTATAGACAGAACTTAGACACAAGAAATGCCATCACAAATGTATCATAAACTTTCCATGAAAAAAAGATTTAGTCAGGACTGTGTTACTAGGTAAACAGCTGAACCAGCCAGTCCATTGCAATTCAGAAAAGAACACCTGTGCATATGTACAGTGTGTTCAAGATATGCAGAAACATAAAAACAGATGCACGTACATGCAAAATATTGATTGCAGATGCACAGACACATGCAAACAAACAATTTTAGTCACAATTTTTAAAGCATGTATCACTTGTTAATGTTATCACTTCTCACAAAATCCTACAAATAACTAACTATATAACATAACCACATCACCATATGAATCATGATTCTATCCATCCAACAGCATCATGGAGTTATCAAGATATTCCCAGTTACATGAAAATTGAAACTTACTGCTTCATAGGTCAAGGTACCAGATCGAGAAACAATTCCAACACGCCCAGGTTTATGAATGTATCCAGGCATAATCCCAATCTTACATTCTCCAGGCTTAATGATACCAGGGCAGTTGGGACCAATCAGCCGAGTTTTAGATTGCCTGTTGAGAGCAGCCTTCACTCGTACCTGAAATCACAAATAGTTGCTTTAACCCCACCTTGACACAGAAAAGAAGACCAATAAATTGCAACAATGGAGCTAACAATACGTTTAGGAATGAGGTGCTGTTGCTTTTAAGTTTAAACCTACAGCCTTCTACGAGAAAAAAATGAGAGGTCCCACCAAAAATTAGGTTTAGCAAATACTTTACCTGTCCACAACACAGTCCAAACAAAAGACTAAAAAACTAATCAGAACTAAACAAATATATTCATGAAGCATCTAACAATAGGGTTCTCAACAACATTTCAAAAACTAGCGAGAAGGGTAAACTTGGTTTTAGTTTTACCATATCATGTTGAGGGATTCCCTCAGTGATACAGACGACAAGATCCAACTCAGCTTCCATAGCTTCCATGATAGCCGCGGCAGCGAATGGTGGAGGAACATAAATGACCGAAGCATTAGCCTTAGTTTCAGCTTTTGCTTCAGCAACCGAATTGAAAACAGGAAGCCCCAAATGCTCGGTTCCACCCTTCTTCGGCGTCACACCGCCCACCTATTAATACGGTACCGCATTCAAAGCATAACAAAAGCATAAAAAATTAGGAGTTACAATATACAAATGGGAATAATGAAAAAGGGAGAGCAATAATAATAATACCATTTTGGTGCCGTATTCGATGGCTTGTTCGGTGTGGAAGGTGCCGTTTTTGCCGGTAATACCTTGGCAAATAACTCGGGTGTTTTTGTCTACGAAAACTGCAGGCTGGGCAGCCGCCGCTCCATAATGCCTAGACTGGGCCGCCGCCGCCGATGATAAGCTGAAAAGTGAGGTTGAAGAAGAAGAAGTAGAGGGTTTGCGGGATGCGATCGAGCCGATCAGCTTAGCTACGGCTTGGCGAGCCATTTGATTTCACTTCACTTTGATCTGAATCGCTCCGTTGAGGTGCAGTCTCTTCTCTCCCAAAATATTGAATAAAGACTTTCAAACGCCGTTTTGTGTTTTTTGACTTTCCGGTTTTCAGAAAGGAAGGAAACTTAGAAAAGTGCGGGTGGCCGGGTGGGTCAAATTGGGCTGGTAAACGGTAAATGGACGGGTCACGGGTCTACCCTTTTTTGGAGCCAGATCCAAATAAAAATGTACTGGCGTACAAGGGGCATATTTGAGAAAATATCTCATTTTAACAGTATTACAGCATTTGTAATGTCAGATAATAATAATGTCATTAAATCAAATCCATGAATACTTGGCCATACCAATTCTAGTAAAAGATGAATGTGGTGCATTTGACATAATAATTTTCTGCCGCTAATTTTCACTTTTAACATTTAACAATAAAACTTAAAAACTATAATAACACCAATTTTCATTAAATTTACCTTATTTAAGATGGTTTGAGCTAATATTTAAAATAATTTAGAATTTTCATTTCACATTTCCGTGATTATAAAATCAAACACCTCAATTCCAAATATTTCTTATTTATTAAAATCGCATATAAGCATATCACAAGTGAAAATTTTAATTTGTTTTGGAAGTGAAATTGCTTGAACTAAGAAATAATATTTGAAATTTATAAATTCAATAAACATTGAATTCGAGTATATAAATGGCTGAAAAAAGTGAAAACTTATATTCCACTTTTATCATTAAAAAGAAAGTAGTCTAACAGTTTAACCCATTATGATAAAACTAAATTAAATAAAATTAAATAAAGAATAAAGAGAAAGATTAGTCCATTCCCGTGCACATTAGCTTTCAACTAGAAATACTTTTCCATTTCATCAAAAAATCTAATCTAGCACTTAGAAAATAGTAAAAATTGAAAACAGAAGCTCAGTGTGGTTATCAACACTTCCTAAAATTTACTTCGTTAGAAGAACTAACCGGTAAATACCATTTCTAGTTTCCTTCCTAATCATCTGTGCAAATAGTCATCAAACATTCCAGAAAGTAACAATAAGAACTTCCTGTTCATATGATTGCCAAGCGTGACAACTGATCGTGCCCCTCCATTTGAAACTCACTTTCAAATTTCCTCATCTCTTCCATGGACAAACAGAGAATGAATGATGGAACAAAGTCAGCGGAATATCAGTGTTGTGACTGGTTCATGCTGATCATGCTTCAGCTGATATCAAGATGAAGTTTGAATATCACCTTTTAAAAAATCTCCATGATCCGTCATCTTTCTTTTATCGTGACTGGCTTTGTGCTTCAGCTTATATCAAGATGGAGTTTGAATATCACCTTTACAAAATCTCCACGATCCATCATCTTTCTTTCTCAGGACATAATGGATTTTATATGTGCTGCAATAAAAGTAGGAAGAGAGCAATAACTGAGAATTTAAGTGAATTTAATTTCCTGTTAATTTTCCTAAAATCAAATGTAAAACTGAATCCCAAACAACAAAATTAAGTAAAATAAAGATTTTCCCCTATCTTTTTTGACAAAAGCTGAAGATTTCCCCCTAATCAATTCTTGAAGATGCTGGTTTTGCTTACCTATAATAATTTGGGTTCTTAGGCAGAGATTCATGAACAAGCTCTGCTGCTTCTTCTAGGAGAGCCTCAATTTCTGCCATCTCCCCAACTCCATCTGATAAAATATCAGCTTGCAGGATGGTCAATTGAAGCAGAACAAATCTCCAATGACAAGACCTGGCTTTTGCCTCATCAGCCAAAGATTGCCACTGTGAACCAAATTTGCAAACAAAATGGCCAAATGAGCAATAAAGAAGTGTTAACACTTGGCAATGTCCAGCTTCAGAGATTATACAATATATTTCCACCGCCACATGCTCAACATAAAATATTTTACATTTCTGTCCTATGCCAAGGTTAAATAAAGTAATTTGTGAGCAGCAAATAATAGATATTAAAATAACTTTATACGTTTTTACCTGAACAAGCATTGATTCATCGAGGATTTCAGGGAGGTCATGAACCTCGTGGTCAGGTCCCAATGCTTCAGCTTTAATTGCTTGCCATTGCTTAACAAGGGCTTCAGCTTCTTTAAAAGGCATCGGCCTCCTGTTTAGTACAGTGTTAGAGATCGATAGACCATTGGGAAGACAAGAACTTTGCAGATATCCAGTGTCTGAGCGGATCCCGAACTGCATCTTAACCATTTCCATGAGCTCATGAAGTCTGGTAGCAACACCACTTCCCTTGATGAGAGAAGGCCCTAGATTGTCCTTGAGAGAAGAATCTGCCGTCCAGAGAAAGGAATTTGTTTCTATATTTTGTTTACTAGAAGACAAACTAGATGCATTTCTCATCCTATTTGACCTCATGCCTGATAACTTAACAGTGAAGAATGTGATGCACCCTATTACAGCAGCAAAAGCTATACTTTCAATCACATTTCTTCCAGCTAACCAACTTTCCCAGACTTTAGTGTGGTGTCCCCCAAGAGTCCTTTTCAATGGAACTGATGACGCTGCACTAACATTGCTTCCAGTGCTAGTCTTGCTGGCTATCAAAGGGCTTTGCAGATCAGTTGGTGCTAACTGCTTAACTGCAGAACCAAGATGTCTAGATGAGTTAATGGATGCAAAAGAGTCCTCAAAATCTCTCCTATCTGTTGGAAGAGTGGAGGATAGCGGTCTTTGGCTTATAGAAGGTATTGTTTGTGGAGGTCCTTTATTTTTCTTGCTCACAGGAGTTGTCTTTCCACCACGAAAAAAGTTCACCTGCAGAGGCATACATTTTTTAAACATTTCCTTTAACATTTAGAGCTGTTATCTACTGCGGCACATTCAATCTCACCAAAGATGAAGAACAATCTCGTGTATCTGGAAATACAGTGAGCACAGCATCTTTCAGCCACATTTCCTGGTCAAGTTAAGCAGGCAGTGTGACATAAGAGGGTATAAATCTTAAAGACACGCACAAATTCAACGGTGAAACATACCAGTGACTGCTTTGCACCAGATATCTCTCTTTTTTCCTTTCCAGAGATTGCACTTCTCGTAGCAGGATTTGAATTTAATTCAAGTTGCTGAAGCTTTTCAACAGCTTCTGCCTCGGGACCCTAGAGGCGAATTTATAAATTTCCAATGTAATACATTAAATATTGCTAAGAAAAGAAGTGGAAAACATCTTAATGAAACAACATTAGGGTGAGGTGAAAGCGAGGAGAATGAACAATGTACCTGTCCGAGAAGGAACAGGCAAAAGGCTTCCTCAAATTTTATATCAATACCTTCAGATGCTATCAAACACTCACATATAGTCTTTGCCTTGTTAATCTACAGAAGAGTATCATAAATCTCATATCAGTAAAACGAACATAAAATGTTGAGCACATAAACCGCACAATTGAACAAGGTGTTATCCAGACATGCAAACACAAGTACAATCTAGTAGCGAATCAGCAGAAAGGTATTACCAACTCAATTTGCCTGCTTGAAAACCCAAGAGCAACATGAGCTATCAAGGCCATGTAGAAACAGTTAAAATCAATTACAACCCTTTGATTATGTGACTCGAGTGACTTTTTGTTCTTTCGTATAATGGCCAAATTATCCCAGGGAAGAAGGTCAACTATTTCTGCTGCCATCAACCTATTAAGTGCTTGGCTCAAAAAGCATGGCCAATCTTGAACTTGACATGCGGTTTCCACATCCAGGCCCTGTCTGAGCAATTCACGCAGAGCTGCAATCGCTCCTCTTCTCCGTTCAGCATTTTCAGGAGAGTGGGGCATGCCTAATAACTCCAATGTGCAAGCAGGAGCAAGTTCTTCCAAAGATTGTTCTATCTAAAAATCGGGGCAAACAAATTTAAGCACACAGTAAGTCACCATGCAACCATCATGGCATGATATCAAAGGCTGATTGACAGCAGAAACTATCCTTTCTACAAATTTCTAGCAGCATTTTAGCAAAATCTTACATCATTGACTGTATGTCATATTTTATTAATTACTAAAATTTTCTATTGGTGGAAAGGTTGGCAACAATTGCTTCAGGAAAAGGAGACCTGTGATTAACAAATAGTAAAAGGAGACTGTTGTAGACTGAATCAAAAGAGCAGAGTCTAGATCATTGTAAAAGGTAAGAAGGTCCACAAGAAAGATATGACCCTTACCTGCGTTAAGAGTGGCATCTTCCCAAGAGAAACCTTACTCCTGAGAAGACACTGGGCGCGTGCAAGAGCTTCAAATCCTTGTGACACCTTGTTCTTCTCAAAAGCGCTTTTTGCAATTGCACACTTCAAGAAAGCACCTAAGATAAGAAGAGGAAGCATAACAAACTGCCACAAACTGGTACAAGTTCCTGACCTCTTTGCTAACTCATCTTACCTCAGCTAGTGCCATAGAAAGAAGAAAATCATGAACATATGGCTTAGCATTTGGATGCCGAAGAGCTGCCCTGCCAATATCCAGCACAAGCTTCTCTTCTCCAGCCTGGACAAAAAGATCAGCAGACCATCATATCCATCCTCCAAAACCAAAAATTATAAGTAACATGTTTCCATGATGCTATAAATGACAATAAAATGTTCTATAATTCATCAGAAGTAATATGGAATCAATGATGCAGTAGCTGAAGAGATTAATCAGCATCAGCAGCCAGGCGCAATGTAGTAACTTAGCTGCTAAATTTTTGTCAATAAAGTTTCCACGGAGAATATAATGCTTCTTCACTTAGAAGACAAATCATTTTTCTCAAACATTAGAAAAATTTGCAGAAAAAGCCAAGTAAAAAGAGCAAGCAAATTTATACCTCTTGAAGTAGGCAAAGAGCACCAGGCAACCAAGCCCATGGGATTTTCAGTGAACATTTAGGTGGAATCTTTTCCCTTATGTTACCAGCATATTCAGGTTCAAAAAGAAGTTTGTCTCTTATATCCATCAGAAGGTCCTGCAAGCCAAGATAAAAAAAATATAATAATCTAAAAACTACCCTCTAAGTCAACTCTCTCCTCCATATATCCAAAAAGAATCTTAAGAATCATCCTACCTACAGTATAATCACACTCAAGTTTTTACCTGACGTGATGTAACAGCATCCATAGTGTAGCCTTCTTCAATCTCAGACCTTTTCAAATCCATCACTGACTTAACAATCTCATCTTTCTCAGCTTGACTAGGAACACCAATAATCTGTGAGTTTAGAACATCAGCAAGTTATCAAACCACCAAAAAAGAAACTGATAGTCTTTGCACAAGGTGCTTAAGCATAAGCGGTTCTAAATCTGATGATTTCAGACAACAGCAGAAACCGAACAATGATTCCGAACTCAAAAAACAGAAAGAAGCATGGGAAAGCATGTTAAAAGGGAATGGAACTAGAGATTGCAACAGCAAGAGGGGCCAGTTTCTCCTTCACCATCTCTCCTCATCAAGTAAGAAATCCTCCCAAAGGATAGAAAAAAACGTTCAACCTTTACTGCCCAACACTTTCCAGTTTATTTCCATGACAGATGGTAGTATTAGATATATAAGAACACACACTGTGTTCACTCGAAAACAGAAGCTTAGTGCGCATACTTGTCTAACAAGCTTCATTGGCATAGGGGTTTTGATACTTTTTATTTTACTAGCATGCCTTATTGCTAAGAGTCGAGTCTAAGTTATTAGGTCTTCAGATGATTCAGAGTTTTGTTGTTAAAGATTTCTTGTCTTGTTGATTTTTGGAATTCTAAACACATTAGAACAAGCAAATTTGAAATATATAATCTGTCTACATATTTTATTGAAATTCTACAGCCAATTAATGAGAATGTGTATACTTTACGAATGGTGTAAAGTGCTCTTAAGGCCTAAGCTTACTCCTTTCAGTTCTCCGGTAACATTTTCAACAAAACAAGATCAAAGATATGAAGGCCCGCATCAACTAACCAAAAGTAAAACACAAGATAGAGTCATAAACCAAAATTATCCTAAGCTGCTCCAATTGTATAGTGCAACTTACTCCTGGTGATAACTTCTTTACGAACGCCATAATCAATTGATATACAGAATCAATTAATACACAATGAAAATATAGGATCAGTTCAACAAAACAATTCTGATCAAGCCAAGCTAATCTAGCTTCGTTTGGGAGTGCTTTTGTAAAACCGCGCACTTAAGGAAACGTTCTCTAAAGATGTTTTTTTTTTTTCTTATCTCGGAAGAAAGAAAACACCCGTAAATTGCTTCTTAAAAAAGAATTCAATCTCATTTTCCACATCAAATACATTCACTCGAACACTAAAAACATCGATTAAAAAAAATTCACTTTTAAACCTATGAACCAATCTTAATGTTGCAGAAAGCTCCAGAAAAAACACTATTGATTCTGTTATTTATTGAACCATATGATTACAAATACACATAAACGTAAATCAAAACACCAAACAGACAAATTAACACAGCGACCTGGTAACAAGAGACTGGAATTTCTACGGTGGAGCTAGTCGAAGTGTGGGCGTTTTCCACAATGCGAGTGTCAATCGCGCTTAATCTACATCGCGCAGCGAAAAAACGAGTCCTTTTCAAGCAACAGCGATCAGAAACCCTAAAAAATGTTCTTTCAACGCCAAAACCTAAACCAGAAATCTTCGCCCTCACTTCAGTCTCTAAATTGCTCACACGTCTGTAAAGAAGACAGCAGCAAGACGTACACGGCGCTATCGTTGCCGCATTACTCATTGCCATTATCAGTAAAATACCCTACTCATCCTCGAATCTCCGTAATGAATTGAATTTGCTTGCAATGAGGGAAAGATTTGATTTTTATTTATTTTCTTAAATTGGAAATTGAAATAATCATGGAACCGTTGGCTTTAAAGATTAAAGCTAAGCGAAAAATAAAAAAAGGCGAGCAAGATTGTTCGTCTGACACGTTTTCTTTATTGTTTGTCGCTATTTTGTGGACGTTTGGAAAATTGTTGTGGGCCGATCAGGCCCATTATCCAGTTACATTTGGGCTTTTGTTGGATAAATAGGGTAATTCTAAATGGGCCCTAATTGCCCAACATAGACTATGGACTACATATTATGGCATTTATATCAAAAAAAATTATAAAAATTGGTGAAATAACGAACGAGGATATAAAAGTATTAAAACTTATAAAGTACAATTTAACTGGGGATAACAACATTTTCAATTCTGAAATTTGGCGAATGTCATCATTTACTTCATCATAATAATTTGGTCACTACCTCAATATCTCTGTGCCAGTGTCTTTGTATTTTAGTTCTTAACCTTGAATTTAGATTTGACGATGAACTTATGATTCGTTTGTTATAATTTTACAAATATAATTTTTTAAAGTAAATTTTTTATATATAAAACCCTTATAAGTAGAACTTTTTTTAAAAAAATATTAATTATTTAGTTGTTATTAATAATTTTTTTAAAAAATTTAAATAATTATTTTAATAAACAAATTTTTAATACTTTTGTTTTAAAGAAATAATTAATTTTTTTTTAAAATATATTTTAAATAATTTCACTTTATAAAAAAAGTTAGAGAAGTAGTTTTTTTCATAAAAGAAAAATAGTTTTTCAATTCTAAAAACTTTTAACTATAAATGACATTGAAAAATTAAAAAAAATTATTACTAAAAAATTCAAACCAAACGAGTGTTTACTTACTTAACTTGGAACTAACATATTATAATGGATCAAATTTTTTGATAATAAAAAAATAAAATCAAATGGACACTTATTTATTTTACTTGAGTCTAATATGTTAAAATTGATAAAATTATATCTTAATTTTTTATTTTCTATAGTTGAGGGATGAAAATTGTATTCACCCTTGGAACCCTACCATTTATAACACGTTGATTAAAATTTTATTTTTATAAAAAAGAAGATCGACCTAATAACTTATACATGCTTATATTGCAACAAAGCACGTTCAAAACCAAAAAAAAAAATTGCATGAATCATGCACACACACAACATCTTTAAAGGAAGATCAAAACAAAAAAAAATCACAAATTGCCATAAACCTTCCTAAGCACAAACTAGCTCCAAAGTACCTTAAAAACAAGAGAAAAAAAATTACTAACTAATTTCAATCATGCACACACACATAGTATCTTCAAAGGAAGATCAAAACAAAAAAAAAATTATAAATTGGCATAAAGCTTTTGACACGCAAACAACAACTTCAAAGCACCGTTAAAATTAGAAAAAAAATCACAAATTAACCTCAATCATGCATACACACAACAGCTTTAAAGGAATATCAAAACAAAAAAAAATAAATTTGCATAAACTTTTTTTTATAATTATAATAATATATTATTGAAAAATATAGAAAAGAGAATACAGTAAGAACCAAAGGTTTAGCAACAAGTAAAGTATAGAAATAGTCAAATACGGCACAAAATAGCAAGAAGAAACAACAGTAAACTACAATTCTTTTTGCTGCAAAATAGCAAAAGCTAAGCTGCTATTTTCTTTGCTGCAGACAACAAACAGCAATAACTTAAAAACAGAGTATATTAACAGCAATAGAATCTGTAGTCAACAGCAATGGAAAGATAAAATAGTAGCAAGACAGCGTAGCAAATACTTTCAACCTAGTAGAAATCAGGTGGAAAGTAGCACCGATAGCAAGTATTGGCATTAATCCAAAAACAGAATAAAAACCTAGAAATAACATAATATAAGTGGGGCAACAATTTCGAAGCACCTTTAAACAAGAAAAAAATCATCAATTTGCATGAATCTTGCACACACACAGAGCAACTTCAAAGGAAGATCAAATCTAGAAATAAAAATTACAAATTAGCATAAGACTTTCAACACACACAACAACTTTAAAGCATCTTTAAAATAAAAAAAATCACAAATTGATCTCAATCATGCACATACACGGTAGCTTCAAAGAAAGATAAAAAAAAAAATTGGGATAAATCATGTACAATATAGTAGCTTGAAAAAGAAAATCAAAACTAAATTAGCATTAATTGTGCATGTACACAAAAGCTTTAAACGCAATACCAGGCAGCAATACAAAAGTTATATCAAAATAAGAAAAATTGGAAAATAATCATAACAAATTGACTTTCAAGTAGTATGCAAAGCAGTAGCATGAAAGTTAAATAAGATATAAAGATACAACAAACTTTAAACTTAGCTAACCAACAAAAACCCTATATTTGACCTCAGCAAATATGTTTAAATTAACTTCAAATTAAAACAGCTAGCATAAAAATCAATAACAACTAAGTTAAATCAACACCACAGGAGCAACAATCTTTAACTTAACAAATAAGGTTAAATAAACATTAAATTAAACCAAGTTGCACACTATCTCAAATCAGTAACGGAGAACAATCATTACAGAGGTATCTATTGTAAAATATAAAATAAGCAAAGTAAATCCTTAAAACGATCAAAACTCGATTTAATTACAAATATTAATTGAATTGTTTGATTAAAGTCCAATTAGAAACATACAAAGTTCAATCAAATATGTAAATATTATAAAAAGTGAAATGTTACTCTGCGTTTGTTGGATATGAGAGATTACTTTTTTTTTTTAACGAATCCAAACCCGTAGCAATATGCTATTGTTTATATCTTATGATTTGGAGGTAAATTCAGCTAATACTCTTGGTTTGGCATGAAATTTATTCTCTATTGTATATATAAAACTATCTCTTAGCTATTTGAGTACATCATATCAACAGTCACCTAGTAACAGCTACTTTGGGGCAAAATTTTCCTTCAAATGTCTTTCGAGTTCACATTAAATTACTTTGATTAAATCGAATTGCTCAAAGTTTAGAACAATTTTCTTTTTTCTGTTTCAAAGATTGTAGTTTCAAATCTAATTTTTTATTATTGTTCTAGTGAAGAAAATAGCGCTGCGTGTGTACGTAAAAAGTCAAGTTCAGACAAATTTGAGTGTAGCAATAGTTATGTTTAGGTAAAAATATCTTTATTGTCCTTTTAACATACAAAAAAGTAAATCTTTGTTAAATGAGAGGGGAGATATATATGAATTACGTCGTACTTTTACTTTATGTGTGAGTTTGACGAGGTATGTGAAAATATCCCGACAAATGTGTGAAAAAAAAGTTTATTGGGCTTGGCCCATCGAATTAGGTGGTCCAATACAACATGGCTGACGTGGGCAAGCAGCACCAATGCGAGAAGTGAATGGGCAACGGCATTTGGCAGGCACGCAACGTATTATGATTTATGAATGAAAAAAGAAACAAAAATAAAACAAAACAAAATTAGAGAGCACGTGTCCTGGTTCAATGAATTAAGGGGCAGGTGGTTGACACGCGCCATCGTGTGTATTGTATTCTCCCGCCACGCCACTCACTCGACTCAGACGCCTTTCAACAAACCAAGGTCTCCTTGTCTAACCCAAACTCCAATTTTTATTATTTCTTTCTTTCATCAAAGTTCCTTAATTTTCTCGCATTTCCAGTTACGCACACTCTTTGTGCTTTTAAGTCTTAAACAACAAAACAAAACATTTTTTTGGCTTTCATCTAAAAGGTATTTTTCGTTTATTGCTATGATTTTGTTGTGATCTAGGGTTTGTATATGCGATATTATTTTTCATTTCTGATTATATATGATTGGTTTCCGAGAAAATCATGGAAGGTGTGGCAAAAAAAAAAAATTTAAATTTTGTTTGTTAAACAAATTCAAGGTCAATAGAGTTATGCCCGTGTTTTTAATTTGTCAAGTTTTTTTTTTTAATGGGGAATTAAAAATTAGATAATGAATACTGAATGCGCTCTCTCAATTTTGCCGTAATTATATAGTTGAGCTTCTTAATTTCTTCTTTTAAATAAGAAAACTTGACGCTATTTACGGTTTTTGTAGACTTTAACAAGTATTCTTTCTCGGAAGAAAACCGTGTTTTGGTACTTAGAGGGGAGCAATGGATGAAAATAATGGTAATAATAAACTAATCTAGGTTTGTTATGCTGAACTCCATTATGTTGATATTAGTGTTTGTTTCATTTAGCTTATTTGTACTCAGTGGGCTGAATCAAAACAATTAGTTGTTTGGCCTTTCTTTAGTGAATTTCGATTAGTGGCTCATTTGCAGATTTGGTTGAATAGGTATTGTTTTTGGCGCAGGAATTTAGCTCATTTGAGATAGGCATGGGTTCAGAGCCTCCTGCTCCCTTGGTTGACAAGGTCAATGTGACAGTGGATGCATCTGTAGACAGGTTTGTGATTCAAGATCTTAATTTTGATCTTCCGACAGCGCTTCATATCTTGATTGGATCTTAATGTTTGTATATTCATTATGTTAATGTTGCATTATGTCATGTGCGCGAGTAAATGTACATGAAACTTGCAGGACCTTTATTCTGAGCTCATAAGTGAAACTAGTGACAAAAGCTTACTTTCCAATTGTCTGCTTTTGTGACGTACAAGGTACTGCTTTTTGCTATTTCACTTTGCTCTGTTAGTTATATTACTGTAGTTTATGGGAGGATGACATTACATAAATGGACAATACTTGCATGGTGCCATACCGTGTATAAAATGTGATAAAGCCATAGCAATGAAACACAATTTCAAGGCACTAGCAGAAGACTGGTTACTTCTAGGGGCAAAAGATTGAAATTTCAAAGAAATCTAATGCAACTACTTGTCCCATCTGGGTTTCAAGAAAGAAGCCTGTTGAGTTCTTGGATTTATTAAGCTTCCACCACAATATATGCAGCTTCACAAAAGTTTTAAATTTGGATGACAAACATTATTATCATTTGGATATCTGAAAGCTCTGTATGGTGCAGGCCTCGTCCAACCAAAAAGAATCGGAACAGAGTTCCTAAAACATTATTAAGCCTGTTCGAGCTAATGTTTTGTATCTCAGCCCAGAATACTCGGTGCCCATCTCGTAAGCATCATGTTTTTTATTGTATTTCTAGGTCCTTGAATTGTAATTTAGCATATATGTGGCTTTGGGCGCTTTGATGGGAAAACAAAATCTAACTCATTTATTTACTTGGAACTCACTGTCTGCATAATCCAAGGTTTTTGAATTTTAGAGAGAAATTGATGTTTGGAAAAGAAAGAACACATACCGCTTTTCTACCCTTTAGTTGTTCATCTGGGTGCCTTTTGAATTGATTTTTGTAATTTCTTCTATATATTTTCTTTGTTCATTGTGGAAATTTGTTGTTTATATTATACATCCATGCTCTTCTTTTTTGCAGAGATGCTGTAAGACACATATTCAGTCCATACTTTGATAAAGGTAACTGTTATATAGCCTACCTGTCAAATTGCTATTGTTTCTATAAAGAGTCTGGGAGTTAATTTTGATCATTGCCTGATTAGATACTATGTCAATTGTTCTTTTGCTCTTCGTATGTCTGAGAAATTGAAATTTCCTGATTCATCCCCTCATTTTTGGTTTGCTTACATATACTCTTGCTAGCGATCTGGTTTCAGAATTTTAGTTTGTACCATTTTAGCATGTTTCATGCCTCGCATGATATTTCACCAGTTCCTGCCACTGAAGATGAGGTACATTGCCTGCTTGAGCTAATTTAGATATCTCTTTAAGAGTCAGTTCTTGTTAGAATTTTGATCTAAACTTTGAACCCTTTTCTGTTTGTCAGATTGAAGCCGAAGCAACTGCTGTTAGAACTGTGGCAGAGGGTATCTGACCCCTCAAAATTGTCCTAGACAGGGTGGTTTTAACTTCAAATGGTGTGCTTCTAGGTTGCTGGCAGGTTGCTCTCTAATCTCCTGTTGTTTCCTCCTCCCCCTTTTCCCTCTCACTTATAAATGCATATAAAACATGAGCTGTGATATGCATGGTGAAAACTGAAAATTATGTATCCCTGGATGTCATTGATGATTCTGTATTATGTATGCTGCACTAACAATTGGGATGGCAATTAAAGGTTGGCCATATGTTTTGACCTTCCTATTGTTGATTGGGAAGGACAAGTCAGTTCATGTCTTCTGCTTTATGTATGATTTAAGAGCTTAATGCAATAGCTTGAACTGCCATCTTTCCTTGCATTTCTGATATCATTTAGGAGTTGTAATTTTAATCTAAATGGATGTATATTACCATCCTATTTGTTAGTCTTATTGGCTTGGGAAGATCGACCTTGTAGTCAGACCTTTCTGTTTGAATGCCACTTTTATTTAACTTCAAACTTTTGAACTGCATTGTGCCATATTTTTCTGGGAACTTTCATTTGAAATGTTGAATTATCATTACTTTATTTTTTCATGTAGGTGATCTCTGGAACTGATCCTATAACCATTCGTGCTAAACTGAGGTCTGCACTCCCACATGCACCTGAAAAGCAGCTAGTAAGAACCATAATTCTTATTTATTTATAAGTTTTTTTGGGGGCAGTAGTGGACGACGCTGTAATTTTACATTTTAAGACTAACCAAGTAAACAAAATGGTAAAAAGCTGCTGCTACAGGCATGAATGGCATGTGCTAGGTTTGAGGTTTAATATTTATTGGCTATGCCTGGGGTCTACCCTCAATGAAAATGGCTGTTTTTACATTTTCATTTCAAAATTGATGAGAGCATAATATTATCTCTGTAGCTCTCCAACAGTTGTTTATTTATTTATCTTTTACCTTTTGACTTAATCTAGTGGGCAATATTGCTCTAAACCTAAACATTGGTGGAGAATGATGGTTCAGCATCTTGATATAAGATTAAAGTGATGGTATTATTCTCTGTTGCTAGAATGGTCTCATCTTGTGCCTTATAGAATGTTATTGGTATATCATCACTAGAGTATTTCTCTCCATTTTATATGAAAATTACTATGGAGATAATGAGAGTGCATGTTCCTATTGTTGCCTGCAAAACTGCTTTGTTCAAGATGCTAACCAATCTTCTTTCTTTTGCAGTACGATCCTGCTATTCTTCACACATCATTCGCAAGGCTTCTGGGTCACCCTACAGCTTCACCCACGGTAAAACTATTATTAGCATCCTTCAGTTGGTAATGTTCAATTGTAACCAATAGGTCTCTTTAATTTACATCACATAGGATTTTTGTAAGTTGCCATTACAAGCTGGAAAACTGGGAACGGCTGTAGTCTCGGTTGTGAAGCAATAATGGTTGTGGCTAGCTTTAAATGTACCCTGTGAATAAACGCTATTTATACATTCCAAATCTGAAGAGGGTTTGTTTGTGATTGAGGTGCTGTGGCCTTAAGGCCACGATGACTGTGAGATGAATCACATTATGTCAAAAATTAGTGAAAATAGTGAATAGGCTCTGCTAAAAATTGGTGTTGTCAAATACATTTTGAACTTTGCTTTTAAGGTTAAGGAGCAGCCAGCAGCATCAAACATATTCTAAGTTGAATTCATTATCTATTACATGCAAAAACAGTTGTAGTTAAAAGTGTGAGGGTTGCTATTCTTAGACTATCTCTATAAAAAGTTTTTAAGAGACACAAAGATGATTAGGCCACTCCAAATTAAGTGATGGCAAATGTAATCTCATCTCATCTTTGGATCTGATGCACGTTTATATTTTTATATCTACAACGATTTTCTGATTACACTTCTACTGTGTCATATGCAGGAGCTTCATAATACTTCAGATCAACACCGGTTCTTCCATGAGCTAGTTGATCGTCTAAACAATGAAATCCGTGGATCTAAGGTAATTAGTTATTTGTACATGCTACAATTGCCTCGTGCTATGTGCAATAACATGAAATGACCTCTGCTTGTTAGCTGAAGAAAAGATCACTAATTCCCAACTTTTCTCCAATTCATGATTTCTTTCTGGTGTGCCTAGCGATAGATTTTAGAAAGAATGTTGTGTACTGATAATCAAAATGATTTCTGCCATCAGTGCTAATCTACCCTATTACCTATCTTATTTTTCCTATATTTGATTCATCTGCCTTGAATAGTATAACTCAACATAATATCATTTCGCATGTTAAAACAGGCAGTGGTGTCTTAGCTCTGGTATGTGGAAGAACACAATGTCATGGCCCTCGCCTTGGATGGAAGAATGAAGGTTCTCAAGTTTCCTCTCGGATGCTCGAGAACTTGAAATTTCAAACATCATAAAAAACACAATTAGAAGCACGTTTAAGCAAAGACATTGCTCCATCCGCAATGTATCATCTTACACTGCCCAGTTCTTGTACTTTTAACATAACCTCAGTTATCTGAAACTGTTTAAATTTTGTAGTTTGTATGATTCATCTCATCTTTTATATATATAGAGAGAGAGGACAGTAGTGTAGGGTTTAACTTTGGAGAGAAATTATTAAATTGTTCAAAGGAGCTGCATTGCAATTAAAGTATTAAATTAAGGGTTATAAAATCAAAGATATATAAAATATCTTTTTTCTTTTCTATTATAGTTATTTGCATTTGACATTGATGTTTGATGGGGGACTAATTGCCCAAAACCGAAAGCTCTTGAGTTTGAGTTGTCTGATTAATGTGCTTACTTAATATATAGTGGGTCTGTGACAGTGAGATTATTAAATCTAAATCAATATTTTTTATTTTTAAATAAAAAAAAATTTCAATTCGTGTTAAACTAAAAATGTCTTGTAAACAGTAATTACTGTAGAAAATTTTTCTAAACTTTATTATTTAGTAATTACATAAATTCAGTAAAAGATACGGAAATAAAACATAAAATAACATAATCAGAAGAGAGATTGTTTAAACTTTATTATCTTTTTAATTGTTTTGGTTTTGATTTTGATTTTGGTTGGGAGGAAGCGGTGCCCTACAAGCATGAACGGCTAATTCAGCAGCTGATGGAAACACATTACCACATGGATAACAGGAAAAATCATATCTTTTGTGAGCATCATCGTTATGTGAAGTGATTGAATTTCTATTCCCAAAGCTAGTCCTGCACTCGATACAAACAAATCGACGTGGTTTATGCAAAGGGTTGAGGTGAGGGTTGGGGTTTGCCTCTGCCATTGTTGTGACCTGTGGGAGAAATTGATCACCTAACTGAAAAGGTTACAACCTTCAAATAATGAAAAACTATATTTGTATTTATAGAATGAGATATTACATTAAAAATAATATTCAAAATTTTTTTTTCAGTGTTATTGTATGAATAGTTGGTTATAACTAGGCTAGCATGAAGTTCTCATTTGTTTATTTATTTATTCAAAAATGAAATTAACATATTTAAAAATGAAATTAATATGAACATTAACTACATCTATATCGAAGAACAAAAATATATAACAATTACACCTAAGCATCTAATTTTAAAAATCTACCCGTATTCTAGTATTACATGAAAAAAAATTATATAATAAAAAATTGATTAAGCTATTTATATCCTGAAAACCGCCTTAGACACCTATATTTGGATTAAATTATAAATTAATATGAAATTAATAAAAATGATATATAATAAAACTTTTCTGTGTTTGTACTTAGGTCGGGCAGGTAGCTAACATTCCATCTTTCATGGTGAGAGTTGATTGATTTCTCCATTACAAGTCCGTTTGGTGGCGGTCGCCCTGGCACTGGAAGAGTGAAGAGAAAGAACCAGAAGGCTGCAGGTAGAGATGGAGACGAAGAAGAAGATGATGATTAATTAATGGATCATATGATATATATATATATGCATGGCTTCTGAGATCTCTGTTTGTTCGTTGTTTTATCTGCGTGCAGTATCCTGTGTATGAGGATAGTGTTTTGATATATTGTCACTTATTCGTTTCTAATTAAGATGTGGAGGAAGTGTCTTGTTACGCTCTGCAAGCCAATGCTAATTAATATAAAGCGATTTGCTTGTTTCACGCTAATTTTTCCCTAATTTCGTTAATTTCCTCACATTTGATTTAATTAATTTCTTGAACGGAGGGTTGAGACATCCCATGATGAAAAGCAATGTGCTTTATGATTGTTTTTGAGAACGTATGTGTTCGTCTATTTATATATATGCAATACACTTTTATTATCACATTATATACATTTATTATTTAAAAAACTAATTTAACTATAATAATTCCCATAAATTTGACACGCTTTTATTAATTTAATTAGTGGACGAATTTTAATTAGATATATCTGATATACCTAATATAAGATTATAGGAAGGTCGTTGTTGATAACTAAAAACTAACAACTTCGATCTTTAAAAGGGAGAAATCTTCAATAGATATTTAGACTTGGATACAAAAACAAACGTAATTAAACATGAAATTGGTTCGAATTTGAATTTGAGAGCAATATAAACTCCGTTTAGAAAAGGGAAATCTCTCTCCGTCGCGGTAGGTAATTGCTATATATATATATATATATATATATATATATTATTAGCAGTGGGCATCGGAGAGACTCAGGAATTAAACTAAATATTAAATAGTGTTCTGTACGTACGTTTGTTGGTTGCTGGTTGCTGATCATAGATATAATATATAGCTTTGTTTGTTTTGTTTCCTGAACAACAACTGCAAGCAATGGGCGACTGGGCAGAGCTTGTTCCTGACGTTTTGAAACAAATCGCTAGAGGTATAAAGTTATTTGAAGACTTGATTGCTTTTGGCGGGGTTTGCAGTTCATGGCGATCTGTAGCAGTTACCGAGAAATTGAAATTTACACCCGATGGAAATAATCCTCCGTGGCTGATGCTTCCTCCTCCGAAAAGGGATAGTAACCAACGGGAATGGAGATTTTTCAGTCTGTCAAAGGGCATGAGTCTCCCGGTTTGTTTACCTGAAGCAACTGCTAAAAAAAATTGCTTTTCATCGAAGGGTTGGCTTTTAACAATCGGCCGAAATTGGAAAGTGTCTCTTTTGCATCCTTTTTTAAGTCTTCAAATAAAACTTCCTCACATAACAACTTTCAGAGATTGGGACGATGGTATTACTATTAAGAACGTGTTTTTTATTCAAAAATTTGTCATATCATCGTCAAATATTCTACAAGAAGAAGATTATACGGTTATGGTTATTTATGGAGAAGTGGGAAAATTGGCGTATTTTAAACCTGGTTTTAAAGCTTGGACCACAATAGACACAGAAGAAAGTGAAAGAAGGCATGGGCGTTTTGAGGATGTTATCTACTGTAAAGACAAATTCTATGCCATAGATCCTTTGGGAAAAATATTTGTATGCGATTTGAGTAATAGTCCTCCGGTGGCCCGTCTAGTAACACTATTGCCTCTACTGCCAAATCAAGTGCCCATTCGATTGTGTGGGAAGTTTTATTTGGTAGAATCATCGGCTGCTTTATTGGCTGTTCGACGAGGAGGAGGTAGGTACTATGAAGACAGTAATACATACTTGTATGGAACTCACGCCTTTGATGTTTTTAAGGTGGAATTAAGCCACAGCAGCAGCGGTAGCAGCAACTGGACCTGGACGGAGGTCAAGGATATAGGCAACAGGGCTATCTTTTTGGGTTCTAATTCTTCTTTTTCTGTTGAAGCTGATGATCATGATTCTATTTGCAAACCTAATTGCATTTACTTTACCGATGACAGCGTAGAAATGTATTGGCATATCCGATGGGGTGGAGGAAGGGATACAGGAATTTTTAACATTCAGGACGCTACTTTCGTTCCACACTCTTGGCCTAGTGTATGCCATCGCCTTAATCCTCCCATGTGGATTCAATAGATCGAATACTAATATACAATATCACCCCATCTCATCATTCAAGTTACTTGATATGTTTTAACCATATAAAAGTTCTTATTCTTATCTTATATACTCTTGCTATCTTTTATATATATTTTGATGAATACTAATTAATTACCCTCTTTTTTCTTATTTATTTCTCTTCGTCTTCTTTAATTTTGTATTTCCCTGGCACTAATATTTTCACTAATATATTCCAACAAAATCCTGAATGCGTACGTATCCTTATGTATGTACGTGGATGGCGCATGCCTCTTTGTCGATTAAGACAATAACATATTCCTTTCACTTTCAAACGCAACGCACAAAACGCCACACGCTTTTGCTCTTCAATTCAAGGCATGTGAAACCTTTTTGAATTATTTAAGATTATAAAAGTATTAATTAGAAATATAAATGTGGGGGAATTTTCACACAACTTCCCTGAGGTTTGCCAAACTCACATATATTGGGAAAGTATGATGTAATTCACATATACCTCCCCAGAAATCCACTTTTCTATCTTTTAGCATCCAACTTTTATTGTAAAGTCAATTTTGCCCTTAATCTTTATCAAAATTAGAACTTGTAACTAGCAAGAGAAAATGTAATTGCTAAACTACTTATACTTTTATTTCAATATAAATACATGCAGTTTACTGCACATACACTGTAAATGATGCACTATATATAACCAACATTACTTTTAAAACTCGTGCAACACTACCAATTTGGCTTCCACAACACAGCTAGTCATCATAATTCTTGCAATTGTCCCACAACAAATCACCTAGCACTAAAAACACCATTCGTCAATAGATATTAAATTTGCCAACTTCAAAATGTATGTCTATGCTCCTTACCCTACAGAAACAACATAATGTCAATGTCAAAATTAAAAAAAAGAATTATATTTTTACCTTATACATGTTTACAAAGCAGCAACATAATGTTCATCACCAAAACTAGCAAAAAAGTAGAACAAAAATGAGCCTAAACGCTAACCAAATAGCAGCATGAAAACACGCTCAATCATGAAAAAAAAAAAAACATTTCACATGTCTTCCTTATACATGCACACACAACGGCTAACATTTCCATCACTAAAACTAACTAAAAAATGGAACAAAATGAGTCTAAGTACTAACCAAACAATAGTAGTATGAAAACAAATGCAAAACCAGAAAAAATTTCACATTTTATCTTATACATGCTTATATTGCAACAAAGCATGTTCAAAACCAAAAAAAAAATTGCATGAAAAATGCACACACACAACATCTTTAAAGGAAGACCAAAACAAAAAAAAAAAAATCACAAATTAGCATAAACATCCCTAAACACAAACTAACTCCAAAGTACCTTCAAAACAAGAGAAAAAAAATTACTAACTGATCTCAATCATGCACACACACATAGTATCTTCAAAGAAAGATCAAAACCAAAAAAAAAAAAATTATAAATTGGCATAAAGCTTTCCACACACAAACAATTTCAAAGCACTGTTAAAATTAGAAAAAAAAAATCATCATAAATTAACCTCAATCATGCATACACACAACAACTTTAAAGAAATATCAAAACAAAAAAAAATATAAATTGGTATAAACTTTTTTTTTTATAATTATAATAATATATTATTGAAAAATATAAAAAAAGGAATACAAGAAGAACCAAAGGTTTAGCAACAAGTAAGGTGTAGAAATAGTCAAATATGGCACAAAATAACAAGAAGAAACAACAGTAAACTATAATTCATTTTGCTGTAAAATAGCAAAAGATAGGCTACTATTTTCTTTGTTGCAGACAATAAATAGTAATAACTTAAAAACAAAGCATATTAACAGTAATAGAATCTATAGTCAACAGTATTAGAAAGATAAAATAATAGTAAGATAGCACTGAAAATACTTTTAGTCTAATAAAAATTAGGTGAAAAGTAGCACCACAATAAGTATTGATATTAGTTTTAAAACATAATAAAACCCTAAAAATAACATAACACAAGTAAACTTTGAAACACCTCTAAATAAGAAAAAAATCACATACACACACAGAGCAACTTCAAAGAAAAATCAAAACTATAAATAAAAATTACAAATTAGTATAAAACTTCCAACACATACAGTAGCTTTAAAGCACCTTTAAAATTAAAAAAAAATCACAAATCCACCTCAATCATGCACATATACGGTAACTTCAAAGAAAGATCAAAACTGAAAAAATAAAAAATTAGGATAAATCATGTATAATACAGTAGCTTGAAAAGAAAATCGAAACTAAATTAAGATTAATCGTGGACATACACAAAAGCTTTAAACGAGAAAAATAATTGCACCTTCCCGCCCTGAAGCAAGCAAGAACAAAAGCCAGAAGCTCTGAGCAGATAGTACAAACAACAGTGAGAAAAATATCAAGCATTGAGAAGACATGGTGAAAGCTTCGTCGTCAAAATCAAAGAAAAATGAAGAAGATAAAAATGTCGAGCGTACGAGGCTGAAGAACCTCGCAATTAGAAAAAACATCATGGCGGAAAATCCAGCCAAGGGTTTTACGCCTCTTAGTCCTACAAAGCAGGTCATCAAGCACCACGGCAAAGACATTCTCAGGAAATCGTCTCAGCGAAAGAATCGCTTCTTGTTCTCCTTTCCGGGTCTCCTGGCTCCGATTGGTGGCGGCAAGATCGGTGAGTTGAAGAATTTGGGCACCCAGAACCCGGTTTTGTACATCGATTTTCCTCAGGTATTTTTCTTTTGTGGGGTTTTGATGATTCCGTAATGACCAATTGCAAACTGGGGTTAGGTTATATAATTAAATGTTTAGCGGAGTCTAGAAATTTAATGTATTTTAGACAACGGTTATGAATGACTAGCAGTAATGGAGGTGGGTTTATGTTCCTGTCGTGGCTTTGAAGCTACAACTTCTGTGGAATGCAATCACTAGATGTCTAGATGCCAGATATAAGTGTGAAAAAGATAGTTTTCTCTAAAACTTGTTTTTACCAAACACTTTTAACTGCTATGTTTATGGTTTGAGAAATTTGCCCCAACGAGATCATAAATGAATGCGTTTATGTGTGTATGTAATGTTCTAACCTCATTTTGTTTTGTAAATGTTATTATAGGGTCGAATGAAGTTGTTTGGGACCATTGTATATCCCAAGAATCGGTACTTGACTTTGCAGTTCTCTAGAGGTGGGAAGAATGTAATGTGTGAGGATTATTTTGACAACATGGTTCGTGCTTATGCTTCCTTTATCTTTCTCTTTTGGGTTTATTTTTATGGATACTTGATTATTTTGTTAAATATATCAGTATTTTTTAGGATATTGTTATTACCTCACATTAGTTGCTGCCCAGAGCTCAATTGTTCTATTTTTCTAAGCAATTTTTAACTGATAAATGAGGATGAAAGTAACCTTATATTTTTGGGCTAGAGTCCTAACATGAAATTTGAAATTTGAAATTTGTAAGCTACTACATTATCCTCGAGTTGTGTTCTTGTAGTTGTAGGGTTTAGTTAAACATGCATGTAGAACTCTTGTTCTCCTGTACTTGCTTAACTTTTACATTTTTCTCCTCTCTTCATATGACCTGTACATTGTAAATGAACGTGTTTTGGAGCTAGGGTTCCATATAACTGCTGTTAACATATATAAATTTATATTTTAGAACCTCAATCTGGTAACCTTGCATGTTTTAAAGGTTGAAAACATGTTAAATTTTTCCTTCCCTTCCCTTTTATTGTTCTATGGATTCCAAATGCTTGTATGTGTGCTTTATTGTTTGTGCTTTTGGATCACTTTCTAGTCTTTATCATTAGTGGCTTGTGATATTTCCAGATTGTATTTTCTGATGCATGGTGGATTGGAAAAGAAGAAGAGAATCCTGACGAAGTTCAGCTTGACTTCCCAAAAGAACTGAGTGAGGTTGGATTACTTTAGTAACAGTTTGTTAGGTCATTACACATATTACTTCTATGTGTTTCAGATTCTTGGAGGATAACTACTTTTGTGATTCTATTCTCAAATGATTTTTACAATTCAGGGGCAACAGTCGGAATATGACTTTAAAGGTGGTGCTGGCGAAGCATCTGTAAATAAGCAAGGTTTTCCCAAGATTGAAATGGAAGATTTTGAAGAACAATCCCCTGAAACTGAATCTGAAGATGAATTTTCAGATGTTGAAAAGAAATTGAAAGAAAAGATGGAAGTAACCCCCATTCGACAATCTGAGAGAACTTCTGGGAAAAAGTTCAAGTACTATTCTAACCATATTCTCTTACTTGATATAAATTGCTTTACAGATGTTAGCAGCTGCAAGCATCCTCATGCTGCCTGAACTATTATAGCATCAGTCTGTGTCCTATAGGTGTGACTGATTGAGTCATTGTAATTAGCTAACTAATAAAGATTTTCAGGATATGTTTATTTTTTAGCTTACCAATATTTCTCTCCTTTTGGAACATTTGTGGGAATTTTTTCATTTTCTTCTTTTATTGATATGGTGATACACTGTTGTGCCTGATAATTCAATATAATGGTCTATTTATCTTAGTGATGCATGTGTTTCTTATGCGTCTGAATAATTTTGCTGTGTACTAATGCTGCAAAAGTGCTTCCCACGAACAAGTAGATCATATATACGCTGGACACCAAAACACGTGTTTATTTTGTTCTAAAATTTTGTGAGGTTATTGTTAATTCTGGTATCATCTGTTAATTGTGGACAGTAGATGACTAATTCACAGTATGTGGTGGTGCCTTTGAAGAGTTAGATGTATAAGGACTTTTTTGAACTTAATTAAAATTATAATGAGATGAGAAAGGTTGACAGTCAACCAGACATTAAAGTAATCTGTTTTAGTCTATCATCCTTCCTACCCAAGTCTCCTTTGATATTTCATTCCACTTTCTTCTCATATACTGACCAAGTTCACATGTTTTATTCAGCTTCATTAACCACATCTTTCCAGAAGCGTAGAGGTTCAATTTATTTCTAATGTCTTTTATTGATTCAGATTTGCAGAAGTTTCTTCAGAGAATGATCTCGATGGAAGCGATGCTGACACGGCTGAGGAGAAAGGAAAGAAGGTTGGCATGAAGCTTCATTTTCCAACTAGCAAACATACTACTGAAAATGTCCTGATTTAATAGACATTGATTAATTTTTGGCACAATATTACATTTTTCTTATTTCAGCATGCTAAGTTGGATTTTGGAACTTTATCATTTGTCTTTTTAATCACTTACCTTTTATCACGTCTACTATCTTATTGATGCCCTTAATTCTTGAATACAGCCCCATAAACCCAATCATATAGTCCTTGATATTGACCATGATGATGTTGCTGAGAAGAATGACTCACCCATACAAATTCAATCGTCTATACATTCAGTGACTAAGTCTAGAAAAGTATCTAAGTCAGCCATTGTGGTGACTAATTCAAAGGAAGACCTACGTAATAATCATGGTTCACTTGTCCAAGCGACCATATCTACCTTGTTTAAGAAAGTGGAAGAAAAGGTAATTTTTAACATTTTCTAGTGTAACAGCTGAAACTGTGCAATTCAGCAGAGAAACTCTTTCTGATACTTTACTACTTAGATTCTTATACCAGTGTCATTGCTAAGGTTTTAAAATGTCAGCTTAATTGCACAATGTTGTCAGTGAATGAAGTTTGAAATGCATTGTTAAGGTCCGCAGGCTTTGGTGATTGACACATCTTTCCTGATGGTACAATGTTTGATATCACTGTTTGTTAAAATTTACCTAGGTAAATTGCTGCAGATCACATGTCATCTTGGGCTTTCAGCAGGTTTTCTTGATTGACATATTCTCAAGGGGGACATATCCAGGCATCTTTATCGTTGATCTCGGTCTCTCATCATTTTTATGTGGAATGCTATAATATACCTGTCGGAAATATGGTTTCAAATATATTGAATGGTGATTTGTAGTTTCTTGTGGCATAGTTTACTGACAAAGCTGTTCTGATTCCAGAGTGCCCCAAGCAGTTCGAGAAAATCTTCAGCATTGAAAGGTGGTTGAAAGTCCAGATTGCTTAATTTATCATAAGATATTAACACTTTTGAGATTACAATGTTCAGAATAATAACATCCATTAATTTTTTCCAGCTTCTGGTGAGAAGTTGCAGCATAATGATTTAAAAAGTAGTATTGATCGGGTAACACTGAGCTGTTATTTTCAAGTCATTTATGCCTTGTTTGTTTCTCTTTGTTTTCCCCAAGCACAGTTTCAAGCATGGTTTGTGTGTCGCTTTTCATAACAACTACTTCATGGTGGTGAGGTTGCAAACTGAATACTATCTGCTGTTGTCGCAGGCTAAAGTACCAAAGAAAAAAGGAAAAGCGATGAAAGAAAAGAGAACTGGTTAGTCTCTTCCCATCCCCTCTCTCTCTCACACATAAAAGATGATATTGGTGGTGCATAGAAATAGTATGAGTGCGTGTGTTTATGTATTTTTCTTTCAAGCAAGCAGTAAAAATACTGAACACCAAATGATCAGCATTTGAACAAATAGCAAGTGAATTACTGGGAATCTTGGCAAGAATATTGTGAGGCCAATACACATACGGAGTCGCATCGAATGATGAATTAATTTCAGTGAGGAGGAAGCCTGAGGGTAGGAAATGAGAGGCTCAAAACTTGTACATGCATATGCCCTCTTTTGAAATTGGAGGCGCTGAGACAGGCACAGATAATTGGATTTTGGTCTAGACCCAAGGAAAATATGCTAATCATGTACAAGCCATATGTTATAGATGGACTGAAATTAGATTGGAACACATTTTGTATATTTGGATATAACACAAGTAAGAAATAATATTGGTCATTTGGCTGGGCAGTGTTGACAACTCAAAAAAATATACAATGTTTAGGTTTGTATGGTATAGTTGTGAAGTTCAAAGATTATGGACTGATGGAAATTAAGTCTTAATGTATGATAGTTTGGACTTGGTCATTAGCAAAGTTCATGATAACTGTCCTTTCATTTTACTACCTGACTGACTTTGAATCATTTGCAGATCTGCCTAAAGCTTTTGCACTAATATGCTTAGGCTTATAAACGTTTTTGGGTCTTTCTGTCAACCTTTTTGCTGTCTGTCTTCCAGAATTTTACCAAAACTTAATTTCCATAATGTTGCTCTTGACAGGCAGCTTTTCTGATGCTCTATGAAGGTTGTATAATGGAATTTGTGTTATTAAAATGTCCCAGCACTTCCTTTTTTCCTCTTCTGATTAATATCTGACTTATTATCTGATTTCTGTGAAATCTTAGGGACGAGAAAGAAAGCAAAGAAGAAAGAATGTGAGGTATTGTTTATGGCTTAAAATTTCTGGTGTTATTTTATGCTCTGAACCATTTTTTGTTTTCCAGAATTAATGTACAAGAATGACAATATTGCGTCTCCCTCAATAAGACGGACTTCTATGTCATTGTTACTTGATTTTGCTCTACATTATAACTGTGAGAGATGATAGAGTGCAGAAGCTTATTTGTATTTTAATATTCTGGGTTAAGCAAATAGCATAGGAACTACCAAGGAAGTCTAAGAAAATAAATTTGCATCTTTAAGTTTCACATTCCAAACTAAATTATACACTTCAAATAGTTTTTCTTTTTCACCAGTCTTTATTTTATATGATTTGGAGATGCATCTTGACTTAATGTGACAACAACATTCTTTTCTGTTATTGGATATCTGTTTAAAGTTGTGCTTCCTTTTGCAGGTTGAAGGTGATGACATTCAAGAATTCTCAAGCTCATCAAAGGTTCAACTTCTCATTAACTTTTGTGTAGTTCTTAAATTTTATGGAGAAATAATCTACATGATAAAAAGATTTCACTGCTACCAGTAGTTTGGGATTTAAAGACCTTGCTCTTTGATATGAGGTTGCTGGAAATGAAATCCAATTGAGAATTAATCAGTACTGTTGCTGCCGATGCGTTAGTGTCTTATTTAATTAATGTGGGGAATACAATTAACATATTTCACATGCTGAGTTTGTTAAGTTCATTGTGATTTGACTTATTCAGGATACAGATGGAAGTGATGAAGATTGGGCTGCTTGAGATTATGACACCAATGAAATGTTAAAGAAACAAGCCCAAGCAAATTTCAAGCACAAATGTTAAGTTTCTGTGGAAATACAGAGGAGGATTAGAATTTCTTAAGAACCCAAGCTTCTGATTCCTTTCTAAAATTGGCAAAAATGGCCAGACACGGTTGAATTTGAAATTATCACCAATAATGCGACACCTTATGAAGTTAAAAACGCAATAATTAAGCAAAGTCACAACTCCCTTCATTACAAAGCTGCTTCTGTAAAATAGGAAGAGAAGAGGTGAGAAAATACAAGAATAATGCATCTGCATCAGCTTGGTACTACTCTACCTAAATGCTCTACGTAGTCCTTGATAAATACTTTGTTTTCAAGCAAATTTCAACAGAATATGTATTCATCACATTAAATTTCAATTTATCTTTTATTATTGCAGCCTTGATTACTTTTCTGTTTCTCTGTATCTTGTGAAATTTTTGCTCCCATTTAGTACCAAATTGTTGAAGAAGAATTTTAACTTTGATAGGATTTTGTAATTTGGTTCTTGTTGAGCATTGTTAACGGTTTTAGTTGCCAAATGTTATAAATGTAATGCCATTTTTGCTTTTGAACTCTTTCACCGCCGGTAAAAAGTAAATTCTTAGGTAATCTTTTTGCTTAAACAATTATTAACCCCAAATGATCTGATCAATGCAATTGAAATTACTCTCCTTCGCGTTCGTGATACCCGGAAAAGTTTTCTATATAGCCATGAGAAAAAATTTACCGCTGTGATAACAATCTATCAGAGATAAGGCCGAAGGCTCTTAGGTGCGGCAATGAACATAAATTTTGCAGGCAAACATTCTTAGTAGGACAAAAACTTCTGCAGATCACTTTCTATTACAATGTTACAGGATTCAAACTAAGCGTACATTTTATACCTAATTTTTGGTATACATATGCTTCAATACAATTAAGCTCGTCTTCTTCACTTGCAGCAGAAAATAGTAAAAACAGAGAAATTTTGACGTGTATTTTACAAGTCCAAGGATGCTTCGTCAAGCACAAGCATATCTAAAACTTTAACAACTGCATTCTTCAAAAGCTAAACTTTACGATCCTAAGAATTTATCAACTCTGGCATTGTTTGATCTTGACAAAAACTTCATGCAAATGGGTGGCATAACCCCGGCTAGGGCAAGTATGGAACTGGGCAACGTCCATATTCCGTCACCACAAATCAAACCAGAAGCAACTGCTGGACCAAAAGCATCTGCTTTCACCTTGTCTATCTTTTCCCAGATGAACAAAATCAAGCTTCCAACACACATATCAATGGCAAAGTATGGTCCCAAGTAGAATGGAATTGCCATTGCCATTGGGAGTGGTATGAACCTTGCTTTCTCCTTACCTATTAAATCTCTTATCAGGTTTATCAGTATGGCTGCTCCAAAAAACACGTAGCAAAGCAAGAGACAATCCTTTGGCAGAGCTGAGAAACCTTCTACTCCCAATTTAGCCATGCCACGATACACTATAGCAAAAGGAGCAGGATATTCACTTCCGGGAACTCCAAGATCATCAAAGGCCTTGTAGAAAAGCCAAAAGACACATGGAGAGATTATGCAACCCATTGCAGTGCCAATCACTTGGCTAACAAACATAGATCGAGGAGAAGCAAGAGTCAGGTAACCTGTCTTGAAATCCTGTGTGAGGTCAGAAGCAGTTGAGACAATGTTCATCATGACTCCACATGCTGCTAGGCCAGCAAGAACTCCGCCGTGTGATGAACCAGCCCATGCACCGATCGTAAAGATGGCAAGCTTTCCATAGGTGGACGCAAGGGACCAATCAGTGAGTCCACAGCCATATGCATTGCAGAAAGCTAAAGTTGGTGCAAAGATGTAGATAACCAATACATAGTACCATTTAAGCTGATGAAAGATGTGCGGAAGAGTAATAATAGAAACAACAGCAATTGTTACATAGCCTGTAATGGCAAACCATGTTGGAATTTGATCTTTAAGGAAGAGACGTGTCCGATGCTGGTCATCATAAGAGAGTTTAGATATGTCAGGAGAGGAATTCTCTGCTACAGGGAGACCACTGCTTGCATTTCTACTTCGGATTTGAAGAAATAAGCCTAAAAGGGTTTGACTGAGCACCTTGCAGAAGTTGTACAAACCGTCACCAAGGATCATGGCAATGGATATAAATACCTGAATTCAGAGGAAACAAGTATTCATAAGCACACAGTTGTGAGATATGTCATTATAAAGCAGTTTGTTCAGATTATGTGAAGCTTACCTTGTAACCTTGAAGGCCATGCAAGCTGGTTGGACTAAGATCTGCTGAGAACCAATCACCTTTTCTCTTTTCTATGAGAGGCCACATTAGACCCCAAGAAAGAATTCCTCCAAGCAACACAGATATGTTTATAATGTAAGGGCAAATCATCCCCACTCCGACATATATTGCTGAGAAGTCGAAGTAAAACCTGTAAATAAGGCACAAAGGGAATTGACTTAATCATTTATGAATATCAATGGTGTACAATAACATTGTGAAGGAATATATCTACCTGTTTTCATATGCTTTGAGACCAAAGGTAGGGAAGCTATCAAATCCACAATCATCTCCAGCAGTAAAAAACCATTTGAAGAAACCCCACAAGAAGCTGAAGGAGAAGAATTTTCCAAGTGTTCTCACTTGTTTCCTATTGGAATAGATAATTAGAATATCAGAAAATTTTGCATGACAAAATCTAGGTAAAATGTAACAAGATAATAACTTACTTTGCTAGCTTGGCTCCTTCAGTGGTGTGGAAACTATTGATCAGATAAGCAGTTGCAGTACCACTTGGATATGTCAACTTGAAGTCTATGATCATTATCTAAAACAAACAAGAGAATGCATTGAATCAATCAAATGGATGAAAGTATTGTCAAAACCAAGCAACAAAGGATTGATCATCAAGATTGATATATATTCTTATTGTAAAGTTCTTTGTTCTTAATTGTTTATGTAGAGTGTACCTTTCGGAGAGGCACCACTGAGAAGAGGCCGAGAAAGCTAACAATGAAGAGAAAACCAATCATCCAAGATAATGACAGGTTTTTGTAGCCAAGACCAGTGTCTCCAGATTGGATTGCAATTCGTTCGCTCATTCCAAAGAGATAACTCCCAAAACCTCCTATTTGTTCAAATTAACCAAAACACAGAATTTGCACAAATCAATACCATACCATGTTTGATATAAAACTTATTGCTCGGTTTCTTTCATATCAAGTTAGATTTTTATCAAGATTTACAAATACAAAAGATAAGTGCACGACATAAAAAAATAATTTGTCATATTCCAGATGCAGTTCAGAGTTTTCCATAGGAGAAAGCAATTTTGGTGAAATTACTTCTAGAAGTCAATAAGTAAAAATTAAGCCTAGTTCCATCTTGGAATGCTCAATAAGCTCAAACAAATGCAAACTTCATGGAGAAAAATGGATTTTCTAGAAGACATCAATCTCAGTTCCAACTCAGTAAATTTACAAGATTGCTTGTTTTACAGCCTTCCTTTTTCTCAAAACGTCTCATCACTTGTCCAAAGTGACAATTCATAGATTGTCATAATTTAACAGTCCAAAAATTTAGAACCAAATGAATGGCAGATGACAGATAATATTACCCGAGTACTTATGGAACTTGCAGAATTCCTAGTTAGCATTTCTATGGTGCTTTCCTCAAGTTGTTTCTGCAGCTTTGTAGCTACTTTCCTCTTCATTCTGTATTAATTTTTTATTTACAAATATTATCACTCAGATCTAGGGTTATTTACATATTATATTGTTTATTTGGATAGAATTTGGGATGAAGGAAGTGGGATGATATCATAGGAACATGTGCCCCCCTCACATGGAACACCACAGAATGAAACATGCCCATGCCAACCTTCTAAGCAATGTCACCGCAAATTTTGCAGTTCTTCAGTTTTTTCTTACAATTATAAATCACCAAAGAGGGAATACGAAGATAAAATCAAAAATAAAAAAATAAAAAAAGTCAAAACATTAAAAAGAAAAATCCAAGTTTTCAAACTATGAGCAATGGGAAATTCTCCGTGTGTAGGGAAACGGGCACATGTCTCCATTAAAAATGGGACTAGAAATCATTTAGGATGGAAAAAATATTTTGGGGTAGCTCCATAACAGTACACATCTAAATTCCTGGAAGAACCCTGACTAACATGTGAGAAATTTAGGAAAAAAAAAAAAATTGTCAGACTATCATTGGCCTGCAATAACATGCCTTAAACAGTGGACCTTCAATCTTTATTTCTTGGGTCCATAGCCACTAAATCTGCCATCCCCACCATTGCTAGTGGAGCCTAACAAGCCAAAGAAAGCATGCAACAGCAGGAAGAAAACTTAATTTGACTTGAACACTGTGAGTGATGTCGACATAATCCAATAAGTGCAACACACAATTGAAAATAACAAAAAGAAAATTTTGACGCAATTTTAATCTCTTAAAAGTTAGAAATCTGATACTACAAGTTACAGATAACAAGTATTTATCCTGATACTCAGGGATTGACTTTGAAAACTTAGGCAAAACTGAAAACCTTCTTCTGGAGTGAAGACTTGAAAATTCCACAATCTACAACAGAATTTTGGAAAAAGAAAGGTTGGTGCTTACCTCACTCTTCTGAACGAAAATCTCCCAGTATTATTCAGCTGACTAGTTAAGTAACGTCATTTTGTTACCAAAAAATAAAGATTAGGACCTTTTAACTCTTAACTTAGATTTGCCAGAAAAATTATCACTTTCATGTGTTAATAACTCGTATCAAAATTGAAACAGGATCGGTTTATATTCACGTAACAGTTAATTAGAAGTAAGTTTTCAACCAATAATTCATCAAATCAAGAGATTTAAAGTAAGTAAAATAAAAAAATAATGATAATGGAGAAATTTAAGGAGGCGTGAAGAAATATGTGCATACCGCTGAAGGCGATGCCAGAGGAGGCAACAACACAGGTCTGGATGACTGTATTTTCCTGTCTGGTGAAAGGTTGTCTCAAAAGTCCAGATTTTTCAAGAAATTTTGTCCAAGTTTTGACAAAGAAAAAGCCCAGAAGCCCAGCAGAAACATTGAGCGAAGGAATGATTCCAGTGGTAAGATTCAGCTTCATAACAATGAAACAGAAAAGCACACTCAACACAAAGCTCACCACAAAAGCTCTCATTGTAAGCTGCTTCCTCCATGTTGGAACTTGCTTGTTGTCAAAAGCTCTTTCCACAGAAAACTCTCCTGCTTCTGCTTTATCTTGCTTCTTGACTTTCTTGTCATGATTTGCACGATCTTCTGGGGTGAAACCATTCTCAACTTCTTCAGGATCTTCCCTTCTGTATTGATCCATTGGATTTCTTTATCTGGGTTGGGTTTATTTATCTATTCCTGATGAGTATCTATATATAGGGAGATTTTCACATATATGGGATTTGGTATCCTGGAATATTTTTGAATCTTTTGAAGGAACATTTATAGCGGAAACCAGAAAAGAAGTTTGTTGGAATGCAGTAAATGTAGAAACAAGAGTTACATTTTTTATCACGTCAAGACTATGAAAGTATGATGTGGACATAATTGAGAAATTTGATGATTTCCCTTTTATTTGTCAAAATCTTAGACAAATTAATTAAGAAAATATATACCTCACTAAAATCTTTTATCATCTATTTTGTCCACTTGGATGTATAACAATTGAACTCTTTTAGAATGTAAATATTAAATGTATACATACTTTTCTTGTAAAATAACTTGAAAATTCTATAGTATTATAAGATAATTTTTTTTTTGTGTGTAGAGATTAAGACTAGTATAATTAGACTCTCTTTAAACATAAATGCTCGAATTAAATTATAGTTTGACTCTTTTTCAATGTAAGTACTCAAATTGTTTATAATTAAAGTTAATCTAAACGAGTTTTGACAAATCTAACAAAAGACTTTTCATTAACATAATACCCACATCATAATAAATGTTTTTTGACATGTTGATAAAGTTTAAGGGTCGTAAGAAAAGTTTGCTATATGGAAAATGTTATTAGAATGGTACCAAAAAAAAAAAAGAAGAAAGAGTGATACAAACGGCAATTTGATTGTTATTAAAATGGTAAAAAGAAAAAAAATGAAGGAAAGAAGAAAAGAGTGATACAAACGGCAATTTGATTGGGAAATGATTGTCTGTTTTGAGACTCCGGTAGTGAAATTTAATCCTCCAACACAGACAGCAGTTTTGTCCTTTTTGATTGAACTGTTGTTTTGTTTCCCATTCTGGTCCTAATTCTTTCACAGAGGATAAGAGAAGGTTCATTTTTCTTTTACATATTTTATATTTATTTATTATCGTATATGCCCTTTGAGAATTCAATTTGGAGGATATTATATTTGTGGCTACTAATTGATTTACTAAGATGATACAAGAGATATGAGATTTAAAATCTCACTCACATTTAATTAAGAAAATTTAAATTATTTTCTTATATTATGTATAAAAAAATAAAACTTATAATAAATATGTAAAGAAAAATATTGATAACGAATTTTTAAAAATAATAATGTAAAGAAATGATGGAGCACGAAAACTTTTAACTCTTTTTAACGATGGTTAGAAATATTTATAATTTTTTACTATTATTTTTGCATAATCTTCTAAAATTTACATTTTGAAAAGATCAAATATGCCAATTAAGAAACTACATCTAATTTTTCTTTTATTTTTTTTTTTTTAAGTTTGCAATTTTGTTTTGAAAAAGAATTACCAAAGGGCAACAACTCTTTTTGATATGGCCTTTGAGATGAATTTAGGTTGTGTTTGCTCCTTAATTAGCTCAAGAGTTGACTCCCTATCAATGATTTTGCTTTGAATAGTAAAACAAATGACGTGTCTCATTGGAAACTACACAAGTATTATTTTTTTTATTTATTACTTTTTATGGGCATCTCTCTTTTATTCTCTCTCTTACTTTGCCAATAAATTATTTGGACCAAGGAACTTGAAGTTAATTAACTAAAATTATCAAAAAGAGACCAAACTAGAATGTGAAGGTGATCAACTACAACATCTGCGGGCTCTCAATGATTATTTGTTTAATTAATTATTATTTTGACTATGATTATGAAACTTATTATTGTTTAAAAAAAAACTAGTTAATTAACATTAATAAACATGTTAATCAAAATAAAGTGGGCAAGCACCATTCATAACTATGTTACATTAAAAATGATTCAAGAGTTGGTTTCAATACCTTTACGATTAAAAATATTAGTGCCTAAAATATAGGTAATACATAATTTTTTAATTAAAAGTTACTTGTGGTTGAATCAAATTGTCTCATAAATTAAAATTTTTGTTTTTTTTTTTTTTAAGATTATATATGTAAATGGTATAAACCAAAGTTTTTCTAAAAAAAATTATAAATAAAATAGAATTTTAATCTAAAAATTTTACATTACCCAATTGTATTTTACTAATTGAATCAATTATTATTCATATTTTAATTAGATAAGTTATTGTTAAAAAATTTTTTTTTTACAAAATATCATATAAATCATATATTTATAAAGCAGAATAACAAACACTACCTACTTTAATTAAAAGAGCATGCAAGCATGTTTCATGTCACCTTTATTCTTTTTTTTTTTTTCTTTTAATTTTTTAAAAAATTTTTAATGTACCTTTATTCTAAGTTAAAGTTTACACATGACATATAATATGAATATCATCATATTTAATTCTTACCTACCAATCCTAATGAATCTAGAAAGCTTTCTATATCTTTTGCTTTCCTAAGCCAGCCTTATCAAGAAATCAATTTATTAATTGTTTGAAAATAATAATGTGAATTGAGAGAAAATATGGTTGTGACTAAATTAGATATATATTTCAAACAAGTCAACCTTTTTGGCATTATATGAAGCACCTCTAAAGTCTTCCATATGTATACAACCATTATTTAAGAAAACAAAATATTTAAAAATAAAAAAAAATTATTCATCTTAAATTAAATAAAGGTGTACTTTTTTATTTTTAATTAAAGATAAATTCGTAACTTTTTTTAAAAATTTTTTAAGTGTTACATAAAAATAGAGTAAACCTCTCACTGATTCATATTATTATTATTTAAACCCTAAATTTCTTATACTATTTTAAAAAAATTTTACTAATTGAATAAACTAGTATGCATAATTATTATCATTTTTTTTTCTTAAACTTGTAATCACACAAACTTTGAGTCTTGATTATTGGAATATCATTAAATTTAACAATATTTTTTTTATTATCAGTTTTTATCTAAAATAGAAATAGTGGGAAAAATCCATACATGTAGAATGGAATTAGTAGAATGATTGAAGATTCCAAATGAAAAACCTCTAGTGGGGAGCCACCACAAAAACAAAAAAAAACAAAGAATTAATGCTTCCATTTAATTTCATGGGCTCCTTGATTTGCGGAAAATTTTACTTATAATATCATTTTCAATTAATTTAATTGATTAATTTTTCTACTTAATTTCCACTTCATGACTTTTTTTTTTCTCCTATTAATGTTACTTTCATTCGTTTTACACCAATGGATTGTAAATTTATCGTTCTAGAACTTGGAAACTATGTAAAAGAGAAAAATAATTAAAAAAAAAAAAAGAAGCAAATTTCATAACACTTTGATCTATTCATATATATCTATATATATGTATTTTATTTATATAAAGAAGTTAAGAGAAAATTCTTAAAATGTATAGGATTACTCTTTAATAAATTATTTTTATAATAAATTAAAAGAGATAGCGTTGTGACACATGTTATTATATATAAAATTTTTTTATCAATAATTTACTTATAAAACTTTTATTTTATAATTATTTATTTTTTTTTAAATTTTCTTGACATTAATAATTAGTGTGAACATGGTACTATGGAACAGTTTCTTGGAAAATTCAGAGTGTATGCCAGCCAAATTAATTTATATATAAAAAATTATTTATTATGGAGGAAATATCTCGAATTATTATTTTATCTATATATATAAGTCAAGTTGTCTCATAATTGATTTAATTTAATGTAGTTGATAAGATAGAAAGATCAGCTTGCATCTACACCACACACATTCACATTTCTCTTATGAATTATAATTTCAATTTCACAAGTGAAGGAAGTTTCGCAATAGTCATGAATCAAATTAAAATTAAATTATATAGATAGAGAGGAGAGGGATATATGTTAGTTTAATTTTTTTTTTCCTTAAAATGATAATAATTTGAAAAATAAAAAATTGAGAATTATAGTTAAATAAATTAAATTTTTATTTCTTTATTTTATAGATAAAGTATTTATAAACCTCTAAAATAATGTCAATAAGACACTTTAGTGTTATTGGTTAGAAAAATATTTTGCATAGTTGTTTGTTAAAAATTTTGATAGTTTAAATGATTTATTTATTTACTCTTATTTTATCGAAATTTACGAATTAAATTTACGGATAAACGGATTCAAGTATGTTATATTTTTAAACTAATAGAATTAAATTGTATATTTAAGAAAAATTTAGGGGTGTATATGCATTTTTGCTTATTGAATTGAAGAGTCACATTCAATATCTTTTTTTTAACTAAACTTTCTTCACACGAATCATTTGACAAAGATCGGTGACATAACGCTTGCGCAAATGAATCACTTTCAACAGTGACAATTATGTTTACATTTGTTTATATATAATGATGATAAAATTTGTCACAAAGGAATAATACAATAAAAATGTAAAAAAAAAAAAAAATTTGTCCGATAATGATACTAACAGGTATAAAAATTTAATGATTCTGAACTGAAAAACCTTCGCTGGTTTTTTAATTAAAAAAGGGAAAATATTTACAGCATCAGAGAAAATGCTAAAATTGATATCCTCACTACCTACCCTTCGAATTTGAAGACAGACAAAACCATACACAGAAAGCTAGCTATGTTATTCACATATGGCACAAACTTTCCCGGGTAGAAATAAAACAGATGAAAACATTGGAAGCAACTAAATCAGCAACCTCAAACTTCCTATATTTGAAGTTAGTTTCTATCTGCATATGTCAAAAACTTTTATACAGATTAAAAAGGAAGGAACTAGTTTTTCGGTTAACGAACAGGGAGATGCTAGACTACTCAACTTCGTCGTCTGGAGAGGAAGAACTCGAAGTCAGAATGTCGGTTTACGGATGTCTGATCTCCTTTGTTAACGACTGCTCTAGACATACAAGATGCTGTTTCCTGGAGCGTCCTCAACCGCTCCTTCAGAATTTCAGAAGGGTTTAAGGCTGCATTTTCTGCTGTCTGGCTCTGCACAGCAGACTGCCTTGGCTGGAACCAGCATTCACTCTGTTCATATGACAAGCAGCAACGGTCATTTATGCAGTAGCAGATGCACGTGTACCATACACGAGATGGTTGTAAGGCTAGATGCATTATCGCTTCTAGTTAAGATTGAAAATCAGGTTCCCATTTTGATGTATTGATTAATATGAGTGTAAATTCAACAACTCAGATGCTGCTATTTCTGAAATGACAACTATTTGACACACTCGGCTTAGAAACTTGAATGTGCAACCAATTTTACGATCAAATTTTGAAAGATTTCGCCATAGAATTGAATAGAAACTCAAAGAAACAGAGTCAATTTTTAGAGGATTATCAGTAAGAATAATTAAAGCTACCTGAGCATTGTAACTTTGGAGACCAACAACAGGAGAGACTATACATGTGCCTGCATTTGCAGAATCAACTTTCGCTCTTCTACGGACCAGATGACCAAGTGAATGATAAGTTAAAAATGCTGCACGGAAGTTGCCATCCGGAATCCTATAAATGGGATACCATGCTACAGAGTACCTGAAATTCAGATGACAACAGAACTTACTAGATTTCTTGGTGTCGGTTGATACATTGAAATCTGTTACATACAAATGTTCTTGAAGACAATGGAGATATTACTGTCCTAGCAAGTTAAACACAATAATTGCAAACAACTGGTTCAACAAGATTATTCTTCATATCGTATCTGGAAAAGTTTTGCTACTTACCAGGATGAAGGATGCAGATCATTTAGGTTTATTTTGTTTAAATTACTTGGATCGCCATACATTTTGCAATGCGAAGGCTCATCACAATTAACCAGCTCTTGAATTCTGAAATGAATGAAAAAGAATTAAAAATATTAAACAGTCGTCAAACTGCTATTCCTGATTATCTAGTCATAGCTCTAAAGAATTGCTAGAGAACTAAAAGGCTTAAAACCCAATGAACAAAATGTAACAAGTAACTGACTAAATTTACAACTCTCAGTAGGTAAAATACCTTGATAGGACAACATCAATCTGATAAAGTTGATCCATCAATCAAAAAATTATTGAATGATTTGAATTAAGATCTTGTTCTTGCTATTCTCTCTATCATAAAAAATTGATAGATCAAGCGTAAAAAGAACTGGAATTGACTAAGATTTCAGCTCTAAGTTTTGTATGTGTGCCAATGGCCGTGATTTTTGGTTATTGGTTTATCTAATAATATTACAATTATTATAATACAACAAAAATGATACTTACTTCTCATATAATGGCCGTCTTTGCCAAGGTTGATCAGATTCAAAATATTCAAAAAGCAGCTCCACATCATCAGACCTTGACATATCAACTGATGAAATAGACAAGTCCTCTTTATGAGAAACTGAAGACAGCTCTGATTTGCACACCTCTGTCACAGGTGGTAAAACACTTGCATCAGCAGTACGAGGCTGAGGAACTAGCAATGAAAATATTGGTAGGTAGATGGCGAACACTAGCAGAGCTTTGCAATTTTTCACCAATCTCACAGGCCTTTGTCACCCCAGGAGCAGCAAATACATGGCCATTGTTTGCAGAATGACTTTTACAGTTTCTGAAGAGCTGAACTGCTGACAGAAAGGGAACAAAATAGGCACGAAATGAGAAGCGATCAACACCCAATCTATTTGTTTGTTCATAATCCTCTGCCCTGATTTCTAGCCCATAGCTTCCATGTTTTTCATACCACTGCCACATGCATCCCAATGGAACATTCAGTGTCTCGTGTCTGCACAAAGACACACCACCAACCTGGTCTGAACAACACTTACAGCTTATTATATTGGGTGAACGGCAAATAACTGGAGATGAAAAGTGGAGAAATCTTTCAAACTCAGCAATTGGACCACCGGTGACCATCTGAACAGCTTCAGATGCCACTTGTATCCTATAGGCATCATTTACCAACTGTGCAATCTTGTTCAACTCAGTTTCAAATGCAGAAAAGTTCTGATTGTTAGATTCACTAATCAAGCAATCAGTTGCAACATGCTTGCTATTGTTCTCCTTGAAGGTATAAGCACTCATGTTCCTCAATAGAACATTACTATTTTCATCCTCCTGTATGGAACTCCTTTCAGAACCCAGGCCCATTCTCATAATCCCAACATTCAATGAAGAAATGAGATTTTGAGAAGGGGAAGCAGCTTTCTCATCAACATTGTTTCCCAAAGTCCAATCCCCCAAGCCCTGCCTATCACAATGTCCCAATGATGAGCTGCTACATCTTGCTGAGGTTGTACTTCGACGATCCTTGATCCCAATAGGTATCCATTTCTGCAGCAGAGATCCAGAATTATGGTTTTGCTTAACACATTCTGCAAGAGAAATGTCCTTTTCTGTTCGAGAAACTTCATTAACCATAAGATGAGGAAGGTACACCGGAGATGGCACCTCAACCATATCCAATTCCAGAGAACAGCATGATTTGGATAATGAGATATCCTGCTGTTGTTCTTTCGTAGCAGAAATGGCATAAGAGACGCTTCCAGTTGATTCTGAAGTTTCCAGACAATCTTGTGAACCATTGAATAATTCTGAATTCAAGGATTCAACTTTGCCACTCTGACTCCCAAGCCCTGGAGAACCAGATCTTGGAAAACTGCTCAATCCTTTTTGGTCATTTACCTGTTCACAGGTGTCCACAGTTTCATTCTGTTGGATACCAATCTTAGCACAGGTGTTTGCACTGGTCTTGCTGGGATTAGAAGCCCTCCGGGCATAAGAGTTGCATTCTTGCTTTGAATCTGGACTAGTTTTTCTTTTCAACTTCTTTGAAACCTTATCTTTCAATTGTTTTCTATCTTCAGATTTTGATGGCATATCTATGTTAGCAACATTAGAGTTTCTTCTAAGTGATGAAGGTGCTTTTTGAGTAACAGGAAACCGCGAACTTACTTTCTTAAACTCCGAGTTGCATTCATCAGCATCATTCTTCTGAACCTTTTGCCAGACACGATGATTGTTCTCCTTCCCTGTACGAACATGAGAATTTCTGGCAGTTGAACTTCTCAGCACCATTTTAGCTTTCTTACTCCTCTTGTCTGGTACAGCCACTTGCATATTACTGCCATTAAAATCTTGATTGCCATATCTCGTTTCTTCAGTGTAGTCATGGAAATCTACAACACTACCTAACAAGTTCTGAGGAGAGAAGCACCCTTGTCTTGGACTAAAATCTAGTGATTCTGAAAACCTAAACTTGCAACTTCCCTTATCATGTGGTTTAGCATCACAACTAGTAGTAGTACTATTGTCACTGTTTGAACCAACAGAAACTGAATCCAAGACTCGGCAGTCATGCATATCGGAAAACCCATTTAAATGAATACCGTCATAACAACTGATCTGTGAATGATGTGTCTCTTCTGCTCCTACATCAGTGATGGATCCTCGGTCTTCCATTTGAACCATCATTTTTGAATCAGTTAAGGGACATGCCTCAGGAAAACTCTTGACTCCAGAAGGTACTTTAGCTTCCAATAACTCCAGTTCATCAATGGAGGAAGTGCATGTCTTTGGTGATTCAGAAGAACAAACAATTCTATTATCATTGTCTTCTACATGGTTTATATTAACTCTACTATCTGACGATGAATCTTCTTGGGAAGCTGCATACGAAACTAACATATCAGCATGATCAACTTCGTTGTTACCACTGGTTTCCGAGATCAAAATACCACAGGTATAATCCTCAGACAGAATTTCTGGATCAGTAGACTCAAAAAGTTTCTTGTGCTGTTTTCCCTTCTTCCTTGCCTTATTTCTTGAATTTCTCTTCACTGTGTTATCTACTTTTGGATTTTCGATGAATATGTCAGATGATTTAAAAGAACTAGATCTTTGTCGGATTACAGGAGAGGAATCGCCGTAAGTGATGGAACTTTGAGAGGAGGAATTACTAGAGAATTCATTGACATCAGTGACTTTATGACCCAAGGTCCGTTTCGAGATTGTCGGCACACATCTGATCCCGGAAAGTTTCTTGCTCTAAATGACTTGACGGAACAAGTAACATCACTCACAGGTCCTTTCCGGGCTTTCCTTCGATCAACTTTAAATGAATTAAGAGATGATGGGGAAACTAGATGCAGACCATCCATGTTTACCTGACCCATAGATTCTAACTGGTTAGTGTGGTCAAGACATTCTGGGGTTACCGAAACAATTCTCCAGAGTTCAACAGGTTCAGGGGTGAAGACTGTCAGGACAGCACACCTAACAAATAACAGATGAAATTACCACAGGCAAACAATATTGTCAAACCATAATAGATGTTAAAGATGGTTGAAAAACCAGAAGGGCCTCATTAAGAAAATGCACATAACACATTTTAAGTATTTTTTTTCTTTTCCAAGTTTTAACGAAGCTCCAGGAAAGACAGAAGAACCTAAAATACCAATCTTTAAACTGCCACATAACCGAAAAACTCAAATAAAATTTTTCTAATACATTTTAAGCATTTTTCTTTCTTTCCAAGTTTTAACAAAGCTTGAGTAAAGATGATAACAGACCTAAAATACCAATCATTAAACTGCCACACGACCAGAAAAACTCAAGTAAAATTTCCTATACTAGAATAGAATCAGAGACAGATTAACAGCAATTTCCCTATTCTCCCTTTGGGTTATATTTGTTGAAGCAATAGCAAAATGAAAGCAGGGAACTCCTGAACTTTCAAGTTACACTTTGAAAATACCTACAGCATATTAACTTTTACAACAGTCCATAAGTTGAGAGCAAAAATCACTGTTGCTAATGCACTTTCAATACATATAAAAAAAGAATATAAAGGTTACTAGATAGTTGAAGTCCTATTGGGTCATAAAATTCAGATTACTTTAATATGCATATAATGAGGCACCAATAGGAGAATATCACATACAAGAAATGTGTTATAGTTCTCCATTACCTACATAAAATCAATGATCTCCCAGAATTTCTATTAGCTCCAAACAGTAGCAAGCAAGATAAATCTAACAGGAGATCCTGATGGGTAGATCTGAAAGGTCACTACCCAGTATACTAATAAATGGAACACATATAGGAGAAATACAAAAAGGAAGGAAAGAAAGAGTTCATATCAACATTTTCACTGTTATCTGTAAGACATGAAAACAGATTCAAAAAATTTTAAGGAAGCAATTCTGATTTTCTATCTGTGTATCAAGCAAATACACATATCCTTGACAAGCGTTTTACCTCTTATCAGGATTCCTTGAGTTAAGAGAAGAAATTTCAGAATCCTGCAAAAAAGGAAATTGATTGAATATGAGTTAAAAAAAATTGGTCAATCCTAAAGGAAAATGGAAAAAGGTAAGAGTATGGACATAAATCAATCATTATAACAAGTCCCTAACCTCTAAAGATGCTCTGAAATTATCTTTCTCGAAAGACTTCTTTAGTGAGTAAAACCTTCGTTCACCGTTAACTTTTTGGTTATCACTATAGGTTCTTCGGACAGCACAGTGCATCTTTTGGCGTGCCTATTCATATCAACAGCAGAAATATCAGAACAATACACCAAAAAAAATAAATAAATAAAACATAAATGCCAGTGCTGCAAAGACAATAACAATTTTTAAGCCAGAGGTAAAAGAAAAATTATAAAAAAAATGCCTTATGGAAGAGAAAGAACGGAACCGTGAGAAAGCAGGAAAGTCACACACGAAAACAACATAGCATACATCAAATTAATCAAACCGAAAAAATATCATAAGCAATAAAATTTCTTCACAGTAAACGTCAAAAGGAAACCTGTGCTTTGCAGTAAAAGATTATAAGAAAGAAGAACTGCTGTATGTAGTGCCAAATGAAATCCCCATGGATATTTTCCTAGCATATGTAGCCTTTGGCATTGGCAGCACCAATGTAGCACAACCAAACAACCAAATCTAGGAATCTAATAAGACTATGTTATCACTTAATGCTTTAAGAGTAAATTACTTAGAGCATGGAGATATCAAGAATGTTATCTAACTTACAATGGCATTTCCATTACTTGCGAACACTAAATGTTATAAAAGCTACCTGAATAGTCGATCAATTATGTAAAACAAATCAAATACAGATCTGAAACTAGTCAATCAGTAGTTCATGACAAAGCAAGTACCAAATAACAGTAATCATAATGAAATCCAAATGGCATCAGCTGATTACACCAAAACGACAAAAAATGCAAAGCATTCACATTAAACGACAAACCATAAAAACAATTCACATTATACTGCAAGTCAATCAAATTACTTTATACAGAAAATACTAAACATCTTATAGGACTACAACACAATTCAACCATAAACAAACAGGTCTGGAAATTATTAGTTAGTAACAAAAGATCCAATCAATTTGAAAGCGACAAAATGATAACGAAGCAACAATGCTACCAAACACGTCAATAACCCTACATACAGAAAATAATAAATTGTATAACAATAATAACAACAACCAAATTCCATCATTGACTCAAACCAATAAATTCAAAGCATTATATGACACAAATAAAAAATGCCATTGAATCCCTACAGAATGTCAACCATACTCAAAGTCTCGGACTAAAACGATTGATCTAAGTCAGAATCAACAATAGCTGAGCAAATGTTTTTTCAACCCATCTCAACTACATTTCATTCTGAAGAACAAACAACAATTTATCAATAGCAATACAACGGGACAACCTAAAGCCTAATTCAAAAGAACTTTGAGTTTTAACTACATACTTCATTGCAAGAACTTGAAATTCAGAGCAGAAACATAAACATACGACAACAGGTAAGCAATACCCAGAAAACATACAACATTCAATTATATTTCTACAAATTCAAAATACTGAAAAGATGATTAAAAAATTTACCAGGAATGTTGCGTTCAGCTAAGAGAAATCCATTCAACACAATTTGGAAACCGACAAATAGCTCTCAATATATTCGCGTTTGTGCAATAAATGACAAGGGAGTATTCTCTTTTTCTTCTTCCCTCCTCTATTTACTGCGTTGATTGATTTGAAAAAAAAAATGAATGCTAAATTTGAGTGAACCCTTCAAATAGTTATCAACATCAGTCAAAACTCTTAAGATAAATAAGTAAAAAATAAAAAAGGGTTCCCCAAATTTAGGTGTAAGGTTCCTGGATAATCAGCCCAACTACCCCCAGCTAAATTAGCCTGTAAATTTCCCTTTTTTAGATATCAACCGCAAAACACCATTGAAATTTTACTCATACTTCAAAATATCAAAATAAATATAGTAAAATTAATCAAAAAAAGTTTACAGAAATAGAGAAAACGAATATCACCTGAACATATCAATCTAAAACAGTAGCAACCCACATAATTTTACGATAAAAATTTCAAAGAAAAAATAACAGAACAATTACAAACCACAGCTAGGTATTTTTCTTCTTCTGCTTCTCAGTCAGCTAAGTCAAGTAATTCAATCCCTCTTATGTCCGAATTTTTCCTCAGTAAAATCTGATTTTTCTTGGCGTGGTCGCAAAGAGAATGAAATGAGATGAATTTTGCATTAAAGGAAATTTTTTTTTTAACAATTTCTAATTCTTTTTCTAAAATTATTACTCCAAATGTGAAGCATGCAGGCAAGACTTGTAGAGTTGAGACGATAACTATGAGTCAATACAATTTCATCATGGTATTTAATTATTGGTTATAATATTAATAAAATAATCACTTGTTTTTTATCCTATGTGATCGACCCTATGGTAACAATCATACTAATACTGCTATTAATTTGGACGACGAGAGTATCTTAGCTGTAAATTACCTTACGAAAAGATCATGTTCAATATTTGTTGCAATTTTATTGCAATAAAAATATTTTACAAAATTTTTTAAAATCGGAAGGTTACTAGATTTTTAATTTTGTTAATGATATATACATGATATGAACTCAACATATTTTTTTAAAAAAAAAAAATACAAAAGTTAAATATATTTGAATTTTTTTTTGTTGAACGTTAAGAATAAAGTTAATTTACTATCATATATTATTTTTAATATTTAATTATATTGTATTAATATTATTACGCTTATTAGATTTTAGATTAATTAAATGTATTTAGTCAATTTCCAACTTTTTGGCTCATTTAAGATTGTTCATAAATTCAAAAGTTAATAAATTTTATTAAAATTCAACTTGATTTATTGTAAAATGGTTATACAACCATCATATACAAAAGAATGTTATTATTGCAAATTAAATGTAGCTCAAAAAGTTTGTGGCTCCAATTTATTCAAGAGAAAAAAGGATTATTTTATATTGTTATGGGACCACTTAATTACCTGATATTTTAATCATTGATATGATTAATTAATTTTAAAATAAATATAAAATTAAAAAAATTTCATTCAACACACCTTGAAATTTTTTTTACAAAAAAATTGAAATTTGATAAAATTGATATATAAATTTGATTAATATGTATTTTTTCTGTTAAAAAATCAGAGTAATATATTTATTTTTAACTAAAAATTTAAAAATTAATATTGTTTATATTTTTATGCATATAAAACTAACTAAATAAGAATATTTGTGAGTAGAATTTTAATTAAATTATTTATTTTTAGATTCAGTAAAAAAAATTATTCTTTATGTAGTAGAAAGTGCATCTTAAAGTTGACATTAGTAACACATATATATATATTTTAATTATCTTATATAGCAAAGTAAAGTCAATTAAGTATTAAATATAAATATACAATCTTTTGTCAAAGAAAAAAAAGAAGAAGAAAATAGTTGATAATTAAATCAATTAAGAGCCATGTTTTAAAAATAATTTTATTTGTAAAACATGTATTCTGTGTTTATTTGTAACGTTTTTAGTAAATTAAAATAATTTTATATTTGTACGAGTTTATTATTGTTGAATAAATTAAAATAAAGTGGGATTATACTACTCGTCTGGTCCCACTATGTGGGCCCCGGGAAGGCAATGTGATATCCACTGAGTAATATAAATTCACTAAGTAAGATGCGATTGAAGCAGCATGATTGATGATGCGGACGCGTAATCGTGAGCAGTTTCGATACTCATGTGTCACATGCTTTCTGTCTGATGTAATTCTCCACAAATCTGAGCCGCGTGAAAACAACGCTAGCGTTAATTGCCTTTGGTTGGCGCAATTTAAAAAAGCGGAGCGCGTGGTCATCACGTATCAATCAAGTTGAACTACGAAGCAGTGAAAGTGAGCGTTGTGTACGAAAGGCATAAAAATTGTGGGGTCCAAGGATGAATGAGGCCATCACCTTGGCGTCGTCGAATTATGTTAAACACGTGGCAGGCATACGTGCGGTTGGGTACCAGGTGTGGGCTTTCAGTCCTGGCCCGTTTATGTAACCTTCTCATCTGCTCGTTGTCTTTTCCAACAACTGCTTGTATTTTCATATTTTTTTATTGAACTATTTTTTATTTAATATTAAATTTTGTAAAAGGAAATTTTTAATTTAATATTGAATTTTTTTAAAACTTAAAAGGAAATTGGCGTACACTTTTAAGAGAAAAGTACACATATCTCCTAAATAATTACGACGGCAGAGATATTTCTGAAATTTAAAAAATAGACAATTTTCTTAGTTCCGTCGTCAAACGAGGTATTAAGATTTTTGTTTCTAAATTTTGGAAAATAATAAATTAAAATATAGTTTTCTTAATTTTAAAAACTTAATCATTATTATTTATAACCTATATATTAAGGATTAAAATATTAAAATCAAAAAATTTTATTTTTATTTATTATTTTAATATTATTATAAAAAAATACTCCCAATCCTCTTCTTCTACTTTTATAATAATAATTTGTTATATAATGGTTAAAACTTAAAAAAAAAAATAAATGATATATGTTCAAAATTCTATTTTTGTATATCTATTTAAAAAACTTTGTTATATATACTTTTTTTGTAGAAAAAATTGTCAAACACATAATTAATATAATAAAAATATAATAAATACATATGTATTATATTTATTATAAAATCATCTTAGTTTATTAAAATTTTCAAACAATATCAAATTAAATTATTAAATAAAAATATAAAATATATTTTATTCACTATTAATCTATTAACATATAATACCAAAATTTCTTCAAATATTATAATTTATTATTTCTTTTCATCTCAAACTTATTCTTTTATTTTTAATATTTTATAAATGCTCTAAACTCTTATCTTTTTTTTTACAATAACCATCTATTTTACGTTGCTTAATAATGTTTTCATTTTTAAATTTTATCAAAATAACAAATTAGAGTATTGATTATTCAATTTTATTATTTTAGTTCATATTATGATGTGATAACATAGTGTGAACTAAATTCTTAAAATTGATAAAATTATATTCTAATTTATTATTTCATTAAAGTTTAGAGATAAAAATATTAATATCTTAATTTATTTATCAAAACTTTAAGAATATCTGTCCACTTTTAATTCCTTGGATAATATTTACACATTTACAAAATTTTAGAGTATATGTCAATTTTTTTGTTAAATAGTTTATTTCGAGGACACCTCTCTATCATTTATCTATTTCTAAACCAAACAAATTTTAAACTTTTATTTTATTGTTAATGCATAAATATATATTTTTCAGAAGTTATTATTTTAGAATACTTCAATTGATCGTTTCTAATTTCTCACTGCATTCATTTCTTGGGCATCACGGCTATGTGGACTGCGATAAGAAGAGAACTGCTTGGGGTGCATTTAGTATCAACCCTTTTCCCTTCTGTACTTGAAATTTGTTAGGAACTGTCTTGTACTGGGCGAATAATGAGGTAACAGAGGCCCATTAAACGCCAACGAGTTTCGTTTGAATTGGGCCCCAAATAAGTATTTCCACAAAGACTGACTTTTCTTTCCTTATCAGAGTCGTAACAAATTTTCGGAATATTTCAAAATATGATATAGGGATAATATCAGGTACCTTTAGCCTGATGGCAAAAATCGAACTCCCTCTCGGTAGGTAAATTTGATTTCCTAGTGGAGTTTCACATAAAATGTGGGTTCAACTTTGTTAAAAAAATTTTGGACAGATCTTTCTCTCATGGAGGGCAAATCCGTAGATGTTGGGTGTGTTATAACTGTATGTATCTTTTCAGTTTTATCAGTAAAATTCCCACAAATTACCGATCATTACGGGCAAATAAATTTGTAAATAATAAATAAGATTGTAATAATAAAAAAAAAAAAATACACAAATTGCTCATCATTGCAGACAAAGACAAATAGATTTGTAAATCATAAATATATTTGATATAATATTCTCCAAGATTTGAGAAAATAAGTAGATACTCTCTTAACTTTCATTTTTATTAGTTGGCTGGTTAGTTTATTATTATTTATATTATTAAATTTTTATATAATATATATTTAATTTATTAATAATAATTTTGTCTTATTTTAATATTTTTTATAATATATATTTTTTACTATATAGATTTAGTTAGTTCTTATTTAATATTTTTTATAGTATACTCAAGATTAAATAAATTTTTTAATTTGTTATCTCAATAGAAAAATTTAGCAAAAAATACTTTAAAAAATTTAAACAATGAATTAAATTAAACTCATGCTAAAATATTTATAATTTTTTTTCCTTTTTCAGCAATAAATTTGACATTTAATTATTAAAAAAAATTTTAAAACATATTTTAACATTTTATATACTTATATACATATAATATTTTTATTTAAAAAATATATTAAATTTACTATATTTTCTTAAAAAAAATTATGAAAATATAAATAAAAAAGTAAAAAAAAGAAGAAGAAAATTTAGTTGTTATTTGTTAATAGAATTAGTGATTAGATATATTTTTATTTTTTTATTAACCAATACAATTTAATTTTAATTAAAAAGAGAAAAAGAAGAAAATTTTGAATATTTTTATTTGTAATATATAAATATATATAACATTTATTTATTGTTTATATTATTTTATTTATATTTCATTATATATTTTAAAAATATATGAAATTTAACATAATTTTTTAAATAAATATATTATATATAAAAAAAAAAATGTTAAAAAATTTCAATTAAAGTTTTTTAATAATTAAATATCAAATTATTACGATAAAAATAAAAAAAGATGTCAGAAATATTTTGGTATATGAGTATATTTTATTTCATTGTTTGAATTTTTTTAATAATTATATTTTTTTTTATTTTTTATTAAAATAATAAATTAAAAAAAAATTTATTTTTGAATATATTGTAAAAAATATTAAAATAAAGATTAAATTATTATAATTAAATAAAATATATATATAACATATTATTATTATTATACAAAATTTTAAAAAATAAATAATAATATATTATTCAATTAATTAATAAAAGTAAAGTCAAGAGTATCTGTTTATTTTCTCAAATATAAAAAAAATGTGTCTTTTTTCGATCTATCTTTTGCACCAAACGTTAAAGATTACCTATCATTATCCCATATTATATAAATATAAAATCTCTCACTCCAATTTATATCTAATTAGAATTTTAAATTTATTTTGGTTGGCCGGACGAAGATAGACTTATTTAATATAAATATTTTTATTAAAGTCCTTATAGTTTATAAGAATATCATATGTGTACCAAAACTATGGAGAATTAGACAATTAATGTTTATGGGTACCAATATTTTAAACTTTATAGGAATATTTGTCACGGGTTAAAAGTGTAAGGACCTCTTATGGGTACTTTTGCTAAAGTTTACACGTAGTAACCCAATTTAAAAGAAAAGTATATTCTTAACCATAAGATGAATTTTATAGTGCTTAATTATATTTTTGAATTAAAAAATTTATTTAGATAGATTGAAATTAATTAAAATCAATGTAATTTATTTTTTTTATTCTTTAATGACTCACTTAAATAATTTTTAATGACTGAATTTCATATTGATTGTTTTTTAAGAAATAATTATTACTAGTATATATTTATCATTAAATTTATCCTTATTCAAGTTGGTCAAAATATGTTATTGATGCATCTTGTAAAACGTGAGGGGGTTGGGAACCAAATTTTATAAGTATATGGTTTTTTGTTATTATAATAAAGAATAAGGACTTAATTGAAATATTCCAACCACACCCGCACTTCTAGAAGTCCCAAGTTAACCACTTCCATTGACCGGGAAAATTCTCAAATCCTCATCCAGCATGGAAATTTAGACATTCCGATCCAATGAAACTGCCTCGAATTTGCATCACAATCTGAAATCTTTGTCATTTATCACAGAATTCCGCGTTCCCTCTTCCTTGATTTCCTTCTCCTCTTTTTCCTCCATTTGCAAAACATTCACACGCAAGGTCCCAAACAACTCAGGCTTTCAAATAGAATTTTCCCCGGAAAAGTGAAGATGAAGGAAAAAGCTGCAGATGGGTTTAACGGCAGCGGAAGTCCGTTAGTGAAGTCAAATGATTCAACCCCAGAACGATTCTCTCCTCCTCTCTGTGAACTTTCACTTCATTACACAGTCCTTCTTCCTCAGATGCCTCTTCCTCCTTCGATACCAGTGAGTTTTCTTTATACTTTTTCTTTTTGAGTTGTTATTTATTTATTTCTTTCAATATTTTTTTGATAATTGTAGAATTAGTTGGTATAATTAGTATGATATTAAAATTCATATGAAAGTTGAGGTGGGATTTATTTTATATTTATGTCATATTTTATTCTTGAGTAATATATATATTGGAGTCCTTCGAGTTTTTTTGGAGGAAAAGTTCATGTGAATTGAATTAAAAATTCTTTTTTAAAAATTTTGCATAAATATATAAATTAAACCCTTCTTGAGTAATTAAATATGATATATTGATGAATAATTCATTATAATTTTTACAGATAAAGAAGATACAAACATCGGTTGCATGAAAAAAAGTGAGGGAAAAGGTGGTAACTTTGCTTGCAGAATTCGAGATCATGGTAACTATTTTTCTTTTTTCCTAATAATTTTAGCCAAAAATTATTAACATGTCCATATTACTACACATTACAAATGTTTTAGTGGGAGGCGTCGCTCATTTTTCGAAGGACAAGCATACAAGACAACGTTATCCGACAATATCCTTCACTGTAATATGAGTAACGTCGCCCACTAAATTAGTTTTCGTTATTATGTTGTATCATGAGAACAGTTATTAATTGAATGAGTTTTGTGTATAAATTTGTAGTGAAAATGGGGCCAAAATTTTCAGAAACAGTGAAGGGTAAGCTGAGTTTGGGGGCAAGAATTATTCAAAAAGGTGGAAGGGAGAATGTATTCAAGCAGATTTTTGGTTTGAATGAAGGAGAAGAATTGTTAAAGGCTTCACAATGCTACTTATCAACAACATCTGGTCCAATTGCTGGACTTCTTTTCATTTCCAACGAGAAGATTTGTTTTTGCAGTGAAAGATCAATTACTATCTCTTCCTCCACCGGAGAATTGATAAAAGCACCATACAAGGTAATTATTTCAATTATTTTCAAGAATTTTTTCATTCTGATAAGTATATATAAGACTAGATTATGATCATTTGTAGTTGAATTAGAGATCATAAACTGGGATTATCTATATAATTAATTTTATGCATTAGTCAATGATGATATTGTTGGAAAGGTTTTGAGATAAGATGGTTTCATGGATTAGAATTCATTTTTGTCTTATAATAAAATTTTTAATATATTATAATACATATTTAAGACTGAAGCATTGTTTGACATTGAGATAATGTAATTTTAAATCGAATCACTAAATATAAAAAAAAAAAAGTTAATAAGCCCCGTCAAGAATTTGGTGTTATTTTTTTCTAACTTTACTTTTAAAGTATAATATGAGTACCACAATATTAAACAAAGTTCAAATTTAAAAGTAAGTTAAAATAACACACAAATATTAAGAAAGATTTTTAAAACCGTCAACCTTTCTGTAAATTATATATTAGATTATGCAAATGTATTGATGTGATCTCATTAACTTTACAGGTACTGATACCCATAAAGAAGATCAGAAGTGTCTATGAAAGTGAGAATGTGAACAAGCCCCAGCAGAAGTACATTGAAATTGTGACTCTGGATGAGTTTGAGTTTTGGTTTATGGGATTCCTGCGCTATGAAAAAGCTTTCAGAAACCTTGAAAAAGCAATTTGTATGGGCAAATCAGGGTAAATTCAATTACATATTGAAGAAAATTAACTATAGCTCAGCTTTTGTGTATATTATGTGTTAAATTTAAATTCTAAAGCTCTGTATTTGCCAAAGATGTTGTGTTAAGCGTTTTCAATTTTGTACATTGAATGTAGCGTATCAAATGAGGTTACGAATTAGCAAGGAAAACAAATAAGTAATGAATACATTTTTTCAAAAAAAAAAAAAAAAAAAGTCACATCAACTTTCACATCATCATCTGTTTATATTATAATATCATATGTTTTTGGTGAAAGTCAAATTTATATGGGTAATTCACATGAAAGACCTTAATGTTTGGCTAATTAATCACATAAGTCTTAATAATTTCAAATTTTATCTTAAAAGTTCTAATCTGTTATGAAAAAATATAATTTTACAATAATGTCCTTATTAGTTATTATACTTTAACTCTCCCATATTTTTGGTCAATTCTTTTACAGTATTAATTATATATACATATATATAAAATTTTTTAATTAAAATAGTCTATTTTGAAAATTATCTATAATAATATTATCAAAATGTTTAAGTTTTTATTTATTAATATTAATTATAACAATTTTTACAATATACAATTTATTGTCACAAATAGTTAAAATTTTACAATGTAAAATTTTTAATTTATTTGTAAAAATATTTAAAACATAATTTTTTTACTATTAGTTGTAAAAATTAAATACTCTATTTTAGAAAATTTAACAATATTAAATGGTCTACTTTGTCAAAATCTCCAAAATAGGCCATTTAATTTTTTATAATTAATAATAAAAATATCTTATAAAATTTTTTTACAAATAAATTTAAAATTTTTATGTTAATTTCTTATAACAAATTTTCTGTTGTGAAAAATTTTACAATTAATATTACAAGAAAATAATAACTAAATATTTTGATAATATTAATTATATATAATTAACAATGTAAAAAAATTGATATAAATTTTTTTTAAAAATAATAAGGATCTAAATATTATTATAATTTTTAAATTTAAATATTAAAACAAAATTATATTAGTTATTGAAAAATAAAAATAATAATACTATAGCCATTTTATATGTATTTTAATAGTTTAAGGTAATAATATAAGGACAAAACATTTATTTTTTATTATAAATAGTTAGTTAGGGGTATTTTTATCTTTTTTTTTAAGTTAAAAGATATTTTTACATTGTTAAAAATTTAAGCGATTATGTTCTATTTTCCAAAATTCTGAGAGAGTTAAATATAATAACCAATAAGAGCGTAAATATGAAATCGTACTTTTTTATAACAAACTAAGACTTTTAAAATATAAATAATAAAATTATTAGGATTTGTACGATTAGTTAACCAAATTTTAATAACCTTCATTTCCGTTATTCTTATTTAAGATTAGAAACTTCCAACGAAAAGGCTTTGTGTCTTACTTGTTAAGGAAGAGGGGCCCCATGTATAACACATTCAGTCTGCAATTTTATAAAGCTTGTAAAAAATCTCAATTTGAATAGTTAACTGCAACATCATAAATAAGAAATATCAAAATCTTGTCATTTATTCGGATCACATGACTGACGATAATTCATAGCTCCCACCCCATTTGGTTAGAATCAGACTTATAGTACGAGTGGGATTCCATCTGTAAACAATTTGTGATGTTTACACAGAACAAGCAGAGAATAAAGACAAAGAAAAGTTCTTATTATTCATAAAATTTATCTGGTGCATATGCAACTCTTATTATATGGTTTATTCATACATTAAATAAAGATTCAAAATATAAGCATTTTATCTTCAGGTCTGCTTTTTGAACATAACTTTGAACGGGACATCACTCAGAGCCAGGCGTCGGACTGCTCCATCGATAAAAATGCCAATATCTTTGCACATAACTTTGCAGTAATTGCAGACAGTAGGACAGAAAACAAGCTTGTAGTCGTCATCATACTTCTTAATCTTAAACCAGTTGCTTGTTGTTTCCCGACCAGGATTGCCTAGAATTCCTCCGGTTGTAATGAACCATTGTTTCAATTCTTCATCAAAGTTGTCAAGCTTCCACACAGTGGATTGAACACAGGTTGATGAAGCATCAAACTGGATATTCAAATCAGTGGACACACGGACAACACCTTTCTTCGGGTTTACAGGATGAAATGTCAATGGGAGGCCATTGTCTACTTCGTGTTGCGCTTGGACAACATCAAGAGGACAGGTTTTGTTCCCGGTGCTGGCAAGAGTAAGCCCGCCACCTCTACCTCGGATAACTGGTAAGATGAAATAATTAGTACCTGCCCGGATCTTCTTACCGGAGATGTCAAGCACCTGATCAGGTGCTGCATCAATCAAGGCAAAGCTAAGGAAACAGAGTAGAACTAATGCAGTTTTCATTGCTATGTATTTCTTGCTTGTTTTGTGCAGAAATGGATCAGAAAGAGCTCAAATTTATAGAGAAAGTGAATGGAATGTGTGATCTAGATTACAACATTGAAGAGTTGTGGGGGACACGAAAAGCTGGTTGGACTTTGACTAACACAACGACAAGCCTAATTCAGATAAGTACGCATATCTTTATACCCATAGTTTGATTACACAGATCCCAGTCAAACCGTATATAAATGTCTGCAAATTCAATAAAGATAATGCATATATGTAGTCTTTGAAGTATTTTAATGTTAGTGCATTTTAATCTGCAGCCCAACTTGCAGTGATTTAATATTGTCAATTTCAAACTGAAACCCAAAATTTATTACAAGTCAAATCCAGTTATCCGATTCTGTATACTAATTTCCTAATCCTGTGGTAAAAACAGAGTCGAAAATGTCCTTTGCTTTCTAACAGCGAATGGCGTTAAGGGCAATCCTGAAGCGGAAACGTTGAGAAATTATTTTAAGATTGAGAAAACGGTGAATCGGGTGAAGGGTCTGTTCGACGTTTGGCTCCGAGGGATGATGAGCAGTTCGGAGTAGGGTTTATCAAAGGCCGACGAAATTTTGAGCCGCATCAAGGAAAAATTGGTGCCGCACTACTTCTAAATCATGGCCGAGTTCAATTAATATTTAATAGAATAAATTAAATTTGCAGCATATATGCTTGTGAATTTGTGATCGTTCTACAGTAAATTTGTGGAAGAATAATAAGTGGAATAGAGTAATAAGATCAGAAATACATTGAAATTGTGACTGTGGACGATTTGAGCTTTGGATTATGGGATCTTGAGCTATGAAAAAGCTTCCAGAAAGCTTGAATTAAAGGCCATTTCAATGACCAAACCTGTGTAAATTTAATTACATATTGAAGCAAATTAATTACGGCTCAGCTTTTATGTCTATTTTGTGTTAAATTTAAAAACTAAATCTCTATATTCACCAAAGATGTGTTAGAGCTTTCGATTTTGTTTGAATGTAGGATATCAAATGAGGTTATGATTTCGCGAAGGAAAACTCATTTTAAAAATAATTAGTTGAATAAATCTTTGGAAGAAAAATTTAAGTGACACATCAGTTTTGACCGCATTCATATATTATTATTTTAAGATTTTCATCTAAAAGTTGTGTGTGTAGGGAAAGGATACTTAAATGAATAACACTCAATCTCCAATTTCAAAAATATAAATTTTAAGGCTACCATAAAAATATATTTCTTGCTTGTTATGGAAGAGGATCCCATGTCTACAACATTCAATCTCCAATTTTAGAAATCTTGTCAAAAATCTCAATTTGAATATTTTACAGCAACATTATAAATAAAAAATACCAAATCTTTGCATTTATTAAGCCCCCACAACTACAATAAATAATAATTCCTATTAGTTGGTATCTAAATTTTGGTGTGAGCGAGATTCAAATTCTAAAAATTATATCAGTTAAACTGACAAACACAAAACAAACAGAGAATATACACTCAACAGAAAGAAAAGTTTTTACCATTCATAGAAATTTTCCAGGTGCATTATGCAACTCTTATTACATGGTTTGTTCAAACATTCAACAAAGATTCATACATATATGAATCTATTTGTAACTTTTAAGGTATTTTTATCTTCAAGTCTGCTTTTTGAACATAACTTTGAATGGTACATCACTCAAAGCCAGACGCTGGATTCCTCCATCATTAAAAATGCCTATGTCTCTGCATTGAACTTTGCAGAAAGCACAGACAGTAGGACAGAAAACAAGCTTGTAATCATCTTCAAACTTCTCAATCTTAAACCAGTTGTTTATTGTTTTGGGACCAGGATTGCCTAGAACTCCCCCGATTGCAACGAACCATTGTTTCAATGTTTCATCAAAGTTGTCAAGCTTCCACACTGTGGTTGGTGCACAGGTCGATGCAGCCTCAAACTGGATATTCAGATCAGTGGACACACGAACAACGCCTTTCTTTGGGTTCACAGGATGAAATGTCAATGGGAGGCCATATCCTAATGGATATCGCTCTTGAACAACATCAAGAGGACAGGTTTTGTGTCCGGTGATGGCAAGAGCAAGCCCGCCACCTCTGCCTCCAACAGCTGGTAAGATGAAATAATTAGTACCAGCCCGGATCAACTTGCCGTAGATGTCAAGCACTGGATCAGGTGCTGGTGCTGCATCAATCAAGGAAAAGGTAAGGAAAGAGAGTAGAACTAGTGCAGTTTTCATTGTTATATATTTCTTGCTTCTTTTGTGCAGAAATGAAGCAGAGGAGCTCAAATTTATAGAGGAAGTGAACTGAATGCATGATCTAAATTAGAACATTGAAGATTACGAATATTTTCATGCCCATAGTTCTATTACACAGATCCTAATCAAACCATATACAGAAGTCTGCAAGTTCAATAAATAATGTACATAATGCTTGCTTTTAGTGTTAGTGTGTTTTAATCTGCAGCCCAACTTTCAGTGATTTAATATTTTAAATTTCAAACTTTATTATAGTGTCAAATCCCGTTATCTCCTTCTATACACTGATTTCCTAATACTGTGGTAAAAACAGTGCTGAAAATGTCTTTGTTTATTAGTCTTGCCTTTTAGGCTACATGGAACGATTCACAAGAACATGACAGTGACTACTAACCAGGGATCTGTATTAATTTATTCATGCAGGTGAATATTTTCAGTCCATGATAGAAAGGCGTTTAATCGCAATACCTCATTCTCCAATTTTGGTGTTCCTCTTTCTTTTTTGGTTTTAACATTACGAAAACCAAGGCGACTAATCCCTAGATTTTCAGAACAGCTTGATGAGAAAACTTTTAATAAGCCACAAGAGAAACAAATGAACAGTAAGAATGGACAGGCAATAAATATGGAGTTAAGGTCTCAGATTATGAACTAAAAGATATGGTAAAGAAATAGGTAGAGGTGTGGCTGTGGCTGCCAAGCTAGCCGTTAACATGATCTCATCAGATCTTGTGTAGCCACTATAATCACTAAACAGAATCACAGCAATGAAATAATAATTATAAAATAATAAATATTTAAACCTGCTTCTGTCGGATGTTCCAATAGTACTCTTGCCACATTCTTCCAACCTGGCAATCGCCAGTAGTGTATATGCATGAAACATCGAATATCAGAACATAAAGATTTCTGAAATGGCTCCTTTTTATAGGTTAAAAATGAAGTGCATCAAGGTTTTCCTCGTTCATATATCATGTCAGGAGGGATTATCTATTGTCAGAACTTGTTCAACCAACCTTTTTGCAGAACCCGTGCAAGATTTATCAGGAATTTCATGGATAAACTAAGGTTGATTAAATACTCGACTACTTTTAAAAAATGGAACGAGATGAATGAACTGTTTGTTTGTTCAATTTTAGTTACGAAGAAGAATGTGAAAATGTATTTCCTACCTTAGATTTCTTGACTTGCAGAAGTATTTTCTGAACCTCATTCACTCTAAAAGATTTATTTAATCCAGTTTGAAACAGAGTAATTGGCCATCCAACTTTGATTGCTCACAAATTCCTTCAAGAATCGAGAATATTTCTGTCCGGGCATGTTGCATCTTGTCTCCAGCAACAAATTCGTGAATAACCCCACTCACCTCTACCCAGCTATCCCCGGGTTTTTTCTTGAGTTTTCGTTTTCTCATTAACTTTCTTATCTTCAATGCATCTTCCTGCCTATTTGCAGCAAAAAAAATATTCCATAAGAGTATATAGACTCCATCATCATCTTGTTCTAATTGAATTATCATCTTTCCAGCCATTTCAGCTAAGTTAAAGTTTGCATGGAACAAAGAAGCACTGAGTAAAGATCTCCAAATAACAGCATCTGGTTTGACAGGCATTTGTTCAATAAAGTCTTTTGCTTCTTCTAAAAGCCCAGATCGGCCAAGAAGATCCACCATACATCCATAATGCTCAATCTTGGGTTCCAAACCATAGAATTGCACCATTCTGTTGAATAATCTTTGACCCTCTGCCAGCATTCCTGCGTGGCTACAAGCTGATAGAAGTGAAACAAATGTGACCTCATTCGGGGTAATCCTCGATTCTAACATGTCAGAGAAAACCTCAAGTGCTTTCTTCCCTTCGCCATGAAATGCGTACCCTGATATCAATGTAGTCCATGAAAACACATCTTTCCTCGGCATCCCATTAAATATCTCTAAGGCCATATTAAGACATCCACTTTTTGAATACATATTCATCAGAGCATTGTTCACAGTAACATTCATACTAAAATTGCATTTGTTAACATAACCATGAATGGATTGACCAAGATCACAAGCACCTATATCAGCACAACCCGACAGCACAGCCACAACAATGATTCCTGTAACACAATTTTTCCCTTCTGCATTCATTTGCTTAAAAAGTTCTAATCCGGTATCGATATCTTCCCTCGAACATAACCAGTTATCAGGGCAGCCCAAGAAATAGAATTTCTCTGCGGCATTTCACCAAATACCCGGCAAGCAGACTCCAAATCACGACACATAATGAACCCATTAAGCAAACTATTCCACGAAGCAATATCTCTTCTTTCCGTCTGCTCAAAAACCATCTGAGCAACTTCAATCTTTCTATTTCTACTATACATATCAATCAAAGCATTACCCACAATCGGTTCAAATCCCAGCCCAAATCTGAAAACCATCCCGTGAACTATTTTCCCTCTTTTCAAATCCCTCTTGCGTCCACAAGCTGACAATGCACCAACAATCGAATAGCTATCAGGTCTTATACCGCTACGAATCAAATTCGAAAATACCCAGAAAGCTTTTCTGGGTTCTTGAAATTTTAAGTAAAGATTCATCAGACATGTCGATGAAACTACATCTGGGTTTCGAATTTGATCGAAGACTCTGTTAGATTCCTGTGGGTTTCTAGTTTGGTGTAGCAGTTGAGTAACTCATATTGAAAAGTTTGATGATTGTGTAGTCCCAGTGTTGCAGATACGGCAAGGATTTGTTTCATCTGTTGAAAGCTTCGACATTTTCGTAATAGAATTAACGGGGACCTGTAATTCATTTCTTCATGTAACGGTTAGTTTTTTTCTCGCGGGAAACAAATGTACTGGTTTCAGACATATAGGAACCAACTTCGTATATGCCCTATTCTTTTTCAATTAATAGTATAACTTTTGAGGGAGACGATTTTAGCCACGTCATCGAATAAGATTATATTATAAATTTAAAATTATTATTTATTAGTAAATTTATTTCAAGAAGTGTATTTCACTTAATATGATATTAGTCAATCTTTAAAGTCAAAAGCCCAGAAAACCCACCTTAAAAAAGAAAAGGAAACATTTTAGTTAGGTTGTGATGATTACATCCCATTTATAAGAAGTGGAAGCTGGCATACAGAGTACTAGTTTTATTCAAGAACTAATGATTAAGTCATTTTATTTATTCAGGTAGATAATACAAGAAATACATAGAACTGCATCATCTCATGCAATGATACTGCATTATTCTATGCTTCTTTTCCTAGCTTTAATTCATTCACAAACTGGATTTAGAAGATAGCTCTCGCGACTCAGCGCCAGACGTCGAACATTGTTATCTTCCCCATATATAGCCAACGTCGCTGTAAAAAGTTACGCAGAATTGCAAACCTCATGACTGTAAATGATCTGATACAAATCACTTTTATCCTTAATCTGATCTTCTGAAACTTAAACCAGTTCTTCAAGACAAGGATATCTGTTGTTCAACCTAAGTCCACCTCCTGATCTACGATGTAGTAGTAATATAACTCTGCTATTGAGAACATTCTCACTGTCGGAATCAACTATCGGCTCAACCACTGGCGGTGGATCAGCAACAATATGTTCCCCGAACAATGTTGATTTTGCAGTGAAGGCAAGGGAAATAAGGAAAGAGATCATTGCCAGTTAGTAGTGAAATGCTCCTCATTTTGTTATTCTTTTGAAGTCTTTTCGATGTGCGGAAATGAATTAAGAAGAGCTTTCTATTTATAGACCTAGAAGTGTGCATTCATGCATGATATTGGTATTATTATCAACTCCAAAATTATCTTAGTTAAGCTAACCAACACAAAACAAATAGAGAATCTATAGCAACAGAAATAAAATTTTTTACCATTCATAGAAACTTTGGAGGTGCGTTATGCAACTCTTATTACATGGTTTATTCATACATATAGCAAAGATTCATACATTTAGGAATCTGCCTGCCTGTAACTTTTATAAGTATTTTAACTTTACTGTTCTCTGAACGTAACTTTGAAAGGTACATGACTCAGAGCCAGACGTCGGACTCCTCCATCGACAAAAATGCCAACATCTCTGCATTGAACTTTGCAGAAAGGACAGACAGTAGGACAGAAAACAAGCTTGTAATCATCTTCAAACTTCTCAATCTTAAACCAGTTGGTTGTTGTCTTGGGACCAGGATTGCCAAGAACTCCCCCGATTGTAACGAACCACTGTTTCAATGTTTGATCAAAGTTGTCAAGCTTCCACACCGTGGATGGAGCACAGGTTGACGCAGCTTCGAACTGGATATTCAGATCAGTGGACATCCGAACAACACCTTTCTTTGGATTCACAGGATGAAATGTCACTGGGAGGCCATTTGCGAATGGATATCGCTCTTGAACAACATCAAGAGGACAGGTTTTGTAGCCGGTGCGGGCAAGAGTAAGGCCGCCACCTCTCCCTCGGACAGCTGGTAAGATGAAATACTTAGTACCAACCCGGATCTGCTTACCGTAGATGTCAAGCACCGGATTGGGCGCCGGTGCTGCATCAATCAAGGCAAAGGTAAGGAAAGAAAGTAGAACTAATGCAGTTTTCATTGTAAGTGTTTCTTGCTTCTTTTGTGCAGAAATGAAGCAGAAGAGCTCAAATTTATAGAGGAAGTGAACGGAATGGATAAGCTAAATTATAACGTTGAAGAGTAAGAATATTTTCATACCCATAGTTTCATTACACTGATCCCAATCAAACCATATACAAAAGTCTGCAAATTCAATAAAGATCATGTATATAGTCTTTGAAGTATTTCTATATTAGTGTATTAATTTAATCAGCAGGTCAACCTGCAGTGATCTGATATTGTAATTTTCGAACTGTAACGCAAAATTTATTACCAAGTCAAATCCCGTTGTCAGCTTCCATACACTGTTTTCCTAATACTGTGATAAAAACAGAGTTGAAAATGTCTTTGTTCAATAGTCTTGACTTTTAGGCCACGTGGAATGATTAGACAAGAGCATGGCAGTAACTAGGGTCTATTAATTTATTCACCGACATTTAATTGCAATGCCTGGTTCACCAACTTTGGCGTTCCCTTTTTTTTTTTTTTTTTTGGGTTTTTAACATTAGGAAAACCAAGGTGAATAATCCCTGGATTTTCAGAACAGCTTGATAAGAAATATTTTAATCAACCAAGAAAGAAAGAAACAAACAGTAAGAATTGGCAGGCAATAAGTACGCAGTTTAGGCTTCAGATTACGAACTAAAAGATATATACGGGAAAGTATATAGGTAGAGATATGGCCGCAGAGATAGTTGTTAACATTTTCTCATCAGACCTTGTGCAACTTCGACGATCACCTCACAGAATCACAACAATGAAATAATAATTAAAAATTTTAAATATTTATAGCTGCTTTTGTCAGACGTCCTACGAGTAGTCTTGCCATTCCAACCTGGTAATCGCAAGTTGTGTATATGCATGAAGCATCAAACATCAGAACACAAAGACTTCCAAAATGATTTCTTTTTATGGGAAGTGCATCAAGGTTTATTCCCTGAATGATATATCAGGTTAGAAGGATTTCTCTTCAGAACAAGTTTAACCAACCTTTTTATAGAACCCGGGCAAGATTTGTCTGAAGTCATGGACGAAGTAAGGTTGATTAAATAATGGATTTTCAAAATGGACTGAGATGAATGAACTATTTGTTGCGTTCATTTTGAATTATGGAGAGGAATGTGAAGAATGGACTATTTCCTACCTTAGATTTCTTGACTTGCGGAAGTATTTTCTGAACCTCATTCACTCTGAAAGATTTTTATAGACCAGTTAGAAGCAGGCTAATTGGCTATCCAACTTTGATTGCTTGTAAATTCCTTCAAGAATTGAGATTATTTCTGTCTAGGCGTTATGCATCTTGTCTTCAGCAATGAATTCATGAATAACACCATTCACCTCACTCCCAGATATCCCGGGTTTTTTCTGTAGTCTACGTTTTCTCATCAACTTCCTTATTTTGAATTCAGTTTTCTGCCTATTTGCAGCAAAATACATTTTCCATACGAGTATATAGACTCCGTCATCATCTGGTTCTAATTCAATTGTAATCCTTCCGGCCACTTCAGCTAAGCTAAGTTTCCATGGAACAAAGAAGCACCGAGTAAAGATCTCCAAATAACAGCATCTGGTTTGACAGGCATTTGTTCAATAGCGTCTTTTGCTTCTTCTAGCCCAGCTCGGCCAAGAAGATCCATCATGCATCCATAATGCTCAATCTTGGGTTCCAAATCATAGAATTGCACCATTCTGTTGAATAATCTTCGACCCTCTGCAAGCATCCCTGCGCGGCTACAAGCTGACAGAAGTGAAACAAACATGACCACATTCGGGGTAATCCTCGATTCTAACATATCAGAGAAAACCTCCAGTGCTTTCTTTCCTTTGCCATGAAACGCGTTCCCTGATATCAATTTAGTCCATGAGAACACGTATGTCCTCGGGATCCCATTAAATATCTTTAAGGCCATATTAAGACATCCACTTTTTGAATACATATTCATCGGAGCATTGTTCACAGTAACATTCATATTTAAAAGTGCATTTGTAACAATAACAATGAACGGATTGACCGAGATCACGAGCCCCGATATATCAGCACAATCTGACAGCAGAGCCACAATAATACTGTTGTAACACAATCTTTCCCCTCTGGTTTGATGAAGAAGGTGATTGGATAGCATCAAGACTCTAGAGGACATTGGCTTGTTTCGACCTATGATTAGCCTTAGTCCACGTCCTGATCCTACGATTTAGTAATATAACTCTGTTATTGAGAACATTCTCACTGTCGGAATCAACCACCGGCTCAACCACTGACGGATAAGCGACAATATGTTCCCGACAATGTTGATTTTGCAGTGAAGGCAAGAAGAATAGGGAAAATATCACTGCCTGTTACTAGAAGTGCTATTCATTTTGTTATTCTTTTGAAGTCGTTCTAATTTTCTGATGTGTTTAAGTGAATTCAGAGAATTTTCTATTTATAGAGCTAGAAGTGTGCATTATGCATGATATTGGTATTATTATCAACTCCAAAAGTTGTATCAGTTAACTAACCAACACAAAACAAGTAGAGAATATAATAGCAACAGAAAGAAAAGTTTTTATCATTCATAGAAACTTTCAGGTGCATTATGCAACTCTTATTACACGGTCTATTCATACATTCAGCAAAGATTCATACATTAAATTATGAATATGTCTGTAACTTTTATAAGTATTTTAACTTCACTGCTTTTTGAACATAACTTTGAACGGTACATCACTCAGAGCCAAACGCCGGACTCCTCCATCCGTAAAAACGCCAACATCTCTGCATTGAACTTTGCAAAAAGGACAGACAGTAGGACAGAAAACAAGCTTATAATCATCTTCAAACTTCTCAATCTTAAACCAGTTGCTTGTTGTTTCGCGACCAGGATTGCCTAGAACTCCCCCGATTGTGATGAACCATTGTTTCAACGTTGGATCAAAGTTGTCAAGTTTCCACACCGTGGATTGAGCACAAGTTGAGGTAGCTTCGAACTGGATATTTAGATCAGTGGACATACGAACAACACCTTTCTTTGGATTTATAGGATGAAATGTCACGGGGAGGCCACTTGCAAATGGAGATCGCTCTTGAACAACATCAAGAGGGCAGGTTTTGTGGCCGGTGATGGCAAGAGTAAGGCCGCCACCTCTCCCTCGGACAGCTGGTAAGATGAAATAACTAGTACCAGCCCGAATCTGCTTACCATAAACGTCAAGCACCGGATCAGGTGCCGGTGCTGCATCAATCAAGTAAAAGGTAAGGAAAGAGAGTAGAACTAGTGCAGTTTTCATTGTTATATACTTCTTGCTTCTTTTGTGCAGAAATGAACCAGACGAGCCCAAATTTATAGAGGAAGTGAACGGAATGCATGATCTAAACTACAACATTGAAGATTACGAACATTTTCATACCCATAGTTTGATTACGCAGATCCTAATCAAACCAGAAGTCTGCAAATTCAAAAAATATAACGCGTATAGTCCTTGAAGTATTTCAGTATTAGTGTATTTTAATCTACAGCCCAACTTTCGGTGATTTAATATTGTGAATTTCAAACTTTAACCCAAATAAAGTCAAATCCCGTTATCTGCTTCTATACACTGATTTCCTAATCCTGTGACAAAAACAGAGTTGAAAATGCCTTTGTTCAATAGGTTCGCCTTTTAGGGCCCCGTGGAAGGATTGACAAGAACATCAGAGTGACTAGGGTCTCTATTAATTTATTCACCGACATTTAATTGCAATGCCTCATTCACCAAATTTGGCGCTCCCTTTTCTTTTTTGGTTTAACATCACGAAAAACCAAGTTGAGTAATCCCTGGATTTTCAGAACAGCTTGGTAAGAAATATTTTAATCATCCAAAAGAGAAACAAATGAACAGTAAGGATTGACAGGCAATACGCACGGAGTTAAGGCCTCAGATTACGATCTAAAAGATACGGGAAAGTAATAGATAGAGATGTGGTCGTATCCGCAGAGCTATCTGTTAACATTATCTTATCAGACCTTGTACATGCTGCCCATTACAATCTGGGTTTCGAATTTGATTGAAGCTTCTGGTAGATTCTTGTGGGTTTCTTAGTTTTTTATTGTGGTAGAGTAATTCGCGGGGAAAACTTTGATGATTGTGTAGTCCCAGTGTTACAGATACGGCATGGATTTTGACGATTATACGGAGAAAAATTACAGCTTCAATGGTGACGATTGAATACTACATTCAAATTAGCATAGGCTAAAATACACATTGTACTCTAACTAGGTTTAAGATGTGTTAGAGCTTTCAATTTTGTGTGAATGTAGTTTATCAAATAAGGTTAGGAATTTAGAAAGGAAAATTCATTTTAACAAACAATTACTGAATACATTATTTGAAGAAAAAATTTAAGTGATATATTAGCTTTGAACTTATTTATATATGATTATTTTAAGATTTTCATTTTAAATATGCTTTTTGAACATAGCTTTGAATGGTACATCACTAAAAGCTAGACGCCGGATTCCTCCCTCAATAAAAATAATGCCAACATCTCTGTATTGAACTTTGCAGAAATTACAGACAGTAGGACAGAAAACAAGCTTGTAATCATCTTTAAACTTCTCAATATTAAATCAATTGTTTGTTGTTTTGGAACCAGAATTGCCTAGAAGTTCCCTGATTGTAATGAACCACTTTTTCAATGTTTCATCAAAGTCGTGAAACTTCCACATTGTTGATTGAGCACAGCAGTTTGATGCAGCTTCAAACTGGATATTCAGATCAGTGAACAGAGGAACAACACCTTTCTTTTTCATAAAATTGAGGATGAATTTTTTTCCCTCTTTCACAAAATTCCCACAATGTAAGAAAATTTATTGAAGATCATATAAAGGACAGAAAAAAAAATGGGAAAAGAAATAGGAGCGTAATTTGTGAAAAGTAAGTTATATAGAAATAAACAATAAAACAAAGAAAGTAATTATATGAATGTATAATTAACAAAAAAATTATTCATATATTAAATAAATCAAATAATATATGTTTAATTAATAGATATATATATATATTATTATTAGCAAAAAAAATTATGACAAACGTTGGTACCAAAGAATTGTTGAATGATACCCATTGTCGAGGATGCATGCACGTATGATAAAAATTAGGTCATGAATTAATGCATATGCCATGCATTTTAATAAATAAATAAAAATAAATAAAACCATATCCACACATGCAGTAAATCGTGGTGAGTTTCATGATGAATCATACAAAATAGGGGTGATCAAGGGATCTAATAGAGTTGTATATAAAAATTTAACAAACTGATTAGATGTAATTGTATATAAACCTATATATAATTATATAAATATAAACTCATTAGACATAATTGTATATAACAATTTAACATTAATAAAAAAAAAAAAAACTTCAATAAGTCAATAATATAAAAGAAAATAAATTGCACAAATTAAACATTAATAAGCACGAATGTAATTATATAAATTGAATAATATGAAGACCATATAATTATAAAAAAAAAATACTCATTAGACTTTAATAATATGAAAGAAATTAAATTGTGCAAATTTACAAATATAATTATATAAATTAAATAATAATATTATACTCATTATTTAATACAAATATTAATAAAACATAAAACATAAAAAAAATTATTTTTAAATTTTTTGTTTGAGAATTTAATGAGAATTAGGAAGTTTAGGATGAAGAAAACTAATTGAATAAGAATTGAAGCGATTTTAATGAAAGAAATTATAATTTCAAGTGAAGAATAATCGATATATCTTTCTATTTTTACTAAAACTACCTAATTTTCATATTTTTTTAAAAGTCAGTGTATCTCACAAAAACCAAAAACTGACGGTTAAGTTATTTTTCTTAAAAAAGTTAGAAAGGTGAAATACAATATTTCATAATATTAAAACCTTGAAACAAGTATGAGCTTTGGATGCAGCCAGTGAAATTACTGTAAAATCCTCCGAGCTTTCGCTCTATAAATTCACTCTCCCAAATCGAATCCAACACAGCAAATAATTACCAGCTTAAAAAGAGAAAAAAAAAGAAAAATGAAGATTTCATCCCTAATAACTCTACTCTGCTTCGTTCTCATTACCTTCGCAACAAAACCTCTGCTTGTACGCTCAGCTCCTCTAATCGACAGCAATGGCAATGAGGTGGAATTCACCCGCGATTACTACGTTAGGTCCGCATTCCGTGGAGTAGGCGGAGGCCTCTACCTCGTCCCCGGCAGAAACGGACCCTGCCCTCTTGATGTCGGGCAAGAATGGTCCGATTTACAAATTGGACTCAAAGTAAGATTCTCACCTGTTGGCAACTCTACTACCGTCGGCGAATCCACCGATCTCAACGTAAGATTCGTGGAAGCAGACACAAGATGCAACGATTCGACAGTGTGGAAAGTTGACAACTACGACGATTCCCGAGGGAAATGGTATATAACAACTGGCGGAGAGGAAGGAAACCCCGGAGCTCAAACGTTGCTCAACTGGTTTAAGTTTGAGGAAAGCGAAGAATTTCCGAGAACGTATAAAATTGTGTATTGTCCATCTGTTTGTGCTTCATGTGTAAAACTCTGCAGTAACATTGGGGTTGATCGTACAAACATCGATCGACGTTTGGTTCTAAAAACTGATGAGAAGCTAGTGATGTTTGATCTGGTGAGATTGGTTCGCGCTACATAGAAATCAATGTACTGTTAGGTTGAACAAGAAGAAGAACAAGAATTCCCTTGTAATTACTATGATAAATAAATAATGAGCAGGGTTTTAACTTTGTGATAATCCTTCCCAGAGAAACATGTAAGAGTTCATAATCCTGGAATAAAGTTTTTAATTTCTACGGCTTTTATATGTTTTTTATTATTTAAGATTTTATGAAGTTATATTATTCAACGGTGTTGCTGCTTTCTTCTTCGATCAAATTCGGACATCACCTGCTATTAATTTCCTTGGTGCATGTTGTAATAACTGTCAAACAATGCGCCAAACTGAAAGTTAAACTCGGTGGAGTGTTACTGTGTAGCCATGTAGACAGTTAACCTCATGTTTGGAAAAAAAAAATTGATCTCTAAGGGCTTGAGAAAGTAGACAGTTATTCTTTTTACGTTTCCTTCGGACTTGTTAGATGGTCATTTGTACCCCTCATAGTTTACAAAATAACAAAGTAAAATATATATCTTTTTAATTATAACCATTTGGTCCGTGTTTTAATACTTTTACGATATATTATGGACTAAATAAAAATTATTTTTTCATTTTATTATTTTAATAAAAACTTTAAAAAATAATATTATTAAAAAAATTATAACAATGGTTAGATCAAGCCCATATATTAAAATATCTCTAACAATTTTTTTTTATTTTCTTAGTAAAAATTCGATTCTAAATTATCAAAAAAATAAAAATATTTTTTTTAACATTTTATTTTTATATATATTAAATCTATTTAAAAAATTATATTAAATTCATTATATTATCTTAATTTTTTTTAAAATATAACTAAAAAATACAAAAAATACATGTTATATTTTTATTTATATATTATAAATAAAAATAATTAAAATTTTCTTCTTTTAATAAATTTTTAGTTAAAATTAAATTATATTATTTAATAAGTATAAAAAATATATTTAATTATTAATTCTGTTAATATATGACACCAAATTTAATTCATGTAATAAATTTACCATTCTCATTTAATTTAAAATTATTATTTTTAAATATTTTATAAATGTTCATAATCCTCTTCTTTTCTTAAAATATTTTAAAAGAAATTTAAATAAAATGAGGTTAAATAAATTACGATATGTCAATTAAATTTAGTGTTATCTCTTATAAAAAATTATGAGAATATCCTGGGTCAATGATAGAAAGGCGTTTAACTACAATATCTCATTCACCAACTTTGGTGTTCCTTTTTCTTTTTTGGTTTAACATTACGAAAACCAAGTTGAATAATCCCTGGATTATCAGAACATCTTGGTAAGAAATATTTTAATCAACCACAAAAGAAACAAATGAACAGTAAGAATTGGCAGGCAACAAGGCCTAGATCATGAACTAAAAGATATATATACTAAAGTAATAGGTAGAGATTTGACTGTGGCTTTCGAGACATTTGTCAACAATATCTCGTTAGATCTCTTGCACATACAGCCGTTACAATCTGGGCTTCGAATTTGATTGAAACTTCTGTTAGATTCTCGTGGGTGTCCTTGTTTGGTGCAGCGGTAGAGTAATTAGCAGGGACAATTTTGATGAGTACTGCCTTAGTCCTAGGGTTACAGTCCCTACAAATACGGCATGGATTTGTTTCTGTCGATGGAAATGGGCTGATAATATCTTATGTAGAGAAGCACAAGAGGAAATGATTGCTATTTTGAGCCGAGCCCATCATTGAAATCCCTTTCTGCTGCCATTAAGTGACAAAGAAGCAGTGCAAAACAGATGCAACAACAAATTACTGCACCCATCAATTGCACATTTCCTGCATGAAGGAAAATCACAGCTTCAATGGTGACGATTATATAATACATTTAGATTAGCATACGCTAAAACACACATTTTAGTCTAGGGTTTCCAAAGCCCTAAAATGTCTCGTATAGAAAGGCAATTTATAACATATCATGTTGAATTAATTGCTCAAGTTTATTTAAATATTACAACAAATAAATAAAATCCTTATCTAAAACTTGATGTGAAGTAATTGCTCAAGTTTATTTCCTCAACTTCAAGAGATTTCATCAGTTGAATAAACTATCATTTACCCTCCAATAAATTAACTTTTAAAATAATAGAATAGATTTTGTCAATATATATATATTAATTGATAAAATTCAAACAAAAGATATATGAAGGTTACAAGAATCTTTCTTAATATTCGACATCATTCTCATTACTGATTGCAATATCTTTCTATAAGGAGAGTACTTAATGTATTTTTATTTTTACCTGACATATCCCTATCTCAAGAGAGGCTGATAATGTTCTTAGATCCCATGCTAACCTTATTTTAAATTTTGGTAACATGTTACATATTTTATATTTAGTGGTTAAATTAAAATTTGTTCATTGATTTTTGTCCCAAGTCTTCAATAAATCCTTTTATTTATTAACGTTATTAAACGAATTGTTTTATTTATTAATTTTATTCTTCCTATTTTTTTGTCCTTCTCTCACACTTCCTTAAAACACAATTAATTCATAGAGTACTCACAAGACAATAAAATTTGTCATAATCAACCATAATGAATACTTTACTTCCTAGTCTTCGATTTTATATATCCTCTACAATAGGGGGTATTTTTTAATTAATATATTTATTTAATCAATGAATGAAATACAATTATTAATTCGATATTTTAAAAATTTCTTGAGAAATAAGCACAAAAGGATATGAATGAATGTTTTGAGAAAATTCGATTGCATTAAAAAGATACATTAAATTATCGGAAGAAAAGATGAAGCGTGAAAGAATATTTGACCGAGTATGAAGTGTCGTCCATCAGAAAACTTAAGAAAATGATAAGCGACAATAGATATCGCTGTTAAAAGTATCAAGAAAAATTTCGTTACATAAATTTCAATTTTGTACGTGTATATTGGATGCCACGCAAGAAATACCTCGGTACATTTTTTATGAAACATAAAACAGTGTCATTTTGATCAATACACTTGAAACAAATTATGAGTCGCTATGCATTTAGAATGTTTACACAAAACAAACAGAGAATACATAGCAACAGAAAGAAAATTGTTTTAACATTCATAGAAATATTCCTGGTGCATTACGCAACTCTAATTATGTGGTTTTATTTATATATACGTTCAGCAATCTATAACTTTCTATACGTATTTTAACTTCAGATCTGCTTTTTGAACTTAACTATGAACGGTTCATCACTCAGAGCCAGACGTCGGACTCCTCCATCGATAAAAATGCCAAGATATCTGCATGGAACTTTGCCGAAATGACAGACAGTAGGACAAAAAACAAGCTTGTAATAATGGTCTTCAGCCTTTAAAATCTTAAACCAATTGCTTGTTGTTTTGGGACCAGGATTGCCTAGAACTCCCCCGGTTGTAACGAACCACTGTTTCAATGTTTCATCAAAGTTGTCAAGTTTCCACACTTTGGATTGATTACAGATTGTTGGAACTGAAAACTGGAGATTCAGATCAGCGGCCACACGAACCACACCTTTCTTCATGTTCACAGGATGAAGTGTCAATGGGAGGCCATTGTCTGTTTCGAGTTGCGCTTGTACAGCATCAACAGCACAGGTTTTGTTCCCGGTGATGCCAAGAGTAAGCCCGCCACTTCTGCCTCGGATAGCTGGTAAGATGAAATAATTAGTACCTGTCAGGATCTTCTCACCGAAGATGTCAAGCACGGGATCAGGTGCTGCATCAATCAAGGCAAAGGTAAGGAAAGAGAGTAGAACTAGAACTACTATTGCAGTTTTCATTGCTATATACTTCTTTCTCTTTTGTGCAGAAATGAATCAGAAAGAGTTCAAACTTATAGAGAAAGTGAATGGAATGCATGACCTAGATTTCAACATTGAAGAGTAATTGTGAGGGGACATGAAAAGCTGGTAAATTGGACTTGACTAACTCAACAGACCATCAATTCAGATAAGTACGCATATTTTTAATACCCATTGTCTGATAATTACACAGATCCTAGTCAAACCATTTATAAAAGTCTGCAAATGCAATAAAGATAATTTATATAGTCTTTGAAGTATTTTGATATTGGTGTATTATTTTAATCTGCAGCCCAACTCGCAGTGATTTAGTATTGTAAATTTCAAACTGAAACCCAAAATCCTGTGATAAAAATAGAGTTGAAAATGCCCTTGGTTTATAATGACAAATGGGGTTGAGGGTAATTCCAGATCAGAAATATTGAGGAATTGGTTTAAGCTTTAGATTCAACGAGGTAATTGAACTAATTGAAAATCAATTGAATTGATTTAGTTAATTGAAATGTGTTAATTGAATTAATTGAATAATTGAATCGAATCAATTGAAACTCAATTGAAATAATTGATTTAGTAATTTGAAATGTGTTAATAGAAATGTGGAGTCAATTGAATTCAATCAACAAAGGAATTGAATCAATTAAAACTCAATTGTGTTGATTAGTTATTGAAATGTCTTAATAGAAATGTGGATTTAATTAAACTTCAATCAACAAAGTAATTGAACCAATTGAAACCCAGTTGAATTAATTTATTTAGTTAATTGAATCAATAACAAACCCAAATGGTGAAACTTGAAATAATGGACTACTTTAAAAACAAAAAAAAAAAAGAAAAAAACAACACCACCCCGCCCTTGAAACCGTTTTGTAAGTTAGCCCATCTTGCAGAGATTTGATATTGTAAATTTCAAATTGAAACCCAAAACTTATTACGAATTTCAAATCCCGTTATATGCTTCTATATTTTAATTCCCTCATGCTGTGATAAAAACAGAGTTTAAAATGCCCTTTAGTTTATTATAAAAAATGGCGTTAAGGGCAATCCTGAAGCGGAAAATTGGTTTAAGATTGAGAAAACGGTGAATTGGGCGAAGAGTCTGTTCGACGTTTGGCTCTGAGGGATGATAAGCAGCTCGGAGTAGGGTTTATCAGAGACCGACGACGTTTTGTGCTGCATCAAGGAAAAATTGATGCAGTAATACTTCTAAATAATGGCCGAGTTCAATTAATAGACTAAATTAAATTTGTAACATGTATGCTTGTGAATTTGTGATCATTCCACTGTAAATTTTATAGTAGAATAATAGGTGGAATGGAATAGTAGAATAATAGGTGGAATGGAATAATAAGATCAGAAGTTTCTACAGAATGTAAACAAGTCAGAGGAGAAAGTACATTGAAATTGTGACTCTGGATGATTTTGAGTTTTGGTTTATGGAATTCTTGCGCTATGGAAAAGCTTTCAGCAAGCTTGAGACGGCCATTTCAATGCCAAACCTGTGTAAATTCGTTTACATATTGAAGAAAATTAGTTGTACCGCAGCTTTTATGTCTATTTTGCGTTAAATTCTGAAGCTGTATTCGAGCTTTCGATTTTTTTAATGTACTTTACCAATTGAGGTTATGATGAATTGGTAAGGAAAATTCATTTTAACAAATAATTAGCGAATAAAGCTTTTAGATTTTCATCTAAAAAATTTATTGTAAGAAAAGGATCCACACATGAATAAAACACACGATCTCCAATTTAAAAAATCTAATTTCTTTTAAGTCTTCAGAAAAAAAATTTATTCCCATGTCAACAGTATTCAATCTCCAATTTTAAAAATCTTGTCAAAAATCTCAGTGTGAATATTTTATTGCGACATCATAAATAAAAAATATCACATCTTGGTATTTGTAAAGCCCCCACATTTGCAATAACTAATAATGCGTTCTGGTTGGTATCTCATATTCTAGTTTAAGTGAGATTCAAACTCTAAAAATTATATCAGTTAAACTCACCAACAACAGCATTTACAATGATTTTCACAAAAGAAAGAGAGAATATATAGCAAACAGAAAAGAAAAATTTTTACCAGTCATAGAAATTTTCCTGGTGCATTATGCAACTCTTATTACATGCTTTATTCATACATTCAGCAAAGATTCACGCATTTACAAGTCTGTCTATAAGTATTTTAACTTCAGGTCTGTTTTCTGAACACAACTTTGAACGGTACATCACTGAGAGCCAAACGTCGGACTCCTCCGTCGATAAAAATGCCAACATCTCTGCATTGAACTTTGCAGAAATGACAGACGGTAGGACAAAAGACAAGCTTATATTCTTCATCAAACTTCTCAATCTCAAACCAGTTGCTTGTTGTTTGGGGACCAGGATTGCCCAGAACTCCCCCAATTGTAACGAACCACTGTTTCAATGTTTCATTAAAGTTGTCAAGCTTCCATACTGTGGATTGAGCACAGGTTGATGCAGCTTCGAACTTGATATTCAAATCAGTGGACACACGAACAACACCTTTCTTTGGATTTACAGGATGAAATGTCAATGGGAGGCCATTTCCTAATTGGTATCGCTCTTGAGCAACATCAAGAGGACAGGTTTTATAGCCAATGCTGGCAAGAGTAAGGCCGCCACCCCTCCCTCGGACAGCTGGTAAGATGAAATAACTAGTACCAGCCCGAATCTGCTTACCATATACGTCAAGCACCGGATCAGGTGCCGGCGCTGCATCAATCAAATAAAAGGTTAGGAAAGAGAGTAGAACTAGAGCAGTTCCCATATATATATATATCTATATATATATATATATATATATCTCTATGTTTCTTGCTTCTTTTGTGCAGAAATGAACCAGAAGAGCTCAAATTTATAGAGGAAGTGAACGGAATCCATGATCTAAATTAGAACATTGAAGATTACGAATATTTTCATACCCATAGTTTGATTACATAGATCCTAATCAAACCATAGGCAGAAATCTGCAAGTTGAATAAAGATAAAATATAAAATCCTTGAAGTATTTTAGTATTAGTGTATTTTAATCTGCAGCCCAACTTTCAGTGATTTAATATTGTAAATTTCGAACTTTAGCCCATAATTTATTATAAAGTCAAATCCCATTTTCTGTTTCTATACACTGATTTCCTAATCCTGTGATAAAAACAGAGTTGAAAGTATCATTGACCAATAGTCTTGCCTTCTAGGCCATAGGGAATGATTGACAAGCAAATTGTTGGAAAAAATATTTCAAAAACTATTATCTAATTTTATGAGTTATTTATTATAAACAATTATTATTATATGGTGGTTATAAGTTTTAAATTACATCATTAATTTTATCATTTACTTTATTTTAATACATGAGTTATAAAGTTTTTATCTTTAATATATATTTATTGCTCAAATTATTTCACTACTATATAAAAAATATTTGTATTCATTTAAATAGTGTGCATAAAAGAAAAGGAGTGTAAAATATATATTATTATAAAATTCTATTTTAATAGTATATTTTAAATAATAGTGACATTTAAGACTTGGTGTTTATCTTCTGGTGATCGTGTTCATTGAAGAGATTGGTTACAAGCATTGAGTTGTATTTTAAAATTAAAGAGAACTATTATTACCTACACGAGGGAAAAACTCTTTGGTTTTAAAATAATACTTATTAGCATGCCTCATTATGTTTAGATCAGAATTTCTTTACTCATTTTTTTCTTTTAATTTGTTATTTATTTATTTTAATTATATTGTTATACTTTAAATTTATAGTTGTGATTGTGATATTCATATGTTTAATAGAAAATTTATAAATATTCCTAACAATCTAAAACCAAAGAGTAATAAAATCTTTAAGGTGCAATTGAAAATTTCTTGGGTGAAAGAGATGGTGGGCCAACAATTTTCGTCTTAATCTTTTCTGTTGTTGAATTTCAAGGATTGCTCTCTGGCAACAACTGTCTTTTGTCTTTCTTAATTAATAAAACCTTTAGATTTTGGGTTTGCACTCATGGTGGATGTTTGTTGCTTTTGCTTTAATAAGCCCAGAAATTTTATAAATATTTTATGCATAATTAAAATGCATATAAGGTACTATTATATTATTACTTTGACTAATAATTATTATTGAAAAGGTTGATGTCACTACAATTTAATGTTTTTTTTTTCCGATTAACGTATAATATTTAAGTTATATGAAAACAGAGTTGTATTTGCATCTTTGATGCAAAATGCTAAATAGTACTAAATCTTGAACATTTCTTTTTTGGTATTCCAAATGATATGTTATCATTATCATTACTTTTTCTGTTCAAAAATTTTGTGCATAGCTATATGTTTATTATATGAATAACTGAATGATATATTAAATTGTATTAATTTTGCATGGTATTTTAATTCACTATTATGCAACTGTTACGTTATTTTTGTGCCTAGCTATATTTAGTTATTATTAATACATTAAAGATAATAACAACATCGTGTCACACACATATTATATTTGGCCTCAATGGATTTTTTTTAGAGCATTATATTTTATGATAGTATTGAGAAATTTATTCAATTACTTGGTTTGAATACTATTTGAAGCTATTTTAGTTTTTAATATTTGTGATAATTATATGCAATGTAATTAATGATTTTTTAATGATTCAAACATGTTTTTTGTAACGGAAATTTCATAAATATTTTATGCATATATAGTTAAATAGCATATTAAGAATTGTCATTATTATTTGGCAAATAATTACTATGAGTTAGCTAATTTATTATACATTTATAAAAGAAATTTATTAAGTCATCAATACAAATATTTATTTATTGAAAAGGTTAATGACTCTACTATAAGTGCTACTTTAATACCTATTTTCCTTTTTCTTATTATATTAAATGTTGCCCAGTAAAAACATTAATTCTCTTTCACATCCAAAATTATTTTTAAAGTATCTTAATTCCAGTCTACCGTATTCATGCTTCATGTATTTAGAAATTCAATGATAATAGGCAACAAAGACGATTATATAATAAGGGAAATGATGCTTTAGATTATGTACTCAAGAACTGCGAAATCAGTATGGCCTACAAACCTATTTATTTTCATAGATCTATAGGTTAGATGCATGTCATTAGCTTATCTATGCCATCTACAATAATAGTAATTATGCATGTTTAAAACAAACAGGGTAGCCATCCTTGAGTGGTAAAAGTTTCGAGCCTATTTTCTAGTTTCGGGTTTCTAGATATAATGTTTTGAGGCTTGAGAGGTTGGTAACTTAATATAAAGTTCATAAAATTTACTTAATAAAATCTAAAATTGTTGTACTATAATAATATGGTTTTATATGATATATGAGTTTACTATTCATGAATTCTAAATTGATACAATATATTATGACAATTACTCCTAGTTTTTAAGGTGTTAGAAATTTGTTTGGAGATTGTTCTGTTTTATATTTATGATGAGATTAGGAAATAAAGATGAGCTTGGAATGAGATGGTTTATACTCTTATTCCTTACTTCTTAGTTCTTGTTCCAAGTTCAGTTATATATTTGTTGTGTCCTCTTTTATCGGCATTGTTCCACATCTATAGCATGTCATTATGCAATGTTTTGCTGCAAATATGTCCTATCGCAGAAATGCTTCTAAAAGGCCATTCTTTGCTGGAAATTTGGAAAATATCTCACTTTACTTTTTCTATAAATATTTAAAAGAAAGATTGTAGTCACATAAATTTTCTCAAATGTAGGGGTCCCTTATAATATTATTAATTTCTTTGGAAATTCTTCTAATATTTACGTAGTAAAAAAAAAAAAGATACATATATATAGTGTTTATTATATTTTTATACATATATTATATTATGTTTCTACTCTAACATCGTTATTTAAGAAATTTATTTATGTTAGGCATAAAAAAGCAGATGAGTTACATGCTGAAGATCATTGCAAGATATAAATTGAAGTTAGTGGAGAGCTCTTTCAACATACAACTTTTGAATGAATAAAATTGATCAATTTAATAAAAGACTTTTGCGAAAAGTCATATATAAATGTCGATGGGGATGTGCATAAATCCATAAGAGAGTCACCTAAAAAAGTAACCCAACCTCTGTGATTGGAGACCCCACGAAAGAGGTTCAATGGGTAGAAACAATCCATACTGCGTGACTTGTTTAGCACTATAATTTTATGAGCATATCCTAGAGGAGATATGCTTTTGCTCATTTCTATGGCATAGTGCAGTAATATGTGATGTTAGCAAGGGTCTTTACCCTGAATGAGTTCAAAGCAAGTTATTGCGAGGTATAGGTCACATATACCTTTGGAGAACTCACCTAATGAGAGTCGTCGTGGGGCCGTGACCATGAGAATTGGGTTATTCTCTAAAAACTCTTACAAGAATTAAGATAGAGCGCATGGCCTTTAATAGCGCTAACCCGCATATTCGAGTCTTTGTCACTATTATGTGTGTTATAGTTGAAGTTTGATTAAAGGATTCGAGTTCAAAACATAGTTCACTCAGATTCCTCAAATGAATACTTTAGCACTAAGTATAGGTTTAAGTTCGAAAGACACCTATACCCATTGCATAATAGAAGATTGCTAATATATATTTTATTATCATTTGATTTATTTTCCTTAATATATATAATTAAGTTCCTATTTTATTTTCAAAGTTTTAAAAACATTTTTGTGGGGGATTGTTGGAAAAAATGTTTCAAAAATTATTATCTAATATTATCAGATATTTATTATAAACAATTATTATTATATGGTGGTTACAAGTTTTAAATTACACCATTAATCTTATTGTTTACTTTATTTTAATACATGAAAATAACGGGGACTACTAAATACTAACTGGAATCTCTATTAATTTAATTGTTAATTCATGAGAATATCTTCAAGGCATTGAATTGAAGGGAAAAGTTTTAGGATTGTGTAGTCCCAACGTTACAGCAACGGCATGGATATGTTTCAGCTAGCTGTTGCAAGCTTCGACATTAGCGTAAAACAACTACCAGCGGTCTGTAGTTCATTGCTTCATAGTAACGGTTACTCTTTCTTTCACGCGGGAAAATAATGCGCTCAGCGAAAAATGTATGCCAACGAACTTCGTTTATTCCTTATTTTCTCTGAGATAATGTTATATGATAATTCTGCTAGGGCAAAGTTTTGCTAAAATTAATGTACTTTTTTCTTTTATCCTCGTAATTATGAGGATAAAAGTTTAATTTCTAAAATTTGGTTTTATTTAATTAATTAATTTTAATAATTTTTGCACAAACACTTGAATTTATTAATGTCTACTTAGACGAAGATTTGCACAATAATTATTATATTAGTTAGTTATTATCACCAATTCTGTAAATCCACTTTATTACTAATATTTATTAATTCAAAAGGACATGGTGACTAATAAATAATATATTTTAAAATATATTAATAATTATTAGAAGTTATGAGTCCAATATATCAAAATATTTAGCTCTAATAATTATCAATTATTTGCTGAATGAGTTTGTGTAACCACATGCATTCATCAGTCTTAAAATTGGTCCCCCCAAAAAAATAAAAGTTAAAAACAAACATTTATTATATAATTTTAAACTTCAATAAAATAAAACTATCGTACGTCCATGGCTTCTCTATAAATTGCAAGCTCTTCTGCATTGTTTTCCAAGCATCAAAACCGTCCTTCAAAAACAAAAATTAACAATGAAGACTTCACTACTGCCACTCTCTTTCCTTCTTCTTGTCTTCACCGCCGCAAAGGATCCTCCGCCGCTTCCGAACCCGTGCTCGACATCCACGGCGAGCCCCTCCGCGCTGGTACAAGCTACTATATCGTCTCCGCTCTCACCGGAGCAGGAGGCGGTGGGCTTAACCTTGGCAGCGGCCGAAACAAAACCTGCCCACTTGACGTTATCCAAGAACCTTCTGATTTACGACGTGGCGTCCCCCTAACTTTTTCACCCGCTAACGGTGACCATAATACAATTTATCTATCGGAAGACTTAAACATCCAATTCACCGTTGTGCCGCTCTCCTGTAACCAGCCGACAGTGTGGAAAGTCGACAACTACGATGAATCAACCGGACAATGGTTTATAACTACAAATGGGGTTAAAGGCAATCCCGGAGCGAAAACGTTGAGAAACTGGTTTAAGATTGAGAAGACGGTGAATTGGGTGAAGGGTTCGTACAAGATTGTTCACTGTCCATCTGTGTGTGAGTCTTGCGTGAGTTTGTGCAGCGACGTTGGGAGGTATTTCGAAGAGGATGGGTCCGCTGGACGTTTGGCTTTGAGGGATGATTTTCAGTTCGGCGTAGTGTTTATCAAGGCCGACGAATATTTGAGCCGCATCAAGGAAAATTTGATGCAGTACTACTTCTAAATGATGGCCCGAGTTCGATCAATTAATAGAATAAATTAAATTTGCAGGATGTATGCTTGTGAATTTGTGATCAGTCCACCGTAAACTTGTAGCGGAATAATAAGTGGAATGAATTAATGTTGTTTTCGAGCTCGGTATGAAATTTGAAACTTAAATAAAATTGACTCTTAATCAATCTACGTGTTTATTGAGTTGAATATATATATTTTTTTCATTGTTCTTAAGAAGATATGTATCACTTTATTAGCTTCATTTTGAAGCTTGTGAAATATACGATCGACTTACTATATTAAGTTATCAAGTGTTCATATTTAAGATTAAATTTGTATAAAATATGGATTCAAAATAGATAGTAGCGTTAAAATTTTAACATGGACTATTTTGATACAAAGATTAACAGTGTTCATCATCCGTTGCATGTAAATTAGATTTTACTGGTATTGATTGATCTTCAATTTAATTAGAAAAATTGCATTGTGTTTTCCAATTAAGATCGTATATTGATTTAAACTTAACTAACTATGACACTTGTAGAGTTTTCAAAAAGAAAAGAAAAATACTATGACACTTCTATATTTTTTATTAATATAAAATTAATAGTTATTTTTTATTATATTCTTATTTATTAACTATAACCAATAGTATGCTTGTATTTACTCAAGTAAAAGTTGGCATTGGTACAGAATTCTAGTCCATCTTTTAATTAATCAAGTGAGACTCTTTTTGGTCATAAAAACCTTAATTTCTAACCAGCTTCCATCCATGAAAACAACATTCTTCATCGCTGATCAATTGCTTCTATTTCCATGGCAAAATGTATTTCTTTTATGTGTTCTGGATCTATCTATCGACGGTTCAGCTCTTTAATTTTCTTGATCCAGGTGTTTGAAAATTGAGTTTTTATGATTTTTAAGTACTGAGATTAAATTATTAGATGTCAATTATTAAAAAATTACTCAAATTAATGTTATATACGCTATATACCGTATAAACGAACGTATATCAAGATAAAGGAATATAATGTACAAAGAAATAATGCGTACATAGAAGTCCCTCCCATCCAAAAGTTTCTCATAAGAAATGGAGATATTAATAGACAATGAGATCATTACAACGAGAAAAACATGATAAAATGCTCTTGAAGTCTAGACCACATAGCCTGTTGATGCCTTATCTTTAACTCAGAGTTGTGTCTTCATAACTTTTATGTGCTTGGTAATACGAGGGGAAAAGAAAACAAATATATATTAACCAATATCTGAGATTTTATCTTGGCGTTTCCACAATAGCAGACAATAAAATTAATAAGCTTTGAATTGATTGACTACCGATGACAATGAACTGTCGCCATGCCAATTATGAATAACGTGATTGATTATATATATATATATATATATATTGGACCACATGCATATATAGTTTTTTGCTACGTGTACGTGGGACATATTAATTTATAAATCTTTTATTTTTTTTATGTGACTTTGAAATGCCGTTATTAATACAATAACGTATTTTAATAAGTTGCTTATAATCAGCATAACACTGTAGTATCTACTAGATATACTTACTAAACATCCAACTGGATAGGTTTAGTTGCATCTTTGCACTGCTTATTTAATTTGGTTTTATTTACTAATTAACTTGAACTTCAAGTATATTTTAAAGAATAAGACTCGTTATGACTTCCTAATTTATTTATCTTTTCTACTTTTTTCTTTAATAAATTCTCTCTTGTTCACCCAAAAAGAACTATTAAGTGTGCAAACAAGATATTGATGATGTCGGATTTTATTAAAAACACTTTGAATAAATCTACTAAAATTTACTTTACAACCTTGAGTTATGTATTCTGTTTGCTTGAACATTAGAGTGTAGAATTTTGATGAATGTTGCTTTTTTATAAATTTAAATACATGATTCAAAATATATACATATTCAAATTAGATATATAAACTTTGTAATTTTTAAAAGATTATATAAGTTTTATTTAAAAAAAATAAACTTTTACAAAACTATGCTGAAAACTCAAAGCTATTGAAATCTCGATTATAGAGCATATGAAATTAGTGTAGAAATTATATATATACTGAATTAATGAGCGTCGTCAAAGTACAAAATTTTATATATAAATTTAAATATATTAGTTTAATGTTATGGATGAAATCATTGATTGGTATTTAAATAATTATACATACGTTAAAATATCGAAAGAAACAAACAAAGAACACGCGAAGTAGTAATCCATAGAAGTCACATGCATGCATGCAAAACTATATATTCTCTCAACAACAAACATGTGATTAAATCTACACCGTAGATGCCTTATCCTTAGTTAGATGATGAGAGATATGGTGCTTTAACTTTAGTATTGAATTTATATGCAGAGAAAAGAAAACACAATCAATGTATTGTCACCATGCCATTGATGAATAAAGTTATCAATCTCATTGATTGTGTATTGGACCACCTTGTTTGCGCTAGCTACTTGTCCGTTTGCATATCTTTTTCATTTTTTTGAACATAAGTTGAGCTCTCTATATTGACATAAAAATCATTTTGTAACAAAACATATTTGATATTAAAATACTGTGACTTTAAAATTAAGAGATGAAAACTCGAGTTAAATATATTTAGCATGAAAGGTAAGTAGATTTCATAAATAATATAATTCAACACTTTTTCTAATTTTACTCTCAGAGCCAAATGAAAATATATCAACAATAACAAATATAACCTTAATTAGATTAAATATGTCGATATAAATTTAAGAGTATGTATATTTGATGCATTGATTCGATCATTTACTGTAGACTGAAGTAAGAAATTGAGGATGATTTTTTTTCTTTTTTATAAAATTCCCACCAAGCAAGAAATTTTATTAAAGAAATATAGAGCACAGCAAAAAAAAAAAAGAAAAAGAAATACCAGCGTAATTTGTGAAAAGTAAGTTAGAAATAAACAACGAAATAAAGAAACTAACTATGTGAGTGTATAATTAACAAAAAATAAAATAAAACGTATATTAAACAAATCAAATAATATATGTTTAGCTAATAATATAATTCTGACTCAATATTATTAACAAAAATAATTATGGCAAACTTGGTACCAAAGAATTATTGAATGATACCCATTGTCGAGGATGCCATGTATGATAAAAATTAGGTCATGAATTAATGCATTTGTCCATGCATTTAAATAAATAAACAAATAAATAATAAAACCATGTCCTTGGTAAATCATGGCGACATTGTGGACAAATCATGCAAAATGGACAAAAAATAAATTGAAAAATAATATTAAAACCTTGAAAGAAACAAGCCTGAGTTTTGCATGCTGCTAGTGAAATTACCATAAAGTTCCCAGTGCTTTAACTCCATAAATTCAAACCCTCCCAAATCGAATCCAACACAACAAATAATTACCAGCGTAGAAACAGAAAAAAGAACGAAATGAAGATTTCATCGCTAATAACTCTACTCTCCTTCCTTCTCAGTGCCTTCGCCACAAAACCTCTGCTTGTACGCTCAGCTTATCATGAGCCTCTAATTGACACCGATGGCAACAGGGTGGAATCCACCCTCGATTCTACGTCGTGTCTGCAAGAAGAGGAGGAGGCAGTGGTGGCCTCAGCCTCTTTGCCGGCAGAAATGGACTCTGCCCTCTTGATGTCAGGCAAGAATGGTCCGATTTACAAAGGGGAGTCAGAATAAGATTCTCACCAGTTAACAACGATACTATCGTCCGCGGATCCACCGATCTCAACGTAAGATTCGCGACGGAGACGAGATGTAGCGACTCAACAGTGTGGAAGGTTGACAACTACGACGATTCCAGAGGGAAATGGTTCATAACAACTGGCGGAGAGGAAGGAAACCCCGGAGCTCAAACTTTGCTCAACTGGTTTAAGCTTGAGAAAACCGGAACAATTCCAGGAACGTACAAAATTGTTCATTGCCCATCTGTTTGTGGTTCTTCAATTGTAAAACTCTGCAACAACGTCGGGGTTGATTATGAGGACAGCGCTCGACGTCTGGTTTTGACTACTGATGATGAGGAGCCAGTGTTTGCTGTGAGGTTGATTCAAGCTAGAGAGAGATCAATGTACTGTTAGTTTGAACAAGAAGACGAAGAAGAATTCCCCAGTAATTGTAGCGGGATAGATAAATAACGGCAGGGTTTTAGCTCTGTGATAATCCTTTATGGGGAATCTTAATTTGTAAGAGTTCATAATGTTTGAATAAAGTTTTTAATTTCCACCGTTTTTTAATGTTTGCTCTGTTTTAAGATTTTATGAAGTTATATTGTTAAACGGTGGTGCTGCTTTCTTCTCCAATCAAATTCGGACGTTACATGCAAGCAATTTTCTTAGTGTTGCAATAATCAAATTCTTACATTTTACTGTTATCCGATAAAAGGTATGAGAGCGTCCCGCATATTATAGATCACTTGAATTACATTAAAAGAACAAATTATGTAGAAGTATATGATGACCAACTTAACAAGTGTGTGATCTTGATAAATGTCTGCTAATATTTCTCTTGCAGGAGAAAGTCTTTAACAATAAAAATTCTTCGACATACTTTTGTGCTAAGGAACTTCTACGTGCTCTTGTAATTAGCAATTAATTTCAAAGAGAATACATTTTAAAGTGACAAGATTTTTTTAAATAAACATACGAGTGATGTGATATATCTTTATATAGTAACACTCATTCTATTGATTTGATGAAAATATTGACAAATAGAATTATGAGAAGTTAAATATAAGAAAAAATTGCGGTCTTAATTAACTTAACTTATTTCAAAGCTGAATAGAAGTATAAATATATAATAGTCTCAAAAACTAAATATATATCTTTATCTTAATATTAGTGAGTAATTAATAAACGGATAAAAAAAAGAAGAAGAAGAAGAAGATCACATAAGGATATGACTGAATCAGAGTGGATCCCACCACAAGTTCTAGGTAAACATGATTGATGTGAAAAAGACAAGAAAATGAAAACAACTGGACCCTTAATAACTAAATATAATATTCGTAGGACTCGTGAAGACTATGTTAAAAACTTACATTTCAATGGGCGACATAAAATGGTCCTAAAGAAATTTAAAAAAAAAAAAAAAACGTTTTCAGTTTTAAGAAAAAAAATTAAAAAGAGAGATGGAGAGAATCCTCTAGATTAATAATTAGGAAAGTTCAAAAATGTACACTTGAAAAACAAGGAACTTTTTTAGTCATTTCTAAAAATGAAACTAAATCTTTTCCCTATTTTTTTAATTTTAGAAAATAATTAATTAAAAAAACTGCTATTTCGAAAATATTATCTTACTTTTAAAATATAAATTTTAGATGAAATACACCTCAAAAAAAAAAAATGATGTGCTCGTAAATGTAAATTAATTATCTTGATGTTAATTATAATAAATAAAGCCAATCCACGATTCTCATTTATTAGACCATCTGGTCTATGCCATGATACACATATGACTTGAAAGTCTTTAAAAAAAGCAATCAATCAACTCAAAACTAGAAATGTCAAAACTAATTAATTTAAGTAATGAAATTTGTCGGTATCATGTACAAAGTTTTGATATCTTAAAAGTAAATTCTTCAGTAAATTTTTCTCTAATGCATGAATTAATGTTGTTCAATTTATTATATTCTCCTACACGTATTAATTGGGTCACTTAAATTATATCCTATTTCTTATTAATGAATTAATACACAAATAAATATAAGATTGTCACCTTATTTTGGCTTCAAATATATCAAAATTGAACATGAATCCACATCAAAATTACGTCATCAATATGCCCACATTTTTCTACTTAATAACAGTTCAAAAAGCATTTAACAATATATAATTAAAATTAACAACTTTTATTAAAACCACCCAAAGGATAACAGGCTATTATTATTATTATTATATTTTTCGTTTAATCATAAAGATTAAACAATAGCTAGCCTGCTCGATTAATTATTATTCAGAATCGTAAGTAAAAGCTAGTGCTTTATTTAATTACGCATAATCTGATCTCTCTTTTGCAAGGAACAACACCACAGCCAAAGCTGGCTCTCCGTCGGGAACCAGAACCAAACGCCGAGCTCCATCCACATACGAAACCCCCACATTGCTGCAGAGCTTCACGCAAGATTCACAAACAGATGGGCAGTGTACAATTTTGTATATGCCTGCATTTGATCCAATTCTCTCAAGCTTAAACCAGTTTTGCAGCGTATGTGCTCCAGGATTTCCTTCCTCTCCACCTATAGTTATAAACCATTTTCCCCTGGAATCGTCATAGTTGTCCACTTTCCACACCGGTTGCTCGTTGCACCTGGTGATTAGGGTTACGAATTTGATGTTCAGGTCTGTGGATTCTCTGACGACGGTGGAATTATCAAACGGGGAAAAGTTTATTCTGATTCCACGTTCCCTGTCGGAGCTTTCTTGGACGACATCGAGGGGGCAGAGGCTGTTTCTTCCGCTGTGGAGTCTGAGGCCGCCGCCTCCGGCTCCCCAGATGGCTGAGACGACGTAGTAGTAAAGGGTGGATTCGACCTTGTTGCCATCGGCGTCAAACAAAGGTTCATGAGAAGCAGAGCGAGCTCCCAACAGCGAATTTGAGAAGAAGAGAAGGAAAAGGAAGGAAAGTGTTGCTAATTGTGAAGGCTTCATTTTTTCTTTTTTGGGTTATTTTGAAGGTTTTTAGATGTTTTGAATTTGGTGAAGAAGAGTCTGAATTTATAGAGAGATATATGGAGCACAGAGGATATAAGATCAGCTACTTGCAAAATTAATGTAGACACATGTTTAAAAATATAAAATATATTATTGTTTTCGTACTCTATAAAAATAAAAAAAAAAAAAAATATAAAAACACATGATAATGATAAAATTATTATAAACAACTTATTTTCGTGATTTCTCAAAACTATAATGCAATAATGCAAATTGTATTTCACATATCTATATATCAATTATGTTATATTAAATATACATTTATATATATAAAATTTAATTTTAACTATTAAAATTAATATTGCGTACTTTTAATGGTATACAAAATAGTGTAAAAAAATTATATAAAGTTAATGAGTTATTAATTATTATTTATTTATATATAATTTACTCCAATATTATTCATTATTATTGCATGTGTCAAAAATATTAGTGGGCCACCATATGACAATGAGTTTGTGATACTTATAGGCTCGACAATTGTTGATACCTATGCAATATATATGTAAACTTTTTCATTTGATATCAATAAAATATAATAGAATTGAATTAGATTAAATTTAAAAAATTCTCTCCTAAATATAAATTAGAAATAAAAATTATAAGTATTTGCATCATTTTTCAATTTTAATTACCATTAAAACCTGGGTAACTCCTCTTTTCTAAGTGGGTGCACTCCACCTAAGTTAAATTTTTTCATAAAAATAAATTAAAAGTAAAAATAATAGGTTATTTCTGTAATTATCATTAAATCATTTAAACTCTCAATGAATAAATTAATTCTGAAATATGTCAGTAATATGAATATAAAAGAAAAATAATATGTAATAACACAGTACTAAACTTTCTTACTCCTTTAATAAATACGTTTCTTTGCTTTAACATATAAAAAGGAAAAAAAAAGAAACAATCTGTGGTGGAGAGTGGGTATAAGTTAAATTTTCAAGACTTGCTTGTCAATATATATTTAAATTATTTTGGGCTAGAATAGTTGAGAGTGATTGATAATGACTTGTTCAATGAATTATTTCTTCGTAGATACCTAATATTTTGAAGTTTTATCTTTTGTTTGTATGTATATAAACATGATGTTTTCACATATTGAGAGTGATCGATGTTTTTGTAAGACCCACACGTACTGAAGAAAAATTTTAAATCTATTTTGTAATTGTATGTGCAAAATGTCAAGGTAGTTAAATCAAAAGATCATGTTTTATTTGTTGTGTGGATATCAAGGGTTAGCTCTTTTTCCACGTGTTCCAAAAAAAATTTATCAATCAAAAGAAAATTGTATTGTTCATTGACTAATTGTAATATATTGTTTTAGGAGTTTTATTACAAAGAAATTAAATAGGAGATTTAAAGAAAAAAAATTGTATCATGATTTTAGTGATACATTTTTATATATAAAAAATTCAATTGACTATAACAAATTTAATATTTTATTTTTATTATATCTATTTTCGTTAATTCTTTTGATTTTAAGATATATATATATATATTTATAAATTACATCCACCGGTCTCTTTCTCCTCCTTGGAGAATGCAGAATAGGTGGTTTAACTGCAATTTATTGATCTCGAAAATGAATTTTCGTTGTACTCGTGCTCTTAGGGAAATAATTATTATGGCTGATGCTTTGGCTAATCTGAGTTGGAGTTGTGCTACTTTGTAGTGGTGTTCTTCTGACACCACTTTCGTTGGTAGTCTTGTAGTTTATGATGCTAATGGTTTCGTAATTATCATTTTTCATAAAGTTTTCTTTCTCTTATCCTCTTATTTGTTTTGTGGTTTTACTAAAGAGTGAGGTCCATTATCTCCCTCTTGAGAGTTTGTGTTCTTCGCTTTATTTTTCTTCAATAAATTGGCCATCTTAATCAAGGTTTTGTTTTAGAAAGGAAAAAAAAAAAGTACACACGGACGAATCATTCTATGTATATTTTTTTGTCCCGGTTATGATACATAATATCCTTACTTTTAATTTATATCACGAGCCTTTTAAGTACATAATCTTATTTATAATTAATATTCTTGTCGATTATATACATCTTTACTTTGTATGTGAGTGATTTCAACGAATATTAATTAATTATCGTTTCTTATTAAGATTTCTTTGTTATCTTTTGGATTTCATAACACGTGTATTAATATTATTGTTCCAAACTTTATTAATTTTAATAATAATTTTGTACATCAATAATGCAGCCTTCATTGTGAATAACGTGTAATAGGTAGGATAAAGCTTTGACACTAGTTAGTTCAACGGTTTTCTATCTTATCTTAAGACCTTTTTAAAGGGTAATTTTATTTTCTTTACTAATATTACATTAAAAATCTATCGAGACTCTTGATCAGGTCACATGTAGCATTACCTGAACTTTTACGTCTAATAGAAATAGTATTTATCTTTACAGAAAAAGAAAAATATAATTATACTCAAATATAGCAAGCTTTACATATTGTAGATAGAGACCCCACGTATAGTGGGAGTCCCACGTGTTATGTGATAAATCAACCTTATTTGAGCAAGGTTTAAAGATGTGCTCTCCCAATTAAAAGGGCAATCTTCTGGACACTGATTTTAGCACCCTTTTATTCTAAAAAAATTTAGAAATTAAATTACTCTTGCTTAATTAATTAGCAAACAAAAAATAATTAATTAATTAATATTAAGACATGCAATGTCATACGAGTGTTGAGGCATGCACATGATACATTGTAATTTATAGAACAAATCTAATCTGTGGTCTGGATTTCAATGGTGAGAGTGATCTGAATCGATAAATATTATTACTTCAAAATTTTGTGCTATGTTTCCTTCGTTCTCTCTTTTGGATTTAATTTCTTATAACATACACGTACATGCAATGGTCCAAAATGTAATTAAATTAATTTTTATTAAATATAAAAAATAATAAATTGACTCCTAAAAACACTAACCCTAAAACACTTGGTTTCCTTTTATTTAATTTTCCTTTTTTTTATTCGTTTTCTTTGAAATGTTCTTCTTTATGGATCAAATTATATAGAACAAAATTCTAACAACCTAACAAACAGTTAGTGTTTTTCTCTACAAATCAAGTTATATGAAACAAATTAAAACAATATAACAAGCAGCTGCACCTCCCAACCCTTATTTCCAACCGTATCTCCCTACCCACTGCCTAATCATACCCTATTTGTTCTTGTTAGAATCACCGCCACAAAATAATGAAGAATTATCTAGATTATTTGAATTCAAAATTCTTCAATCTTAAATAATAAGAGATTGACCAATAGTAATTTTAATAGAAATAATATTAAACGAAGAAAGAAGAAAATAGAAAGATGAGAGAAGAAAATAATTTTAGTCAGTGATTTCATAAGGTGAGGAGATGCGGTTGGAATGGGTAAGAAACAGGGTCTGATTTGGTGGTGAGTGGAGAGATACGGCTGGAAAGGGGGAGTATTGGAACATAGGAAACTTGAAGACAAACACTCCTGCAAAATATGGATACAAAGGTTTTCACTCGAATTAACACTCACTTATATAATTTTTCAATACACACTAAATACATTTCATTATTTCTCTTATTTCATCTTGCTCCCTTCATGCTTACATTTTGCAAATCTCATTTTCTGCATTCCTTTTTGTCTCATGGGTGCACATAATTCATCTCACATAACACTTGAGCACATCCTAAAATAAAACGCCAATAATCCAAACTCTATTTGGCGACAATAACAATGGTTTCCTGTAGCGAAGAGTGTTTTCATTCAGATAAATAGATAGGTCACAGTGGTTGAAAGAGAATAATAATTGGTGGAGATGGTAATTGCGAGTGGAGGAGGATTTGATGACAGCAGTGGTGGTGGTGATAATGAATGGTGCAGGAAGAATTGTAGGTGTAGGAAATTTGTGAGTTGAATAATTTGCGGAAAGAAGAATGTTTTAGAATTGACTTTTTTAGGGATAATTAATTTATTATTTTATATTTATTTTATTATATATTATTTGTTTATAAATTATAAAAAAAAAAAAATATTAATAAATAATTGAATTTAAATAAATAATTGCAAATAAGGTATTGATAATGATAGATTTTACTGAAAACACTTCGAGTAAATCAACTAAAATTTGTTTACAATCTTGAGTTATATGTATTCCGTTTGCTTGAACGTCCGCGTATTGAATTTCAAACAAAATTAAGGTTTCTCTCTCTTATTTAAACCTTGACCATACATAATTCAAAATTACATATTCAATTAATTTTTAAAAGATTAGATAAATTTTGTAACTTTTAAAAGATTAGATGAGTTTTAATTAAAAAAATTTAGATTTTTGTAAAACTATGCTGAAAACTCAGAGCTATTAAAATCTCGATTCTAGAGCATATCAAATTCGTGCGGAAATTAAAATCGACACAAATTTTGATATATATATATATATATATTTGAATTAATGAACCTCGTCAAATTACAAACTTTTATATATAAATATATTGGTTTAACGTTATGGATGAAATCATCGATTGATATTTAACAATTATACGTGATAAAAAATAAAGAGAATAAACAAGGAATATACCAAGTAATAATCCATAGAAGTCACATTCATGCATGCAAAGACTATTCTCTCAACAACAAACACGTGATTAAATTTACACACCGTCAATACCTTATCTTTAGTTAGATGCTGAGGGACATGATGTCTTAACTTTGTTATTGAATTGATATGCGGAGAAAAGAAAACACAATTGATGTCTGAGATCTGAATTGGCGTTTTCAAAAAAAGAAATGAATGGAGGAACGTATATTAAGATAAAGGATTTATTAATGTACGAAGAAATAATACACACAAGTCCCTCGTACCAATTGCAGATATATGAAGAAAAAAAACATGATAAAATGTCTTTGAAATCTAGACCACATAATCTCTTGATGCCTATCCTTAACTTAGATATCTGTCTTCAGTTTTAACTTTATGTGTTTGATAATATATACATAAAGAGGAGAAAAGTAAACACTTGAATATAAATTTAATTTCCACAGTAGCAGACAATCAAATGAAATAAGCTTTTGAGTGATTGACATATATCAATAGCAATGAATTGTCGCCATGCCAATTATGAATAACGTACGTGATACCCATTATTGTCGCAGATGCATAGACATATATATGCATTTAAATAAATAAATAAAACCATGTCCACACAACTCGTAAATCATGGTCAGTATGGGGACATATCATACAACATATATGGACAAAATATAATTGAAAAATGATAATAAAACCTTCATAGCAACAAGCATGAGTTTTGCATGCGGCTAGTGAAATTACCATAAAATCCTCAGTGCTTTAGCTCTCTATAAATTCATTCTTCCAAATCTAATTCGACACACCAAATAATTACCAGCTAAAAAAGAGGAAAAAAAAAAAAAGCAAAATGAAGATTTCATCACTTGTAACTCTACTCTCCCTCCTTCTCATTTCCTGCGCCACAAAACCTCTGCTTGCACAAGATGCTCATCGTGAAGCTGCTCATCATCAGCCTCTAATAGACACCGATGGCAACGAAGTGGAATCCACCCTCGATTACTACGTTGTGTCTGTAATCCGAGGAGCAGGCGGTGGCGGCCTTAGCCTCTTCCCCGGCAGAAATGGACTCTGCCCTCTTGATGTCAGGCAAGAAAAATCCGATTTACAAAGAGGAGTCAGAATAAGATTCTCACCAGTTGACAACTCTACTATCGTCCGCGAATCCACCGATCTCAACGTAAGATTCGTAAAAGAGACGAGATGCAACGAGCCGACAGTGTGGAAAGTTGACAACTACGACGATTCCAGAGGGAAATGGTTTATAACAACTGGCGGAGAGGAAGGAAACCCGGGAGCTCAAACGTTACACAACTGGTTTAAGCTTGAGAGAATCGGATCAAGTCCAGGAACGTATAAAATTGTTCATTGCCCGTCTGTTTGTGGTTCTTGCGTACAACTCTGCAGCAACGTCGGGATTGATTATGAGGGCAGGGGTCGACGTTTGGTTCTGGCTACTAATGAGGAGCGAGTGTTTGCTGTGAAGTTAATTCTCGCTAAAGAGAGATCAATGTATTGTTAGGTTGAACAAGAAGAAGAAGAAGAAGAATTCCCCGGTAATTGCACTATGATAGATAAATAGTGGGCGGGGCTTTAGCTCTGTGATAATCCTTTCCGGGGAAACTTGTAAGAGTTCGTAATGTTTGAATAAAGTTTTAATTTCTAACGTTTTTATATGTTTTTAACGTTTGTATGTGAGTGATTTCAACGAATATTAATTCATTATCGTTTCTTATTAAGATTCCTTTGTTATCCTTTGGATTTCATAACACGTGTATTAATATTATTGTTCCAAATTTTATTAATTTTAATAATAATTTCGTACATCAATAATGCAGTCTTCATTGTGAATAACGTGTAATAGGTAGGATAAAGCTCCAACACTAGTTAGTTCAATGGTTTTCTATTTTATCTTAAGACTTTTCTAAAGGGTAATTTTATTTCCTTTACTAATATTACATTAAAAATTTATTAAAAGTCTTGATCAAGTCACATGTAGCATTACCTTAACTTTTACATCTAATAGAGATAGCATTTACCTTTACAAAAGAAGAAAATATAATTACACTCAAATATAACAAGTTTTACATATCGTAGATAGAGATCCCACGTATAGTGGGAGTCTCACCTTTTATGTGATAAATCAACCTTATTTGAACTAGGTTTAAAGACATGCCCTCCCAATTAGAAGGACAATCTTCTGGTCACTGATTTTAGCACCCTTTTATTCTAAAAGAATTTAGAAATTAAATTATTGTTGCTTAATTAATTAGCAAAAAAATAATTAATTAATTAATATTAAGACATGCAATGTCATAGGAGTGTTGAGGCATGCACATGATACGTTGTAATTCATAGAACAAATCTAATCTGTGGTCTGGATTTCAATGGTGAGAGTGATCTGGATCGATAAATATTATTGCTTCAAAATTTTGTACTATGTTTCCTTCGTTCTCTCTTTTGGATTTAATTTCTTATAACACACACGTACATGCAATGGTCCAAAATGTAAATAAATTAACACACACATGCAACAGTTACTTATTATTACTATTATATTTAGATGCATCCGTGTCAATTGTAGACTTCTAGCGAGTAGTACTAATTAGTAACCTTACATCGTTCGTTCAAGTCATCATATCAAAAAGCTAGGAGATATTTTCATGTGGCATTACCTCTTAGGCCAAATGGTCCCAATAAAATCAACCACCCAAGCTTAGCTTAGTGGTTGGTTGGGAGAGGGTGTGCTCCAGTCCTACTTCCCCTACTGTATGTTGGGTTCTTGCTGCGAATTGTAAGGTTTATTTCGCACTTTTGTGTACAAAGATCTTTGACTGAATTACAATAGCATGTATTTAAACTCTAAGAAGAACTTTAATTTGTAATATTAACAAATAGATAATTGTATAAAAAGATTGAATAAAATCAGAATCACTTTATTTATTATAATTCACATGTATCAAAAACAATTAATTAATTATTGAAATGTGTGTTATTTTCATTGCCAGCTTTAATTAATTTAATTCATGTGCAAAATCCAAAAAAGTCAGATTATTGATTTGATGAATGACGTTTTATCGGATAAGACATGGACCAATGGACCAATTCTGTATGGTTTGATCAGGAGGTTTTTATTATTACTATTATATATTATTTGAAATTGAATTTTTGAGTATTAAAAATTTAATTTCAAATTTACAGCCAACAGAGTTTGATGATATACATGGTGAGTTAAAAATGTGACTTAACCTTGGCAGCAGCCGAAACAAAAACTGCCCACTTGATGTAATCCAAGAACGTTCTGATTTACAACGTGGCCTCCCCGTAACCTTTTCACCCACTAACGGTGACCGAAATTCTATTTATCTATCGGAAGTAAACATCCAATTCACCGTGTTGTCGCTCTCCTGTAACCAGCGAACAGTGTGGAAGGTCGACAACTACGATGAATTAGCCGGACATAACGACAAATGGCGTTAAAGGCAATCCCGGAGCAAAAACGTTGAGAAACTGGTTTAAGATTGAGAAGACGGTGAATTGGGTTAAGGGTTCGTACAAGATTGTTTGCTGTCCATCTGTATGTGAGTCTTAATTTGCAGCATGCATGTATGCTTGTGAATTTGTGATCAGTCCACTGTAAATTTGTAGCAGAATAATAAGTGGAATGGATTAATGTTGTTTTTTTTTTTTGCTGGTTCAGAAATTTGAAATTCGAATAAAATTGACTCTTAATTAATCTACGTGTTTATTGAGTTGAATATATATATTTTTTCATTGTTATAAGAAGATGTATATCACTTTATTAGGTGCATTTTGAAGCTTGTGAAATATATGATCAACTTATTGTATTAAGTTTTCAAGTGTTCATATTTAAGATTAAATTTGTATACAACATATATGGATTGAAAATAGCTAGTAGTGTTAAAATTTTAACATGGACCATTTTGATGCAAATATTAACAGTATTTATCATTTGTTGCATGTAAATATGATTTTATTGCCATTGATTGATCTTCGATTTTATTAGAAAAATAACATTGCTTTTTCCAATTGAGATCCATTGATTTAAATTTAAATAATTTTAAGGTTTGTATATTTTATTAATATAAAATTTTTTTTAAAAAAAAATTTGAATAAGAATAAAAAATTTTACCTGCCAAATATTCAATAATTATCTTTCAAAATTAATAATTATTTTTTTGTTATATTCTTATTTATTAACTATCAATAACATATTTGGATTTACTCAAATAAAATTTGAGATTAGTACAGAATTCTAGTCCATCTTATAATCAAGTGAGACTATTTTGGAGTCAAAAAAACCTTAATTTTTAACCAGCTCCCATCCATGACAACTTCATTCTCTATGGCTGAATTGCTTCTATTTCCAAACCAAAATTTATTTCTTTTAGTCTTCTGGATTTATCTATCGAGATTTTAGCTCTTTCGCTTGATTCTAAGTGTTTGAAAATTGAGTTTTTATGATTTTTAAGTACTGAGATTGAATTATTTGACGGCAATTATTAAAAAAATTACCCAAAGTGATGTTATATAATATATACCGGATGAAACATTATACGTACGTATATTAAGATAAAGAATTAATGTATAAAGAAATAATGCATATATAGAAATCCCTCCCGTCCAAAATTCTCTCCTACAAAACGAAGATATATGATAGAAAATGAGATCATCGCAACAAGAAAAACATGATAAAATGCTCTTGAAATCTAGACCACATAATCTGTTGATTCCTTATCCTTAACTCAGATTTCTGTCTTCAGTCTTAATTTTATGTGCTTGAAAACACGAGGATAAAGGAAAACACATATATATTGATCAATATCTGAGATTTTATCTTGGTGTTTCCACAGTAGCAGACAATAAAATTAAAAAGCTTTGAACTAATTGATTGACATATCGGTAGCAATGAATTGTCGTCATGTCAATTATGAATAATGAACGTGATTCTTCTCATTGATTATACATTGGATCACATGTATATATAGTTTGTGCTATGTGTACGTGGGCTATATATCTTTTATTTTTGACATAACTTTAAAATAACGTTATTAATACAAGAACGTATTTTTAATACGTTCCTAATCAGCATAACACATAAGTATCTACTAGATATATGAACTAAACATCCAATAGATTTAGTTGCACATTTGCACTGCTTATTTAGTTTCGATTTATTTATTAATTTACTTCAAGTATATTATAAAGAGTAAGACTCCTTATGGCTCCATAATCTATTTATCTTTTCTACTTTTTTTTTTTTTTTTAAATAAATTCTCTCATTTTATTTAGGTTCACCCAAGAAGAAAAACTATTAAATATGTAAATATATGTCTTAATTAACTTAACTTATTTCAAATTTGAGTAGAAGTATAAATGTATAATAGTCTCACAAACTAAATATGTCTTAATCTTACTAAGTAATTACAACAAGAGAGAAAATAAATTAAAAAAAATGAAAAGAAGAAGAAACCATAAGAATATGAATGAATCAGAGTCGATCCCACCACAAGCAATAGGTAAACATAATTGATGGGAAAAGAAAAAAAAAAAAAAAGTGAAAACAACAAGACGCTAACTAATAAATGAATCTTCATCAGGACCCGTGAAGAATAGGTTAAATTTCTGACAGATGTTCAGCTTTACACTTCAATGGATGACATAAAATGGTTCTAAAAGAAATTTGAAAACAAAAAGAAAAAAGTTTTTAGTTTTTCTTTTAAAAAAAGAATTAAGAGGAGAGAGAATTCTTTAGAGTAATAATGTCGAAAGTTGAAAAATTAAACCTAGAAAAATAAGGAACTTTTTAAGTCATCTCTAAAAATAAAAGTAAATCTTTTCTCCATTTTTGTAATTTAATTTAGAAAATTTAATTAAAAAAATTCTGCTGAACTCGTTTTTTAATTTTGGAAAAATTATTTTATTTTTAAAATATAATTTTTAGGTGAAATATGCCTTGATTGAAGAAAAAATGCTTGGCTCGTAAATATATATAAATTAATGGATTGTCTTGATGTTAATTAAATAAATAAACCCAATCCATAATTCTTATTTATTGGATCATTGGTCTACGCCACGATGCGTAAATGACTTGGAAATTTCAAAAATAAAAAACACAATCAGTCAACTCATAATCAGAAATGTGAATACTAATTAATTGAAGTAAGAAAACTTATTGAATATCATATATGAAATTTTGATATCAAGTTTTGTTTATATTGAAAATAAAGGGAGAATGTCCGATACCAATTGTTGTTTGGCCTAATATCCCATTAATTTGTCAAACATCTTAATATAAAAACTGTTACATTTTTAAAAAAATTAAATAATTTAACATGATTCTGATACATGTACACGTTGGATAACTTATAGTGGAGCTGACTACGACCGTTGACCACTAACAACATTTGATCACTGTAGACATCTATTGTTTAGAGAACTTTAGATATCATTAAAATTCTTGTTTAATTTTCTAGGCAATGATGCCATCATTATAGTCATTTGAACAACCGTTTGCTCTAAATTTAAAGTTGAAGTTTTGAAAACTAAAAATTTAACCTCAAATCTAAGATAAATGGTTGTTTAAAAACGACAATGATGATGGTATTATTTTGTATAGTTTTCAATAAAGATTTGAATAGTATCCATGGTGATTCAAATAGATAACACTATATTCACTTGCTTTTATTTATTGATATTTATTTTATAAATTCTATTATATATATATATATATATCTATTGGAAGAATGTCTAATACTTCTTTCTTATTTGGCCTAATACCCCATCATCCCCCTGACGTTATCTTTGTTAGTTAAAATCGTTAATTTGTGTACGCAATTACTAATTTACTCTTTTAATTGGTCAGAAATTTCTACTTTTGGATGAGTAGAAACAAAATTACTTCAATATCCTTCAATAAATAAATAAAAAATTACTTTACTTTAATACCCTTAAATATTTTATGAAAAAAATATGTATTAAATAAATTTTTAAAGATAAATTTGTCTTTTAATAACATAATAATTAAAAATAAATAAAACATTTAATTAAAATATAAAAATTTAATTTTTATTAAATATAAAAAATAATAAATTGACTCCTAAAATCACTAACCCTAAAACACTTGGTTTTCTTTTATTTATTTTTCCTTTTTCCTATTTGTTTTCTTTGAAGTGTTCTTCTCTATGGATCAAATTATATGGAACAAGATTCCAACAACTTAACAAATAGTTAGAGTGTTCTTCTTTATAGATCAAATTATATGAAACAAATTCCAACAATGTAATAAGCAACCGCACCTCCTAACCCCCGTTTCCAGCCGTATCTCTCTACCTACTGCCAAATCATACCCTATTTGTTCCTGTTAGAATCACCACCAACAAAATAATCCAAAATTATTTGGATTATTTGAATTCAAAATTCTTCAATCTTAATTAATAAGAGATTGACTAGTAGCAAGTTGAATAGAAATAATATTAGATGAAGAAAGAAGAAAATATAAAAGATGAGAGAAGAAAATAATTTTAGTGAGTGATTTCATAGGGTGAGGAGACGCGGTTGAAAAGGGTAAGAAACAGGGTCTGATTTGGCGGTAAGTAGGGAGATACGGCTGGAAAGGGGGAGTATTGGAATACAGAAAACTTGAAGACAATCACTTGTACAAAATATGGATACAAATGTTTCCACTCAAATTAACACTCACTTATACAATTTTTCAATACACACTAAATACATGTCATTATTTCTCTTATTTCATCTTCCTCCCTTCACGCTCACATTTTGCAAATCTCATTTTCTGCATTCCTTTTCGTCTCACGGGTGCACACAATTCATCTCACATAACACTTGAGCACATCCTGAAATAAAACACTAATAATCCAAACTCCATTTGATGACAACAAAGATGGTTTTCATTTAGATGAATCGATAGGTCACAGTGGTTGAAAGAGAATGATAATTGGTAATGATGGTAACTACTAATGGAGGAGGATTTGATGACAGTGGTAGTGGTGGTGATAATGAATGGTGTAGGAAGATTTGTAGGTTTAGGAAATTTGTGGGTTGAATAATTTGTGGGGAGAAGAATGTTTTAGAATTAACTTTGTTAGGGATAATTAATTTATTATTTTTATATTTATTTTACTATATATTATTTGTTTATAAATTATAAAAAGAAAAATAATATTAATAAATAATTAAATTTAAATAAATAATTGCAAATAAGGTATTGATGATGATAGATTTTACTAAAAACACTTTGAGTAAATCAACTAAAATTTGTTTACAATCTTGAGTTATATGTATTCCGTTTGCATGAACGTCCGAGTATTAAATTTCAAATAAGATTAAGGTTTCTCTTTTTTATTTAAACCTTGATCATACATAATTCAAAATTACATATTCAATTAATTTTTAAAAGATTAGATAAATTTAGTAACTTTTAAAAGATTAGATGACTTCTAATTAAAAAAAATTAGATTTTTATAAAACTATGCTAAAAACTCAGAAGTATTAAAATCTCAATTACAGAACATATCAAATTCGTGTGAAAATTAAAATGGACACAAAATTTGATATATATATATATATATATTTGAATTAATGCGCCTCGTCAATTTACAAACTTTTATATATAAATATATTGGTTTAACGTTATGGATGAAATCATCGATTGATATTTAAACAATTATACGTGATAAAAAAATAAAGAGAATAAACAAGGAATATACCAAGTAATAATTCATAGAAGTCACGTTCATGCATGCAAAAACTATTCTATCAACAACAAACATGTGATTAAATCTACACCGTCGATACCTTATCTTTAGTTAGATGCTGAGAGATATGGTGTCTTAGCTTTATTACGGAATTGATATGCGGAGAAAAAAAAAAGAAAACATAATCGATTTTTGAGATCTGGATTGGCGTTTTCAAAAATCGATGAATGGAGGAACGTAGATTCAGATAAAGGAATTAATGTAGCAAGAAATAATACATACAAGTACCTCCCGTCCAAAATTTAATTTCTCGTACCAATTACAGATGTATGATAGAAAATGAGATCATGATAAAATGTTCTTGAAATCTAGACTACATAACATGTTGATGCTTATCCTTAACTCAGATATTTGTCTTCAGTTTTAACTCTACGTGTTTGATAATGTATACATAAGGAGGAGAAAAGAAAACACATGCTTGTAAATCAATATCTGAGATTTTATCGTGGCGTTAATTTATCCTAAATTTCATTTTTTTTAGCACCCTTTTTACTCTAGGAAAAAATTAGAAATTAAATTACTGTTGCTCAATTAATTAGCAAACAAAAAACATATAATTAATTAATATTAAAACAAGCAATGTCATGGGAGTGTTGAGGCATGCATATGATATGTTGTAATTCATAGAACAAATCTGATCTGTGGTCTCGATTTCTATGGTGAGAGTGATCTGGGTCAATGAATATTATTGCTTCTTCAAATATTTGTGACTAAGTTCCCTTTGTTCTCTCTTTTGGATTTAATTTCTTATAACATGCACGCACGTGCAATGGTCCAAAATGCAATTAAATTAACACACACATGCAACAGTTACTGCATATATACAGAGATTTTGATTAATATTATTACTTTTATATTTAGATTCGTCCATGTCAATTCTAGACTTCTAGCGAGTAGTACTAATTAGTAACCATACATTGTTCGTTCAAGTCATATCAAAAAGCTAGGAGATATATTCATGTGGCATTACTTCTTAGACCAAATGGTCCAATAAAATCAACCACCCAGGCTTAGCTAAGGGATTGGTTGGGAGAACTTTAAAAAAAAATTCTAATTTATAATACTAGCAAATATACTTATATAAAAAAAGTCAAATAAAATTAGAATCGCTTAATTTGTTATAATTCACATGGATCAAACACAATTAATTAGTTATTGAAATGTGTGTTATTTTCATTGCCAACTTTAATTAATTTAATTCATGTGAAAAATCCAAAAAGATAGATAATTGATTTGATGAATGATGTTTTATCGTATAAGACACGGACCAATGGATCAATGGACCAATTCTATGCGGTTGCATCACGAAGTTTTTATTATTATATATTATTTGAAATTGAATTTTTAGGTATTGAAAATTCGATTTCAAATTTACAACAAACGAGTTTGTTACCAATAACATGTTAAAAATAAAAGCTGAGATTAATACAGAATTCTAGTCCATCTTTTAATCAAGTAAGACTGTTTTGGAGTCATAAAAGCCTTAATTTTTAACCAGTTTCCATCCATGACAAGTACATTCTCTATGGCTGAATTGCTTTTATTCCAAACCAAAATTGATTTCTTTTATGTCTTCTGGATTTATCTATCCAGATTTGCTTGTTTCTAGGTGTTGAAAATTGAGTTTTTAGATTTTTAAGTGCCGAGATTTAATTATTTGATGTCAATTATTAAAAAAATTACCCAAATTCATGTTATATAATATATACCTGATGAAACATTATACGTACGTATATTAAGATGAAGAAATTAATGTATAAAGAAATAATGCATATATAGAAATCCCTCCCGCCCAAAATTTTCTCCTACAAAATGAAGATATATGATAGAAAATGAGATCATCGCAACAAGAAAAACATGATAAAATGCCCTTGAAATCTAGACCACATAATCTGTTAATTCTTTATCCTTAACTCAGACTTCTGTCTTCAGTTTTAATTTTATGTGCTTGAAAACTCGAGGATAAAGAAAAACACATATATATTGATCAATATCTAAGATTTTATCTTGGTGTTTCCACAGTAGCAGACAATAAAATTAACAAGCTTTGAACTAATTGATTGACATATCGATAGCAATGAATTGTCGTCATGTCAATTATGAATAATGAACGTGATTCTTCTCATTGATTGTATATTGGACCACATCTGTATATAGTTTGTACTATGTGTACGTGGGGTATATATCTTTTATTTTTGACATAACTTTAAAATAACGTTGTTAATAGAAGAACGTATTTTTAATACGTTCCTAATCAGCATAACACATAAGTATCTACTAGATATATGTACTAAACATCCAACTAGATTTAGTTGCATATTTGCACTGCTTATTTAGTTTCGATTTATTTATTAATTTACTTCAATTATATTGTAAAGAGTAAGCCTGGTTATGGTTTCATGATTTGTTTATCTTTTCTACTTTTTTCTTTAAATAAATTCTCTCATTTTGTCCAGGTTCACCCAAGAGGAAAAACTATTAAATATGCAAATAAGGTATTGATGATGATAGATTTTACTAAAAACACTTTGAATAAATCTACTAAAACTGGTTTATAATCTTCAGTTTTATGTATTCAATTTGCTTGAACATTCGAGTATTGAATTTCAAACAAGATTATGTTTTTTATTTTAAATCTTTATCGCACACAATTCAAAATATATACATATTGAATGAATTTTTAAAAGATTAGATAATAATTTTTTTTAACTTTTAAAAGATTATATAGATAAGTGTTTATTAAAAAAAATTTAGATTTTGTAAAAGTATATTGAATACTCAGAGGTATTGGAATCTCGATTATAAAGCATCAAATTAGTGTGAAAATTAAAATCAACACAAATATATATATATAATTTTAATTAATGGGCCTGGTCAAAGTACAAAATTTTATATATAAATATATTGGTGTAATGTTATGGATGAAATCGTTGATTGATATTTAAATGATTATACGTGTTAAAAATAAAGATAATAAACAAGGAATATACGAAGTAATAATGCACAGAAGTCACATTCATGCATGCAAAGACTATTCTCTCAACAAGAAACACGTGATTAAATCTACACCGTCGATGCCTTATCTTTAGTTAGATGCTGAGATATATGGTGTCTTAACTTTATTATTGAATTGATATGCGGAGAAAACGAAAACAACAACACAATCGATGTCTGAGATCTGGATTGGCGTTTTCAAAAAGCCATGAGTGGAGCAACGTATATTAAGATAAAGAAATTAATGTAGCCAGAAATAATACATAAAAGTCCCTCCCGTCCAAAATTTTCTCCTACAAATTGCAGATATATGATAGAAAATGAAAAACATGATAAAATGTCCTTGAAATCTGGACCACATAACCTGTTGATGCTTATCCTTAACTCAGATGTTTGTCTTCAGTTTTAACTTTTATGTGTTTGATAATATATCTGATGTTTTATCTTGGCATTAATTTCCACAAATTAATAAGCTTTGAACTAAGTGATTGACATTTATCAATAGCAATGAATTGTCGCCCTGCCAATTCAGTCTTGGTGTTTGATGTGTGGAAATAAATGCGGAGGAGTTTGCAATTTATAGAGATATATAGATGAATGAGTTACTCTAGATTTACGTTTACACTTAAAGTAATAATTCTGTAGATTAAATTTTATGATGTTGTGTTTGAATTTATGCTAATACGAAAAATGTAAAGTATAATTAATTTCATTTATGTGACAAGTTCATCAAATATTAATGTGAAAGAGAATATTAACCACTTGTATCTGTCTAAACAATTATTTTTATCTCTAAGCAAGTGTTTGCCTTTAAATTTAAACCTCTAATTTAAACGTATATCTGAAGAAAATAGTTAAACCATACATATTATATTATTTATATATTGTTTTAAACAAGTAAATAGATTAAAAAGATAAAATATAAATATGATACGATTATTAATTATTCGAAACCAGGACAATATGAATATTATTCATGTTAATTTTTTAAAATTTGAATCTATTTAATTGTATTAAATTTATGTCAAAAAATTATGTTATATCTTAAATAGCTATCCTTACTTGCTTAAAAGAAATTTAAATATATTTTTCTCATTAATTTTAAAATTTTATACGAATATATATCTTCGTCTGAAAATATGATGGATCACCTTTGCTTAATTATGCTACTTATGGAATGCCAGAAATACTTTCCCAATGTATTTTGAGAAACAGCTTTTATTAAAACATTACTACCAGTGAAGTACTATCCGATGGATCACAGGCATATTACATTTTAATTTATTTTATAATAGACACAATCAGATCGAGGAGGCCCCGATCGACTGTTTATTTTTTTTTTTCAACCTTAAAGACCAATAATTTCTTACACAAACACTGATCTCTCCTTAGCGGGGATTAAGACAACAGGAAACACCGCATCTTCGTCAGCACTTAAAACCAGACGTCGAGCTCCGTCCACAATAGCTCTCCCTACAGTCTTGCACAGAGACACGCAGGAATCACAGACAGAAGGACAGTGAACAATCTTGTATGTTCCTGGAAGCGTTCCAGAGCTCTCAAACTTAAACCAGCTCATCAATGTCTGAGATCCAGGGTTTCCTTCAACTCCCCCTGTTGTTATAAACCATTCCCCTCTCTTATCATCGTAGTCGTCGACTTTCCACACCGTTCCCTGATTGCAACTCGTCACCTTCGAGAATTTCACGTTTCAGGTCCATGGCTTCGTGGATAATGCTAGTGTTTTTGTATGTTGCGAATCTTACAGGTGTTCCCCTTCGCAGGTCGGAGCTTTCTTGGACAACGTCAAGAGGGCATATTCCGTTTCTGCCAGCAAAGAGATTGAGACCGCCACCTCCGGCTCCCCAAATAGCGGAGACGACGTAGTAATCAAGGTTGGCTTCGACCTCATCGCCGTTGATGTCGACCAAAGAATCAGCGCGTCCCAAAATTTGGTTTGCGGACAAGGAAAGGAAAAGGAGGAAAACCGGTGTTACAAACGAAATCTTCATAATCTTACAATTTTTCTTCTGTTTGATTTTTTGTGTTGTGTTTCAGTAGAGAATTAATATTGGGGTTCGAATTTATAGAGCTAAGAGGATAATTAGATAATCCTTTTGATAGTTGCATGAATTAATTCATGCATGCAAAACTCATTGACGATTTTTATTTTCTTTTTCTTTCTTTTTCCTTTTAATTTTGGCTGTATTTGCATAAGATATATATATATATATATATATATGGCATCCAATATCAAAAATCTGGGCCGACTTGCATTGATTAATTAATTTATTAGCATAATTATTAGCATGGAGACTATTTGTTGACATGTCACTGTTAGATTAATTTTTAGTACAATGATTTTGTAACCTTACATTAATAAAGTTCTTCTATTATAATCACAAATAACAACATATTAATTATAATTAAAATTTTATATTATATAGTATTTGAAATATTTTTTATATATTCTATAACTGCGAAATTAGTGGGTGGTTATGGTGTTGTTTTCACTCTCTTGTTTTTCTGCAATTAATCACCAAAGCCTGGATGGTAAAAATGACATTCCCAACTTATAGCGGTTTTTTGTTTTTTACTACATTGTTTTTTATTAATAATACCAACATGTGTACGTTGGGATATATATCTTCTATTTTTTTATGTGAATTTAAAATGACGTTATTAATACAAGAACATATTTTAATACGTTGCTAATCAGCATAACACATAAGTGTCTACTAGATATATGTACTAAACATCCAACTACATTTAGTTGCATATTTGCACTGCTTATTTAGTTTCGATTTGTTTATTAATTTACTTCAAGTATATTATAAAGAGTAGGACTCGTTATGGCTTCATAATTTATTTATCTTTTCTAGCTTTTTTTTCTTTAAATAAATTCTCTCCTTTTTTCCAGGTTCACGCAAGAAGAAAAACTATTAAATATGTAAATAAGTTATTGATGATGATAGATTTTACTAAAAACACTTTGAATAAATCAACTAAAATTTGTTTACAATCTTGAGTTATATGTATTCTGCATGCTTGAACATCCGAGTATTGAATTTCAAACAAAATTAAGGTTTTTTTCTTTTTATTTAAACCTTGATCATACATAATTCAAAATATATACATATTCAATTAATTTTTAAAAGATTAGATGAGTTTTAATTAAAAAATTTAGATTTTTGTAAAACTATGCTGAAAACTCAGAGGTATTAAAATCTCGATTATAAAGCATATCAAATTCGTATGGAAATTAAAATCCACACAAAATTTGAATATATATATATATATATATTTTGAATTAATGAGCCTCGTGAAAATAAAAAATTTTATATATGAAAATATTGGTTTAATATTGTGGATGAAATCATTGATTGATATTTAAAATATTATACGTATTAGAAGATAAAGATAATAAACAAGGAATATCTGAAGTAATAATTCATAGAAGTCACATTATTGCATGCAAAACTATTCTCTCCACAACAAACACGTGATTAAATCTACACCGTCGAACTAAGTGCTTGACATACATCAATGGCAATGAATTGTCGCCATGCCAATTATGAATAACGTACGTGATACCCATTGTTGTCGCAGATGCATAGACATGTATATGCATTTAAATAAATAAATAAATAAAACCATGTCCACACACGTCGTAAATCATGCTCAGTTTGGGGACAAATCATACGACGTATATGGACAAAATAAAATTGAAAAATGATAATAAAAACTTCAAAGAAACAAGCACGAGTTTTTCGTGCGGCTAGTGAAATTACAATAAAATCCTCAGTGCGTTACCTCTCTGTAAATTCGTTCTCCCAAATCGAATCCAACACAACAAAATAATTACCAGCTTAAAGGAGAGGGAATAAAAAAGGGTGAAAATGAAGATCTCATCACTTGTAACTCTACTCTCCTTCCTCCTCACTGCCTTCGCCACAAAACCTCTGCTTGCACCAAACATACTGTCGGCTATTATACTTTATTTCATAATTAGTCATTAGGTGGAGTGTTAAGAGTGTAGCCAAAGAAGCAGCACTTGCCAAACGCTAAAAACAATTACGTGCAATTTTTTTTTTCTTACAAAAAAGAAAAGAAAAAAAAGAAAGTTTTAAACAGGAGAAACCTCAACTGCAAAACATTAAACCGAATATTAATGTGACAGAGATTTTTTTTGAATGAGTATGCGAGTGATGTGAAAAATAAATAACAATATATTTTATATAAAAGTATTGTACAAATTATGAGAGGTAAAATATAAGTAAAAAAGTTACGGTCTTAATTAACTTAACTTATTTCAAATTTGAGTAGAAGTATAAATGTGTAATAGTCTCAAATACTAAATATGTCTTAATCTTACTAACTAATTACAACAAGAGAAAATAAATTAAAAAAAAAATGAAAAGAAAGAAGAAACCATAAGGATATGAATGAATCAGAGTCGATCCCACCACAAGTAACAGGTAAACATAATTGATGGGAAAAGAAAAAAGAAAAAAAAAAAGTGAAAACAACAGGACGTTAATTAATAAATGAATCTTCATCAGGACTCGTGAAGAATAGGTTAAATTTCTGACAGATGTCCAACTTTACACTTCAACGGATGACGTAAAAAGGTCCTGAAAGAAATTTGAAAACAAAAAGAAAAAAGTTTTTAGTTTTTCTTTTAAAAAAAAGAATTGAGAAGAGAGAATTCTTTAGACTAACAATGTCGAAAGTTGAAAAATTAAATCTAGAAAAACAAGGAACTTTTAAGTCGTTTCTAAAAATGAAAGTAAATCTTTTCCCCATTTTTGTAATTTAATTAAAAAAATTCTACTGAACTCGTTTTTTAATTTTGGAAATTTTATTTTATTTTTAAAATATAATTTTTAGATGGAATACACCTTGATTGAAGAAAAAATGCTTGGCTTGTAAATATATAAATTAATGGATTATCTTGATGTTAATTAAATGAATCAACCCAATCCCTAATTCTCATTTATTGGACGATCTGGTCTATGCCACGATACGTAAATGACTTGGAAGTCCCCCACTAAAAAAAAAACAATCAGTCAACTCATAATTAGAAATGTGAATACTAATTAATTGAAGTAAGAAAACTTATTGGACATCATATATAAAAGTTTGAAATCAAGTTTTGTTTATATTGAAAATAAAGGGAGAATGTCCGATACCACCGGTTGTTGTTTAGCCTAATATTTTATTAATTTGTCAAATATCTTAATATAAAAATTATTACATTTTTAGGAAAATTAAATAATTTAACATGATTTTGATATATGTACACATCATTTTTCTATTGGATAATTTATAGTAGAGTTGATTACGACCGTGGACCACTAACAACATTTGATCACTATTGGGTGTCTGCCGTTTAGATAACTTTAGATATTGTTAAAATTCTTATTTAATGTTTTACGCAACGATACTCTCATCACTGTTATTTGAACAACTGTTTGCTCTAAATTTAAAGTTGAAGTTTTGAAAACTAAAAATTTAACTTTAGATCTATGGTAAAATGGTTATTTAAATGACAATGGTGATGATATTATTGCGTATAATTTTCAATAAAGATTTGAATGATATCCACGGTTATTCAAATGGATGAGACTATATTCACTTGCTTTTATTTATTTATATTTATTTTATACATTCTATTATATATATATATATATATATACATATTGGGAGAATGTCTAATATCCTTTCTTATTTGGCCTAATACCCCATTATCCCCCTAACGTTACCTTTGTTAGTCAAAATCATTAATTTTTGTACGCAATTACTAATTTACTCTTTTAATTGGTCAAAAATTTCTACTTTTGGATGAGAAAAAAAAATTACTTCAATATCCTTCAATAAATAAATAAAAAATTACTTTAATACCTTTAAATATTTTATGGAAAAAAAATGTACTAAATTTAATTTTTAAAGACAAATTTTTCTTTTAATAACATAATAATTAAAAATAAATAAATAATTTAATTAAAATATAAAAAAAAAAATAAATTGACTTCCAAAATCACTAACCCTAAAACACTTGGTTTCCTTTTATATATTTTTCCTTTTTTCTATTTGTTATCTTTGAAGTGTTCTTCTCTATGAATCAAATAATATGGAATAAGATTCCAACAACCTAACAAATAGTTAGAGTGTTCTTCTCTACAAATCAAATTATATGAAACAAATTAAAACAATGTATCAAGCAGCTGCACCTCCCAACCCCCGTTTCCAACCGTATCTCCTTACCTACTGTCAAATCACACCCCATTTGTTCCTGTTAGAATCACCGCCAACAAAATAATGAAGAATTATCTGGATTATTTAAATGCAAAATTCTTCAATCTTAATTAATAAGACATTGACCAGTAGTAATTTCAATAGAAATAATATTAAACAAAGAAAGAATAAAATAGAAAAGATGAGATCAAGAAAATAATTTTAGTCAGTGATTTCATAGGATGAGGAGATGCGGTTGGAAAGGATAAGAAATATGGTTTAATTTGGCGGTGAGTGGGGAGATACGGTTGGAAAGGGGGAGTATTGGAACACAAGAAATATGAAGACAATCACTCGTACAAAATATGGATACAAATGTTTCCACTCAAATTAACACTCACTTATATAATTTTTCAATACACACTAAATACATGTCATTATTTCTCTTATTTCATCTTCCTCCCTTCATGCTCACATTTTGCAAATCTCATTTTCTGCATTTCCTTGCGTCTCACAGATGCACACAATTTATCTCACATAACACTTGAGCACACCCTAAAATAAAATGCCAATAATCCGAACTTTATTTGGCGACAACGACGATAGTTTCCTATAGCGGAGGGTGTTTTCATTTAGATGAAGAGATAGGTTACAGTGGTTGAAAGAGAATGATAATTAATGGTGATAATAACTACTAGTGGAGGAGGATTTGATGACAGTGGTTGCGGTGGTGATAATGAACGGTGCAAGAAGATTTGTTGGTTTAGGAAATTTGTGGAGAGAATAATATTTTAGAATTAACTTTATTAGGGATAATTAATTTATTATTTTTATATTTATTTTACTATACATTATTTGTTTATAAATTATAAAAAGAAAAATAATATTAATAAATAATTGAATTTAAATAAATAATTGCAAATAAGGTATTGATGATGATAGATTTTACTAAAAATACTTCGAATAAATCAACTAAAATTTGTTTGCAATCTTGAGTTATATGTATTCCGTTTGTTTCAATATCCGAGTATTGAATTTCAAACAAAATTAAGGTTTCTCTTTCTTATTTAAACCTTGATCATACATAATTCAAAAAATATACATATTCAATTAATTTTCAAAAGATTAGATAAATTTTGTAACTTTTAAAAGATTAGATGAGTATTAATTAAAAGAATTTAGATTTTTCTAAAATTATGCTGAAAACTAAGAGGTATTAAAATCTCGATTATAGAGCATATCAAATTCGTGCGGAAATTAAAATCGACACAAATTTTGATATATATAGATATTTGAATTAATGAACCTCGTCAAATTACAAAATTTTATATATAAATATATTGGTTTAACGTTATGGATGAAATCATCGATTGATATTTAAACAATTGTACATGATAAAAAATAAAGAGAATAAACAAGGAATATACCAAGTAATAATGCATAGAAGTCACATTCATGCGTGCAAAAACTATTCTGTCAACAAGAAACACGTGATTAAATCTACACCGTGGATGCCTTATCTTTAGTTAGATGCTGAGATATATGGTGTCTTAACTTTATTATTGAATTGATATGCGGAGAAAAAAAACAACAACACAATCGATGTCTGAGATCTGGATTGGCGTTTTCAAAAAGCCATGAGTGGAGCAACGTAGATTAAGATAAAGGAATTAATGTAGCAAGAAATAATACATACAAGTCCCTCCCGTCCAAAATTTAATTTTCTCGTGCCAATTGCAGATATATGATAGAAAATGAGATCATGATAAAATGTTCTTGAAATCTAGACCACATAACCTGTTAATGCTTATCCTTAACTCAGATATTTGTCTTCAGTTTTAACTTTACGTGTTTGATAATATGTATATATACATATAGAGGAGAAAAGAAAAAACACATGCATGTGAATCAATATCTGAGATTTTATCTTGGCGTTAATTTCTACAATAGCAAACAATCAAATTAATAAGCTTTGAACCAAGTGTTTGACGTATATCAATAACAATGAATTGTCGCCATGCCAATTATGAATAACGTACGAGACACCCATTATTGTCGCGCGGAAGCATTTGCATATATATGCATTTTAAATAAATAAATAAAAATAAATAAAACCATGTCCACACACGTAGTGAATCATGGTCAGTTTGGGGACAAATCATACAAAATATATGGACAAAGCAAAATTGAAAAATGATAATATATAAAATAAACCTTGAAAGAAATAAGCAAGAGTTTTGCGTGCGGATAGTGAAATTACTATAAAATCCTCAGTGCATTAGCTCTCGATAAATTCATTCTCCCAAATCGAATCCAACACAACAAATAATTACCAACTCAAAAAGAGAGGGAAAAAAAAAAAGAGAAAATGAAGATCTCATCACTTGTAACTCTACTCTCCTTCCTCCTCATTGCCTTCGCCACAAAACCTCTGCTTGCACAAGATGCTCATCATCGTCAGCCTCTAATCGACAGCGATGGCAAGAGGTGGAATCCACCCTCGATTACTACGTCATGCCTGTACTCCGAGGACCAGGCGGTGGCGGCCTCAGCCTCTTCCCCGGCAGAAATGGACTCTGCCCTCTTGATGTCAGGCAAGAGAGGTTCGATTCGCAAAGGGGAATTAGAATAAGATTCTCACCAGTTGACAACTCTACTATCGTCCGCGAATCCACCGATCTCAACGTAAGATTCGTAAAAGAGACGAGATGCAACGAGCCGACAGTGTGGAAAGTTGACAACTACGACGATTCCAGAGGGAAATGGTTTATAACAACTGGCGGAGAGGAAGGAAACCCCGGCGCTCAAACCTTGCAGAACTGGTTTAAGCTTGAGAGTCTCGGATCAATTCCGGGAACGTATAAAATTGTTCATTGCCCATCTGTTTGTGGTTCTTGTGTAAATCTCTGCAGCAACGTCGGGATTGATTATGAGGGCAGCGATCGACGTTTGGTTCTGGCTACTGATGAGGAGCGAGTGTTTGCTGTGAAGTTAATTCTCGCTAAAGAGAGATCAATGTACTGTTAGGTTTAACAAGAAGAAGAAGAAGAAGAATTCCCAGGTAATTATATTATGATGGATTAATAATGGGCGGAGCTTTAGCTCTGTGGTAATCCTTTCCGGGGAAACTTGTAAGAGTTCGTAATGGTTGAATAAAGTTTTAATTTCAAACGTTTTTATATGTTTTTACTTTTTTAAGATTTTATGAAGTTATATTGTTAAACGGCGTTGTTGTTTTCTTCTCCGATCAAATTGGGCCATGACATTGTTGGGAAAAATTAAATACAGTGAAAATAATAGTACAAAATTAACAGGAGATCGACACTAATATCTTTTTAATGTTAAAAATATTTAGAAAAAAATTATAAGATGATTATAAATTATTTACATATAAAAATTTTGACTATATTAAAAAGTGATCACAATAAAAATTCTTAAGTTTTACGATAAAATTTAAAGAACACTTTTAAAATAATTTTAAATTATTTTTTAAAACGGTCTCTTTTCTCTCTCAATCTTACTATCTTTATTTTTCTCACTTTTGTGGCTTATGTCTGAGACATTAGAATCCTTCAATTTATAGGAATGAAAAAGAGTGAAAATATTGTACCGAATTAACAAAAAAAGGAAGAATTTTTTCTTTCTTATATCACCAAAAATTTAAATTTTGACAAAAAAAAATTCAATCCATATATATCAAAAATATTATTAAAAAATTAGTATCCAATTTGCATTGGCCTTCCTATGGTTTGAAAACAGCCCCATCACACGTGCTAGCAATGTTCTCAGTGTGTAATAATAACATGCCATATTGTCGGCTATTATACTTTTTCATAATTAGTAATTGGGTGGAGTGTTAGTGTGTAGCCAAAGAAGCAGCACTTGCCAGACACTACAAACAATTACATGGAAGTTTTTTTTTTTTTTTTTTTTTTTTACAAAAAAAGAAAAAATAAAAGTTTTAAACGGGAGAAAACTCGTCTGCAAAACATTAAAACGTTACTTCATTTAAGTGTATGTACTGGTATTAAACATACTGCAGAATACACAAACTATGTCCAAAGACAAATTATAGGAAAGTACATAATAACAACTCAACGAATTTATAATTTTGATAAACTTGTATCAATATTTTTTTTTTTTTTTGGGAGAGAAAGGCTAAGATAGTTACAATTAATAAACTTTATTTGATGAGTATTAAATTTTTTTTTTTTTTTTTGCTATTATATTTTCTTTCATAATCGGTGCTTGATTTTAATAAACTGAATATTAATGTGACCAGATTTTTTTTGAATGAATATACGAGTGATGTAAAAAATAAATAAGAATATATTTTATTTTGAAGTATTGTACAAATTATGAGAGGTTAAATATAAGTAAAAAAAAATTTACTGTCTCAATTAATTATTTCAAAGTTGAGTAGAAGTATAAATGTATAATAGTCTGAAATACAAAATATGTCTTAATATTAGTAAGTAATTAGAACAAGAGAAAATAAATTAAAATAAAAAACAAGAAGAATAAGAAGAAACTGTAAGGATATGAATGAATCAGAGACGATCCCACCACAAGTGTTAGGTAAACATGATTGATGGGGGAATAAAAAAGACAAGAAAGTGAAAACAACAAAACCCAATTAATCAATGAATGTTCATCAGGACTCGCTAAAAATAGGTTAAATTTTTGACAGATATCTAGCTTTATATATCGACGGACGACATAAAATGGTCTTAAAAAAAATTTGAAAACAAAAAAAGAAATTTTTAGTTTTTCTTTTAAAAAAGAATTAAAAAGAGAGAGAATTCTTTAGACTAATAATGTTGAAAGTTGAAAAATTAAACTTAAAGAAACAAGGAACTTTTTAAGTCATTTCTAAAAATGAAAGTAAATCTTTTCCCCATTTTTGTAATTAATTTAGAAAATTTAATTAAAAAATTCTACTGAACTCATTTTTTAATTTTAGAAAAATTATTTTATTTTTAAAATATAATTTTTAGATGAAATATACTTGATTGAAAAAAAAATGCTTGGCTCGTAATATATATAAATTAATGGATTGTATTGATGTTAATTAAATGAATAAACCCAATGCATAATTCTCATTTTTTGGACCATCTGGTCTATGCCACGATACATATATGACTTGAAAGTTCCAAAAAAAAAACAAAACAATCAGTCAACTTATAATTAGAAATGTAAATACTAATTAATTGAACTAATAAAACTTATTGGACATCATATATAAAGTTTTGATATCAAATTTCGTTTATATTGAAAATAAAGGGAGAATGTGCGATAGCACCTTTTGTTTGGCTTAATGTCTCATTAATTTGTCAAATGTCCTAATACAAAGACTGTTACATTTTTAGGGAAATTAAATAATTTAACATGATTATGATATATGTACATTTTATTTTTTTATTGAACAACTTATAGTGGAGCTGACTACGATCGTTGATTACTAACAGCCATTGATCACTATTGAATATACAGCATTTAGATAACTTTAGATATCATTAAAATTCTTATTCAATATTCTATGCAATGATATCATCATCGTCATCATTTAATTTACAGTCAATGGTTGTTTAAACGACAATGGTGATGGTAACATTGCGTATAATTTTCAATAAAGATTTGATTATATTCACGATGATTCAAATAGACAGCACTACAGTCACTTGCTTTTATTTATTTATATTTATTTTTATAAATTCTAATATATATATATATATATATTAGATAAAAAAATGGCCTTAACATTATTAAAAATCATCACTTGGATTAAAATTGTTTCAATCAATGTTATTAAGGTCCCTTAATCAAATTTTTGTCAACTTTGAGTCGATAATGAAGTGAGATAATTTCAATTTACCCCAACTAATATTAATAGTCTTCAATTTGACCCTAAAATTTATGAAAATTATCAGGCCACTCCATATGTTTACTTTCATCTTTTAATAAGGGAGAAGAAAAAACAAAGAATTATTTTTTTATTGATTAAATTTATTATAGGAAGAATTCCCATTACCCCCTTATTATTTCAGTTAATACCCTATTACCCCCTATAATTTGTCTAATACCCTATTACTTCCCTGATTCTTTTCTTTTTTCTGATTTTGCACTTCAGTTCAATTGATTTATAAATGATAAAATCGAAAATATTAAAAAATACTAAAGATAAAAATCGAATTCAGAAGAATAATGAGATATTATAGAAAATATAGGAGGTAATGGGGTATTAGTTGAAAAAGTAGAGGGGTAATGGGCATTCTCCCTTTATAATATTATAATTTTACCCTTTTAGTTGTTAAAAAAAAGAATGAAAGTTAATGTGTGGGTGATATGATAACTTTTATAAATTTTTATATTGAAATAAAGATTGTTATTGTGTGGGGCAAATTACAAATTACTCCACCTCATTAATGGCTGAAAGTTGATAAAATTTCCATTAAGGATCGTAAATAATATTGACTGAAATATTATGTGTGTGTATAGTGATATTATATTATTGTTTCTGAACTATATAAAAATAAAAAAAAAAAATTATATAAGACACATGACAACTATAAAATTTTTATAAATAACTTATTTTTTGTAATTTCTCAAAACCATTTACCAAATTATAATGCAAATTGTATTTCACATGTGTATCAGTTATGTTATATTAATTATATAAATTAGATTTAATCTCAATATTGAAACTATTTAACTCTTATCATATATAAAATAGCATAAAAAATTATATAACATTAAAGAGTTATTAATCATTATTTATTTATATATAATGTGTTGCAATATTATTCACTATTATCACATGTTTTAAAAATATTGGTCATATGTAACAATGAGTTTGTGATAATTATAGGCCTGACAACAATTGGTACCTGCATGATACATGTGTAAACTTTGATCATTTGATATCAATAGAACATAGTAGAAATGAATTAGATTAATTTTTTTTAAAAAAATTATTCTCTCCTAAATACAAATTTGCGAATAAAAAATTATAGGTATTTGCATAGATTTTTGAGTTATAATTACCATTATAAAATAAAAAGAAAATGATGGCATGCAACTCCGCATTTCTAAGTAGGTGTACTCTACCTGAGTTCAAATCCTCAAATATATATAATAGCATAAATTTCTTCGTAAAAATAAATTAACAGTAAAAATGATATGTACTTCATTAAATTTTTTAGTTTAATTACAATTAAATATTCTAAACTCTTAATAGATCAATTCTGAATATATATTATATATATATATATATATAAAAAAAAAAATAATATGTAATGACACAGTAAGCTCTTCAGACTCGTTTAATAAAAACGGTTCTTTTGTTTAAAATATAAAAAAGAAAACAAACAATCTGTGGTGGAGAGTGGATATATGTTAAATTTTCAACATTTGCTTGTCACTATACATTAAAATTATTTTGAGCTAGAATATATTGTTGAGAGTGATGGATGATGACTTTATCAACGAATTATTCTTCGTAGATACCTAATATTTTGAAGTTTTGTTTTTTGTTTTTATGTATTTAAACACGATGTTTTCACATATTGAAAATGATCGATTGTTTTGTAAGATCCACACGTACTGAAGAAAAATTTTAAATCTATTTTGTAATTGTATGTGCAAAATCCCAAGCGAATTAAATCAAAAGATAATGTTTTATTGGTGGTGTAGATTTCAAGAGTTAGCTCTTTTCCTACGTGTACCGAAAGAATTTATCAACAAAAGGAGAATCGTGTTATTCATTAACTAATTGCAATATATTGTTTTAGGAGTTTTATTTATAAAGAAATTAAATACGATATTTAAAGAAAAATAATTATATCATGATTTTGGCGATATATTTTTTATAAATAAAAATTTTTATTGACTATAACAAATTTAATATTTTGTTTTCATTATATCTATTTTCATTAATTCTTTTGATTTTAAGAATATCTTAACTTTAATGCATATATATATATATATATACACACATATAAATCCACCCGTCTGTTTCTCCTCCTTGGAGATTGCACAATAGGTGGCTTAACTGCAAGTTATTGATCTCGAAGACGAATTTCTGTGTACTCATGCTTTTCGGTAAATAATTATTGTGGATGCTTTGGCTAATTTGGGTCCGATATATCCTAGCAAAAACAAGTTGGTCCAATAAATAAAGTTAAGACCTGAAGAAGACAAATCTCAGACATTGATTGATTGTGGTTTCATGCATGTTCTCCGCATAAATATATATATATATATATATCAGACATAAAATCAAGGCTGAAGAAGACGAATTAATCTGCTATCAGCCAGCGACTAGAGATCGACGGTGTAAAATTCAAGGGCTCTTTTATCATGTGCTTCTTATTGTCACAAAAATTTCATTTTGGGTGGCTGTGTTTTTTTATCCTAAATTTCATTTTTTTTAACACCCTTTTATTATAGAAAAAAATTAGAAATTAAATTACTGTTGCTTAATTAATTAGCAAACAAAAAAAAATATAATTAATTAATATTAAACATGCAATGTCGTGGGAGTGTTGAGGCATACATATGATATGTTGTCATTCATAAAACAATTCTGATCTGTGGTCTCGATTTCAATGGTGAGAGTGATCTGGATCGATGAATATTATTGCTTCAAATATTTGTGACTAAGTTCCCTTTGTTCTCTCTTTTGGATTTAATTTCTTATAACATGCACGCACGTGCAATGGTCCAAAATGCAATTAAATTAACACACACATGCAACAGTTACTGCATATATACAGAGATTTTGATTAATATTATTACTTTTATATTTAGATTCATCCATGTCAATTCTAGACTTCTAGCGAGTAGTACTAAATTAGTAACCATACATTGTTCGTTCAAGTCATATCAAAAAGCTAGGAGATATATTCATGTGGCATTACTTCTTAGACCAAATGGTCCAATAAAATCAACCACCCAAGCTTAGCTAAGGGATTGGTTGGGAGAACTTTAAAAAAAATTCTAATTTATAATACTAACAAATATATTTATATAAAAAAAAGTCAAATAAAATTAGAATCGCTTAATTTGTTATAATTCACATGGATCAAACACAATTAATTAATTATTGAAATGTGTGTTATTTTCATTGCCAACTTTAATTAATTTAATCCATGTGAAAAATCCAAAAAGATAGATAATTGATTTTATGAATGATGTTTTATCGTATAAGACACGGACCAATGGATCAATGGACCAATTCTATGCGGTTGCATCACGAAGTTTTTATTATTATATATTATTTGAAATTGAAATTTTAGGTATTGAAAATTCGATTTCAAATTTACAACAAACGAGTTTGTTAATATATATGGTCAGTTAAAAATGGATGACATGTTTAGAGGCTCGTATGTGGTTTACATACCAATAAAAAATTCATAGGCACGTACCTCATCATACATTTAGGAGTCTTAAAATTGGTTCCAACATAAATAAAAAATAAAAACAAACACGTATTATATAATTTGGAACATCAATTTAATATAATTATTGTACGTGCGTGGCTTTCTCTATAAATTGCAAGCTCTTCTGCATTCATTTACAAGCATCAAAACCGTCTTTCAGAACAAAAATTAACCATGAAGACTTCACTACTGCCTCTCTCTTTCCTTCTACTTGTCTTCACCGCCGGCAGACCATCCTCCGCCGCTTCTGAACCCGTGCTCGACATCCATGGTGAGCCCCTCCGCACCGATACAAGTTACTATATCGTCTCCGCCCTCACTGGAGGAGGCGGCGGGGGGCTTAACCTTGGCAGCGGCCGAAACAAAACCTGCCCACTTGATGTAATCCAAGAACGTTCTGATTTACAACGTGGCCTCCCCCAAACCTTTTCACCCGCTAACGGTGACCGAAATACGATTTATCTATCGGAAGACTTAAACATCCAATTTACCGTGGTCCCGCTCGCCTGCAACCAGCCGACAGTGTGGAAGGTCGACAACTACGATGAATCAGCCGGTCAATGGTTTATAACGACAAATGGCGTTAAAGGCAATCCCGGGGCGAAAACGTTGAGAAACTGGTTTAAGATTGAGAAGACGGTGAATTGGGTGAAGGGTTCGTACAAGATTGTTCACTGTCCATCTGTGTGTGAGTCTTGCGTGAGTTTGTGCAGCGACGTCGGGAGGTATTTCGACGAGAATGTGTCTGTTCGACGTTTGGCTCTGAGGGATGATTTTCAGTTCGGTGTAGTGTTTATCAAGGCCGACGAAGATTTGAGCCGCATCAAGGAAAAATTGATGCAATACTACTTCTAAATAATGGCCGTGTTCGATCAATATTTAACAGAATAAATTAAATTTGCAGCATGTATGCTTGTGAATTTGTGATCACTCCACTGTCAAATTGTAGCAGAATAATAAGTGGAATGGGTTAATGTTGTTTTTGAGCTGGGTATGAAATTTGAAACTTAAATAAAATTGACTCTTAATCAATCTACGTGTTTATTGAGTTGAATATATTTATTTTTTCATTGTTGTAAGAAGATATATATCACTCTATTAGGTGCATTTTGAAGCTCGTGCAATATATGATCAACTGACTATATTAAGTTATCAAGTGTTCATATTTAAGATTAAATTTTATACAATATACATGGATTCAAAATAGCTAGTAGTGTTAACATTTTAATGTGGACCATTTTGATGCAAATATTAGCATTATTGATCATTTGTTGCAGATAAATGCTACTTTATTGGTATTGATTGATTCTATATTTAATTAGAAAAATAAAATTGTATTTTCCAATTAAGATCGTATATTGATTTAAGCTAACTATCTTTGACGCTTGTATATTTTTATCAATATAAATTTTTTTAAAAAAAAAATTTGAGTAGAAAATAAGAAACCTCGTTCACGAGATATTAAACCATTGTATCCCAAGATTATTAGTTTTTTTATTATATTCTTATTTATTAATTACCAATAACATGTTTGTATTTACTCAAATAAAAGCTGAGATTAATACAGAATTCTAGTCCATCTTTTAATCAAGTGAGACTGTTTTGGAGTCATAAAAGCCTTAATTTTTAACCAGTTTCCATCCATGACAACTACATTCTCTATGGCTGAATTGCTTCTATTCCAAACCAAAATTTATTTCTTTTATGTCTTCTGCATTTATCTATCCAGATTTTAGCTCTTTTGCTTGTTTCTAGGTGTTGAAAATTGAGTTTTTAATATTTTTAAGTACCGAGATTGAATTTTTTGATGTCAATTATTAAAAAAATTACCCAAATTGATGTTATATAATATATACCGGATGAATCATTATACGTACGTATATTGAGATAAAGGAATTATTGTACAAAGAAATAATGCATATATACAAATCCCTCCCGTCCAAAATTTTCTCCTACGAAATGAAGATATTTGACAGAAAATGAGATCATCGCAACAAGAAAAACATGATAAAATGCCCTTGAAATATAGACCACACAATCCATAACTCAGAGTTTTGTCTTCACTCTTAATTTTATGTGCTTGATAATATGAAGAGAAAAGAAAACACATATATATTGATTAATATCTGAGATTTTATCTTGGCGTTTCCACAGTAGCAGACAATAAAATTAATAAGCTTTGAACTAATTGATTGACATATCGATCGCAATGAATTGTCCTCATGTCAATTATGAATAATAAACGTAATTCTTCTCATTGATTATACATTGGACCACATGTATATATAGTTTGTGCTATGTGTACGTCGGCTACATATCTTTTATTTTTTACATAACTTTAAAATAACGCTATTAATACAACAACTTATTTTTAATACGTTCCTAATCAGCATAACACATAAGTCTCTACTAGATAAATGTACTAAACATCTAACTAGATTTAGTTGCATATTTGCACTGCTTATTTAGTTTAGATTTATTTACTAATTTACTTCAACTATATTATAAAAAGTAAGCCTGGTTATGGCTTCATAATTTATTTATCTTTTCTACTTTTTTCTTTAAATAAATTCTCTCATTTTGTCCAGGTTCACCCAAGAGGAAAAACTATTAAATATGCAAATAAGGTATTGATGATGATAAATTTTACTTAAAACACTTTGAATAAATCTACGAAAACTGGCTTACAATCTTGAGTTATATGTATTCCGATTACTTGAACATTCGAGTATTGAATTTCAAACAGGATTAAGTTTTTTTTTTAAACCTTTATTGTACACAATTCAAAATTTATGCATATTGAATGAATTTTTAAAAGATTAGATAAATTTCTTTAACTTTTAAAAGATTATATAGATAAGTATTTATTAAAAAAAATTTAGATTTTTGTAAAAGTATACTGAAAACTCAGAGGTATTGGAATCTCGATTATAAAGCATCAAATTAGTGTGAAAATTAAAATCAACACAAACATATATATATATATATATATATAATTTTAATTAATGGGCCTCGTCAAAGTACAAAATTTTATATATAAATATATTGGTGTAATGTTATTCTCTCAACAACAAACACGTGATTAAATCTACACCATCGATACCTTATCTTTAGTTAGATGCCGAGGGACATGATGTCTTAACTTTATTATTGAATTGATATGCGGAGAAAAGAAAACACAATTGATGTCTGAGATCTGAATTGGCGTTTTCAGAAAAGAAATGAATGGAGGAACGTATATTAAGATAAAGGAATTATTAATTTACGAAGAAATAATACACACAAGTCCCTCGTACCAATTGCAGATATATGAAGAAAAAACATGATAAAATGTCTTTGAAATCTAGACCACATAAGCTCTTGATGCCTATCCTTAACTTAGATATTTGTCTTCAGTTTTAACTTTATGTGTTTGATAATATATACATAAAGAACAGAAAAGTAAACACTTGAATATAAATTTAATTTCCTCAGTAGCAGACAATCAAATGAAATAAGCTTCTGAGTGATTGACATATATCAATAGCAATGAATTGTCGCCATGCCAATTATGAATAACGTATGTGATACCCATTATTGTCGCAGATGCATAGACATATATATGCACTTAAATAAATAAATAAAACCATGTCCACACACGTCGTAAATCATGGTCAGTATGGGGACAAATCATACAACATATATGGACAAAATATAATTTAAAAATGATAATAAAACCTTCAAAGCAACAAGCATGAGTTTTGCATGCGGCTAGTGAAATTACCATAAAATCCTCAGTGCTTTAGCTCTCTATAAATTCATTCTTCCAAATCTAATTCCTCACAACAAATAATTACCAGCTAAAAAAGAGGGAAAAAAAAAAAAAAAGCAAAATGAAGATTTCATCACTTGTAACTCTACTCTCCCTCCTTCTCATTGCCTTCGCCGCAAAACCTCTGCTTGCACAAGATGCTCATCGTGAAGCTGCTCATCATCAGCCTCTAATAGACACAGATGGCAACGAAGTGGAATCCACCCTCGATTACTACGTTGTGTCTGTAATCCGAGGAGCAGGCGGTGGCGGCCTTAGCCTCTTCCCCGGCAGAAATGGACTCTGCCCTCTTGATGTCAGGCAAGAAAGTTCAGATTTACAAAGAGGAGTCAGAATAAGATTCTCACCAGTTGACAACTCTACTATCGTCCGCGAATCCACCGATCTCAACGTAAGATTCGTGAAAGAGACGAGATGTAACGAGCCGACAGTGTGGAAAGTTGACAACTACGACGATTCCAGAGGGAAATGGTTTATAACAACTGGCGGAGAGGAAGGAAACCCGGGAGCTCAAACGTTGCACAACTGGTTTAAGCTTGAGAGAATCGGATCAAGTCCAGGAACGTATAAAATTGTTCATTGCCCGTCTGTTTGTGGTTCTTGCGTACAACTCTGCAGCAACGTCGGGATTGATTATGAGGGCAGGGGTCGACGTTTGGTTCTGGCTACTAATGAGGAGCGAGTGTTTGCTGTGAAGTTAATTCTGCTAAAGAGAGATCAATGTATTGTTAGGTTGAACAAGAAGAAGAAGGAGAATTCCCCGCTAATTGTACTATGATAGATAAATAATGGGCAGGGTTTTAGCTCTGCGATAATCCTCTCTGGGGAAACTTGTAAGTGTTCGTAATGTTTGAATAAAATTTTAATTTCTAGCGTTTTTAAATGATTCTTCTTTTTTAAGATTATATGAAGTTATATTGTTAAGCGGCGCTGCTGTTTTCTTCTCAGATCAAATTCGGCCAAGACATGCTTGCCATGTTCTTAGTGCTGTAACAATAAAATGCCAGACAATGCACCAAACATACTGTCGGCTACTATACTTCTTCATAATTAGTAATTAGGTGGAGTGTTTGTGTGTAGCAAAAGAAGCAGCATTTGCCAAAGGCTACAAGCACGTAGAAGTTTTTCTTTTTTCTCATAAAAAAAAAAAAAAAAAAAAGGTTTTGAATGGGAGAAATCAAATCTGCAAAACACTAAAATCTTACTTCGTTTAAGTGTACATAGTGGCATCAAACATCATACAGAATACTCGGAACTATGTTCAAGGACAAATTACACAAAAGTATATAATAACAACTCAACAGATTTACAATTTCGATAAACTTATACCAATATTTTTCCTGGAGGAGAAAGTCTAAGATAGTCACAATTAATAGAACCTTATTTGATGTGTATTAAATTTTATTTTTCTGCTATTACAGTTTCTTTTCTTATTAGTAACTGATTTTAAGCTGAATATTAATGTGACGAGATTATTTTTGAATGAGCACACGAGTGATGTGAAAAATAAATAAGAATATATTTTATATTGGGTAAATTATGAGAGGTTGAATATAAGTAAAAAAGTTGCGGTTTTAACTAATTACTTAACTTATTTCAAAGTTAGTAGAACCATAAATGTGCAAGTCTCAAATACTAAATATGTCTTAATATTGGTAAGTAATTAGAACAGGAGAAACTAAATTGAAAAATAAAAAGAAGAAAACATAAGGATATGAATGAATCAGAGTCGATCCCACCACAAGTGCTAGGCAAACATGGTTAACGGGAAACATACAAGAAAGTGAAAACAACAGGACCTAATTATTAATTGAATGTTCACCAAGACTCGTGAAGAATAGGTTAAATTTGTGACAGATCGATATCCAACTTTACAGTTCAACCGACGAGATAAAATGGTCTTAAAGGAAATTTCAAAAAATAAAAAAGTGTTTTCAGTTTTTCTTTTTAAAAAGGATAGAGAGAGAGAGAGAGAGAAATTCTTTAAACTAATAATGTCAAAAGTTGAAAATTTTAACTTAAAAAACAAGGAACTTTTTAAGTCATTTCTAAAAATGAAACCAAATCTTTTCCCCATTTTTGTAATTTAATTTAGAAAACTTAATTTAAAAAATGCTACTGAACTCATTTCTTTAATTTTAGAAAAATTATCTTATCTTTAAAATATAATTTTTAGATGAAATTAATATACCTTGATTAAAAAAAAAATGCTTGGCTTTTAAATATATAAAATTGTATTCATGATTTGTCGAAACTACTTAGCAAACCATAATACAAATTATATTTCACATGTACATCAATTATATTATATTAAGTTACATTAATTACATAAATTAGATTTAATCTCACCATTGAAACTATATAAATTTTAATGATATATAAAATAGTGTCAAAAAAATGTATAAAATTAACGAATTATTAATCATTATTTACTTTTATACATGTAACGTGCTGCAATATTATTTAATATTATTGCATGTTTTGAAAATATTGGTAGGCTATCCCATATGTAAGAATGAGTTTGCGATAATTATAGGCTCGATAACAATTGATATCTCCGTGACATGTTAAAATATAAAAAAGAAAAGAAGCAATTTGTGGTGGAGAGTGGGTATATGTTAAATTTTCAAGACTTGCTTGTCACTATACAGTTTAATTATTTTGAACTATAATATATAGTTGAGAGTGATGGATGATGACTTTTTCAATGAATTATTCTTCGTAGACGCCTAATAATTTGAAGTTGAGGCTGAATTAAGAAGGCAAATTAATCTATCAGCTCTCAGCTAGCGACTACTGAATATACACACATATGTATATATACATACATACGTATGTGCATCTATTGGATTTAATTTCCTATAGCACGTACGTGTAATGGTCCAATATATAATTGAATTAACACACACATACATCAATACTGCATACACACGAGATTTTGTTTCATATATTAATTATAATATTTAGATGCATGTCAGTGACAAGTAGTAACCATCGCTCGTTCAAGTCATATCAAATTAAAGCCAGGAGATATATATATATATATTCATAATTCATAATTCATAATTCATAATTCATGTGGCATTACTTCGACCAAATGGTCCAATGAAATCAGAATCACTTCGTTTATTTATTATAATTTACATCGATCAAACACAATTAATTAATTAATTATTGATGTCTGTGTTATTTTCAGGTCCTAGTGATGCAACTCTAATTTTATCATAGACAAACAAAAACTGGTCGAGAAGGCATATATATATATATATATATAAAAACACTTAGTTAAAAAAAATATATGATAAATATTAGTCTTCAGTAAAATTAGTTATTATTTCCCTAAAATTTAATATTTTATGATTTTATACGATAGTGGCTGTAATTTTAAAATTTTAACTTTTCAATATTAAATATATTATGAGTCACAAAGGTTTGTAACAAATTATTAATTTTTACTAATTCGTCTATTCACTTATCATTAATTTTATATATGTAATTATGTGAATTACTTATTAACAATATACTCCAATATTCAAACACATAGAACCGCAAACTGATAGATAAAATCAAGGCAGTGAATTGCGAATCAACTTTTGTAAATACATTCATCACCAATATCGTACTTACACGTAAATTACAGCATATTAATGACTCTACAAATCTCATCACGTATATAAATATCTTTTGCATGAAAGTGGAATATATGTTAAAAAGTTAACAGTATACTATTGCATCCTTGTTGCTTGCCAACTTAAAAGATAAGTTCATAACTAGTATCATAATTATTTTCGATATAGTAGCAATTAATCACAAGTTAGAATTAACTGTCAAATAATTTGAGATAAAAGTCTTTAAATATAAGTTGGAAGGGGGTACTACTACTCTGTTTCATAAGCTTTAAATTTTAAGGCACAATATACTAATAATTAATTGCTTCTAACGATATTAATATCTTGTTCGGAAAATGAAAAAGAAAATCAATCGATTAACAGGAAATTTAGAATAGACGAAAATTATTTGGCCAAGTTTTATTTAAGTTTTTAATATTTTCATACCGATCGAGCTCAACAGCAATAGTACTCCATTTATTCTATATTACAAAATTAACTAGCCATTGATAGTTGTATTGAACTCGGTCGATCGGCCATTTATCCAGCAGCTGAACTGCATGCATATACATTCCATTATTACAACATCCATTTCTGCCTAATCAAGCGCACATCTTCGCCAGCCTTCATGAACGCGACAGGGAACTGGTCCTCACTCAGAGCCAGACGTCGTACTCCATCCTCATCGGAATAACGAGAGACGTCGCTGCACAAATGGACGCAAGATTCGCACACCGTAGGACAGTGAACGATCCTGTAAAACACACTTCCTGATCCCATCTTCTCAAACTTAAACCAGTTTCTTAACGTTTGAGCTCCAGGATTTCCCTTAACTCCGTTAGTGGATATGTACCACTTTCCGGTTGACTCGTCGTAGTCGTCAACTCTCCACACCGAAGGCTGATTGCAGGTTAATGGTACGGTGGTGAACTGGATGTTCAGATCGGTGGAGGAATAAACGAGGTTGTCATTACTGTTCGCAGGTGAAAATGTTAGGGGGCGACCTCTGTTTAGATCAGAACGTTCCTGGATAACGTCAAGTGGACAGGTTCTGTTTCGACCGGCGGCTAAGTTAAGACCCCCGCCGCCGGCACCGATGATTGCGGACACGATGAAGTAACTGGTATCGGTGCGGAGGGGATCGCCATTTATGTCGACCACCGGATCAAAAGCGGCAGAGGCGGCGAAGGCAAAGAGAAGGAAGGAGAGTGCAAGTAGTGAGCTCTTCATTGTTGTGTATTTGGATTGGATTTGGAAGGCTTGGCGTTGGATGTGTGTTAATAAATGCGGAACGGCTTGCAATTTATAGAGATAGATGAATGGGTATTCTACTTAAAGCAATAATTCTATTATTTATATATCAATTCATTCGAAATATAGCTATTATAAAATTAATTATATTAATTAAAATAATGATAAAATTGTTAGAAATAGATTTGGGTAAAACTCAAGCTAAAAGTTAACTCAAGGGATAAGAGTGCTTAATAAATATATAAAGGAGATAGCAACCTAGTGTGATGATGATGTGAGACAGTTAACACCCTCTCTCACACGAAACGTGAATCAGATGCGTAAGAGAATAAAGGAACAAAAAAACAAGGATCCCACCATCGGCGGACAACAACTATTGTCAAAAGGTTTCGAACAGAAGTTATACGAGCAACAGGTGCAAAGGTTTCTTTATAGTTAATACCATATTCCCAATTGAATTCTTTAGCAACAAGTTTAGCTTTTTAACGTTCAACTGAACCAACAGCTTTAGTTTTGATCTTGTAAACTCACTTGCAAGCAATTGCTGACTTATTGGGTAGAAGATCAACCAAATCCTATGTATGTGATTTTTCAAGAGCCTGTAATTCTTCTACCATTACTTACTGCCAAGCAGGATTAGAACTAGTTTCAGCTTATATAATGAAAGAGTAGTAAAAAAACAATGATAATCTCGAAGTTTGATCAAAAGTTCTCTTACCTGATTAAAGTGACAAAGTGGGGGAGAAATATTAGTAGATAGAGAAGAAACAGTATTGCTGTCAGGTGTAGATCCAAAAGATAAAGTCAATAGCTCAGGAGTAGATGATTGTGTATTAGACATATCTACAGGAGGCTCATGTAAGGAATCTGTATCAGGAAACAAATTTATAGAATTATTAGTAAAGAAATGAGTAACGTGAGACTTAGAATGAAAGTTGGAAAGAGAAGAAAACATTTTTTGGTCCCAAAAAATCACATGACAAGATATGCGAAACCTATTAGACACATGATCCTAACACCTATAATCGTTATACTCAATTCCATACCCTAGAAAACAACAGAGACGAGCTTTAGATTCTAATTTTGTGTACTCGTAAGGTTGAAGAAGAATAAAACAAGCACAACCAAAAACTTTGAGAAGATTATAATTAGGTGGAGTCTCATATAACCCTTCATAAGGAGATTAATTAGCAAGAAGAAATGAAGGTATCCTATTTATGGTATAGACAACTGTAAGCGTAGCTTCCCCCCAAAAACGTTCTGGACAAAAGGCAAAAATAAGAAGAGCACGAACTGTTTCAAGAATATGCCTTTGTTTGCATTCTGCTCTACCACTTTGTTAAGAAGTGCTAGGACAAGATCGATGACAAAAAATTCCGTCGTTTTGAAGAAGTTGTAAAAACTCGGAGTCTTTGTATTTATAACATTATTAGTGCGAAAAAATTTAATAGAACAGGTAAATTGGGTTTGAATCATTTTAGCAAAATCATGCTAAAATTTAACTAACTCATATCTATGCTTCATAAGATAAATCCAAGTATAATGATAATAATTATCTATGAAAATAACAAAATAATTAAAGCCTCCCATTATAATAGTAGGTGAGGGACCCCAGATATTATAATGAATTAGATCAAATAGAGCATGAGAAATAGAGTCACTATGATAAAAAGGAAGAGTAGTCTATTTTGCTAGATGACATGATACACAATCAATGATCTTATGATACAGTTTTCAAAATACCAGTAGAAACTAATGTATGAAGATGATTAGGTGACATATGACCCAGACAAGAATGCTAAAGATTTAAAAAAGGAACTGAAGTTGTAAACGTGACAAGCCAAGAATCGAAGATATAACTGGATAGAAGATGAAGACTGATGAGCTCAAACAAACGTCCAATTTTACAGCTTATCCCTAACGTCTGACCTGTCTTTAAATCCTACACATAACAACCAGAAGTAGTAAAAAAAACCTAAAGACCAAGATCACACAATTGACCAACAGACAAAAGATTGAAAATAAGTTTAGGAATAAGAAAAGTATGGAGTAATGACAGGTAGGATAAAGAGACATGACCTATATGATTAACATGCATGGTGGATCCATTGTCAGTTTGAATAATAGATAAAGTGGGTGGAGTGGATTTAGAAGAAAATAGAGTAGAATTTGTAGTCATATAGTTGTAACAGGCAGAGTCAAAATACCAAGTAGATGTACGTAAGAGAACTGATGAAACAATAATGAAAGAATTATCAAATTGTTGTAAAAGTTGACAAAGTAGAGATGCTAAATCCTGTGTGGTAAGAGATGTAAAGGTAGAGTAGTCATCAGCACCAGTAGCAGATAGTTGAGGAGTATGTTTTGGTTTCCCTTTGCTTAGACAATCTTTCTTAAAATGCTTGGGACTAACTTTTTGACAAATCTTACACCTCCTAATAAGACAATTAAAAACCAAGTGCCCAGTTTCATGACAATACTTACAGGTACAAGTATCGTGAAAAATTGCCAATGTACGGAATTGGATACGAGTGCTATCAGCTAACCGATGGCCAAAAAATAACAATGGTGACCAAAGAAACACTGAATGAAGGCTAGGGAAGCGAATGGAACTGGTGGTGGTGACCCACTTGTCGGAAAATAGTCGGATCGAAGAGGAGAAGATGTTGTGTTGACCAAACTTTGACCGAGACTAAATGTGGCCAGAAATTGGAAACGAAAGCCACAGATATGATGGCCGGTTACTTTTGAGTTAAGTATTGGTGGCTGTGACACTACACTCACCGACGATGAGCGAGATCGTTGAGAAACAGTATCGGCAAAATGGGTTTCTTTATGGTAGAAATCAATAGCACGTGATCAGGAACTGAGAGCACCAACAGGACGGTAGGCACATTCTGATGCTGTTGTAAGGCTGGGCAGTGTAGCAAACAGACGTCAAATCTCGACAGCACGTGAGATGCAAGCGCAGCTGCTAAACTGTAGCGCGTGAGACACACGCGCAGCTACGATGGCGAACAATAAAGAGTCCGAAACAAAGGAAAAAAAAAAAAAGTCAAGAAAGCCACAAAATCTAAAGCTGAAGAAAATAAAGACCAAATGAACCAAAGGAATCAAGAGAAGAAGACCGGAAAACTCAACTCTGATACCATGTTAAAAATAGATTTTGGTAGAACTCAGCCTAAAAGTTAGTTTAAGAGATGAGAGTGTCCAATAAATATATAAGAAAAATAGTAATCCAATGCGATGATGATGTCGGACAATTAATAAAAATAATGTTCTAGAATAGTTAACATATAGTAATTTTTTGTGTTCCTGTTTAAATATTATAATTTTAAAATAATGTTATATAATAAAAATTTTAGACATTGAATATTAACAAAAATAGTGAATGTATCTTGTAGAAGCTAGAATTGTCAAATGCTCCTTCTTAATTTTGCTTTAAAGTCGGATAAAAAATCAACGAACCAAACAATGTCTTCAAACGTTGGCCGTTTGTCTGGACTCACGATATTTCATGTTTAATACAGGTGCTTATCATTTTCTTTTTGTTGTTGTTTTCGGACATTATTTAAGATTAACGAGCTGTGTGGATATGAATTATTGTCGTGTCTAAGTTTACGACACTTGATCACGTGACAAATATTGTTCCAACATTGATAATGAAATGGTCCAAACAAGTCGTTCCAAATTCACACATACATACATATGGATTGTCATTTTCTATGCTTAACTTTTTCTAGAACATTTATTTATTTAAATTTCATTTTTTTTCTTATAAAATATAATATATTTATAAAAATATAAAATACGTTATAATGAATTGAAAGTAAAAATGATAGGTAATTGAGGTAGATTTAGTGAAGAAGACAAATCTGCTCTCAGCTAGCGATCATAAGACATGAACGGTGCAAATTTCAACGGCTCTTTTATTTAATATGATTATTATCATTTTATGCATGTTAGTTCTAGACTTTTAATACTACTAATTAGTAAACCATAGAAAAATAGCGACTAATCACACACTAAATCTACGCAAACATCATAGCTAGCTAGCTAACATGGGTATTAACTGTCTGTTTCTTAATAATATATACTAATTAAACCATTCTCCGCATACCTATTATCAAACGATTAAGTTTTTTTATTTGTCGGTCTACATTTCAAGGGCTAGCTCTTTCCTACGTGTTCCAAAAGAATTTATCAATGAAAGGGAAATCGAATTAATACATTGAAAAATATCACTTTAGGAGTTTTATTTATAAAGAAAGTGAGATATTTAAAGAAATATAATATCATGATTTTAGAGATATATTTTTCATAAATAAAAATTTAATTGATTATAACAAGACTAATTTTTTATTTTTATCATCATATCTATGTCCATTAATTCTTTTAATTTTGAAAATATCTTTAACTTTAATTTTTATCATTATATATATATATATATATATATATATATAAGATAATGAAAGTGATCTCAACGATTATTATTGCTTCGTAGTAAGATTCTTTGTTATCTTAGGGATTTCATATCACCGTGCATTATTGTTTCAAACTTTATTAGTTTTAACAATAATGAAGTTTTCGTTGCAAATATCTTGTCATAGGATAGGATAAAACTTTGACAAGTAATAATATACTGGTACTTGTCTTCAAACCCTACTTTCAGTAGGCTTTATTTTTATTATTTGTGCGGTTCACTGTCTATTCTAGGTGGATTTAGGGTTTAGATAAAATTTCTTCCAAATTGAGAATATATTTTATTTAGATTTAATGCAAAGATGAATATTCGTTATTTTCTTTTTTTTAATAATATTTTATTATTTTTTATATTTTTTTATAATATTTTTTCACCCTTTAAATTTTAATTTTATTCTTTAATATTTTTAATATTTTTAATTTTATTATTATAAATTAATGAAATTAAGAGATAAAAAAAAAAAAATAAAAATAAAAATAAAAAAAAATAATAGAATATTAGATAAAATATAAAAAGATAATAGGTCATTAATTAAAAAATAAAAAAGTAAAAATATTTTTTTAGAATAAATTTTTTAATAATATTATATTAAATTCGATTAAAATTTTTTATTGTTATTAAATTTTATAATATTAAAAACTAATTAATTAATTAATGAAAACCATTAGCATGATCAGACATGTGACATAAAGTTAAGACTGAAGAAGACAAATCTGCTGTCAGCTAGTAACGATAAGACATCAACGGTGCAAATTTCAACCGATCTTTTCTTTAATATTATTATTATATTTAAATGCATTGCTAGTTCTAGACTTCTAGCTAGTGCTAATTAGTAACCATCGCTGGTTCAAGTCATATCAAATCAATTAAAAGCAAGGAGATATCTTCATAAAACATTCGGCGTTACTTATCCCAAATGTTCCAATGAAATCAGAATCACTTTATCTGTTTATTATAATTCACATCCATCAAACACAATTAATTAATTGTTGATATTCATTGCCAGCTATAATCAATTTAATTCATGTGAAAAAATCCAAACGAGTCAAATCAATTGATCCAATAAGAGATCGACCAACTCTGTTTGGTTTGGATTTCATTAGCTTTTTTGATCAAAAGGTTCTTTTCTCAACATCATAATCTCTCTGGCGTTTTCCTTTATTTTTTTAACAATTTTTATTTTACTTTATACTAAAAGAATTTCAATATAACAAAATTAAACTAGCCAGTATTGGCACTCTCCGTGCCACGAAGTGAAGCAAGGCAAGGCAATTCAACCATCGAGAATGTCTCAAAATGAAAAAAATAAAAACTTATAAGAGCCAATGCAATGAAAAAAAATATTTTAATGAATATAAATTATAAATATATACTTGTTTCTACTAAAAAGAAATTCAAGGTCTCCAAGTCCCTACTGCTGTAATTCTGCTTCTACCATGGATGATAGAAAAACTGGTCTACAAGTCATATATGACTACTTATTATTGTTAGTCCAAGGGAAGTGGGCCCAAATCCAAGTGTTACATACATACAAATATACATATAGATTGTCTTTTTATATGCTTAGCTTCTTCTAAGGGTATTATGCCATGATACTTCTTTATCGTATTATTTCCACACATTTTCTCCGCATATCAGTCAATGATTTTTTTTTCTTTTAATATTGTAATAGTTTCCACACATTTTTTGCATAGTATTCAATGATTTTTTTTAATATTATTATAAGTTACTTTTATTACATTAAATATCTCATGCGAGTGTAAGTATAATACATTTTATATAAATATCAATCAATAATTTTTTTTTTTAATATTATAATATAATCTATTAATATTATATCAAATATTTATCGAAAATATAAGTATAATGGATATCTTATAATTTAGACATTTTTATACAATTTAATTTATGAGAGATATATTCTTATATTGGCCGACAACACAAGTGAGGAAGCTTTGTGTATGACAAGACACGAATATACTCCTTTCACAAGTTTGCCTATTAATCTTGGTGGCGCGTATCGGTCAATGATTGAATTTAATAATTTTTATAGAATTTAAATTTCGGCGTATATAAGTTAATAACATGTTTTCTGATATATTACATATATGTGATAATTAAATCTTAATATTAGGAATATGTTAGATATAGATAGATTCATATTATATTTTTTTATGTTATTTCAATTATATTTGTTTCGGCATTATTATCGATTTAATTATAATTTTTTTTATATAATATTAATAAATTGTATATAAATATTAAAAAAATAATTAATTGAAAAAAAAACCGTCGCCTTATTGGAGCACGGAGCCAATAGTGACATCCTTTCCATCCATCATGATATATTTGTATATATATGCAAACGTGAAGCCACATCTCAGACATTGATTGATTGTGGTTTAATGCATGTTCTCCGCATATATGTATACATACAAGACAAGTAACACAAAAAGTTAAGGGTAAAGAAGACAAATCTGCTCTGAGCTAGTGATGATAAGACATCCGATAATTATCATTATATGCCTGTTAGACTTCTAATAGTACTAATTAGTAACCATAAAAAAAAAAATAGTGACTAATCACACACTAAATCTATGCAAACATCATAGCTAGCTAACATGGGTATTAATTGTCTGTTTCTTAATAATATATGCTAATTAAACCATTGTGTTCTCCATTCTCCGCATACCTATTGTCAAAAGATTAGTGTTTTTATTCGTCGGTCTACATTTCAAGGCCTAGCTCTTTCCCACTTGTTCCAAAAGAATTTATCAATGAAAGGGAAATCGAATTAATTAATTGAAAATTATCACTTTAGGAGCTTTATTTATAAAGAAAGTGAGATATTTAAAAAAATATAATCTCGTGATTTTAGAGATATATTTTTTATAAATAAAAATTTAATTGATTATAACAAGACTAATTTTTTATTTTTATCGATCATATCTGTCCATTAATTCTTTTAATTTTGAAAATATCTTTATCTTTAATTTTTATCATTCTTTGTATATATATATATATATATATATATATATTTTCTATAAGATAATCTATAAGATAATGAGAGTGATCTCAACGATTATTATTGCTTCGGACTAAGATTCCTTTGTTATCTTACAGATTTCATATCACCGTGTATTATTGTTTCAAACTTCATTAGTTTCAACAATAATTTTATACAATAATGAAGTTTTCGTTGCAAATATCTTGTTATAGGATAGGATAAACTTCGACAAGTAATAATACTGTGGAACTTGTCTTCAAACCCTACTTTCAGTACGGATAAAATTTCTTTCAAATTGAGAATATATTTTATTTAGATTTAGTACAAATTTTTTAACAATATTATATTTAATTCGATCATAATTTTCGATTTTCATTTAATTTTACAATATTAAAAAATAATTAATTAATTAATTAACGAAAACCATTAGTTTATTCATCGTTAGCACGGAGACAATATGGACATCCTTTCTATCCATCATAATCAGACATTGTGACATAAAGTTAAGACTGAAGGAGACAAACGTCCTGTCAGCTAGTGATGATAAGACATCTACGGTGCAAATTTCAACGGCTCTTTTCTTTAATATTATTATTATATTTAGATGCATTGCTAGTTCTAGACTTCTAGCTCGTGCTCAGTAGTAACCATCGCTCGTTCAAGTCATATCAAATTAAAGCAAGGAGATATA